>CM065589.1:527457390-528057390 GCA_033119425.1 Bufotes viridis | reverse complement strand
AGGGGATGTCTTTTTTCATACTGTTAATTTTGGATTGAGTTATGCGTCATAAAGCTGGCAGCCACTACAATTATATAATTGGAATATTGGAATATCTTTATATCAAATGTTCTTACGATTTTGGAGTTGTTTATCTAAAATCTAAACATTTTGTGATCACAGATGTTCCTATTCCCTCCATTCAGAAAAGGCGACCGGTGGAGGTTGTGGAGGTAGAGGAGGAAGAGGAGGTGGAGGCCGGACCCTCCCAGCCTATTGAGCCACCCCCACCAGATGTGGGAGAAGTGAAGGAGGTGGAAAGTGCTGTTCCCTCCAGCACCACCCCATCTCAGGATGCGGAAGAAGGGGAGATGATCACCAGCCCCCGGCAGGAGGGTAAATATGTGCGCATAGCAATATGATTATGTATCCATAACATGTACATAAACATTAAAAGGGTGGATAATGAGTTGACAACATACACTCTACTAATAAAAAAAAAACACTGGCCAATAACTCTTTAATCTACTTTAAAACCATTGATTTAACGAATAAATAATATTAAACTCAATTGAATTATCATTAACTAACAAACAAAATTAAATTATAATATACTGAAATATCACTAACTAATATAACATATAATGATCATAAAGATCACTAACTAATGTATTGAGATTTAAATCATCAATGTGTATAAAGAATTTAAATAAAAAAAGGTAAACAATAGACAAACAGACATATTTTCTACCGCCGTCTACATATCGATTGTCTATATAAAAATATCATATGATATTAATATTACCCCTCCGGTGAACAATTTAAATAAAAAATAGATAAATAAATTTAACGAAAATATGAATTTATTCAACCTAACATCACTAAAAGTGCAACAGCAAGCTAGCTAAAGAGGCATATGTAACAATTGGTAAGTGCATTCTGCTAAAAATGAGACCCAAACGTTAGACAATTGCCACATAAAATCAATAATTTGGCTCTCAAAATATGGAGACAGTAAAACATAAATTGTTTTTGGTTCAACATTGCTTTTATTGTGTAAAAGACTATTTACTATAAAATAAGGAAAAATAGTAGGTTTGGCCGCAACTGTAACAACTAGCTGTCTAAAAAGAACATACCAAATAACCCCTTAGTTGGACACCTTTTTATACAAAAATTTTAAACTGTTAAAAAAGGCAATTTTATGGACAGCTTTTCTCACAAAAAGGTGTAATAGCAAGCGACTATAAAGTCATATGCACCACAAATTAAAGGTTTAATAAGAGTTGCAAAATACTGTTCATTTTTATTTTTTTTTCAAACAGGAATGAAGACATTGAAAGCCAAATTGGCCAAACTGCAAAGGGCGCATCTCCATGATATGCTGGCTGTTCACGAGCACTTGAAGGCCATGGAGGAGAGGCAACGTAAGGCCATGAAGGGGGTGCATGAGATGATCATACTTTTGAAAAAATTGCCTTAATTTAAAAATTTTTTTTCTACTAAGTTATATAAATCGTTTGTACAGTTATAACGCGTATTGTGTTTTTTGTAATATTGCTTGGTTTTATTGTAATAGCTCGGCCTAAATCAGCCAGAACTGACAGCAGCCGGTAAATACATGTCAAATACATAAAGGGTCCATTCACACGTCTGTTAAATGTGTCCGCCTACCACAATTAGGAGGAACGTTTACAGACCCATTGATTTTAAATTCCAGTTTGAAAAATTAGGCATTCACAGGATACAGAAGTGTCCGCCATTACAGGCCTCAAAAATTAGCTGACAGGCGTTCCCCTGACAGAAAATAATTTTGTATTCTGTTGCTGGTGGTACATTAGTCATTCATAGGATACAGAAGTAAGTGTTCGCCATTAAAGGCCTCAAAAATTAGGTATTTAACGTACATAAAAGGCATGTTATGCCGCTGTATTTACCAAAGACAGTGACCATAAATTGTTATGGATGGTGGCGGATATGGGCTGTCATGAGGAATTTTAAACAAACATGGTCTACTGTTCACGTGTTGAATTCCTCTGAGATCCATGCCTCATTCATTTTTAGAAATGTGAGGTAGTCAACACTGTCGTGAGCTAGGCGAGTCCGCTTATCGGTCATGATCCCCCCAGCTGCGCTGAACGTCCTTTCGGACAGGACACTTGATGAGGGGCAAGCCAACAGTTTCATTGCAAATTGTGCAAGTTCTGGCCAGAAGTCAAGCCTGCCTACCCAGTAGTTTAGGGGGTTCATCACTTCTCAGAGCATCCAAATCGGCCGTTAAACCAATGTAGTCGGACACCTGCTGGTCTAGGCGTTCCCTGAGGCTGGATCTGGAGGACAGCTGTCGATGGGTTGGCTGAAAGAATGTTCTCATATCAGAAGTGACCAACACATATTCAAACCGCCCTCTTCTTGCAGTCACTGTTGTATTGGTACCCACAACTGTTTCTCTGTGAGTGGAAACTCCTCTGCCAGCGCCCAAAAAAGCAGAATGCAGCATTTCTCTAAGCAAGGCCTGGAAGTGCTGCATTCTGACAACCCTCTGTGATGGTGGTAACATTTCCGCCATTTTTTGTTTGTAACGGGGGTATAAATACGTTGCCACCCAGTACTGTCCTTGCCCTTTATGCTTTTTATACGGGGGTCCCTCTTAAAAGACTGGAGCATGAAGACCCCCATTTGAACTAAACTGGAAGCGTTGTAGTCGCCTGGCTCCTGCGTATCATCCAGGATAATGTCGTCCCCGTTCTCCTCCCCCCATCCACGGACAACAAGAGGGAACCCAGAAAGGTTTAAAGCATGCTCTTCTAGATCCTCCTCCTCCCGACACCATCCTCCTCTGACTCCTCTTCAGACTTCTGTTGTTGACTTGTCTCAGATGGAGTAGCCCCCCTGGGAATTCATACAGCATTGCTACTTCCTCATCTTCCTCCTCCTGCTCCTCGACGGCTTGATCAATGACACAACGTAATGCATGCTCCAGAAAGAAGGCTAAAGGTACGATGTCATTGATGGCGCCCTGGCTGCGACTAACCAGTTTGGTTATCTCTTCAAATGGCTGCAGACATCTGCATGCGTCGTGCATGAGTAGAGATGTCGCGAACATAAAGTTTTCCGTCTGCGAACACGAACATTCCTAAATTGTTTAGAATAACGTGCTCTAAAACATCCAGTGTGTGTATACGATCAGGTATGATGTTGTATCGATCAGGTAGTGCAAGGGTTACGCCCGCTTCACAGTGACAGACCAATCTCTGACAGACCAAACTCCCCTTTAAACCACCGCAAAGAGTTGTCAATAGTTGACACACTCATGACATAAATTTTATTCCTCTATGCGTCAATCTTGGTGTAGTGATGACTGTGCTCGTGCGCATGTTCGGGAGATTGCAGGCGATGGCGGTTTTTCAAAGCCTATGGTTTTGCTGAGGTAGTTCAGTGACAGTTAAGTCAATGCAACTAGTGTTAACTAAGTACCATTTCTATCATTTAATCTCTGTTTTGTCCCTTATTAGGGCCAGGGCCGGTGAAGTGAATAGATTTTTGGAACCAGGAGATGGAAAAAGACCCATGCTAGCTCCGCTTTGTTTGAATTTCAGGTCACTGCGCGTGCGCCGTGCAATGTACTGTGACACCCTATATGAGTGGTGGGCAGTGGGCAAAGTACAGTCTGTGGTCCTGACACTCACTGGCAGGCAACTGCAATTATATTAAAGTGTAAAAATTTAATGACTTTTTTATCTGCAAGGTACTGTGCCACCCGATATGAGTGGTGGGCACTGGCAGTGGGCACAGTACAGTCTGTGGGCCTGACACTCACTGGCAGGCAACTGCAATTATATTAAAGGGTAACAATGAAATGACTTTTTTATCTGCAAGGTACTGTGCCACCCTATATGAGTGGTGTGCACACAGTACAGTCTGTGGGCCTGCAGCCTCTCACACACGGGCAGGCAACTGCAATATTTAATATATATATATATATATATATATATATATATTTATAAAATTAAAAAAGCAGACTGATGTACCAGCCCTAAAAATGGCTTTTTGAGGTGCTGTCAGCCTGTCAGGACGCTGTCCTGACAGCAGATCGCCCCTTTCACACGAGTGAGTTTTACGCGTGGGTGCAATGCCTAATGTGAACGCATAGCATCCGCACTGAATCCTGACCCATTCATTTCAATCAAAACGCATTGCACCCGTTCAAAAAACTGAACAACTGAATGCAATTGCAGGCAAAACTAAATGGCTTTGCCTGTGAAATCGCGCAGTTTTCACTGAACGCATCTGCAACGCATCCGGACCTAAGGCCCAATTCATGCATCCGCATTTTGTGTCCATATCCATTCCGCAATTATGCGGAATGGATGCGGACCCATTCATTGTGACGTGATGCGCAAAAGATAGAGCATGTCCTATTCTTGTCCGCAGCCTGCGGACAAGAATAGGTGTCTCTATGGGGAGTGCCGGCATGGTGTGTTGCGGATCCGCAATTTGCGGATCCGCAACACACTACGGGCATGTGAATGGGGCCTAATCCGGACACGCTCGTGTGAAAGAGGCTGGAGCCGCCTAACGAGCATATACAAGGTTGAGTTCCATTGTGTCGGGCAGTCACAAATAAGACGTCTGATGGCAGGTTGTGTCGCCGCTGGATTTCAGCAAGGCGAGCCATGGCCGTGTAAGATCTTCTGAAATGGTCTGCGATTTTCCTGGCCGGTCGCAAGACGAATCGCTGCACGACCAAGTTAAGTACATGTGCCATGCACGGCACGTGTGTAATTTTGCCCTGTTTCAGCACGCTCAGCAGATTGGCACCATTGTCACCTACCACATTACCAACTGTCAAATTGAGCGGTGTTAGCCACTGATCTGCCTGTGAACACAAAGCTGAAAGGAGTGCAGGACTGGTGTAGCTTTTGGCTTCCAGGCACAACAAACGCAGCACAGCATGGCAACGTCTAACCTGGCATGTCGAATAGGTTCTGGGGATCTTGGTTGGCGCAGTGGAAGAGATGGTAACAGCAGAACAGAAGGAATCAGCTGAGGAGGAGGAGAAGAAGAGGCAGGCCTGCATGCAATCCGTGGCAGTAAAACCAAATCTACACGGGTACCACGGGTTACATGCTTGACAGCCATAAGAAGATTCACCCAGTAGGCAGTAAAAGTTATATACCTTCCCTGCCCGTGTTTGTTAGACCACGTGTCTGTGGTAAGATGTATCTTGGCACCGACATTGTGTGTCAGCAATACATTTATTTGCCGCTGAACGTGTCCATATAGCTCTGGGATCCCCTTCTGCGAGAAATATTTCCTTCCTGGAACCTTCCATTGTGAGGTTCCAATGGCCACAAATTTTCAAAAGGCCCTGAGTCCACAAGTTTATATGGCAGTAGTTGGCGGGCTATAAGTTCCGACAAGCCAGCGGTCAACCGTTGGGCAATAGGGTTATCCGGCGTCATCATTTTTTTACGCTCGAACATTTGGCCCACGGAAGCCTGTCTTTTTCCTGACAAACGTGAGGATGGCATTATGGAAGGTGGAGTGGAGGACAATTGGGAGGAGAGAGGAGAAGGAGAAGAGGCTGGACGGTGAGAGCCTGGACTGTGGCTTTGTGGGTTCTGAAGACGTTGCTCCCACTGGGCTGGATGATGTGAGGCCAGGTGCCTTCTTAAGGCGGTCATCCCTAGGTGAGTGTTGGGCTTACCGCGACTTATGTGTTGACTGCAAAGGCTGAAGATGGCAACACTATTGTCAGCAGCTGACACATTAAAAAAAGCCCACACTGCAGAGCCATGTGCCGGTGTTCTGGGAGCGCCAGATGTGACCGTACATGGTTGATGGCGCGCTCCTGATACATTAGCAGTCTGGTTTGTCACTCTTGTGCAATGTAAGTTCGGAATGCTTCTCCTCCCTATCTGCTGGTCTATTTCTCCCTCCGAACTCCCCTCCTCTTCCTCTCTTGTGGGCACCCACGTTACATCCATAGACAGGTCATCATTGATGTCACCTTCCCCACCACTAACATTAGAGATCTCTGAGTAGGCAGCAACAGCGGGGACCAACCTCCTTGGGCTGATCTGGGTACTGTCGTAAGACTGCTGAGTGGCAGCTGTTGCACTTTCTACCTCCTCTTCCTGATCCGATGCCAAGAATAATTCCTGTTACTCAAGTGGATGATATATGGTGGTGGTGGTGTTGGTGGTGCACACAGTAGAGAGTGAAGAGAGCGCAGATAGAGAGGATGAGGAGGGTACAGAAGTGGAAGGCTGAGTGAACCACTCAACCAAGTCTGGTGCGTCCTTTGACGAAATTGAGCACACCTTCTGCAACTTCCCACTTTGGCTCCAGCCTGGTGCTCCTGCCCTACCCCTACCACCCCTGCGAAAGGGCCTTCCTCTTCCTCTGCCTGTCATTTTTTAAATGACCCGGTGCCAAAAGTCTATGGAGAAGCGCAGTGTATGTGGAAGAAGGTATATAACACCCTCTATAATCACACCAGTTAAAAAAATAAATAAACTTATTTTAAATTTTGTCACTGTGTGTTCCAGATGTAATGCAGTGAAAGCGACTAAATTTGTACAGCACACAAATACACTATTTGAGTAGTATATTCTTAGATAACACCCCGATTCTATATGTTGTTTTGGGGCCCACTGGTCTTTCACACCAGTTTATGCTTTTCTTTAAATTTTCTCACTGTGCGTAGCAGAGGTAACGTAGTGAAAGCGGATACATTTGTGCAGCACACAAATACACTATTTGAGTAGTATATTCTTAGATAAAACCCCGATTCTCTATGTTGTTTTGGGGCCCACTGGTCTTTCACACCAGTTTATGTTTTCCTTTGAATTTTCTCACTGTGTGTAGCAGAGGTAACGCAGTGAAAGCGGATACATTTGTGCAGCACACAAATGCACTCTTTGAGTAGTATTTTCTTAGATAACAACCCGATTCTATATGTTGTTTTGGGGCCCACTGGTCTTTCACACCAGTTTTCCCATTACCCGCCGAGCATTTTCCTGGAAACCTAAGTCTTTGGGTTCCGAGGGGAGTATGGTTGCAAAACAGAAACTAATTCATGGAAGGGCACCACCAGGAGTGAAGCCTGCGACTTAATTTAATTCCACATGGGAAACCTCACCTGGCCCAGACACTGTGGATTGACAGATTGATACCTCTTTCTTGATTCTGTGGGTGGCGGTGCATGGCCATTGTGAGTGGGTGGAGCGATTTGTCTGGTTCATTCCGATAACCAACGAGATTCCGCCATGCTAACGAGTTATGTCACCTCGGCCTGCCAGTGCAAGGACATTGCAGAGATATTATCAAATACACTAGCCACGATAAAATTATATTGAATTTTAAAAATAAATTTTGCTTGCGGTAATGTTACATTGCAGAGTTAGCGCAGGGAATGGCGGTTAGCACCGGCTACGAAATTTTTTTATTAAAATGTATTAATATTTTTTGATTGCCCTGTGAAAGATTGTAGGTAAGGGCCTGCAGGTGAGCTGACCCTCCCTGAAGAGGGACATGAGGAGATCTTGTGCACTGATCCCCAAACTCTTTAGCATCCACAGTTAGAAGAAGATGACGGTGGGGAATGGCAATTAGTGTTTCACGAGGTAGATGATGCAGATGAGACACAGTTTTCAATAAGTGAGGGTCTTTTTAGGTCAACACAAGTCAGGAAGATGACCAGAGTGAGGAAGTGGAAGAGGAGATGGGGGACGATTACATCACTGACCCAACCTGGAAAGGTGGCAAGCCAAGCAAGGACAGCAGGACAGAGGGGGAGGGATCCACAGAACCACAACAGGCAGGAAGAGGTTGTGGGGTGGTAAAAGGGAGAAGGCGGGCCACAACAAACAGCGGAAATCTCCCTTGCCAAGGGGTAGGTGCCCTTTTGAGGAAAGTGCGGACGATAAAAGAATTGTCATTTATAAACTGTGCCATACTAAAATAAGAACTCATAAATAAACATAACATACTTTACATCCTATTCAAAAACTCTAACTCAAACCATAACAATAACAATAAAAACTCAAACCCGGGAACATAATGGGGGAAGACAGTACTCTGGAGGCAAAATGAGTAGGGGTGTGAACACTAGTAACCTCACCACCGCCACATGGCATCAAAGCACCCTAATAGGTGGGCCGAAGCCCTGGGTCCATAATCAGTGTCTGTGGGTCACAACACTGCCTTCTCTCTGACCCCTGTGCTACGTGCTGGCCAATCCACTGTCCTAGACGCAGGCCGGGATGACTCCCGCCCTGCAGCTGGGCCTTTGCAAGCACCATCAGCTAGCACACTCACTTCTGTGCCCAAGCAAAGCGTACATATGTCCTTACCCCAGGCCTTTGAACGTAAGTGCAAGTACCCAGCCACCCACCCACAGGCCATGGGGTGGGTGCACTAAATGCACACCTTTCAAAATTTCTGGCCCTGGAAATGTTGCCATTTAGGCCTGTGAAAACTGAGGCTTTCCTCAGCCTCATGGCGGCGGCTGTCCTTCGTTACTCAATCCCCAGCTGCCACTATTTTTCTCAGTGTGCCATCCCTGCATTACACCAGCAATTGTGTCACATAACATCACCCGTGCCCTGACCAACGCAGTTATTGGGAAGGTCCACTTAACGACGGACACATGGACAAGTGCTTTTGGTCGGGGATGCTACATTTTCATGACTGCACACTGGGTGAACCTTGTGGAGGCCAGTAGCAAGTCATACCCTGGGATGGCACAGGTGCTACTGATGCCAAGGATTGCGTGCCCTACTTCCATCAGGATTTCTGCCACCACCTACATTAGTGGCTGAAACTTCCCCTTCTCCTCCTCCGCCTACATCTTCTCCACTGCAAACTTTGAATTCTCATCTTGCAGCAGCAGTCAACCATCAGTCAGTAGCTAAAAGCAGTGTAGCGCGGCAGTGGGGAAGCGGCAACAGGCCGTGCTAAAACTAATTTGCTTGGGTGACAAACAGCACACTGCTGCAGAGCTGTGGCTAGGTATAAGGGACCAGGTTGGTTGTGTCTGGCCATAACTTGTTGGCAGCTTTATAGCTCGGCAAGCTCACACAGATGGCAATCATATAGCATCCGAAACGTATACATTAATATAAATAAAAACATAACACATTAGAGAGGAGGTAAACTAATGGCATGGCCTGTTTAAGAACTCATAAATAACCAAATAACCATAACATATTTTACAGCGTAGTCATAAACTCAAACTCAAACCAGAACAATAAAAACTCAAACATTGTAACATAACAGACCCAGTCCTCAGCTAATCACGGCCCTAACCGGGCAGAATGACAACTCTGCCCAGTGACCACAGCAAAACGTCAGGAAATTGTCCCTCAAAAACCTGTCCTAATAATAGAATCTTAATCACTGGGCAGAAAACAAACTCTGCCCAGTGATGAAGGCAAAATTGTACATGGGACAAATGCTGATATGGCCACGTGGATCCCTCTTTAATGTCCATGATCAGGCCATACCATGCCTAGCCCATGTGTTCTGAAATTTCTCAAAACCTACCCCAATTTGATGAGCTACTGGTGAAGGTGCACCGTGTGTGTGCCCATTTTAGAAAGTCATCTACAGCTGCCGATGGTCTGGCAACGCTGCTGCAGCTCTTGTATTTGCCAGCTAACTGACTGTTGTACGACATGAGCACTCTCTGGAATTCCACATTACACATGTTGGCCAGGCTTTGTGAGCAGCAGAAGGCAGTTGTGGAATACCAGCTGAACATGATCTTGTATGCCTGACCTCTGTAAGGCTTTACTCTACTTTAAGGGATAAACACAGATGGTGAGTGGCAATGCTGCTATTATCAGCCTAACCATCCCACTTCTGTGTCTACTGAAACGCTGGCTGCTTACAATAAAGGCGGACTCTTTACATGTGGAAGAGGTGATACTAGGGGGAAGACATTACACATAGTGATAGCCAGACCACCCTCAGTTCGTATTTTCAGTATGAATTGGATGATGATGAGGAGGAGGAGCAAGAGACAGTTGCCTCCGCTACAGAGGGTAGTAACCATAGCAAGTTTATTCTATCTGTTCAGCATAGATGGGCAGGAGAGGAGGAAGAGGATAAGGAGATTGAGAGTCATCCTTATGATGAGGACAGCAAAGTCTATTCTGTTGGAACTCTGACACACATGGCTGACTTTATGCTATGCTGCCTTTCCTGTGACCCTAGCATTCTACGTATTTTGCACAACAGCGATTACTGGTTGTTCAGTTCATCCTTCTCGACCCCCGCTACAAAGAGAACTTCTCATCTCTTATTCCTGTGGTGCAGAGGACAAGCAAAATGGTGCAATACCAGAAGGTTCTTCTTGAAAAATCGCTCCATAAATTTACATCTGACAATGCTGGCGGAAGAGTACGTAGTTCCTTGGGCAACCCAGTAAGGGAGATGAGGGGAACACACAGCAGTTCCAACAGAGGCAGGACAACACTCTCCCAGGCCTGGGACAGTTTCATGACACCCCGCCAGCACCCTCACCTTGATGTGCGGCCTAATGTCACAAGGATGGAAACATTTTTGAAGATGGTGAAGGAGTACATAGCAGACTGTGTCAGCGTCCTCAGGGATCCCTCTGTGCCTTACAACTACTGAGTGTCCAAGCTGGACACATGGCACGAACTGGCACTCTGTAGCTATAGCTAAATGATAAGGAACATGCAAGATATACTATATTGGAATGTAGTATTCATTGTAAATAACCTTGTGGGCAGTTTGTGATAAATAAGTGGGTTTTGGGTTGCAGTTTCGGCACTCAGTCTCTAAAAGGTTCGCAATCTCCATCACTATATTAGAGGGTTAGGCTACATTCTTTTACTCAATTTCATTGCACACAGGGCCTATGCGTGCACTATCAGCATCACGACCACTTGCATGTCCCTTACTGGCCGCCTTCTTAATAATAAATGTTATATATTCTTAACAGTATGTCACACTTACAGTAGCGTAGGATTTGTAAGTGTATGCGCCAATAGATTAAAACAGGGATGCACACACAGGAGATGTAGCCCTGATAATGTCACAGACTAGCATACACCATCTGTGGATAAAGTACAGTATATGTCAGTAATATGTATGAAATGCACACACAGTTGATGTTGCACAAATAATTTACATTTCCCCAAAATACACTGTTTTTACATGTGGTACAGTATTTGACACAGAGAGCCACACGCTATGGACACTAGATGTTGCACAAATAATTAATATTTCACCAAAATACAGTTTTTACATGTGGTACAGTATTTGGCACAGAGAGCCACATGCTATGGAAACTAGATTAGGCCCAGATTATTTCGATTTGCGCATCAGACACTGTTTTCAGATGTAGTACAGTATTTGACACAGAAAGCCACACACTATGGAGACTAGATGTTGCACAAATTTTTTAAATTTCCCCAAAAAACATAGTTTGCGGATGGAGTACAGTCTATGTCACGGATGTGGATTAACCGCACACACAGATGTGGCACAAATTAGTAAAATTTCCCCAAAAAACATAGTTTGCGGATGGAGAACACTATATGTCACGGATGTGGATTAAACGCACACACAGATGTGGCACAAATTATTTCAATTTGACTAAAAAAATAGTTTGCGGATGGAATACAGTATATGTCATGGATATGGATTAAACGCACACACTATTGATCAATAAATGTGGCGCTGATTAGTTGAATTTACGCAAAAATACAGTCTGCGGATGATGTACAGCATATGTCACTAATAGGTATTAAAGAAAAATATATTTCTGCTGTCAAACACACACACTAGCCCTTAAAATGATTATTTCTCCCTGCACTGTGTCTCTTCCTCAGCACAGTTGTCCCTAAGACTGATCAATTGAGTGCAGGTACTAAAAATATATTACTGCTCTCAAACACACACACACACACTGTAGTCCTTAAAAGGACTTTTGGGTCTTTGCAAATCTTTTTTCTAATAAAATCTGTTAAATTTCGCTTCACACACTATCTTTCCCTGCCTACGCTCTGCTCTCCCTGACGCTGACTGAGCCGAACACGTGTCATTGGGTGCTATATAGCACCCGCGTTCTGGCCAGCCAATCAGTGTAATGCCAGTAGCTAACATGGCTATGGCATTACACTGAAGGGCATTACTTACCTGCAAGTTGATTGGCTGCTTAGAAGCGCAAAACGTGCGGGGAAGAGACTCGAGCATTTCGCTCAAGCACACGTGGTAATCGGCCGAGTACCGCCATGGGCCGAGTATAGCGATGCTCGAGCTGAACCGGTACTCGGCCGAGCATGCTCGCTCATCACAAGAAGGTGGAGTAAATCATTTGTTTTTTATAATGCACATTGGGGATTTTAATATTTTTCTTGTGAACAATTTTTATTTTTATTGGCACCATTTTCTTTATTTAGTTCAAAGAAACTAATGTGATGAAATGCTTCCCTTGTGCCCTTCATGTGTTCATTACAGATGAGCGAAGTATTGGAAATTCGATTTGGCTGCTTCGCCTAATTTTACCAAAAAATTCAATTTGTGACAAATTACTTGGTCACGAAGCGCATTTCTTTGTAAGTAGTAGGTGCAATAACAAGGAGGCATGATTAAGCCTCTCCCCATCATTATACCCCTCAGAAGATACATTCATACATGATCGCGGCATCTGATATACATAACACGGTGTAAAATAAATAAAAAAAAAAACATACCTGATCCATTTGCTTGCAGCAGGCTGGCTGCCACCATCTTGTTTGAAAATTTGTTGCAACATGCCAGCCGGCTTGGTGACATCATACCTCATCATGCACGGGATTTTGTGCGAGATCTTAAAGCAAGATGGCGGTGGCCAGCCCATTGCGAGCAAATGGAGCAGGCAAGTATGATTTCATTTAAATTTTTTGCACTATTTCAGATTAAATCGATCCGCTACCACAAAGCATGAGGAAATTTGGCTTCATGGCGAATTGAATTTATCCTGAAATTCAGATCAAGGTCCACTTTCTTGCTGGCTTACATTGATACCATTTATACTACGCCTAAAACCTTTGCACTGCAATTTGCGCCAAAAATACGCTTAATATAGGTTATTTATCGTTAATGACCCCCAAAATCCTAACATAGCATTTTATTTTTTTATTTTTTTTACTAATGCCCATTAATCCAATGGCTTCCTGCTCCCAAGTCCATCATGAGAGACAAGCTCACTGATGCTTAAGATGACAAGCTGCCCATAGAAGTCTATGGCCAGTAGAGGGAGGAGGAAGAATAAATTGCTAGAGGCATTTTACCTAATAAGATATTTTACAAGGTTTCTATTATTCACATGTACAGTACTATTGATTTGTGCAAAATTGGTTAAGAAAGTACAGTGGCAATTTAAAGTGTTGTTATTGTGCAAAAATAGTATAGCATAAAAAAACAAATCTGATATTGTAATCGATTCAACCTACAGAATGCGGTAGGCATGTCATTTATACCACATAGTTAGGAGTGAGCAAATTAAGCTTGGGGTTCAAGAAGATCCAAAGTCAGAGCTGAACCCAGTCATACCTCTTTTTTCACCCAGGCAGCCCCCCTGACTTACGCATAGGAGCAGTTCATGCTTCGATGCTCTTCTTTGCCTTGCGCTAAATCGCGCAGGGCAAAAGTATTTTCTAGAGTTCCGGTGACAAACCAGGCTCTCCATGGACTGCCAGGAAGCCCGGTGACGTCTCCAGCACTGATGGGCAGGCTTTAGCGCTGCTCTAGTCTGTAAAATGGCTAGGGCAGCGCTAAAGCTCACCCATCAGGGCCAGTAACGCCACGAACACACTGCTGGGCGGAAGCTTCTGCCAGACAGTGTGTTATTGTAAACAAAAGAGCCCTTTTCCTGCGCAACGCTAACATCAGGGGTGCTGCCTAGGTAAATTTTGGGTATGTCTGGGTTCAGCTCTGAACTCGGACAACCCCCTTAATTTGTTCCCCAACTTCCTTTTACTGCTGCACGGAGACCTGTCTCCTTATAGCATTAAAATGTATATGCTGCAGCTACAAATTTGTTAAGTCCGAAGTCACGTGAGACTTCGATGAATAACTTTGGGCTTTGAATCTACAACTGTAAAAACATTTTAACACAGGAATTCAAAGTCAGCTTTGGTATTGGCTGGTACCTGGGTACCAAAGGCGACTTTGGATTTCTGTTTTAAAATGTTTTTAAAGTTATAGAATCAAAGTCAGAAGTTATTCGCCGAATTCTCACATGATTTTGGACTTAAATTTTGCCTTGCCACAGCATTAAAACAAAGTTGGGGAATGGATCGACTTCGGACCTTGGATTTGAAGCTCAATTCGCTCACCCCTAGTCATAGTGAATGCTATAAAATAAGCAAAATTCCAGTTTTTTACATTACTACCCAAAGTAAATAAAATGATTTTAACACATTATGTGTACCCCATTGGTGCTATTAAAAGTATGTCATGTAAAAAAAAAAGCCCTTATCCAGCTACATTGATGGAAAAATAAGTTTACTTATGACTTGGATGAAAAAATTAAAAGGGTTATCCAACCCCTAAAATGCCTCCCTAAACGGGAGTTTCTACTGTAGGGGTGCATCAGGGGGGCTTTAAATGGGACATAGTGTCAAAAAAACAGTCCAGCAAAATCTGCCTTCCAAAAACCATATGGCGTTCCCTTCCTTCTACGCCCTGCCATTTGGCCATACAGCAGTTTACGACCACATATAGGGCGTTTCTGCAAACTAGAGAATCAGGGCAATAAATATTGAGTTTTGTTTCACTGTTAACCCTTGCTTTGTTACTTGAAAAATGGATTAAAACGGAAAATTTGCAAACAAATAGGTGTTTTTGGACCGTTTTTATTTTTTGTTATTTACACTGTTGAACTGACACGTTAGATTGTGTGCTATTTCTATAGAGCAGGTTGCTACAGACGCGACAATACTAAATATGGCTACTTTTTGGGGGTTTTTGTTTTAGTTTTACATAATAAAGCATTTTTGAAAAAAAATATTTTTTAGTGTCTCCACATTCTGAAAGCCATATTTATTTTTTATTTTTTGGGCGACTGTCGGCTTGATTGGCACTATCTTGGGGTGCATATGACATTTTGGTCGCTTGCTATTACACTTTTTGTGGGGCAAGGTGACAAAAAATGGCTTGTTTACACCTTTTTTTTGTTTTCTTTTACGGTATTTGCGAGAGGGGTTAGGTCATGTGATATTTTTATAAAGAATATTTTTACGGACGCGTCGATACCTAATATGTGTAGTGTATTTTATTTTAAAAATTTTTATTCAGTGATATGTATTTTTTTATTTTTACATTTTTTTTGACTTTTTTTACTTTTTTTTTTACCCAGACCCACTTGGTTCTTGTAGATCCAGTGGATATGGTGTCTATATAATACAGTAAGTACACTATATAGTGTACTTACTGTATGATTTACTTTACAAAGTCTGAATAGACTTTTGCCTTTAGCAAAAGCCTATTCAGAGTTTCAGTGCCATGGACAGAGCAAGACACTTCTGAACAGAGCAGCGGGTGATGGGAGAGCGAGGGAGCTCCCTCCCTGTTAACCACTTCCATACCGCGGTCCGTACAGACAGCGGGATGGAAGGGGTTAAACTGCTGACATCTGCAGCACAGATGTCAGCAGTTTATAGCAGGGGGTCAGCAATGTGCTGACCCCCTGCTATACCCACTAGACACCAGGGTAATCATTTGAAATTAGGCGGGCCTCCCGAGCTGCCCGCCCGCAGCACCGCCCGCAATTCCCCCCCTGCACCACCCGGGGGGACACTAATATGGTGGGGTGCATGGGGGGTTAAAATTTATAAGTTTGGGGCATTTTTTAGTCTCTAATACCTGCGGTCACAGACCGCGGGGATCAGAGACTACAGAAAGCGCAGCAAACCGCAGGTCTGAATTGACCTGCGGTTTGCTGCGATAGCCGACATGGAGGGGTCACAGGACCCCCCTGGGCATTGTGCCAAGGTGCCGGCTAAATGATTTTAGCAGGCACCGTGTTCCGGTCACCGCCACGTGCACAGCGGTGATCGGATATTCGCAGGGTGTACATGTACGCCCTGCGTCCTTAAGTACCAGGACACAAGGGCGTACATGTACACCCTGCGTCCTAAAGAGATTAATAGTGACCTCTAGAGAGACTTGCTCTATCTTACACCACTGATAAGAATTATTTGTGCCAGGGAATTAGATATACGTGCATTTCTACACACTGCATAGTTGATTAAGATCCCTCAATGAAAACTAGTAGTGTTGAATTGAAGTTCAGTGAGGGAGTGGACTTTGATCTGAATTTAAGGAAAAATTTAGTTCGCTACGAAGCTGAATTTCCAGGTGTTTTGTGGTATTGGACCTATCCATTTGAGCATGATGAGGCTACCACAGCTATCTTGCTTGAAAAAAAAAAAAATCTTTGCGCTGTGACGTATGCTGTGACTGCGCCGACCAATGCGATGACGTCATCGCGCGTTGCGCTGGATCTTCAAGCAAGATGGTCGTGGTGGCCTCTTCGTGATAAAATGGATGAGGTAAGTACAATTTTTTTTTTTTAATTTTTACATTTGTAATCACTAAAATGCATCAGTATGGATCTCAGATGCCAGTGATGAAAATGGCATCTGAGGGGTTCAATGATGGGGGGGGGGAGAGGTACAATCACCCTTTCCGGTCATTGCAACTGCTATGTACAAATAATTGCACTTACAAAGTGTTTGGCCATACAGCACTCTCCTGCACCATGGAATGTGTAATCAGAAAATGACCTATTTTTATGTTTCAAATAATTTTAAATAATTTTTTTATGATATTTTAAATTTTCAATTTCGATATCTATATTTTAACAAAAAACATAAAATCCAGTTTTCCCACTGGCCACTAAGCCTAATAATGGATGACACTTCTTGCTCTGTACAGATAACTTTACTGTCATTATATGCCATTCTAAACCTGACTATTATAATAAGGGATAAGAGCTATCACCTCTGTATATTGATAAGACAGGATCCACCATTCATAGAGGCTTAGCTACCATGCCCAGGAACCATTGTGTTTATAGCCCATAGGGCTGCCATAAATCATTTGTTTTAATGCTTTGTAAATGCTGTTAAGTAAACAACAATTATGTCCAGGAAATAGAATTAAAAAATCTGTAATCAGAATAAAATATTATCAGATTAGAAAAAAGGATAAGTGTTGCAATCTGGTTTTAATTGGCAGACAAAATTTTTGTGGACACATTTCCTTTAAAGAATCAATTATCAGGTAATTAATACACAGTCGAGTCACCAGATTTTAAAATACTGAAGTTTGGTAGAATAGGTAAAATGTGAAATTGGATTTAGTTCTTTACATTGATGTGATGGAACCAACTTTCTTACACTCAAGATCACTCTTCTTTTTTCAACAAAATTACAGGCCAACAAGATAGTACTCACAGAATCACCCTAATAACATGCTTATTGATAACGTTTAGCTCTTTTTGTGACATTTTAAAGGTAGAACCTTAAAGGGGTTACCCGAGTTATTTTTTTGTTCTTTGTATGTTTATAACTAGGCAAATGAAAGGACTTTACAATTCACTTACTGCATCTCCAGTTGTTGGTTTCTCAGATTTCACTGGGGGTCACATGAACTGTGATGTCAGCTTCTCTCCCTGCTCTTATAATGTTTCGTGCACAAGCCTGAGAGAGCAGATATGAGTCTGTACACCGGACGTCACTGTTCTGGCCACGCCCCCCTGCACTGCCAGCTGCTGCTTATTGATCTCTCCCTGGATTCTTGAGGAAAAATATTAACACCTTAAGCTGCACAGTCTCAGGGCTGAAGGCTTTACTAAGTAGCTGCAGGCAGTGAGGAGACAAATGCTGGTCACAGGAGCTGATAGAGGAGTTATGCAGAGCATTGCACAGGAACAGGTAGGGGAAGATCCTGTGTATATCAGCAGTGTCATTGTACAGCTGGGACTTGTAATACAACATGCTGCTGAGTCTCCCAGCAGGCAGATATGTTACTGAGGGCAGCACTTGTATTCACTCCATTTGCAGAGTAGGGGGAGGGGCAGAGATTGTTGTTACTGCAGACTGCAAAACTTGCTTAGCTTAGTTTTATATTGCTGCTGATCAGATTTATAGTGCTAAATATTATTTTTTTTCATAACTCGGACAACCCCTTTAACAGCAAAACATTCAGTTATTGCTGTGCTCTCTCGTTTCAATTTGTCACATTACATTAGATAGTTAGTTAGTTAGTTAGTTAGTTACATTATATTATAGATAGTGGGAGATAGTCAGTGTAGGTTAGATAGTGATATAGTGTAGTTAGGTTCTGCTTTCCATACATACATGCTACATACATAGTGCTGTATGTATGTACGCTACATACATACTACATACATAGTGCTGTGATGTCACAAGTTCCCAACAATACTTAGTGTACCAATCACTAATATGTAGTCAGACCTGTTAAAATGTGAAGTTGCACGTATTGCGCCAAAATATTTGCATCATTACTGCTGATTTGCGCAATTGCGAATATATTGAATCAGTCTATCTGCATATAATGCTATTGTACTGTTCTGCCTTGCCAACCATTTTCTCCAGTCTCATTAAAATTCGAGCAGTTTGAAAAATCTAGCTATAGTGACCCACGCCAGTATTGTGTGCACATTAAGTGAATATTACATTGCCAATTTTCGCAATCTAGAAAATAATAGCGAATTTGCGAATATATGACAAATATTCTACCAAATATTCGCGAAATATCACAAATTCGAATACTGCCCCTGCAGCTCATCACTATTGTCAAAATCCAGTTAAACTGCAAATTGTATCTCAGCATGTCTCATATAAGAAATCACCCAATATCATATTAATGAGTTTATTAATTAAGACAAAACCTCTGTAAACAGAAGAAATAATAATTTTCCATGAAAAAACTAATGAGAAGTCATAATGTAGTTCTATAATTTACCCAAAGAGAACTACTTGAACTATAGCAGAACCAATATAACAATCAAAACGTAAAGTTCTTGAAAGCATTCACTACTGTATCAACACTACCTTTGGAAGGGAGATCAGCACAAGAATTGTGTGTTGGAAGCTTCATAAAGTGTGCCTTCTTCGTCATGTATAGTCCCAACAAGTTCATGAACTGGAATTGTATATAAAGCATTCTGCCATTAGAGTTCGGAAAAAGATAAATATGTTTCAAGGAGTGATAAATCAAGATTCACTATCTGGCAGTTTGATGGCTGAATCTGGAGTTGGTGGAGAACTTTCCTAACGGAATAAATTTTGCCTACGGGCTGCTGTAAAATGTGGTAAAGGAGGGAACGTGGTGTGGGGCTGTTTTTTACAATTCAGGCTAAGCTATCTTTTCTCAGAGAATGGTAATGTTAATTGAGATAACCAGAAAGCGCATAAAGCTGTGATGGTCTAGGTTCAGCATACTGTTTTTCTTGCTATAGAGTGGATCTGCATGTGAAATGTATTTTTTTTCTTTTTTATTTTTTTTGTCAGTCTGTGAAACCCAAAGTTAATTTGCATATCCCAAAAGAATGGACATTTACAGCCTCAAATAAATATTGGGATAAAAATTTACAGAAAATAAGTTGATTTATCATTTAAAGTATGCATGCACATGATGAAGCCATCTACGTTGACCTTTTATGACAGCATATGAAGTCTTTAGGTCCCTGTAGTTTAGACCCATAGGTACTCCATGTTGTATGGCACCTAGAACCAATACTTCTAGAGGAGAAGATTGACATTGCATGGAGCATGCCACACTTTAAAAGAAAAAAAAATCCATATGGAAATCAACAGAAAAGTCTTCTGTATATCTTTATATAGCCATATATTATAGGTTGCTCTATGTGTCGTACTATGACTGTTTAACTCAGAGATTGTATATTGCCATACATTTGTTAGCTTACACCTTCACTTAATTGCTAATTCATTAGCTGAACTTAGCCGAAATAAAAAGCACAAATAAGAATTTTAAACATATATTAAACCCCAGCGATAGTGAAATTCTCTGCCACATGGCATACTGTTTGCCATAACAACATTATTATTATCAGTTGGGAGTAAAATGGTCTTTAAAAACAAAAGAATCATACAATTTTTGTATTAAAGGCTTTAAAACAGCAGGCATTTTTCCCCTTAGGGACCAGGCCATTTTTTGCAAATCTGAAATATGTCAATTTATGCGGTGATAAGTTTATAACTTTTAAACGCTTTTACTTTTCCAAGCCATTCTGAGATTGTTTTCTCATCACATATTGTACTTTATGACCGTGGTGATTTTGAGTCAAAATATTTTATTTTTTTAAATAAAAAAATACCAAATTTACAAACACCTTTAGGTGTTCCACAAAAATGTAAGGAAATGGAAGATGAAATTTCAGAATTTCACTTTTTTGGCAGATTTTCCATTTTAATCAATTTTTTCCACTAACAAAGCAAGGGTTAACAGCCAATGAAAACTCAATATTTATTAGCCTGATTCTGTAGTTTATAGAAAAACCCCATTTGTGATCTTAAACTGCTGTATGGGCACATGGCAGGGCACAGAAGGAACGCCATATTGTTTTTGGAGTGCAGATTTCACTGGGAAAATTTTAAGTTGCCATGTCAAATAAGAAGACCCCATGATGCACCGCTACAGTAGAAATTCCAAAAAAAGACCCCATTTTGGAAACTACGGGATAAGGTGGCAGTTTTGTCGGTACTCTTTTATGGTGCATATGATTTTTGGTTGCTCTATATTTCACTTTTTGTGAGGCAAGGTAACAAAAAATAGCAGTTTTTTATAGAGCAGGTTGTTACTGATGCGACAATACCAAATATGACATATTCTAAAAGTGATAGTTTTTTATTTTTTGGGTGACTGTCTCATGTAGAGGCTCATTTTTTTGAGTATGAAATGACGGTTTGATTGGAACTATTTTGGGTTCATATATAGAGATGAGCGAACACTTGGAAATTCAGCCGAACTTCCCAAAAAAGTTCGGGTTCGGGATCCGAACTCGACCCGAACTTGATCCCGAACCCGAACCCCATTGAAGTCAATGGGGACCCAAACTTTTAGGCACTAAAAAGGCTGTAAAATAGTCCAGGAAAGGGCTAGAGGGCTGCAAAAGGCGGCAAAATGTAGGTAAATGCCCTGCAAACAAATGTGGATAGGGAAATGAATTAAAATAAAATAAATAAAAATTAACCAATATCAATTGGAGAGAGGTCCCATAGCAGAGAATCATGTGTCATATCACCCACCACTGGAGAAGGCCACTTTCAGTTATTTCAGCCCCAGCCCCAGTCCTTGTCCCGAACACCCCAAAATTCGGTACGAACCCGAACTATTCTCGAACTTTTCGCTCAGCACTATTCATATGGCTTTTTGATCGCTTGGTATTATACTTTTTATTTTTATATTTTTACCGTGTTCACCTGACTGGTTTGGTTATGTGATATTTTTATACAGCTGGTTCTTATGGATGTGGCAATACCTAATATGTATACTTTATTTTATTCATTTAAGTTTTACACAATGGCAGCATTTTTTAAACAAAAAAAATAATGTTTTAGTGCCTTCACATTCTGAGAGCCATAGTTTTTTTTGGGGGGGGGGCAATTGTCTTAGGTAGGGTCTCATTTTTTGCAGGATGTAATTATGGTTTGATTGGTATGATTTTGGGGTGCATATGACTTTTTTATCGCTTTGTATTACACTTTTTGTGATGTAAGGTGACAAAAAAATAGCTTTTTATACACCGTTTTTTTTTCAGGTATTCACTTGAGGGGTGAGGTCATGTGATATTTTTATCGAGCAGTTCGATAAGGATGTGTCAATACCTAATATGTATACTTTTTGTTATTTATTTAAGTTTTACACAATAATATCATTTTTGAAACAAAAAAGAATATTTTAGTGTCTCCATAGTCTGAGAGCCATAGTTTTTTTTATTTTTTGGCAATTGTCTTAGGTATGGTATAATTTTTGCGAGATGAGATGAGTGTTTGATTGGCACTATTTTGGGGTGCATATGACTTTTTGATCGCTTGCTAATAAACTTTTTGTGATGTAAGGTGAAAAAATGGCTTTTTTTTTAATGGTGTTCAACTGAGGGGTTAGGTCATTAGGTATTTCGTAATTACCGCGTCCATAACAACCTGCTCTAAAAAAATGTCTACTTTTTCAATTTTTTTTTACATTTAAGTGTTAAATATAAAAAAAAATTAAAAACGTAGACATATTTGGTATCGCTAAGTCCGTAACAACCTGTTCTAAAAAAAATACCTCATGACCTAACCCCTTAGGTGAACACCGTAAAAAGCCATTTTTGTCACCTTACATCACAAAAAATGTAATAGCTAGTGATCAAAAATTCATATGCACCCCAAAATAGTGCCAATCAAACTGTCATCTCATCCCGCAAAAATGATACCCTACCTAAGACAATCGCCCAAAAAATAAAAAAAAAACTAGGGCTCTCAGACTGTGGAGACAATAAAACATAATTTTCTTTTGTTTCTAAATGCTTTTATTGTGTTAAATTAACACAATAAAAGCATTTTTTAAACAAAACAAAACATGTTTTAGTGTCTCCACAGTCTGAGAGCCATAGTATTTTTTTTTTCATTTTGGGTGATTGTCTTAGATAGGGGCTCCTTTTTTGTGTGATGAGCTGATGGTTAGATTGGTACTATTTTAGGGGGCATACAACTTTTTTATTACTTGGTGTTGCACTTTCAGTTATGTAAGGTTATAAAAGCATGTTTTTTAGCACAGCTTTTATTTTATTTTGTTGATGGTGTTCACCTGAGGGGTTAGGTCATGTGATATTTTTATAGAGCAGGTGGATATGGACGCAGTGATACCTAATATGTCTGCTTTTTTTTTTTCCTTATTTTTTTTTTTACTTTTTTTTAAATGTAACTTTATTTTGGGAAAAGGACACTTTTTTGCATGAAACATTTTTTTTGTAAAACTATTTTCTTTTTTACTTTTTTTTTTTACTTTATTTTTATCCCACCCTGGGACTTTTGGGGGTCTGATCCCCTTTACAATGCATGTAATACACTTCAGCCTGCTTCCTATGAGATCCAGGGGGCTGGATCTCACAGGGTTAAATGGAAGACAGCCACGATGCCTAAGGAAGGCATGTCATATATGTCCACTCTGATGCCTTCCCTCCAATCGGGTCCCTGTCTCAGCAGTGAGGGGAACCGATGACAACCCTGCACGAATCCGCACATGCCGCATTCAGGGCTGAACATGGCAGTGCGAGTGTAATGCGCCTGCATCGGTGTTTTCACTGATGCCCGCGTATACAGCAGGGGTACGGCTATCAGTGACTGCCGGACCGCTGCCACTGATTGGGAGGACGCAGCTCCTGCACCTGCCCGATTAGCCCGCCGTACATGTACGGCGCTAGGCCTTAAGTCATGTCCACCAGCTCCGTACATGTACGGTCCTTAAGGGGTTAATATATGACATGTAGTGCTTTATTTAGAGCTATTCAGTAGAACCAGATGTAGAAAGTACTTTATGGTATTATTCTTTATTTTTTGTTTGCCCTTGTTTTCACTTTGCTTTGATAATAGAAATTCAAAGGTTCATGCTGTATCAATCAATATGAAAGTAGGTGGCAAAGCCAAGAGAAGGTAAGCACAACATTATCTCCTTGAATTATCACAGTACATTCCATTACCGTGATTGTATAGTAACATGTATAAAACGAAAATGTACTAGCAAGTCTTTGTACCATAGTTTTGTAAAAAAACATACTAATAATAAGGAAGCAGTTCATCATTGTCTCCAGGAGATAACATCTATGAATCTCACCTTAAATGTGAAATAAGCAGGAACTACAACCTCTATATCAATGTTATAAAATATTTATACAACATAACAAAAATAAACATATTTTCATTGGCCTTCAATATCCTTCACTGCAATTGATAACTTATAAGATAAATGGTCCGGGTTTACAGTTCTCTTAGTTAGTTAATAAATTTGTAATATACACCAGATTTAATTTAAAATATAATTTCATTGATTTAAATTAATGTAATTACACAGTAATAAAATGTAATATAATAATACAGTAATAAAATTTAATTCTACAATAGTCCACATTACATGTAATAAAATTCATATATGGACCCACAGTAGTACAAAATTAATAAATGTCCTTTGCCATGATTATTAAATATCTTGTACCATGGCTATATTCTATGCTGAATTTAAGCAGTGAAACTATGCTACATAAAGTGCAAAACCAAATACTATTAAAATATAAAATAATAATAAAGTGCTAGTGCAAAACTATTTTCCAATAAGTGATCATACAAGAGGTGAATGCCACTAAACAATGTCAGCTATGGCATATAGCCACTTGATACATTGTATAAATTATATTGAAATATGAAAATACCAGCCGATCTGGGACATGCTAACTAGTAATTAGGATCCAAGACTACCTCAATGCATTTTAATACCTCCTGACAAAGCGATGTGCAAAAAATGTTGAGGTAGTCTCGTGTCCACATTATTATTTAACAGGTGCCTGTCTAGTCAGTATTTTCTTACTTCAATAGAGTATATACACTTTATTAAGTGGTTATATATAGAGATGTCCCAAACGGTTCACCTGCGAACAGCTCCCGGCTGAAATCACATGTTCGTGTTCGCCGCGGCGGGTGAACATATGTGATGTTCAATTGGCCCCCTATACTTTATCATTGAGCAAAAATTTACCCTGTACCTTACAGTCAGCAGACACATTCCAGCCAATCAGCATACCCTCCCTCCCCAACCCTCCCACCTCCTATCAAAAAGTAAGGACAGCATCCATCATAGAAGCTGCAGTGTTAGTTAGAGCAGGGAGAGTGCTTCTGCTGCCGAATTAATAGGGAAAGCGTTAGCTAGGCCAGTGTTCTGTGTCCACTCCAGTCCTCAAAGGCTCATCGGCCTCTTTCACGCGAGCGTGTCCGGAATTGGCCCCATTCACACGTCCGTAGTGTGTTGCGGATCTGCAAATTGCGGATCGGCAACATACCATGCTGGCACTCCCCATAGAGATGGCTATTTTTGTCCGCAGGCTGTGGACAAGAATAGGACATGCTCCATCTTTTGCGGAGTCCGCGGCCGAATGTTTCGGGGCCGAAACCCGGAAGTTCGGGGCCGCGGCTCTGCAAATGTGGAAGCGGAGAGCACATAGTGTGCTCTCCGCATCACGTCTGGCCCCATTCACAATTAATGGGTCCGCATCCATTCCGCAGAATTGCAGAATGGATGGGGTCAAAAATTGCGGATTTGTGAATGTGGCCTTAGGTTCGGATGCGTTGCGGATGCGATTTCACTGGCAAAGCCATTCAGTTTTGCCTGCGATTGCGTGAAGGTTTACAGACATCTCCTAGCAACCATCAGTGAAAAACGCAATGCACCCGCACTTGCTTGTGGATGCAATGCGTTTTTCACGCGGCCCCATTAACTTCTATAGGGCTAGGGCTGCGTGAAAAACGCAGAATACATGCTGCGATTTTCACCCAACGCACAAGTGATGCGTGAAAAAAAACGCTCATGTACACAGATCCATTGAAATGAATGGGTCAGGATTCAGAGCGGATAGTATGCGTTCACGTCACGCATTGCACCCGCGCGGAAAACTCGCTCGTGTGAAAGGGGACATCTGCTGTAAGGACAGCGTCCTGACAGCACCCCAAAAAGCCCGTTTTAGGGCTGATAGATCAGTCTGCTTTTATTTATTTTTTCTATATACATATATATATATATATATATATATAACAAACAAAGAGATCCAGCAGCACTCAAGGTAACAAGCGGGTGCAATCCTTCACTGGCGACCGGCCACGTCATCACAGTAATAGAAATCCAAAAAATTGAAGCAGCACTCCAGATATGGTGAAACAAATGGTGGACCGACTTTATTCCCCTGCAACGTTTCAACTGCACAATGCAGTCTTTCTCAAGCATACAAATGGTGCATATAGGGGGTACTAAATACCCATACAAATTAGTGACATGATTAAGCCTCATTAGTGAAAAACAACAAAATTGTGTACATAATAATAAATATTCAATATAAAATTCATAATACCGTGCATAAAGGGCTCCATAAAATGTATTCATGTATTCATATAATCAAAAAGACGTAGTGACATGATAATAATCATAAAGTGCATAAGTGCCAATAAAATATATCACATGTATGTATATCATCATTAGTGAAAAAGTGAATTAATGCAACAAAGATCACCTGTGCATACTTCATAGTACAAATCTTACTCACACAGAGGTGTATAACCATCGTGGTCATAATTGGCGTCCCTGTAGACCTACTGCGCATGCTTAGACAGACAAGGAAATCGGCGCATCGTCGGCCTGCGTGCGGCGTCATCAGCAGGTCACGTGAGCCATCACATGACCTACCTTGACGACGGAGGACGCTAAGCACCGACGAAGATCCGGAAGAAGCAATCAGAAGGAGGCGGGGGAAGCACCAAACCCGGTAACACATGACAATGTCACGTGTGCCGTAGCCCGGGCAACCCGTCACCAGCCAAACGCCGCATCATCCCGGACCTGCCGATACCTGCCGCAAAGAAAGGCAAAGGAAATAGGGATCAAAAATGGAGCAAACAGAAAAAAACAAAATATAGAAAATAGGACCATTACTAAAAAATAATAAATTTTTTTTTTTATTTAGTTATCATTAGTGTCGACCACTCACAGGGACACCACACTATTCAGTAAAAAAAGGAGAAAGGAAGGCATCTACAGCAGTACCATACATATTGGTAATGACAGCTGAGACAATTATGGGGACTACGCACCAGGGCAAAACTGCCTCAGGAGCCAAAACCCCAAAAGAAACCTTCCATTACTAGTGTGGACATTCCCAATGGTCTATAATAGTAAATGCAATCTTATGGAATATATAATAGTTGAAGGGTCCCATGTTCTGCTCCACAGAATAAATGTGTATCGTGTAGACCACTGATGGGATACACCTCTGGATAAACTTCTGGTTGAGTAGCTAAAAAATAAAAAATAAAAATAGTATAAATACAATTATATACTATCAATATTCATGAGATTAAAAAATACACCATCTGCAGTTATGTATCCACTACTGAATGAGTACTCCAACTCTACAAGAAAGGGAGTGTCACCCTAGATGAGATTCCATCTGAATTCAACATTCAATCCTTGTGGTTTAAGTGATTGCAGACGATATATCCATCTAAGTTCACATTGTTTAAGAGCCAACGCTCGATCACCTCCTCTGGAAGATATGGGGATCTGATCCAGAATGGTGAAACGCAGATCACGTTCACTGTGTCCCAATTGCACAAAGTGGCTGGGGACAGGTAAGTCCCTCCTTTTCTGTCTGATGGAAAATCTGTGGTTATTCAAGCGTGTTTTCATGTCACAAGTAGTCTCCCCCACATAAAGGAGACCACAAGGACATTGTAACACGTAAACTACATATGAGCTGTCACAAGTGAGGAACTTCCTAATATCATATTCAGTACCTGTATTGGGATGTCTGAAATGCTCACCTTTCATCATGTACTTACAATTGACACACCGTAGGCAAGGAAAACTTCCTGTCCTTCTAGTGCCAATGTAAGTTTGTACCGTCTGAGATGAAGAGACCTCAGCCCTTACCAGTTTATCACGTAGGTTCGGCGGACGTCTGTACGACATAAGTGGCGGGACAGATAACTCATCCAACCCAGGATAGTAACTGCGCAAGATATTCCAATGTTTGTTGATGACCTGTGTTATAGATCTACTCTGTTCACTAAAAGTGGACACAAACGGAATACGCTTGTGTGCAGATTTAGGCCTCCTGTCAGGTAAATGGGGTTCCCAAACTTTACATAGGTGTTTGGAGATAACCTGGGACCATTTGTTTCACCATATCTGGAGTGCTGCTTCAATTTTTTGGATTTATATATATATATATATATATATATATATTGCAGTTGCCTGCCCGTGTGTCAGAGGCCGCAGGCCCACAGACTGTTCTGTGTGCACACCACTCATGTAGGGTGGCACAGAACCTTGCAGATACAAAAGTCATTTAATTTTTACCCTTTAATATAATTGCAGTTGCCTGCCAGTGTGTATCAGGCCCACAGACTGTACTGTGCCCACTGCCCACCACTCATATAGACTTTCACAGTACATTGCACGGCGCACGCGCAGTAACTGAAAATTCAAATGAAGCGGACCGACTTTGGGTCTTTTTCCATCTCCCGTTTCCAAAAATCTATTGACTACACCGGCCCTGGCCCTGATAAGGGACAAAACAGAGATTAAACTGATAGGGATAGTACTTAGTTAACACTAGTTGCATTGGTGGCAAATTCCATTGCAAGTGCCCAAAATTAAAAGGAAGCGGACAGAGAAAGTTATTTTTTATCTATCTCCCCATGCAAGGATTCCATTCAATACACGTCCCCTGATAGGGGAATTAACAAAGATTAAAATGGTAAGAATAATAGTTCACACTATTTGTATTGGTGGCACGGTACATTGCGCGGCGCATGCGCAATGCCTCTAATTGGAAGTAAGAGGACCGACCAATCATCTTTTTCCATCTCCCGGTTCCTAAAATCTATTCGATACACGTGTCCTGATAGGGGATGTAACAGAGATTAAACTGATAGGAATAGTACTACTTAACACACCACTCATATAGGGTGGCACAGTACACTGCATGGGGCACTCGTAGTGCCCCAAATTGGAAGGAAGAGGACCGACCAACCATCTTTTTCCATCTCCCGGTTCCTAAAATCTATTCCATACACCGGCCCCTGATAGGGGACAAAACAGAGATTAAACTGGTAAGAACAGATTTTTTTAATGTAAAAAAGAGGACAGCCCCCAGGGTATTTTTTGGCCGCTTTACTGAATGCTCATGCACAATGGCTGTAGGCTCATGTGTCCTTTTGCGGAGGTGACAAACCTGGTCAGTAAAACCCAAGGCAACATCATCGACCTCATCCCATGTGCGTTTTTTCTGGAGCGTGCCCTGCGAAGAGGGCTGGATCAGGCCGTAGATGAGCATGAAGAGGAAGAGTTGTGGTCACCATCACCACCAGAAGCAGCCTTGTCGCCTTCGATTGCTGGACCTGCGGCAACGCAGAGAGAGAGAGAGAGGAGTCTGAAGAAGAGGAGTCAGAGGAGGAAGGTGGCTTTAAAGAGGTGGAAGACCAACCACAGCAGGCGTCCCAGGGGGCTTGTTGTCACCTTTCGGGGACCCTTCGTTTTGTACGTGGCTGGGTGGAGGAAGAGACCTTCAATGACATCAGTGAGGACAAGAAACGGGACATGGCTAGCTTGGTATCCAACCTTGTGCAAATGGGGAGTTTGCGGTTGTGCAAATGGACTGTTTGTGGTTGTTTGCGGTGCGTTAAACAGGGAGTTTGGTCTGTCAGAGTTTGGTCTGTCATCGGGCGTAACCCTTACACTATTCGATTGATACAACATCATACCTGATGGTATGCACACACTGGATGTTTTAAAGCACGTTATTCCAAACAATTTAGGAATGTTTGGTGATTTATGCCCTTTATGGATTAAAACCCGACTCTGCTTCAACTACTGTACGTAGTTTTCCATGGGAGTTTTGCCATGGATCCCCCTCTGGCATATCACAGACAGGTGTTAGTCCCCTTGAAACAACTTTTCTATCACTATTGTGGCCAGAAAGAGTCCCTGTGGGTTATAAAATTCGCCTGCCCATTGTAGTCTATGGCGGTTCGCCTCGTTCGCCCGTTCGCGAACATTATATGAACTAAATATGTTTTGTAAAGAGGAATGGTCCAAAATACCTTCAACCAGAATCCAGACTCTCATTGGAACCTACAGGAAGCATTTAGAGGCTGTAATTTCTGAAAAAGGAGGATCTACTAAATATTGATTTCATTTCTTTTTTGTGGAGCCCAAATTTATGCACCTGCCTAATTTTGTTTAAACAATTATAGCACACTTTCTGTAAATCCAATAAACTTCATTTCACTTCTCAAATATCACTGTGTGTGTCTCCTATATGATATATTTAACTGACATTTTTTATCGTAACAACCAACGATTTATACAGGAAAATCATGACGATTAACAAGGTTGCCCAAACTTTTGCATCCCACTGTATATGCAATACTTAAATTTTTTTAAAGCCCAGGTCTTATATCATTAGGGCACCATTTTTGGAATATCTAAAAAATCTGGTAAAATGCCAATCCAACAATGTGTGCCAGTTTATTTGCAATTTTAAGAAGTAAACGCCTATATGTATATTGCTGTAATATATGAGAGAAAAAAGCTAACAAACATCTTAAACTATTTGTTATCTTTGTTAGCAGTCATGTTTCATATTCTTTATAGACCTGATCTTCATGATACTATCTCATGTATAGGGTTGAGCGAATTTGTGTTTTAAGTTCTGCGTCCAAAGTTCGGGTTTGGGTTATCGAAGAATCCAGTTATTGATTCCGCTACCACAGAATATAACGGAATTTGGAATCCATAACGGAATTCTTCGATAAACCCAAACCCGAACATTGGATGCTGAACTTAAAAAACAAGTTCGCTCAACACTACTCATGTACCTTTATAATCTGCACAAAACAAGAACCATAGAGAAGTACTCTATTATGAGATAGGAAGAATAGAGTAACTACAGTAAAAACATATTGTTGGATTCTTAAGTTCTGGTAGCAGAAAAAGAAAGAAAGAAAAGAAATGTTCAACAAATAAATGCTTCTAAAAGTACCATTTATGCTGTTAAAATCATGTACTGAATAGTATATCAGTGTAATTATTTGATGTTCCTTTCAAAAGAAACAATCACAATAAAACTTTTTTTTAACTGAGAAAAATAAATGATCTTAAATATTAAATAGGTATTCCAAAATATAGTGGATAACTAAATGATTGCCCCGCCATAATCATGAAACAGGAACCCTATGCCAATGAAGAATTAGAGTGGCTGGTGGAGCATCCACACTGCCACTACATTCTTTTTGTATGGGAAAGTGCTTGGCTAATTCTGGCAGTATCATAGAGAATAACTAGAGTCAGAGAATATGCTCAACCTGCTTAATCAGGACCGGAATACAGGACCCAATTGTTGGATCAGTGGGGATCCCAGCAGCCAATAATTATCCCCATCCACTAGTTATCAGAATAGCCCTGAATATTAAATGGTATGAGCACTTTGGCACAATTTTTAGTGCATCAAAAATGAAAACACAGAGTTACTTTGCCAACAGAGCACTCTGTGTCTCTTTGATTAGAGATTGTGTGCAGATTAAATTGACTTTGGATACTGCTTGAGCTTCCATACACACACTATATGCTATGTTTACTAAACTAATAATCTGATGTTCTATTTGCAAATATATAGGACATCTCTTTGATTCCCAAAAAACTATATCATGTTTAATCATAAGGTTGAAATCTAAAATACAACAGTCACAGTAGGTGAATCCCTTTGTCCATATGTCCCAGAGAATGCAAAAATAATATGGCTACTGTATATCTGTACTGTTCTCCCTGAATGGAGCTTCACATAATAGCAAAAAGAATGCTAATGTATTCATAACATATTCTACACTACTCATCCATTTCACTGTTTTGATATTTGTCATTAAAAAGTGAAAGCATGTTTGACTGCCAAGTCAGCATTTACCATATCCCAATTACTCAGATTTAATGCATTCCATCTTTATGTAAATGTTGTTGAATATAAAAGACATTAGTGATTCCACACATTAAGAATTATTCTGTTCGTGAAGTCGAGGCTTTTCTCTGATCACATTTCCATTCTATCCCCCATCCATATGCCTATACTGAGCTAAGAAAAAGATTTCACTTCTGCAGTTATATGTTGTGAAAGCGTTTAGTGGCCTATTTCAGTACAGAAAGAAAAATATATACGCATTTCACTTCTGCAGTTATATGTGGTGAAAGCGTTTAGTGGCCTATTTCAGTACAGAAAGACAAAATATATACTCACTTCACTGTTGCAGTTATTTGTGGTGAAAGCGTTTAGTGGCCTATTTCAGTACAAGAAGAAAAATATACACGTACTTCACTGTTGCAGTTATTTGTGGTTAAAGCGTTTAGTGGCCTATTTCAGTACAAAAAGAAAAATATTTTCGTTGCTTTTAGGGGTGTTTTAATTTGCTTTTAATTTATTTAGATCAGCTAAAAGTATGTCAGACAGAGAAGAGCCAGGCTAGGCATAGAGGAGTGGCAGAGACCTAAATGTTTGTGGCACAGGCAGAGGTCGCAGCAGAGTAAGGGGGCGTGGCAGCAGGAGTCGCAGCAAGAGGTCTGAGCTCCCGGTGTCATCTAGCGGTCGTGTCTTAACCAGCAACCCAGAGGTTCTTCATTGGCCTCACCTGTCCTCTGTCCTTTGCCGTTTCCTCAGTCACAGAAGTATTGTATGCTGTGGGCTCAGCTCCACTATACAGTGAGGACGAGCTACTAGAGGACAGTTAGCAGCTACTGCCCAGCCAAGATGTGGAGAAGACATCCACCGCTTCCTCCACTAGGCGGGCAAGTAGTGATGATGAGAGTGGCGTGGGAGGTGGTGCTGTGAGCGGTCAGGCTCCTAACCCAGAGACTGTTAAGGATAACATCAGTGACATGCAGACACTACTGAATGATGATGAAGCTGATCGCACTTGGGTGCTGGGTGCAGAAGGGGCTTCATCATCGTCAGGAGAGGATGACAGCTTGCCTGTGAGGCAGCACCTAAGCCAGCAAGGTGGTAGCATGGCTGGTAGGGTTGAGTGAACCCGAACTGTAAAGTTCGGGTTCGTACCGAACTTTAGGGTTTTTGGTACCCGGACCTGAACCAGGACATTTCCGTAAAAGTTCGGGTTTGGGTTCGGTGTTCAGCGATTTCTTGGCGCTTTTTGAAAGGCTGCCTTTAGAAGCCATGAAAGCCTACTAATGGCATGGCTGTGATTGGACAAAAGCAGCATGTGAACCACCCTCTATATATGCTGGAGTCACGTAGCGCCGCACGTCACTCTGCTCTTCTCAGTTTAGGGATAGGATGCTGCTGCTGCTGTGTGGGAGAGATTAGGAAACAATTCTATTGAACCTGTTGGTGTTAAATCTTTAAACTACAGAGATTATTGAGGGTGCTATGCTAGATTTTTGTACCCAGCCCTGAGCCCAGTGACAGTGAAAAATAACTTTTAATCTATCTGCTAGTTTGGTGGGCATCGGCGGCCATTTTTGCAATTGCAGTGCACTTGCAACTGCATGTGAACTGCATGTGTGCCATGGACATTACTTTAATATTGTTCTGGTAGCTCAGTGGAGGACAAAGTCCCTTTTTTAGTCGCTCAAGTACCCCTGCTACCTGCAGTGCATATCTGGCAGTGAAAATTATTCAATTACATGAGTCTGTCACATATTTTTGAGACCTAAAGCGATTTTTTATCTGTCTGCAACAGGCACTGCATATTTGACAGTCCAATTAAACCGTTACATATTGCAGTTACATTGCTGCTATAAAAAAAAAATCACATTTTTTGTGCTATATAGCAAATTTGCATGCTACGCTGCATTTCTGACAGTCAAACACAACTGTAAAATACTGCATTTACATTGGTTCTATTAAAAAAAAACACACTATTTGTGCTAGATAGACGACAGGGTTGTAAATTATTAAGAATCGTCTGTTACATTATTGGGTGACATTAACCCAGTTTTGCCATATACAAACCTCTGCTCTGCATAGGTGACAGAGAGGTAAATTTCTAAAAATCGTCTGTTACATTGGTGGGTGACATTTCACCATTTTTACCGTATACAATCCCCTGCTCTGCATAGGTGACAGGGTGGTAAATAAGAAAAAAATGGCAGTTACATTGGTGGTCAACATTTTACCATTTTTTCCGTATACAAACCCCTGCTCTGCATAGGTGACAGGGAGGTAAATTAGTAAAAATCATCTCTTACATTGGTGGGTGACATATTACCATTTTTGCCATATACAAACCCCTGCTCTGCATAGGTAACAGGGAGGTAAATTAGCAAAAATCGTCTGTTACATTGGTGGGCAACATTTTACAATTTTTGCCGTATACAAACCCTTGCTCTGCATAGGTGACAGGGAGGTAAATTTGTAAAAATCGTCTGGTACATTGGTGGGTGATCTTTTACCATTTTTGCCATATACAAACCCCTGCTCTGCATAGGTGAAAGGGATGTAAATTAGTAAAAATCATCTGTTACATTATTGGGTGACATTAACCCATTTTGCCATATACAAACCCCAGCTCTGCATAGGTGACCGGGAGGTACATTTTTAAAAATCCTCTGTTACATTGGTGGGTGAAATTTTACCAGTTTTGCCTTAAAAAAACCTCTGCTCTGCATAAGTGACAGGGAACTAAATTTAGTAAAAACGTCTGTTACTTCTTACGGTTGGTGAACACAAAAAATTAGGAGAGCATCAAATAAGGGACATGGCCCTGGTTGTTGTGCTGCTGGTGTTGGTGGAGCTGGTGTTGCAGTGAGAGGACGTGGTCGATCTGTGCCAACTACACGCCCAAATAAAACATCTTCCTCAGGTGCGCGTAGACGACATAGCCTTCAGCGTTATTTAGCAGGCACGAATGCCGCTCTTCGAATGGTGAGGTCAGAAAAAGTACAGTCGCTAGTAGATTGGGTGGCTGACAGGGCCTCCAGTATCTTCACACTGCTAGGTCCACTGCTGAAAGCTCAGAGTTGGCACCTGCAGGTCATCTATCTAGCACCTCACCCCCTTGCAAATCAGCCAAGCAGTCTGAGCCCCAAGTCATGCAGCAGACTCTTATTCCTTTTGATGATTCTGCTGGCAAGGTTTCCCAGGGCCATCCAGCTAGCTCTGCCCCAGAAGTTGAAGAGATTGAGTGCACCGATGCCCAACCACTTATGTTTAAGGATGTGGACATGGGAGGACCACAGCAGCACGTCTCAGATGATGACAAAACAAAGGTGCCAACTGCTGCGGCTTTCTGTAGTGTGCAAACCGACAAGGAGTGCAGGGGTGAAGACTGGGTGGAAGATGATGTGGAGGACGATGAGGTCCTAGACCCCACATGGAATCAAGGTCATGCTAGTGACCTGTGCAGTTCGGAGGGAGAGGCGGTGGTCACACCGAGCCACCAGCACAGCAAAAGAGGGAGTAGAGTGCAAAAGCTGAGCGGCCGTCCCCTAGACAGTACGCATGCTACTGCCCACCGCACCCAGGTACTGAGCACAACAAAGCCAGCTCCAAGGAGTTTCCTGGCGTCGCAGTTCTTCAGACAATGTGCAGACGACAAGATACGAGTGGTTTGCGCGCTGTGCAATCAGAGCCTGAAGTGAGGCATAAACGTTGTAAACCTGACCACAACCTGCATGACCAGGCATCGAAGTGCAAAGCACGAGCTGCAGTGGAGTAAACACCTCCAAAACCAAGAAAGGTGTCAGGTTCCTCCTTCTCCCTCTTCTGCTGCAGTCTCTGCCTCTTTCTCCACCTCTGGAGTGACAGTGGCACACAGAGGATGTGGCAGCAACTCTACCACGTCTGTCCCTTTAAAAAAAACAACACCACAATGTCCCATGACAGCGTTCAACTGTCCATCTTCCAAATAATAGAGCGAAAGAGGATTGCTGGTCTTTGAAATGCTATTATTCCGTCTGGTGACGACGGAGAGTTTTACTTTTCCAGACGAGCCATCCCTTATCTGCACAACCAAGTGGCAGACAAAATCAGGTGTGCATTACGCAATGCCATCTGTGGCAAGGTCCACATGACTACCGATACGTGGACCAGTAAGCACAGACAGGGACATTATATCTCCCTAACAGCACACTGGGTAAATGCAGTGGTGGCTGGGCCTGAGGCAGATAGCTGTTTGGCGCATATCCTTCCGCCACCGAGGATTGCAGGGCATTTCTCTTTGCCTTCTGTTGCCTCCTCCTCCTACTCCTCTTCCTCCTCTAACACTTCCTCATCTGGTAAGCATAACACCTTCACCACCAACTTCAGCACAGCCAGGGAAAAACGAGAGCAGGCAGTTTTGAAACTCATCTGTTTGGGGGACAAATTCACACCGGCAGGAGCTATGGACAGGCATGTAACAACAGACAAATGAGTGGTTGGTGCAACTGAGCCTCAAGCCCGGCCTGGTGGTGTGCGATAATGGGCGAAATTTCGTAGCAGCTCTGGGCCTAGCCGGTTTGATACACATCCCTTGCCTAGTGCATGTGCTGAATTTGGTGGTGTAGAAATTCCTGAAAAACTACCCTAATATGTCAGAGCTGCTGCAGAAAGTGCGGGCCATCTGTGCGCGCTTTCGACGTTCTCACCCTGCTGCTGCTCCCCCGTATGTGCTGCAGCGTAAATTCGGCCTTCCTGCTCACCGCCTTATATGCGACGTGTGCACAAGGTGGAACTCCACCTTGCACATGCTTGAGAGACCGTGCGAGCAGCAGCCGGCGATAGCGGAGTTTCAGCTGCAGCACGCATGGGTGAGTCGCTCTGCGGAACAGCAGCACTTTACTGCCACTGAGTGGGCCTCCAAGCGAGACCTGTGTGCCTTGTTGTGCTGTTTCGACTACTCCACCAACATGGCCAGTGCCGATGATGCCATTCTCACCGCCACTATCCCACTTCTATGTCTCATTGAAAAAACACTTCGGGTGATGATGAAAGAGGATGTGGCACAGGAGGAAGAGGAGGAGGAAGAGGGATAATTTCCACGGTTATCAGACCAGTCATTCACAATTGGCGCAGGGGGTGGGTTCTTGCACCAACATAGGCCAGGTACACAATTGTCCAGCCAGGGCACAGTTCTGGAGGATGAGGATGAGGGGGAGGATGAGGTTCACAGCAGGGTGCACCCAAAGCAGCTCAGGGCCATCAATGCAGCGTGGCTAGGGGGATACCGAGGACACAGACGATACACCTCCCACAGAGGACAGTTTGTTGTTGCCTCTGGGCAGCCTGGCACACATGAGCGACTACATGCTGCAGTGCCTGCGCAATGACTGCCGAGTTTCCCACATTCTAACTTGCGCTTATTACTGCGTGGCCACACTGCTGGATCCTTGTTACAAGGACAATGTGCCGTCCTTAATTCTCTCACTGGAGCGTGATCGGAAGATACGCCAGTACAAGTGCGTGCTGGTAGATGTGCTGCGATGGCATTCCCACCTGACACCGGGGCCTCAGTGAAAGCACAAGATGAAGGCAGAGGAGGTCGCCAACGCAGCTGGGGCACCACCAGCACCTCAGAAGGCAGAGTTAGCATTGCCGAAAAGTGGAAAAGCTTTGTCACCACGCCACAAGAACCAGCACGACCAGCTGATATGCAACGTCTTAGCAGGAGGCAGCATTTCAGCAATATGGTGGAGCAGTATGTGTGCACATGCCTACACGTACTGACTGATGGGTCTGCCCCATTCAACTTCTGGGTCTCCAAATTGGGCAAATGGCCTGAGCTTGCCCTTTACCCTTGAAGGTACTGGCCTGCCCTGCAGCCAGTGTATTGTCTGAACGTGTATTTAGCACGGCAGGGGGCGTTATAACAGACAAGCGCAGCCGCCTTTCCACAGATAATGTGGACAAGCTCATGTTAATTAAAATGAACCAGGCATGGATCTCACAAGACTTGTCTGTACCTTGTGCAGAAAAGACATTTATACCGGCCTCAACCATCCATTCTTGTACTCAAGTGCACTTATTCTTTGTTTTATTTTTTTATATGTCCCAATATTTTGGGGGCTACCCCAATAAAAAAAAAAAAAAGAAACTTTTTTTTAACCGTTGGCTACCTCCTCTACCTCCACCTCCCCTTCCACATACACTGCCACGGGTCACTGCCTCCTGAACCTCATACTCCACATTCACCTCCTCCTAGTTCAAGACTGTTATTTTTAATTTTCATTTATTTTATTATTTTAAGTTATTTCCCTATCCACATTTATTTGCAGAGCACTTGCCATGCTCATAAGCACATTTTGATGCCTTTTGCAGCCCTCTAGCCCTTTCCATGACATTGTAGAGCCCAAATGTTCGGGTCCCCATTGACTTCAATGGTGTTCGGGGTCAAGTTCAGGTCTCGAACTCAAAGTTTGCCATGAAGTTCAACCGAACCCGGCAAACCCGAACTTCCAGGTGTTTGCTCAGCTCTAATGGGTGGCAGCAGTGGATGGTCGGGAGCCAAACGTGCACGCGGTAGACCACCTGCTTCGCAGCAGCCTATCTGGCGGTAGCAGTCAGTTAGTGCGGACTGTTGAGGGGGCAATCACTTACTTGGCGTTGTGGCAATTTTTTGTTAAGTCGCCGGAGGAGGTAAACGTGGCCATATGTAGAATCTGTGGGCAGAATGTGAAGCATTGCCAGGGTGCTAATGTTGGCGCTACGGCCCTGCATTAACATATGCAGCATCTCCATACAGTGGCTTGGGAGAACCGTGGTTCCGATGTGGTGGTCTAGCCTGCCGCAGCAATCGCTGAATCACCCACTGGCACACACCCAGTTTCAGGCAGTCAAGGCTCCACCACCTCAGTCGAAGGAAGTTGTCTGTCATTCCCATTATCTGCTGTTCCCAATGCTCCTGCTCGTCAGTCATTCCGTCAGCAATCGATCACCGAAGCCATTTCCAAGAGACAGCAGTGTACGTGCACTCATCCAACGGCGCAGAAGCTGAATTGTGCTCCTGGCCAGAGAACTGATGGCCTGTGCTGAGGTGAGGTGGAAAGTCCCAAGCCATTATTTCTTTGCAAAAAAGGCAGTACGAGCCTTGCACAAATATGTAGAACAGAAGGTGGGCCAGTCCTTGAGCCTGTCGGTGTCTGACAAATTGTAACTTCGATGTCAGCCAGTGGCAGCTCATGCATGACACCTGCCGTTTGCTCAGGCCCTTTGAGGATGCCACGTTATTTGAAAGTCACCAGGAGTACGGGATGAACAACGATATTCCACTGCTTCATGTCCTGGAACATATGATGGTAATAATGGCTGGTCAGGAGACGTGGTGCCTAGATCTCACGGCGACATGATCCCTGTGGGGGCTGAACTGGAAGAGGAGGAGGGGGAGGAAGACATTGGAGCACAGGCAATGTGTAGCAAAATTGGTGATTTTTATACTCAGCTGACAGGAGAGAAGGGGCAGGAGCAGCCAGAGGAGCTACAGGGTTTTGAGGAAGAAAAGAGAGAGGACCCAGACACACCGTGGCAGTATGCGCTGGAGATGAAGGCAGGGAGTCCCTCTGAGTCACTTGCACAAATGGCCCACTGCATGCTCACTTGCTTGTGTAGTGACAGCCGAATTGTCACCATTCGGCAGAGGGATGACTTCTGGATCTCTACCTTGTTGGACCCTCGCTACCGGTCCAAAAGGGAGGCTTTTTTTATACCAACTGAGAGGGAGGACAAACTAAATTACTACAGAGACATCCTAGTCAGTTGTCGCTGCCTATCTACGCCATCGTCCATCCTCTCGCAGGTCTCACCAGGGAGGCCCTCTGCGCTCATGCTCCACTGCTATGGCTGCTGGGAAGGGGTGGGGTGGCAGGAGCAGCACCAGCTCCATCAGCAGCAGCCCGAGTCTACAGTCGCTGATGAGCAGCTTTCTTCACCCGTATAGTGAAGAAACTACCCACCAGCAGCAGCAGGTAGACCTGGAGCAGGACCTGAGCCAGCAGGTGGTGGCATACTTGGACAGCACCCTGCCACCCCACATTGAAGATCCGCTGGACTACTGGGCAGCCACACTGGATTTGTGGCCGCAACTGGCAGAGTTTGCTCTGGAAACACTGTTCTGCCCGGTCTGTAGTGTGACATCAGAGCAGGTGTTTAGTGTTGCAGGGAGTTACCCCTGGGAAAACTCGCCTGTCCATGCAAAATCTGGAGAGACTGACCTTTGTCAAGATAAATCAGGCGTGAATCAGCCAGGATTTCCACCCACCAATTCCTGATGCATCTGATTAGATCATCTATGCCGCCTAACCCAAAACTTGAAAAAAGAGACCGGTTTCTTCTGGCTACCTGCCTCAGCTACTATTCTGATGCTGCCACCAGCCTGATGCCACACATCTTATGCCAACTGCTCCCACTTTCGTCTGCGGGTACTGGTATTGCCATCCACCGCCCCACTCTGTCATGGGGTTACTTTATGGTCTCCTGATGCTGCTGCCATCTCCACACCATGTCACCTTCACACTTGTGGTGTCCTGGTGCTGTTGCCATCTCCACACTATGTCACCTTCACACTCTGTGGTAACTTGATGCTTCTGCTGCTGCTATATCCGCACTATGTCACCTTGCCACTCTGTGGTATCCTGCTGCTGCCATCTCCACACTATGTCACCTTGCCACTCTGTGGTATCCTGCTGCTGCCATCTCCACACTATGTCACCTTGCCACTATGTGGTATCCTTCTGCTGCTGCCATCTCCACACTATGTCACCTTGCCACTCTGTGGTATCCTGCTGCTGCCATCTCCACACTATGTCACTTTGCCACTATGTGGTATCCTTCTGTTGCTGCTATCTCCACACTATGTCACCTTGCCACTCTGTGGTATCCTGCTGCTGCTGCCCTCTCCACACTATGTCACCTTCCCACTCTGTGGTATCCTGATGCTGCTGCTGCCATCTCCATACTATGTCACCTTGCCACTCTGTGGTATCCTGGTGCTGCTGCCACATACACTCTGTCACCTTGCCACTCTGTGGTATCCTGCTGCTGCTGCCATCGCCACACTATGTCACCTTGCTACTCCGTGGTATCGTGATGCTGCCATATTTACACTATGTCATCTTGCCACTCTGTAGTATCCTGCTGCTGCTGCTCCCATATCCACACTATGTCACCTTGCGGCATCCTGATACTGCTGCTGCTGTCATAGTCACACTATGTCACCATGCCACTTTGTGGTATCCTGATGCTGATGCTGCCATCTCCACACTGTCACCTTGCCACTCTGTGGTATCCTCCTGATGCTGCTGCTGTTGCCACCTCCAGACTCGGTCATTGTGCCACTCTGTGGCCTCTCCTGATGCCGCCACCTCCAGACTGTGTCATTGTGCCACTCGGTGGCCTCCTCATACTGCTGCCAACTCCAGCCTGTGTCATGCCAGCCTGTGTCATGGTGCCACTCAGTGGCCTTCTCCTGATTCTGCTACTGCTGCTGCCGCCACCTCCAGACTCTGTCATTGTGCCACTCAATGGCCTTCTCCTGATGATGCCAACTCCAGACTGTGTCATTGTGCCACTCGGTGGCCTCCTCATTCTGCTGCCACTCCAAATTCTGTCATTGTGCCACTTGTGGCCTCCTCATGCTGCTTCAACCTCCACACTGTCATTGGGCTACTCTGTGGTCTCCTCATGCTGCTTCCACCGCACCACTATGTAATAGGGCCACTTTGTGGACTTCTCATGCTGTTCCCACCCTCCCCACGTCATGACTGGGCCACTATTTTGCCTTTCGACCTAGCTGACATTATCATTTATTTGACCTTCCTTCTGTTGTGCCAGAAAGAAGGAAAAATGAGCCGCATAACGGATCCTGTCTGTGTAGCAGCTGTAAGGCCTATATGGTCCCATCAGAATTGGCTTATAATTTGGTTGCCAAAAGCAGGAGTGGGTACAAAACACAGAAGACATGAAAATATTCCATTCATGTGTCATCTCTGTTGTAGATCCACTCCTGTTTTATTTGGTATTAGCAATACTGATGAATTATTGAGCAAATGCTGACCGAGTGAAGGCGGATGCTCCATAGACAGGATTCGTTTTTTAAGTGGGTTATTGTTCTGACATATCAAAGGAAGGGCATATAAATCAGTGATGTCAACACAAACTTACTGCTGACACCCTCTCCACTCTGTCAGGAGGGCTCTATTTCTATAAGCATTTAATCAAACAGGTTCTGTAGACATCTATGTGACAATGGTGTAAGAATAGTGTGCCTCTTCTTGGTGCTAACATCGACTTGTAAGGCTGAGTTCATACTTGAGTTATTTGGTCAGTTTTGGCCCTGTGACTGCCCAAATAAGTGAAGTATGCAGTGATTCTAAGATCGACGACTGTCATCTGCATGTCATACGGACTCACAGTGTTTTTTTACTACTCAAGCAGAGTCCCTATACGTGTTACTGCTAGGCACAGTGTTTTACACCACTATAAAGGCTCTCTGCAGCCAGGCAATTGCAGTTTTTTAACGTAATTCGCCATGAATATATTCGTATCAAACCAAATTTTTCAAAAAAAAATGTGGCGAATCGGCAAATCGAATTTTGGAAAAATTCCCTCATCTCTTATAGCCAGTGCTGGTTTTTGACAAAATGTGGACCAGGGCAAAAACAAGACTGGGGCCACAAATGTTGTATAAATATACCAACAACACAGTTACATTCCATTTATTCTGGCCCTCCTTCAGATATTTAGACCTAATAAAGCCCCTCACACAGATATACACCCTCATAGCCCCCAGAATACACCAAATGCACCCCCTTCACAAAGTTACACCCCATAAAGCCCCCACACACAGATCTGCACTCTCATAGACCCCAGAATATGCCACATGTCCCCTCCCCTCATAGGAATGAGTTACCCTCCCTCACAAAAAGCGATAGTAATGGAGCCGGTCATCATCATAAAGCATGTACCCCAGGACTACATTGCACACCACTAGACCCTTGATCACATGTCTACTTATAGGCATACACAACATCTCTCTCCCAGAGTACCTCCATGATCTCCAGCAGATACACATTTGGTCATGTGACCATTAACCCCTGCCCGACACGGGCTGTACATATACTGCTCTTATCAGTTTTTTAAAGATGATGTACGCTCCAGAGTGGATTGGGTGCCATAGTAACCGGGTGCCTGCTGTTTCATAAAGCAGGCACCCACGGCCTATGTCCGCCATCTGTGATAATGCTGATCATGGATATTTAACCACTCAGATGATGTGGTCGAATGTCACCACAGCATCTGAGAGTGTTAAAAACTAGAAGCGCGTGCTTCTGGTTCCGGTGCAGATATCAGGAAAAGCAACCTGTTCTGTACTAGGCTTCCAGGCTCATTATTAATATTTCCCAGTTCAGGCCATTAGATGGCATCACTGAACTGTGATATAGTGATTTTTATACAGAATTATGGAGCAATTTACATTATTCTGTATAGGTTGCAATCAGATAAATGCAAGTTGTGGTACACTTGCAACCTAACAAAAAGAAAAAAAAAGAAGTTTTGAAAAAATAAAAAAAAATTAAAATTCAAATCACTCCTTTCCTCAAAATAAAAATAAATAATTAAAAAAAAAACATCATAGGCATTGACACATGTGAAAACTTCTGTACTATTAAAATATAAGAAAAATAAGCCACTATGGTGAATGGCATAATAGAAAAAACTAAAAATTGAATTAATCACTTTATCTCCTAAAAAAAATTTAAATAAAAAGTGATCAAAAAGTCATACACATCCCAAAATGATATTTTTAAAAACTACAGATCATCCTGCAAAAAATGAGCCTCCACACCTCTCCATAGAAATAACTAAAATAAAATACAAAAGATATGGGGGTCAGAATATGGAGATGAAAAGAAAAAAGTTTTTTTTTTTCAGTATTAAAACCACAGAAAAACTATTCATATGTGGTATTGTCAGATTCGTACTGACCTGGAGAATGAAGAGCACAAGTCAGTTATACCACATAGGGAACTCTGTAAAAAAAAAATCTGTAATAAAAAACGGAATTGAATTTTTTTTTCCAATTCCATCTCTCATTTGGAACTTTTTTCCGGTTTTCCACTGCATCGCATTTAATATTAAATGGTGGAATTAAAAAGTACATATTTTCCCGCAAAAAACAAGCCCTCAAGTGGCTATGTGAACAGAAAAAAAAAGTTATGGCTCTGGAATGCATTCTGAATGGATAAGGATCCGCTCAGAATGCATCAGTTTGGCTCCGTTCCGCCTCCATTCCACTTTGGAGGCAGACACCAAAACGCTGCATGCAGCAATCTGGGTTGGCAACAGGAGAGTCAAGGTAAGCAGGCAGGGATCAAGCAGGTAGCGGAGTCCAGAAACACAAGCATGAGTCAGGTACAGAGGAACATGAGCATAAATATCAGCAACCTTTGCAGGACACAAGGACCTTGACACTCAAGCATCTGGGAAGGGGGCTGAGCCACTTATATACAGTACATGTAGAAGGGCTAGGATTGGTCAGCGATTTCACATGATCTAACACATAAAGTACAGGAAGTGACGTGCACTGGCCCTTAAGGAAGTGCTGCAGGGAACAAGAATCAAATATGCTGTGGCCAGGGCTGAAAGGGAACTGTGGAGCGGATCCCTGAACTAACAGTACCTACAAGTACAGAGCCAAGGATTGCAGCCATGAATGGGGAAGCACTGGCTGGCAGCAGATCACCACTGAAAAGGGCACCTGGGACCGCTGTGTTAAGCAGAGGAACAGTGGCGCACAGCATGCAATCATTTAATAAGCAAAAAATAGGCCAAAATGCAGGCCAAATCACATACACCCTTACTGTTTCCGCAGGAATTAAGATGGTAAGTGCAGTCAGGTGCTGTTAATCAAATGCCATTGATTAATTGATCATCAGCAGATATAACCACATCTATAAAAGCAGAAATGTTGGCAGTTTGCTGGTCTGGAGCATTAAGGCATGTGAGAAAAGATATCAGCAAAGATCTTAGAGAAGCAATTATTGCTACCCATGATTTGCGAAGGGCAATTTCCAAACAATTTGAAGTTCATCATACAGCGGTGAGAAAGATTATTCACAAGAGGAAAACAATAAAGTCAGTTCTTCCCAGGAGTGGACTTCCCAGCAAAACTTTAGGCCAAAGGTCAGACTATGAACTGTTCAGAGAAACAAAAAAAAGAGCTACTGTAACATTTAAGACTCTACAGGCCTCAGCATGTCAAATGTTCAAGCTCCTGACAATTACAAAAAGACTGAGAAAATATGGCTTGTTTGGAAAGGCTTCCAGGAGAAAACCTTTTCTTTTTTAAAAAGAACATGGCAGCATGGCTTAAGTTTGCAAAATTGCATCTGAGCATGAAAAGTTTTTTGAACAGAGCAGACCGAAGTGGAGATATTTGGCCATAATGCACAACATCACATTAGGCAAAAACCAAACACAACATATTAGCATAAACATATGGTGCAAGCATGGCAGTGGAGGAGTAACCATTTGGTTTTATTTTGCACCTGGGTACCTAAAGTATTACCAAAGTATTCTAAAGAAAAATACGAGGCCACCGAAACTGGGTCATGCAGCAAATCATCAACGTAAGGGCTGAAAAAGAAAATAATCAATGTCTTGAAATGGTCCAGTCAAAGTCCAGAACTCAGTCCAGTGTGGTGGGGTCTTAAAGAGGACCTTTCATCAGGCTAAAAAATGTGTACTAAGTATGCTGACATGTAGAGTGGCGCCCAGGGATCTCCCTGCACTTACTATTATCCCTGGGTGCCTCTCCGTTCGCCCGGTATAGGCTCTGGGATAATAGTAAGTGCAAGGAGATCCCTGGGCGCCGCTCTACATGTCAGCACACTTAGTACACATTTTTTAGCCTGATGAAAGGTCCTCTTTAAGACACCTGTGCATAAATAAATGCCTACAAACTTCAATGAACTATAGAAATGTTGCAAAGAAGAATTGGAAATATTGATTCAGGGGAAGTAATTAATTTTTACACCTGGCTTTTCCATTTTTACTTATTTGTTGAATTAAACAATGACACAGTGAAATTTATTATATCTTGTAAATCTGAGGATGCATTTACAGGTATCTAATTTTAGGCCTTCCAAGGAACTGATTTTTTTTTTATTATGTTCTGATATATAGCATAAGGCCAAATTCATATTTCAGTTATTTGGTCAGTTATTTCAATCAGTTTTTGTGAGCCAAAACCAGGTACGGGTCAAAAACATAGATTAGGTACAAATCAAATCATTACATCTCTGAGTAGCCTTTACTACTGTTTTTTGCTCACAATAACTGATGGAAATAACTGAGCAAATAACTGAAGTGTGAACTCAGCCTAAGGCCTCTTGCACACAAATGTTTTTTTCTCTGTTTCCGTTGAGTTTTTGCGAGTTCCGTTTGCAGTCCATATGCGGAACTGTTCATTTCAATGGTTGCGCAAAAAAATGGAATGTAATGGTTCTGGTTGCGTATTTCTGTATATCTGTACCGCTAAAGGATAGAGCTAGCCCTATTATTGCCCGCATATAACGTTAATTTGATCCATTCAATTCAATGGGTCCGCAAAAAATACGGAATGCATACAGAACATATCCGTATGTCATCCGTTTTTTGTGGATCCATGCACACTTTGCCCATGTGTTTACTGTTCACAAACATTACTGTACATTACAGTAATGATTACAAATGTTATTCACTCTCCAATATATATTGTAATTATCTATTTTCTTTTTCCCCCCTCTAGGGTCAGCACTCCTCCCCATTTGGACTAGGTGTTTTTAATTAGCCTTAGTTTGCAAGGGGTTTATAAACTCCTACTATCTCTCAGATGCACTTCCTGAGGGTTGTGACTGGGTGAGCTCTTTGCACTCGTTCACATGGTGCAGTACTGCGTGTCTGCCATTGCTGCCTCGGTGCTGTGCTGGTGGGGCGGTGGGACCCAGAGCCAAGGAGGCTTTGCTGCACAGTGGGGTTGCTGTGTGGCTCCTGGGTCCCGCCGCCTGCTGCCGGTGCGGTGCTGGGGCGCCGGTGGTCGCCGCGCATGGCTGCGCCATTTATAGGTTAGAGTATTTTTCCCACTTGTAGAGGCTTCCTTGTCGCGGTAAGTGGGCCTATGCTCTTTGATCAAACTGTATACTAATGCCTCTTTTGCACAGCATACAATGTATTACAAATTGGGCGGATATGCCACGTAATTATGCTGAGACAGTCGTTATATCAAAAGCATAGTGTTGAGGATGTGCGATCCAGATTCACTCCCCAGTAAATATTACAAATGTTATGTTTCCACTTGCGATCTGCAAAAAACAGATCTTATACGGAAACCATACGGTGATTTTTTGCGGAACTACAGAACGGAAACGGAAACACAACGGAAACAAAAAATTAAACAACAGATCCGTGAAAAACGGACCTCAAAATACAGAAAGACATATGGTCGTCTGCAAGAGGCCTAACTTATATAATATGTAAAACCTTAGAATTTTAAGAGGGCGTACTTTGTTCTTCACATGACTGCATATATTCCACAGTTGCTCTTTTATGAAAAATACAAGTATTTACTCAAACAGACATGTCAGGAGTGGTGAGAGATATTCTTTAACCCTCAGTTCACACTTGCGCGTTTTACAGCGCGTTCCTACACGCTGTAAAACGCTCAACAGGAGAAAACTCCCTATGGGCATGGTTCTCACCTGAGCGTTTTACAGCGCTTTTGAGCGCGCTGTAAAATGCCCTATGCTCAAAGAAGTTCTTGAGCTTCTTTGGGGCGTTTTGTTGTGCGTTTGCACCCATAGACTTCAATGGGAACGCGCGTAAAACGCGCATTTAACGCGCGTTAAGTATAGATATGCCTTTTTCAATTGGTCTCCAGAGTCACAAATGCGCGTATGACGCGCGTTTCCTATTTTCAAAACGCACTGTAATACGCGCGGAAAACGCGCGTCTCAGAAACGCTCAGGTGTGAACCCAGGGTAAGTCTGTTCCAATCCTAGAAATAGAGAACAGGCCTCCTTATTGTTGTCTGCACTGATTAACAAAGGTTAAAACTTGTGCCATAGATACCGAGCTTATGAGATTAATAGGGGTTCCAACCAACCTCCACCATCAGACGGTAATATCTAAGGCCTTTGGCCTTTAGCTTTGTGGTTACTTTCTGTTTACCTTTTTAGAAATTAACTAACTTGCCTACTGTATTAGTAAGGAAATCTTAAAAGAATTCAGTTTTATGGTGCACTATCTAAGAACCTAAGCAAAACGGTGGGCCACTTACTTAAAGTGACCCTGGCATTTTGCTAAAATCTATAATGAACATCTCCATCACTGAAGCTATTCAATACAGTGTAAGCTGGAGAATCCTGATATTCATATGCCTCCTGGCTCTCCCCCACTCCATGACTGAGAGCTTTTTTCATATTGCGGTGAGTGGCAGGGTATGGGAAGAGCTCAGAGCTCATGGATATCAGAACTCTGTGGTGTATATGGTCTGTTGAACAGCTGCACTGCTGGAGTTTTTCAGTGCAGATTTTTAGCAAAATGACTGGGTCAACTCAAGTAAGTCACCCAGTGTTTTGATAAGTGGATCTGTTACAAATCTGTTTTTGACACTTTTCCACACCTTTTTTCAGCAAATTAATGTGGAATTCAGAACCCCCAGAACAATTGTTCAATTAATACCAATCTACACATACTCACATTGCCGCTAAACTAATTCAAGTTATTTTTTTCCCCCCAGCAAACTGCATTAGTGCAGAGAATCAATACTGTACTGAGTAGAAATATCTTTCATGTAAAATGAAAAATAAATCACACAGCTGAAGAGCTTTGGGCAGAAACATTAATAAACTCATCACAGTCATCTAAAGACAATGTTGTAGTACATCTTGTAATATGCATTCAGATAGGCCACATTTTAGTTTTCACAGTTAGACAACATTGATTATTTGGTTAAATTCTATTTTCTGTAAAATACAACCTAGATAGTAAAACGTGTTGGACAGTTCATTCCTATCAGTGGCAAAATAGAATATTTCATCTTTCACTTGTTACTGGCATTATGCTGTCTAAGGAGAGGAAGGAACTTTTATGGATTTAGAATTAGATTTTTTTGTGAGCAGTTAGGATAGACTCCTCTCCTCTCCATTGCCAGAGAGTAGCAATGCCACTTTCAGCCTGAAATAATTGCTATTTCAAAGGTTTCACATTCACATTACTATGGGACTGTTGGCAATGCTATGCATGTATATTAAAAGGGTTGTGTCTGCTCAAATTAGTCAAATATTGGTGGCATATCTCTAGCATATGCCACCAATGTCTAATAGCTGTGGGTCCCAACGCTGGGACCCTGCAGCTATCTCTAAAATGAAGCCTGCAACGTGAAGGAGAGCAGAACGCACATTCAACTCATGGAAGCATTGAAAATAGCCGATGCACTGGCTCAGATAGTTCTGTTAGCCCCATAGAAGTGAATGGAGCTGTAGCTGCTCAAATACAGTGCACTTCCGATACATTTCTATGGGACATCCCAAAATAGCCAAATGTGACGATTGGCTATTTTCGGAGCTCCTATAGAAATTAATGGAAAGTGGCACATGTGCAGTCCGCTCTCCTTCACAACGGTTTCACATTCATTACTATGGGACTGTTAGCAATGCTACACATGTATATTAAAAGGGTTGAGTCTGCTCAAATATTGGTGGTACAGTGGATATAAAAAGTCTATACACCGCTGTTAAAATGTCAGGTTTCTGTGCTGTAAAAAAATGAGACTAAGATAAATCATTTCAGAACTTTTTCCACCTTTGTGACCTATAAACTGTAAAACTCAATTAAAAAACAAAATGGAATATTTTAGGTGGAGGTAAGAAAAAAAAAACTAAAATAATGTGGTTGCATAAGTGTGCACACTCTCTTGTAACTGGGGATGTAGCTGTATTCAGAATAAGGCTACGTTCACGCGGCGACATTTGTCGCACGACAATTTTTATAATGGGAGTCTATGGTGTCGCATTGCGACATGCGACATGCTGCCACTGCGATGCAACAGTCGCAGAAAAACCCATTATGAATGGATTTTTTGCGACTGTCACGTCGCAGTCGCAGCATGTTGCATGTCACAATGCGACACCATAGACTCCCATTATAAAAATTGTAGCACGACAATAGTGCGACAAAATATCGCGCGACAAATTTAGTCGTGTGAACGTAGCCTTAAGCAATCACATTCAAAATCATGTTAACCCCTTAAGGACACGGCCATATTTCACCCTAAGGACCAGGCCATTTTTAACAAATCTGACCAGTGTCACTTTATGTGGTGATAACTTTAAAACGTTTTCACTTATCCAGGCCATTCTGAGACCGTTTCTTCGCTACATATTATACTTCATGACACTGGTGAACTTGAGTAAAAAAAAGTTCATTTTTATTTATAAAAAAAATACCAAATTTACCAAAAATGTTGAAAAATTTGCCAATTTCCAAGTTTCAATTTCTCTACTTCTATAATACATAGTAATACCTCCAAAAATAGTTATCAATTTACATTCCCCATATGTCTACTTCATGTATGGATCATTTTGGGAATGCCATTTTATTTTTGGGGGACGTTACAAGGCTTAGAAGTTTAGAAGCAAATCTTGAAATTTTTCAGAAATTTTCCAAAACCCACTTTTTAAGGACCAGTTCAAGTCTGAAGTCACTTTGTGAGGCTTATATAATAGAAACCAGCCAAAAATGACCCCATTCTAGAAACTACACCCATCAAGGTATTCAAAACTGATTTTACAAATGTCTTTAACCCTTTAGGTGTTCCACAAGAGTAAGGCCTTGTTCACATGTCAGTTATTTGATCAGTTATTTCTATCAGTTTTTGTGAGCCAACACCAGGAGTGGAGGCTACACAGAGATAAGGTATAATGAAAAGATCTGCAACTTTTCTGTGTATTTTGACCCGCACCTGGTTTCGGCTCACAATAACTGATGGAAATAACTGATCAAATAACTGAAGTGTGAACAAGGCCTTAATTGCAAATGGAGATAACATTTCAGAATTTTGATTTTTTTTTGCAAATTTTCCATTTTAATCCATTTTTTCAAGTAACAAAGCAAGGGTTAACAGCCAAACAAACTTCAAATGGGACATGGTGTCAAAAAAGCAGTCTAGCAAAATCCACCTTCCAAAAACCATATGGCGTTCCCTTCCTTCTGCACCCTGCCGTTTGGACATACAGCAGTTTACGACCACATATGGGGTGTTTCTGCAAACTACAGAATCAGGGCAATAAATATTGTCTTTTGTTTAGCTGTTAACCCTTGCTTTGTTACTGGAAAAATGGATTAAAATGGAAAATTTGCAGAAAAAAAGCTATTTTGGGCCAGTTTTTATTTTTTGTTATTTACATCGTTGATCTGACAGGTTAGATTGTGTGCTATTTCTGTAGAGCAGGTTTATACGGACGCTACAATACCAAATATGACAACTTTTTTTTCCTGGGGGTAATTTCAGTTTGACAAAATCGATTTTAAAAGGAACAATTGTTAGGAAACATTCTTTCAAGTATATTTACTTGTATATAAAGTGCAAGTGCTGCCAAAAATTACAAGGAAGAGGCTCTTTGATACAACTTGAATATTACATAAAGGAGGGCCTCATTCACATTGTGGTACAATTGTTTATGTAGTGGGACTCCTAGACTAATAAAGCCTATGCACTAAGTGAAAGGGCTGCCAAAAATTACAAGGAACCGGCACTCCAATACACCATTTATTACACATAAAAGAGGGCATCATACATACCCTTGAAAAATTATGATTAATGGCCTGCTGGTGACCCTCTAAAACATTAGAAGCAAGGGCCAGCTGGTGACCATCTAAAGCATTATGGGAGAGGGCCTGCTGCTGAGCTGACCATCTAAAACATTAATAAGCCACTACACAATGGATGTAGCTGACTCTTGATATGATGGAGGAGGAGGACGAGAAAAGGGAGATTGACTGATATACCCTTTTTTTGTGGTGGAAGGGGTGCATGGGAATACAGTGTATTCAATACACCATAAAAGCCACATTTAAGGTGCCTTTATGTTCAGCTGCTTTCCTCTGGTGAAGTAGAGAAGTCAGAAGCATTCTAGGCATTGTTCATTTTTATAAGAGTCAACCTGTCAGCATTTTCAGTTGACAGGTGGATGCGCTTATCAATTATTATGCCTCCAGCAACACTAAATTCCCGCTCTGACAAAACGTTGGTGGCAGGGCCGGCCAGTACCATCAAGGCGTAGAGCGCCAGTTTGTGCCACGTGTCTAGCTTGGACACCCAATCGTTGTAAGGCACAGAGAAATCATGGAGGACGCTGACACGGTCTACTCCTTCACCATCTCCAAAAATGTTCCCTCCCATCAGGGTGTGGGTGCTGGTGGGGTGTCATAAAACTGTCCCAGGTCTTGGAGAATGTTGCCCTGCCTCTGATGGAACTGCTGTGTGTTCCCCTTGTCTCCCCTCCTGGGTTGCCCAAGGAACTACGTACTCTGCCGTCAGTGTTGTCAGCTAGAAATTTTTGGAGACATTTTTGCACCGGGACCTTCTGGTATTGCACCATTTTGCTAGTCCTCTCCACCACAGTAATGAGAGATCAGAAGTTCTCTTTGTAGCAGGGGTCGAGAAGGGTGAACAATCAGTAATCGGTGTTGGCCAAAATGCGTATGACTCGTGGGTCATGGGAAAGGCAGCATAACAAAGTCAGCCATGAGTCCCAACAGACAAGACTTTGCTCTCCTCATCAGGAGAATGACTCTCAATCTCCCTGTTCTCTTCCTCCTCTTCTGCCCATCCACGCTGAACAGATGGAATACACCTGCTATGGGTACTACCCTCTATAGCGGAGGCAATTGTCTCCTGCTCCTCCTCCTTCTCATCATTATCATCATACAATTTGTGCTAAGAAGTTGAACTCAGGGTGGTCTGGCTATCAACCTGTGTACTATCTTCCCAGATTTCCACCTCTTCCACATGCAAAGTGCCCCCCTTCATTGTGAGCAGTAAGTGTTTCAGTAGACACAGAAGTGGAACGGTTACGCTGATAATAGCGGCATCGCCATCAACGTCTGTGTTGATTCCTCAAAGTTGCGTAAAACCTCACAGAGGTCTGACATCCATGCCCACTCGTTGCTTGTGAAGAGCGGAAGCTGACTGGAAAGGTGAAGAACATGTTGCAGCTGGTATTCCACTACTGCCCTCAGCTGCTCACAAAGCCTGGCCAACATTTGGACCATGGAGTTCCAGCGCATGCTCACATCGCACAATATTCGGTGAGCTGGCGATTGCAAGCGTTGCTGCAGCGTTGCCAGAGCAGCGGCAGCTATAGATGACTTTCTGAAATGCTCACACACGTGGCGCACCTTAACCAGTAGCTCAGGCAAATTGGAGTAGGTTTTGAGAAACTGCTGAACTACTAAGTTGAACACGCGGGCTAGGCATGGTATGTGTGTGAGCTTGTCGAGCTCCAAAGCCACCGCCAAGTTACTACCATTATCAGACACAATCATGCCTGGTTGTAGGTTGAATGGCAAGAGACACAGCTCAGTCTGGTCCCTTATACCCTGTCACAGCTCTGCGGCATCGTGCTGTTTGTCAGCTAAGCAAATTAGTTTCAGCACGGCCTGTTGCCATTTCCCAGCTGCAGTCCTACACTGCTTCCAGCTACTGACTGATGGCTGACTGGTGCCGCAAGATGAGAATTCAGAGGTGGAAGTTGAGGAGGAGAAGGGGGGCCACTAATGTAGTAGGTGGTGGCGGAAATCCTGATGGAAGTAGGGCCCCCAATCCTTGGCGTCGGTAGAACCTGTGCCATCCCTGGGTACGACTCACTCCCGACCTCCACAATGGTCACTCAGTGTGCCATCAGGGAAATGTAGCGTCCCTTGCCAAAAGCACTTGTCCATATGTCACTCGTTAAGTGGACCTTCTCAATAACTGCATTGGTCAGGGCACGAGTGATGTTACGGGGCACATGCTGGTGTAAGGCGGGGTGACGGAACACTGGGAAAATTAGTGGCAGCTAGAGACTGGGTAACGAGGGATGGCCACCGCCATCAGGCTGCGGAAAGCCTATGTGTCCCCAAGCCTAAATGGCAACATTTCCAGGGCCAGCAATTTGGAAAGGTGCGCGTTTAGTGCTATGGCCTGCGGGTGGGTGGCTGGGTATTTGCATTTTCGTTCTAAGGCATGGGGTATGCACATCTGTACGCTGCGCAGGGACACAGAAGTGGATGTGCTAGCTGATGGTGCTTTCGAAAAACCAGGTGCAGGGCGTGAAACATCCGGGCCTGCCTCTTAGACAAGGGATCGGCCAGCCCGAAACATAGGGGAAGAAGAGGCAGTGGTGTGACCCGCAGACACTGATTGTGGACCCAGGCATTCGGCTAACCTATTAGGATGTTTTGATGCCATGTGGTGGATCATGCTGGTGGTGGTGAGGTTGCTAGTGTTCAAACCCCTGCACATTTTGGTACAGCACAGGTTGCAAATGACAATACCTTTATCTTCCGCCCTTTACTGAAAAAAGTGCCAGACTTCGGAACACCTACCCCTTGGCAAGGGAGATTGCCGCAAGGGGGTGCTCCGGGGAACAGTTGCAGGCCTGTTTGGTGTGGCCCGTCTTCTCCCTTTTGCCATGCCACTGCCTCTTTCAGCCTGTTGCGGTGCTACGGATCCCACTCTTTCTTTACTGCTGTCCTGGCCACCTTCCCAGTTTGGGTCAGTGATTTCATCGTCCACCACCTTCTCTTCCACTTGCTCACTCTGGTCATCCTCCTGACTTGTTGACCTAACAACAACATCACTTATTGACAACTGTGTCTCATCCTCATCATCAACCTCTTGAGACACTAACTCCGGTTGACTTATTGGCTACTGTGTCTCATCATCATCATCCACCTCGTGAAACACTATTTGCCATTCCCCACCGTCATCTTTTTCTGACTGTGGGTGCTCAAGAGTTTGGGAATCAGTGCACAAGATCTCCTCATGTCCTTTTTCAAGCGGGCTTGAGGAGAGGGCCAAATCAAGGAATGGCGATGAAAAGAGCTCCTCCGAGCTGTGGGATCACTTGTTTGCCAATTCTCTCCATGGTGGGAGGAAGGAGGATCAGGGTAAGGATTCTGTTGACCAGACTCATTGCTACAGAGACTGTACTTTGTGGAAGACAGGGTGGTGCTTAACCGACTGGAAGCATTATCTGCTGCAATCCAACCGACCACCTGGTCGCACTGGTGTGACTTCGAGAGTGGTATCCTGCGCCGCCATGCAAACTAGGACATGAAGCTAGGTATTGTGGATGTGTGTGTTTCTTGTGCTCTGGCAGCAGGCAGTTTCACCGTACCCAGGGCCACGGCCCCTGCGTGCACCATCAGCAGCACGGCCATTTCCCTGTCCCTTACTGCTCACTTTGAGCATATTAAATGGTATATTTGTATGCAAGTATGTCACAAGTACAGTATCGCAGGTTTTATAAGTGCAGAGCAGGTAATGTAGCTGTCCTCAGCGGCGAAAAAATTTAACTGAATGTCACTAATATTTATGATGTGCAAATGTTATACAGGAGAAGGTGCGCAGTTAATGTCGCTGTGACCAGTGGCAAAAAATTTAACTGAATGTTACTGATATTTATAATGCACAAATGTTATACAGGCGATGTAGAGCAGGTAATGTTGCTATTACCAACGGCGAAAAAATTACACTGAATGTCACTGATATTTATAATGCGCAAACGTTTTACCGGAGATGTTGAGCAGGTAATGTCGCTGTCACCAGCGGTGAAAAAATTAAACTGAATGTTACTGATATTTATGATGCGCAAACGTTATACAGGAGATGCAGAGCAGATAATGTATCTGTAATCAGCGGCGAAAAAATTAAACTGAATGTCACTGACATTTATGATGTGCAAACGTTATACAGGAGATGTAGTGCAGGTAATGTCGCTGTCACCAGCGGCAAAAAAATGTAACTGAATGTCACTGATATTTATAATGCGCAAACGTTATAAAGGAGAAGTAGCACAGGTAATGTCACTGTCACCAGCGGGTAATTAAAAATTACAGGGAATGTCACAGCTATTTGGGATGCGTAAACGTTATATCGGAGATGTAGCGCAGGTAATGTCGGTGCTGTCACCAGCAGCTAATGTTATACAGGGGAGGTAGTACAGGTAATGTCACTGCTGTCATCAGTGGCTAATGTTATACAGGAGATGTAGCGCAGGTAATGTCGTTGCTCTCACCAGCAGCCAAACAATTGCACACAATTTAGCGCACATTGTGCTAATATATTTTACAGCCAGATAAAACAATAGTCCTTAAAAGGACTCTTGGGTCTCTAACAAGGTTTCAACACTCCAAACTCCCTAAAAAAAAAATTCTCTCCCTACACTATCTGTCCCTGATGCTGCAGCTCGCTCCCAGACTAAGTCTGAGCCGAACCAGGTGTCATCGTGTGCTATATATCACCCGATGAGGCGTTCTGGCCAGCCAATCACTGTAATGCCAGTAACCAACATGGCTATGGCATTACAATGAGTGGCAGTACCTCCCCGCACGTTTATTGGCTGCGAAGCAGCCAACAAACGTGCGGGGAGGAGACTTGTGCATCGCGCTCGAGCACTTGCGATGCTCGAGTTAACACATGATCGCGCAACACTATTAAAGAGTATAAGGGGCAACATAAATGTTCCATGTCCTGGACCTCCTTTTAGTTAGAGTGAAAAGCTGCTGCAAAGAGAAGCTTCTGCTCTGGAGGATACTTTGGGAACATGTATTATTTGGTTACTATTCATTAGAATGGCACCTTGTTCAATTACATTAGACCTGTGTTCACAATTTACTGAGAGACCTTATAATACTAAATCTGTCATAGAACTAAATCTCACATTGTTGATACAAAAAAAATCAAACCATTGTTCAAAGAACTTTTAAAACACATTATGTGCTTTTCTTTTATTAAGCTTTATTAATATTTTAACATATTATAGAAAAACAGCAGCTTTTTATTCAATGAATTTATGGCAAGGCATGACCTCTCCACTTTTACATTAGCAAGTAGATCTTGTGTATGCTCACATTTGACACATGATCCATACATTTATACAGTATATCAGCCCTTATTCTTACAGTACATGTAAGGTTGAAAAGACGCTTCTATTATATGCACCTTACCTGCTACACAAATGTTTATAATATCTTTAGTTCAAATAGCCCATTTCCTTGGAAACTGGAAATGTAATTCTCGAAGAGGCAAAGGCAAGTACACTTGCTCTTTCCGACCAGGCAGTGCTGTGGCTGCTTGATATCTACTCAAAGCCACAATCACCTTCTGATCTGAGGAGCAGGTGACTGAGAGAGATGCTGTAATATCATGGCAACATTACATCTTAATCATAAAGATAGTGATGTGTAACATTTCAAATCATGACATTTCATTCACTTAAACAATCTTCTTGACCTTTCCATAAATGCGACATGCACCATCATCAATTTCTTTCTGTTCTTGAATGGCAATATTCAAACATGTAGAAATTACTGGACAGATGGTGAGCATTATGAAAACATTATAGAGATTAATAGTAGTTTAACCCTAAAAGGATGTGTTCTATTTTGCTACTTAAAGACATGTTTTTTTTTTTTCTTTAGCTGCACATTTGAAAGTCTAGAGATGTTTCATTTATCTATTGACATAGCTATATAAAGGCCTGCTTTTTGTAAGCTAAATGGATTGTTGTGTCACTTTGGCAAGTGGCATTTATAATGTAGAGAAAGTTAATACAAGGCATTTACTAATGTATTGTTATTATCTATATTGCATATTATCCATATTGCTTCCTTCATTCATTTTTCTATAACATTATACACTGCTTGTTTCCATGCAATCCATCAGTGGTGGTCTTGCTTGCACACTATAGGAAAAAGCACTGACCTTTCTGGTGGTCGGGACCATAGGAGTGAACATAAGCTGGTGCTTTTTTCTATAGTGTGCAAGCACCACTGCTGGATTGCAGGGTGGTGGTAACCATGGAAATGAGCAGTGTAAAAGGAGGCAAGTTGCATAACAATACATAAGAAAGTGCCTTGTATTAAAGGGGTTGTCCAGGTTCAGGGCTGAACCCAGACATATCCCCATTTTCACCCCTCCAGCCCCCCTGACATGATGCTCTTCCTTGCCCTGCACTGGATCGAGCAGGGCAAGGGCTTTTTTGTTTATATTATTGCACTGCTAGGTGGAGGCTTCCACCTAACAGTGTAGCTGGTGATGTCACCGGCAGTGATTAACAGGCTTTAGCGCTGCCCTAGCCGTTTTACATGATAGGCCAATGCTAAAGCCCGCCCATTAGTGCAGATGGCTGATGTCACCGGGCTCACTGCTAAGTGGAATCCTCCACCTAGCTTTCCCCATGGAGAGCCTGGTATGTCACCGGATCTCCAAAAAAGCATTTGCCCTGTGCTAAGAGCATCAGAGCATGTCAAGTCAGGGGGGTCAGAGGGGTTAAAATGGGGATGTGTCTGGGTTCAGCTCTTAACCTGGATAATACTTTTAACTTTCTTTACATAATAAAAGCTATTTGCTGAAGTGACACATCCCCTTTAATGAAGCAGATAGTAATGTTAACTCCAGTTAGTTTCAAAACAGTCCATTTTTTTTCAAAAGCAGATTAAAAGAAGGGTGCACACATCTCTGTAAAAACAAAAACAATTGCTTACATATTTCTAGCCTAGTAAATGGCCCTTACTCGAAAATAAAATGAATTATTTTATACTAACTTATTTCTACCTAACATGGATGGTAGAGTTTACATTATTATTTTCTCCTAAATATCAGCCTGGTCTCTGGCCCCGCGATTGTTCAGATAGCATGTCTCCTGCAAACATGGTATGAGCAGATGTTTAAACCTGTGGAGAGGTGAGCTGATTTTATTTATTCCGAAGTGTGTATAACTTTTATACATTTTTCGAAGTGGCAGCATGAAAAATACAGCAATTCTGCCATTGTTTGAATAATTACTTTACTCTGTGGGTAAGTACAATTAGGCAAATATCTAATTTGTATAATTTTTCTTAAAGATTTTCTACTTTTGCACAATGAAAACAAGATTGGGTGGTTAAACAGAGTTATTTTAAAGCTGATGTTTTCGGGAACCAGTAATAAATACAGTCAAATCTTTCCAAAACAATGCCTCTTTGAAGAAATTAAAACTTAATACAGAACTGATTTCTTATAACTGATTTTGAGAAACATCATATACTATGTGTACTGGACATCTTCTCTTACAGGACCAAACATTTATGTTTGTATTAAATTTTGAGTGGTCATTTATATATTAAAATATAAAAGTCTCTAGTACTGCCTGGAAACGATATATAGTATACAAATACAGTATATATACCCACTATATCAGTGAGGGAAAAGTCATGAGCTCCATTAGCATTCAGTCAGCAATAGAGTTTCATGGTATACATGTGCTGGGCAAACTCAGACACGTTTATGGGATATGGATTTATTTTTATTAACAGTATAATGACTATTATGCTACTATGTATGTGTATTTTCCTGTATAAAATGGCTGCCTGTCTGTAGGTTATGTCTAACATGGCTATCAGTTTCTATGTGATTTGTAACATGGCCTTTGTTTCTAGTATATTGTTAACATTCATAATAATCTTTATTTAATTAGCGCTTAACACATTCTGTAGCAGTTTACACTCAAAGAGTACATGTACAGACAAAACCTGGCATTAGAATAACAACCTAATTATTAATTCATACAATAAGCATTAGGGCCCTGCTCAAAGGGGCTTACGATCTATGAGGTTATATGGGGTATTATCCCTAGGTGATTTGTAGCATGGCTGCCTGTCTGTAGGTGAAGTTGTCTTCTTATTAAAAAAGTGAACTGTGAAAAGCATGGGCACATATAGAATGAGATGATGAGATGGTACTTTAGATACATATACTTCATTAGGTTTGCTCCTCATTAAATGGTATTCACCTTGCTACTAGCCTCCACATCCTCCAACAATAGCAGCTGCCATTACCTTCCTATAGCCACCACTCCACTTTACACCACTCTTTTTCCCTAGGCCCCTATTCTCAGGCAATCAGTGTCATTATTTTCTGTCCTCGGTATGCTATTGAGACCACGCACTCTCCAGCAGTGATCTCAATGATGAATTAACCATAATGTGAACAGAATCAGAGTGCTGTGATTAACTCCCTAATGAGAATCAGCACCGGAGACATGACCCTTGTCTGTATCCTCTTTATCTGAATGCAATTGGTAACATAAGCCATGTCATACTGCATTCAATAGTGTCAGTTTTTAAAACTAGTAGAACATAAAATACTACATAAATTTGAAATGACCACAAATGTACTAAAGTTAACATGTCATTTTTCCCCACAACATGAATGACATAAAAAATTTGACCCAAAAAATGGCAGAATTGCATTTTTTTTCCGTCTCCATCACACAAATCCTTTCCGTTTCTCAATTATGTGTATCATTAAATGTTTCCAAGAAAAGAACACAAAAAAAAAAAAAACAATAACACTCATACAGCTAGGTTGACAGCAAAATAAAGATGTTATAATTATTTGAAAGCGGGAGGCACAAAATGTTTCTCCCGAAAACTTGCTTGTCCTCGAAGGATTAAAACATGAAAAAAATTACAGAATCCATTTAATATAATTATTCAACTTATTTCTAGTCACAATATACAACTACAACTCTGAGCATGCTCATAAAACAACAAGCAAATGAGAGCATTGCAGGATTTCCAGAATCCTTGTTGCAAAGGCCATTAGTTATTGTTTTCTGGGTCAAAAACTGATTGCAAGTCAAATTTTACTGGTAGACTGTAGCATATTTTTTACTAGCAGTTTAAAAGATGTTATTGCATATATGTATTTAGCTTTCACGCCTTGATTTTTTTAAATTTAGGGCCTAAAGTGGGCAAACCAAAGGAGCCTAAGCTTAAAGGGATTAACCCCTTTTATATCACTTTCTGTTACTCAATGTATGTTATGTATATTTTCTCATGTTTAAATTATCTTTGACCTAGAGCAAGTGATTGAATACAAGGACCTGCAGAGGATTGTGCGGACGGAGCACACAGATCTCCGGCAAGCTACAAATACAGACCGCATAGGACCGAGACAAGGGAAACGCCGCAGAGGTAAAGTAGCCAGTGCAGCACACACTTTTAAACTGAAGTTGATACTTACAAGGAAATATTGCTACAAATTCTATTCAATTATAGGGAACAACCAACAGGCGCTATATATTTGTCCATCTCTACCCTCTTTATATACAAGTGGACTCCACAATATGTAGTACTAATTGCATATGCATTTACACGACATAATAGCTGGATATTATCTATACTATTATCTATATGAACTGCTTGAATATTTGATGGACTTATGTGACCTTGAAATATAGCATTTAATAGCATCTACCTATATATTTATTTACTTCTGCTGTATTAATTACTTATTTTAAATCTGAGACTATACTTTGATGTCTGCTGTAGGGTCAATATAGCTCATACATATATACACTATTGTAATATCTGACCCCACTCCATGCACCAAATATCTTAATATTACACTACTATATAGGACTAGCAGAAGGACCCGGCTTCGCACATGTATATTTCATCTATTTTGTTTCATGTTTCCGTGTGTCGTAAAAAGATATCAACAGTATCCCCCATAACAGTGACCTCTACAGCACCCCGCCACACTGTCTGCTGAGCTGTGTATCTGATCCTGTCCTGGGTGATACTATCTGCTGAGCTGTGTATCTAATCCTATCCTGTGTGATACTATCTGCTGAGCTTTGTATCTAATCCTATCTTGTGTGATACTGTCTGCTGAGCTGTGTATCTAATCCTATCCTGTGTGATACTGTCTGCTGAACTGTGTATCTAATCCTAGCCTGTGTTATACTAACTGCTGAGCTGTGTATCTAATCTTATGTTGTATTATACCGTCTGCTAAACTTTGTACCTAATCCTATTTTGTATGATAATGTCTGCTGAGCGTGTATCTAATATTCTATCCTATGTAATACTGTCTGATGAGCGTGTATCTAATATTCTATCCTGTGTGATACTGTCTGCTGAGCGTGTTTCTAATATTCTATCCTGTGTGATACTGTCTGCTGAGCGTGTATCTAATATTCTATCCTGTGTGATACTGTCTGCTGAGCTGTGTAGCTCATCATATCCTGTCTGCTGAGCTGTGTACCTAGTAGTTGATTCTTAGCTTTATTTTTTCAATCCCTGTTGGCTGAGTGGGAGGGGGCATGGCCTAACTGGATTGGGCATGTCCTTTTGAACATCTCACTCTAAGACAGCAGCACTGTCCTCTCTGAGTGTTTGCTGCAAAGAGAAAGTCACCGTCCCTCCCACCTCTGCAGATGACAGAAGTTGATTTTTTAACTTCATTATGTCAATACTCATTTCCTTCAGACGGGGAGGGTGTGTGTCCCAAACGTATAGGGGGGGTGGCTTGGCGGACCTAAAAGTTGATTTTTAACTTTATTTTTTTCAATGCCTGTTGGCTTAGCGAGAGGGGGCATGGCCTAACAGGATCGGGGGGTGTCCTTTTAAACAGCTCTCTCTAAGACAGCAGCACTGTTCTGTCTGAATGTGAGCTGCAGGGAGAAAATCACCTCCCCTCCTACCTCAGAAGGGGAGGGGACATGGCCTAACCCAATCAGAGGTGTGGCTTATCTGGACCTGGGGGCAGGGTTTTAAGGGTGACTTGAATGGCCACCCTCAGGAAATAAGGTACTAAGCATTATTAGGCCCTGGCTTTATTTCTATAGCGATTATCCTGGTGACAGATTTCCTCATCTTATCTACAGCAGTGAACATGGCTGGGGGTTGTTATGGTTACCGAACTGCCAGCGAGCAGTTTGGATTTAAGTGAAAGGCTTGCTGGCTTGTATTGGCTAATGCAGGCCATTTTTTGGGAATATCTCAAGAACGGTACGTCCTAGATAGCTGAGACCTGGTCTAAAACCTTCCCGGGCACCTGATGTACCCGTGTGCCAAATTTGGTGAAGATCGGTCCAGTTCGTTTGGTCGTGCATAAAGAACGTCTAGACATCTAGACAGACAGAAATTCATTTTTATATATATAAGAGATTATGCTGGTTAAGAATAGATATACCCAGACCTTTTATGTTCAATGTTATGCTTTTAAATATTTTTATATTTCTTTCAAAAATAAATATTATTTTTCAATACTGATTCATGCCTCAAGATAATTGAGTGCCCTCCCTTTTTACCCAATTGAATATCTATCCTTTTCTTAGACGAGGGTGTCGTCCAGAGGGAGAGAGCACTTAATCTATTTATTTTGGTGGGTGAGCCATTTGTACCACTCTGCACCTTTCTATATTCTAAAGCGCAGTTTGGCGTGTATTAGTGGCAAAATAAAAATATATTCACAGTTCATTGTTGCACTTATCTGTTGAAAAGCCTTTTGTGTTGTGTAAAAGTGGAAACAATTAGGGCCAATTTGCCGTTCTGCGGTGCAGTGATATATTCTAAAGCCCAGTTTGCTGTATATTAGTGGCAAAATAAAAATATTTTCACTGTTCATAGTTGCACTTATCTGTTGAAAAGCCTTTTGTGTTGTGTAAAAGTGGAAAAAATTAGGGCCAATTTGCCGTTCTGCGGTGCAGTGATATATTCTAAAGCCCAGTTTGCCATGTATTAGTGGCAAAATAAAAATATTTGATCTAACATTTGAATATTTAATCTAACAGTATGTAAGAAAGAGATGTTCCAGGCCCTGCACAGGGGAGTGGCAGAGGCCTAAATGTTTCTGATGCAGGCAGAGCTCAAAGCAGAGTAAGAAGCCGTAGCAGCAGGGCTCACTTTGAGAGGCCTTAGATCTCAGTGTCAGCTAGCGGCTATGTTTTAACCAGCAATCCAGCGGGTTCTTGAATGGTTGACTAGATCTTTGACTTCACAGCAAGTTACATAAGACAACCTCATCTAAGAGTCAGTGGGTACGTCAGACACAAACCTTAGTTGGTATGGCCTAGGAGCAGGCCCCGTGCCCTCACCTGTCCTCAACCTGCCTCTGTCCTTTACTGTTCCCCCAGCAGGAGAAGTATTGTATGCTGTGGGCTCAGCTCCACTATACAGTAAGGATGAGCTACTAGAATACAGTCAGCAGCTACTGGACAGCCAAGATATGAAGAAGATATCCGCCGCTTCCTCCACTAGGCGAGCAAGTAGTGATGAGGAGAGTGGCATGGGAGGAGGTGTTCCGAGCAGTCAGGCTCCTGACCCAGAGATGGTTGAGAAGGACATCAGTTACGTGCAGACAGTACTTGCTGATGATGATATAGCTGATCGCACTTGGTAGCCAGGTGACGAAGGAGCTTAATTTATTATTTATTTTTAGAACTATGTAATATTATAAAATCCGGTGTCTCCATGAAAAATCAACAGCGTGGGGGCCCTGTGTGGATTCTACACTCTTTCACAATAATCCTTCAGCGGAGCGAATAGATGCCGGATGACCGGGAAGCTCCATCACCTTCCTAGGCACTTCTGTATGGAGCAGCGGTTCATTTCTGAGACGTCCGTGTAGTGCGGGGAGGATCCGAAGACCCTCTCCATCTCCATACACCACAGGGTGTCCTCCTTCCCATCCATGATGACTGGGAACTCGAGATTTTTTTCCCTGATGAAGAGACCAGGGGCTGGTAGTTATGGTTTTAATCTTGATGAACTTTGCGACTCTTCTGGGCTCCAAGCAATCTTGAAGCTTTGTCTTCTCATTGTCTGTAGCTACTAGAGGCCTGTTCATGCCAGGCAGGTTCCCCAAGAAGTATCTGGCTCAATGAGCAGCTGATACCGCACTTGCATCAATCTTAACAGGATTCGTCTCCAGGCTTTCTCCAACGCAACCACGTACTCGAATAACCAGATGACGGGCGGATTCTCTCCTGTCTTAGGCAACACTTTATTGAGTAATTGCGGAAAGTCAAAAAACAATTGCCTACTGCCCACATAATGGCCTTTTTCAGTGTGGGCTAACCACAGATAAGCCATTACAAGGACTGCAGCCAATTATCAGATCGAATTGTCCCCAGTCTTCAATCTGTTAATTTAAATTTAAAATATTAAATTGAACCAAAACGTGATTTAAATTTTAATAAGCTAAACTTTAATTCAAAATAGGGAAAAAATATAGGAGCTCACCCCCCTGTTGCTATAGATGTGGTGCTCTTGTCTAGTTGACTCACCCTGTCAATGTGATAAGTATATGGAATTATATTTGAGAAAGCCACTTTCTTAAACTTAAATTCACCAATATATTATACCAATCTTCGAGGGAAAGCAACACTTTATGCAGTTGAGAAATTTTAACCTTCTCTCCTATATTCCCTATAAATGAATAGACGATGTGGGAAGATCGATAAAATTATTACACAGGTCATGGGGGAGGAGGGGTCAAACATGGAGGCAGAGGAGGACACGAAGCAACATATATTCGATACTTCAAACCTGTTACCAGGTCCCAGCCCACACTGAAGATCTAAGGAGGAGGGCAGCAGGAAGCAACGGAGACCAAAACATCAGAAGAAGGGCGACCGCCCTGTCTGCGAGCGAGGCAGCGAGCAGACACTGCCAGAGAAGGCAGACAAACACAGGGGATCCGCCGAGAGTCCGGTCCAGCAGAATGCAAAAGGGACAGAGGTGGAGGCGACCTGCAGTTCAAATAGAGAAGCTCATGTCTTGCATAGTGTGGCGGGATAGAACGATCAGAGGGAGCAGCGACATAGCAAACAAACGTCATCACGTCTTTACCGCTTCTGAGGAAGGGGCTTCCTCAACAGGAGAAGAGGGTGGCAGCTTGCCCATGAGGCAGTGGCAGAGCCAGCAAGTCACTAGCGTGGCTGGGAGTCAGCAGGGTGGCAGCAGTGGGAGGTCAGGAGCCAAACCTGACTTCGCAGAAGCCTACCTGCCCGGGAAGTAGCGGTGCACTGGCTCACGGAGGCAGCGGGGGTAGCAGTCAGTCAGTGAATAGTGCTGGGGGTAAAATCACCTACTCGGCGGTGTGGCAGCTTTTTGTAATGCCGCCGTAAGGAGGTGAACATGGCCATATGTAGAATCTGTGGGCCGAAGGTGAAGCGTGGCCAGGGTGCCAATGTTGGTACCATGACCCTGCGTCAACATATGCAGCGTCACCATAAAGTGGCCTGGGAGAACCGTGGCTCTGATGTGGTGGTCCAGCCTGCTGCAGCAATCGCTGCATCACCCGGTGGCATGCAGCCGATTTCAGGCAGTCAAGGCTCCACCACCTCAGCCCAAGGGAGCTGTCTGTCCTTCCCTTCTGCACCTCGTTTGCTCCACAGACAGGATCCAATTTAAGGGGGGTTATTGTTCTGACAGATCAGAGGAAGGGCAAAATAATCAGTGATGTCAACACAAACTTACTGCTGACACCGTCTCCACGCTGTCGGCAGGCTCTAATTGTATAACCGTTTAATAGAACAGGTTTTGTTGACACCTGTGTGGAATCAGCAGACAACGGTGTAAAAGGAGTGCGCTTCTTCTTGACGCTAACATCTACCTGTAAGGTTGAGTTCATACTTGAGTTATTTGGTCAGTTTTCGCCCCGTGACTGCACAAATGAGTGAAGTGTGCAGTGATTCTAAGAGTGACGTCTGTCATCTGCATGTCATACAGACTCACAGCATTATTTCATTACCACAGCAGACTCCCTCTGCGTGTTACTGCAAGACACAGTGTTCTACACCACTATTAAGGCTGTCTGCAGCCAAGAATTTTTTTAAATTAAATTTGCCACAAATAAATTCAGATCAAACCAAATTTTTCCCAAAAATTTGGCAAACCGGTGAATAGAATTTTTGAAAAATTCACTCATCTCTAGTTACAGTAGTTTATTAGAGTGGTGGTTGAGCATCCACACCACCACTCAATTCAAAGTTTATGGGATAGACAAAGCTTGCAGCAGAAGCAGGGGACTCGGGATCCTCCTTCTAGTGATTATGGAAGATCCAATGGAGAGCCCCTGCAAATAAACATTTATCATTTATGTTAGGCTACATGCACACAAACGTATTTTGTTTCTGTGTCCATTCCGTTTTTTGCGGATACGATGCAGTCCTATTCATTTCAATAGGTCTACAAAAAATGCTGACAGCACACCGTGTAGTATCCACATCCGTATGTCCGTTCCGTAGCCCCGCAAAAAAATAGAGCATGTCTTATTCTTGTCTGGTTTGCGGACAAGGATAGGCATTATAACAATGGATCTGCAAAAAAGAACGGAACGTCATCCATTTTTTTTGCGGATCCGCAATTTGCGCACCGCAGAACACCTAACGTCGTGTGCATGTAACCTAATGGATAGGTGATGTTTTATTTGTGGGAAAATCTCTTCAACTTGTTCCAAGTTGTCAAATTTCTGTAAAATGGAAACTCTTTTAAAAATAATTGAAAGGTTTACTTGGTAAGCTTACAAAAAGAACAAAAGTCAATTTTACCATATTATTTTTTTGCACTATATAATAGCAGATTAAAAGCCTAAATAGTAGACAGCAAATAACATTAATTTCATTCTGCCTAGGAGATAAATTACTTTGGTAACCTTCTAACAATGTTCTTATTTTCCATTTGTTGAAACAATTTTAAATTCTAATTGGAAAGAAAACTCAGAGTTTCCTGCAGAGGCTGATCAAAGTCCTTAATATTTAACCCATGCCGATTTATTAGTGCAGAAAATCAATATAATTATAATCTGGTCTCTTTCTCTTGCGTTTTTATAACTTAAAAACTAAAATAAAACACAGAAAGGCAAGTTAAATTGAGGCTACTGGAAAGAATTTACTTAAAAAAATTAAGCCTACTTTATAAAAATTCTATGTGTTTTTACTTAGTGTATTATTAACCATGCAAATTAGGTCTTTTGCTTGAAGAAAATCCTACTGTCAGTTTATATGAGCGACAAAAAAATATAGTTATTGTAAAATGTGTAATTCAAGGGTCAACAGCCAAACACAGAATAATGGTTCTGTAACTCCATGCTAGGGGCATTACCACTCTTTGTGCCCCACCACTATCTTTAATGGTGAATCCTGCATCATCATGTGTATTTATCACTAGGTCCTGCACAATGTGTATCTGTATTTATGATTTTGCAACTGTTTAAGTGTAATGTACCCGGTTCACCAGCAGATGGCAGCACCTCTGGCAGAGCTGTGTTAGCTAGAATGGAACCCTTCTTCCATTCTAGCCCCTCTATAGAGAGGGAGGAGTTGAGTTAGTTAAAAGCAGTTTAGCTTAGCCCCTGCTTGGGGAAGGCTATGTGCCAGCCAGCAGAGCACGGTTTGCTCTGCTAGGCCAAAGAAAAGAAGTAAAGAGCTTCAGAGCCAGGAAGAAAGATTCCCAGAATAAAGATAAAGATAGAGCTAAAGGTACAGATCAATATCAAGACAGAATCAGACTACAGAAAGCCGAGTTATAGCAGAAGAGGAAAAGTTCCTATTTAATCCAGCCAGCATAGCAGGGCTAGAGAGAGTACAGATATAGCAGAGCTAAATGTTTTTGCCTGCCAGAAAGTTAAGCCAAAACCTGCTGACAAAGCCTGAAACTGTTGGAGAAAAATTTAATGTCTGGACTCAAGTTATTTCATCCTCATCTTCATCACCTATCCATTTTAGTTGCACCTCTGCGGAAAACAACGCCTGGGGTTCCAGTACATCCAGGTGGTAGTACCGTGACAAGTGCAAAAGTCACATCTAGAGGGACACTATAGGCCACACTTACACCACTCTGGCATTCCTACACCTGGGTTCCACCATCAACTTCTACATAGGTACATAGGGGGACTTAGTCCCTCATTGCTTAAATGCAACTGGCATCACGACAAACTTTTTACCCACATCAATAACACCCTAAAGGAACCCCTGGTCATTGTCTCACCCGTGGTGTGCTGCAGTTACCTTTAGTTACAATGATGGAAGGAAGAGAGGTAGAAAAAAATTTCATAATTTATTTTGGGTTCAATTAGTCAGAATTGATCAGGTGAGTCAATTCTGGCATAAATGCCTGGAAAATTCTCTGAAATCAAATAAAAAAATTAAAAATCTGATTTTAATGAATGTGAACATTTTGAAAAATGTGGTTCCAATTTTAATTCTTAAAGGCTATGTACACCTTTGGGGCAATTTATTTTATTAATGTACTCATTATGAGCTAAAAAATATATAATTAGTCTTAAAAATGTGGAGTCCTTTTCTCTGTACAGAGTTGAGATGTTTTACTAGAATAATCAGAATTTCCTCTTTGCTCTGTCAGGCAGCTTGATTATGGGCCCCTTATCTCTCCTTTCAGACCTTATAAACACTAACCAAAGAACAATTCTTATCTTACTAAGAGTGTGGCTTAAATAAGTGTTTACGACTTATTAGTAATTTAGAGATATAAGTTATTAGATGACTGGCACAAAGTCAAAGTGAAAGTAGGAAGCACACAGCTAAAAAAAACTGTTAATCCTTTACAGAATGGCTCAATATTTTAAATTTGTTGAATAGGCCGATGCTTTTTCCTAGTGTGCAAGCTGCTATATTGTAGGAAGAAATTCTGGCTTGTTATGAACAAGGCTTGAAGAATTCTCCCTTTTTTGAAGCAGCAGCAGTAAAGTGTGAATGTGGAAAGGGTAAAGTCTTAGGTGTGTAGGGATAATTGTGGTATGTGGCAGCAATAGTAGCTGCAGCAGTCATAGCACAACATGTAAAAGACAAGACAGTATAATAACACTGGAGACTGGACAGGACAGTACAACGAGATTAAACTGGGTTCGTTCTGGCCACTGTTCTCATCTGGCTGCCTAGTAGTCCATTGGGTCAAGAAATGGAGTACAGTATGTGCTGGGGAAAAGATATAGCCATTTAAAAGTTAGACAAATTTAAACAATTTAAATAAATGGACAGCTGGTCAAAAGTATACATATAGTACAGTAGAAAATAATTTTAGGGAAGGCTCACAAACTGAAGCATATTCTCCACAATGTGAGAATGTGGGTGAGCAAAAAAGGGGGCAGGAAAATTGGGTGTGGAAACACCCCCAATGTTTCACAATGGTGACCCTGGAATAGCGCCAATCCACTAGGTGAGATGGCCATTATAACTAATGGTGAAGGGATTGGGAGTCAGTGCAGCAATATCATAAAAGAAAATAACATAAAAAGAAATAAATACATGTAAAAGCAGTGTGTATGGGGATAAAAATCAATATAAAAGATTTAAAAACACCGATGGTGATGGGAGATATGTACTATTGTACATATGAGGGATTCTACTCACTTCACAGCGTGCGGGGGTTGTTTACTCTGATAAGCATTAAACACCGGTAAACCAATACCCGCCCAGACAGGATCGCCTCGAGATGGTGAAAGATGAAGGCAGCCACAGACAGGAAATTTCTGTTCAACTTTCTATTATTTTAATTCATAAAAATCTGGCTCAACGCGTTTCGGGACACAATGTCCCTTCATCATTGGTATGTTCCAACGTTTCGTTTAGGCCAAAGTGAGTGAGGGTATTGAGGCAATAGATCCAAAACATTTCTTTCTGGCATAGCTGTTGGAAAGATGATGTAACCTGTTTGAGTGGGATTACTCTAAGGCCGGTGGGATTGCCGTCATGTGCTAGAGAAAAGTGTTGTGATATGCTGTGTGTTTGAATCTTCCTGGTGATGTTGGAACGATGTTCGTTCATACGTTCTCTGAGGGTTTGTGTAGTGCGGCCAACATAGTAAAGAGTGAAAGGGCATTGGAGCAGGTAAATGATGTTTCTAATACCGCAGTTTATAGATTGTTTGAAGTTCAGTGTTCCTATAGGATGTGGAAAGTCAATTTTGTCTTCTTTGGAAGTGTAAATTATCTGGCAGCATTTGCATGTGCGGGTCTCGCATTTGTATGAGCCACTAGGCTCTGTCGGTGTTTTTTAAATTTGTGACATAGGGGGATTGTTTTGAATCTTCGGGCATGATGGGGCCAACACATTTTTGAGGGTTTTTGCCCTGCGGAAGGTGAGTTTTGGTTGTCTTGGTATTGTTTTACCTAGTATCGGGTCTTTGAGTAGTACAGGCCATTGTTTAGTGAGAATTTGTCTGATGAGTTTGTGATTCTGGTTATAACGGGTAATGAGGCTTGGTTTGAACTGTGTCCCTTTAGTACCTTGGGTGATGGTTTTTGGTTGTAAGCTTTCTTTTTGGTTTATTTGTAAGATCCTGTTTCTTGAGTTTTTCATAAGTTGGGAAGGATAACCTTTATTTGTGAATCTTTTGCTTAGGATGTCTAATTGCTGATGCATAGTGATGTCGTTTGTGCAATTATGTCTAATTCTTAACATCTGACTGAATGGTATGTTTGTTTTCCATTTGTGATAGTGGCTGCTTTTGAAGTCTAGTAGGCTGTTGGCATCTACTTTTTTAAAATGTGTACTGGTGGATATGATATTGTTGCCACTATTGAGCTAGAGGTTGAGAAAAGTGGCTTCTGTGGGTTGGGACTCGAAGGTGAAGTTCCAATTGTTTTAGTTCACATTTTAGTATGTACAAATGTCTATATTGTCTCCCTGCCATATTAAGATGATGTCGTTGATGTATCTTTTGTAATATATGACATTGGGGTGATTCTGTAAGTTTAATTGGGAATCAAAGGCTCCCATTAAAAGGTTAGCATATGACGGCACAAATTTTGTGCCCATGGCTGTGTCTTTTTCCTGAATATAAAATTTGTTGTTAGATAGGAAATAATTATGGCATAAGAAAAAATAAATCGATTTGAGAATAAAATATTTTTGCACAAATGGCATTGAGGTGTCGGTTTCCAAAAACTGTTTGGTTGCTTTCAGACCTATTGAATGTACGATGTTGCTGTACAAAGCCATAACGTATAGTGTGGCCCAAATGTAGTCGGTTTGCCAAAAGAGGCCTTCTAGGTTTTAGATGAGGTCTGACGAGTCTTTTAGAAAAGAGGGGAGTGCGCTCACATACCTTTGAAGTATGCCGTCTATGTACTCTGACAGGGTAAAAGTCAGAAAATCAATGCCAGAAATTATGGGTCTACCCGGGTGATTGGTAAAGGATTTGTGTATTTTGGGGAGGTGGTAAAACCACGCTATAGTTCGGTGTGATATTTTTAGATAGTTTTTATCTTTTTTGTCAAGAACCCTGGAAGAGAATCTGTAGTCTATCAGGGCATGGAGTAAGGTTTCAAACGCTTTTGTGCTGTCTTGTGGGAGGGGTCTGTAGTAATAAGCGCGGTAGTAGAAACATCATTTACCTGCTCCAATGCCCTTGCACTCTTTTGGCTGCACCACAAAACCCTCCGAGAACATATGAACGAACATTGTTCCAACATCACCAGGAAGATTCAAACACACAGCATATCAAAACACTTTTCTCTAGCACGCGACGGCAATCCCACCAGCCTTAGAGTAATCCCACTCGAACAGGTTACATCATCTTTCTAACAGCTATGCCAGAAAGAGATGTTTTGGATCTATCGCCTCAATACCCTCACCCCCTTTGGCCTAAACGAAACGTTGGAACATACCAACTATTAAGGACACAAAACTCACAGCCCACCGCCTTCGCCACCTCTCACCATCACACACGGATCCCCTAAGTACCAGAGGGACAGACTCCATCCCATCACCCAGCACCTCAACATCATCCAATTTGAATTATCCATCACATTCATATTTTTCCATACTCTTTTCCTTCCACCCCAATACCTCAAAAGTCTTCCCGACTGGCAGACCCCACATTTACATTTTTGTTTCTATCAGTTATTATAGTTCTATTTTACCTATTTTCCAATTTGAATTTATATTTATTATTCAGCATTTGTGTATGTATTATCATTTTCCATCCCTACACTTATTTGTATTTTCGTTTTATTTTGTATCTCTATTTTTATTTTTATTTCCAGTTCCATTCCATTGGTTTACCGGTGTCTTATGCTTATCCGAGTAGCCCCCGTGAAGTCAGTAGAATCCCTTATATGTACAAGAGTACATATCTCCCACCACCATCAGTGGTTTTTAACCTTTTATATTGATTTTTAATCCCATACACACTGCTTTTATATTTATTTATTTCTTTTTATGTTATTTCACCTAGTGAATTGGCGCTATTCCAGGGTCACCATCGTGGGGCATTGGGGTTGTTTCCACACCCAATTTCCCCAACCCCTTTTTTGCTTTTCTATATTCTGACCGGCAGACCTGTCTGCAAGATAGACCCTGTACAGCAGCCCCACACCCCTGTCCCATTTTAGTCTCCCAACATCCCCTGGTGCCTCAAGTTATTTTGGATCTCTTGGACACCCAGTCCACAAGATCTATTTAACCCTCGCACTCTCTCTCTCTCCCCAGAATGTGGGTTAGCCACTATTACTACCACCACTAGCAACATAGTTATGCATCAGGTCCTCTGCCACCAACTGAACAACCTCTTCATGGTAGAGTAAATGCTACCATCAACATGAAGACTACCTTGAGTATTTTCCATAGCATGTGGGGTATTGTTACTTCTTCTTAGGAAAAAAAAGATTATGCAAGTGAATGGCTTCTCCGTGCCTAGTAGGAGGAGGAGCAGGAGGCATGCACTAAGCCCTGGCTCAAACGCACAGTGTCAGACTGAAATATGACATCGACATACTCCTGCTATGAGAAAAAGAGTGAGCCATCCAGTCCACAATCTCATCATCTCTGACCTCAATAATGATCTGGTGAGGGAAAACTATGGCCTACTACTACTACTAGCCATATGGTTAGTGCTGCTACTGCTGTTTGCACCATTTGAGCCATCCACATTGTGACACTAAGATGATGAGGCATATGTCTTGAATTTTACATTCTTATGTTTACTAGATATTTTATCATGGGGCCTATAAATGTAAAGTTAGAGGTTTGGTGGATAAATTATTAAACTTATTAAATGCCCATCCTCCTCTACAAACACGCTGAACACTGGTAGTGACAGGTTTACAATGGTAAACTGCTATTGTAGTACAATATGTTAACTAAAAATACACAGTATATAACACAAATTAATGCATTACATGAAACTAGTATATTAAATCAGTATAATGCATTCACTAAAACTGCATGGTATATTGAAATATTACAATGTGTTAACTAAAACTGCACAATAAATTGACGCAATACAAATATATGAAACAGAATGAAACTGGTATATTGATGCATTTAAATATACCCAATTAAAAATGGTAGCTATATTTAAATTTACTTTTCTTTAACTAACAGAGGCACAATTAAATGTGCCCTCCTACCAACACACTGGTAAAATGTGATAAATTGCTTAATTATACACATGGTAGAAAAATTGCATTTTTTTTTCTATAATTAAAAGAGCCTCAATTATATGAATTATATGTCCTTTACTAACACACTGCTATTGACACAATGAAATGCGCTGAAGTGCTTAATTTTAAAAAGTAGCAAAATTGAAACTTTTTTTTTTTTTTTAAAGGAAGCAATTACACAGCATCTGCAGCAAAATGTATGTATGGGGAAAAATTATAAGACACTTATGAACGTTTTTTTTATTATTTTTTTTTCTAAGGCTTACTGTTCATATCTAAAAAAAAAATTTACTAGGTGTAGGATTTTGGTGATTTTAAAACTCCATGGATTGAGAACAAGCAATCACAAGCTATCGCTTGTCCTCATAAAGTTGCAATGTTTCTGGGCAGCAGAGTACTGTTTAAAAAGACAATACTCTTAATGCAGTAAAGGAGCTATAACAAGTTTGCCAATTACTTGTCACTCATGATAGAAAAAAAATATACGAAAATAAAAAAATACATTTCCTAAAAGTTCAAAATTTGATGACAACTTAAAATATATGTTCACAAATGCAAAAAGTCTAGCAAGCAAAATGGGAGTGCCTTGGTACTGGAGAAATATATTGATGTAGTTGGTGTTGCTGAGACACGGCTGGACTCTTCTCATGATTAGTGTACGGTGCGAATATTCGAATCGCGAATTTTAATCGCAATTATCGCAACTTCGAGAATTCACACATATTTATAATATAGTTATATCTTCATACTTTCGAATATTCTACTTTTTTTTTCATCAGTAACTTCCCTTTTTGCTTGTGGGCCAATGAGAATTCTGCAATGTCATTGTACGAGCTTATCAACATCCCTAGCAACCAATAGGAAATTTGTGTACCCCTTTAGTATATCTAAACCTCCCCACAGCCAAGTTCTACAGTTTATTACAGTTCTGAAAGAGACACCAGTGTCATTGCTATGCTCTCTGGTTTCCTGTGTCCCATTACATTAGATAATTAGCTAGTTAGTATATATATATATATATATATATATATATATATATATATAAAGCTAATACAGAGAGTTAGTGGGAGATAATCAGTGTAGATTAGATTGTGATATTGTGATATAGTGTAGCTGTGCAGGGTGTTAGGTAGTGTGATAGGTTCTGCTGTCCATACATACATGCTACATACATAGTGCTGTGATGTCACAAGTTCACAACAATACTTAGTACACAATTACTAATATGTAGTCAGACCTGCTAAAAGTTTAGTTGCACCTATTGTACAAAAATATGCGCATCATTAATTGCCGATTTGCGCAGTCTTGAATACATCGAAGCACTCTATCTGCATATAAAGCTATTGTAATGTTCTGCTGTGACAACCATTTTCTCCAGTCTCAGGAAACGTTTAGCAGCTAGAAAAATGTTGTTATAGTGACCCATCTGTATTGCACATGCATTACGCGCATATTACATTGCCGATTTTCGCACTCAAGAAAATAACCACAAATTCACAAATTCGTGAATATATGACGAATATTCTACCAAATATTGGCGAAATATCACAAATTCGAATATTGCCCCTGCCGCTCATCACCACTCATGATTGGGCTGTAAATCTTTAAGGTTTTACACTCTTTAGGGCTAAACACAAAGGTGGTGGTATATGTGCTAGGAGTGATATGAAAGTAAGTGTGAAAGAAACAATTGCGGATGAAGGTTGTGAGGATGTTGAAACCTTGTGGGTGGAATTTTGTGGTGAAGTGAGAAATTTACGGCCCTTTTTGGAATGTATTAGTGGCACAAAAATATATATTTGCCGTTCAACGGTGCAGTTATATGTTCTAAAGCCCATTTTGGCGTGTATTAGTGACAAAAAATATATACTATTTGCCATTCAGCGGTGCAGTTATATTTTCTAAAGCCCTTTTTGACGTGTATTAGTGGCAGAAAAATATATATTATTTGCCGTTCAGAGATGTAGTTATACGTTTTTAAGCCATTTGTGGCGTGTATAAGTGGAAAAAATTAAGGGCCTTTTTGCCGTTCAGCAGTGCAGTTATATGTTCTAAAACCCTTTTTGGCATGTATTAGTGGCAAAAAATATATATTATTTGCTGTTCAGTGGTGCAGTTATATGTTCTAAAGCCCTTTTTGATATGTATTAAGTGGCTGCTGTTTAAGTGGAGTTTAAAGAAAACTGAGTTTACGAAAAGGAGCAAGAAACAAAGATTCATTAGATCTTCCTTGATTCTAGCTACTCTTCCTACTACTGTAAGGGGACCACAGTAAGTAAGAATCTTATCACTGCTCTATATTGTATTTTTTTCTATTTTCCTGCATAATCCCCATTTAGTATGACTTCCATTATTAACAGCGCCGTCCAATGCACATCTTGTCTGATGTATGCCGTCCTGGAACAGCCGTTCGAGGGTGTATATGTTTGTTCAAAATGAAAGCAAATTACCAGTTTGGAATTGCACATCGAGTCTCACTGAGCAAGCACTCTATGGTGCAGATAAGGGGGAGAGTGACCATGAGGAGGCAGAGGAGAGTAAGGTAGTTAGCTGGGTAACAGTAAGAAAGCGGGGTAGAGGAAAGAGTGCCAGAGAGGCTAGCCCTAATCTGACACACCCCAATAAGTTTGCACGGTTGGCAGATGAGGTGGATGTTAGTTCAGGGATGGCACTGCTGCAACCGGACACTTCCTCTGCCAGTCAGGAGAATGTCAGCTCCAGTAGCAGGGGACCAGGAGTGCAGGGCAGGCTAGACAGATACTGGTAGTGCAAGACTCCATTATTAGGGGAACAGATAGGGCGATCTGTCACAAAGCTGGTGATCGCCGAACAGTGTGCTGTCTTCCTGGCGCTAGATCGAGTTGACAGATTACTGGGAGGGGCTGGAGAAGATCCAGCGGTCATGGTCCTTATCAGAACCAATGACAAAGTTAGAGGTTAGAGGTAGGTGGAGAGTCCTTAAAAATGATTTCAGGGATTTATGTCAAAAGCTTAGGGCAAGGACCTCAAAAGTAGTATTTTCTGAAATACTGCCTGTACCACGAGCCACACAAGAAAGGCAGAGGGAGAATAGGGAGGTTAACAAGTGGCTCAAGAACTGGTGTAGGAAGGAGGGGTTCGGGTTCCTGGAGAACTGGGCTGACTTCTCTGTCGGCTACAGGCTCTATCGTAGGGACGGGCTACACATCAATGGGGAAGGGGCAGCTGTGTTGGGGAGAAAGATGGCTAGCAGGTTGGAGGAGTGTTTAAACTAGGGACTGGGGGGAGAATAATTAAATTATAGGAGGGGAAGATAGTGCAGATAGAGACCAGGGGCAAGGTAGTGTGACTGGGGGAGGAATGGAAGGGGGGAATAGAACAGTTCAGATTGAAAGGGGTAGGGTAAAAAATTTACATAAACCTCTCAAATGTATGTATACTAATGCCAGAAGCCTGACTAACAAGACTGGTAAACTGGAATTAGTGATGTGTGAGGAGGACTATGACATAGTGGAAATAACTGAGACAGGGCTGGATGATAGCTATGACTGGGCAGTTAATATAAAGGGTTACAATTAGGGATGATCGAACCCGAACTGTATAGTTCCGGTTCGTACCAAATTTTAAGGTGTTCGGTACCCGGACCCGAACATTTTAAAAAACGTTCGGGTTCGTTGTTCGGCGATTTCTTCCTGCTTTCCGAAGGGCTGCACAGCAGCCAATCAGCTAGCGTTTTACTTCTTGCCCTAAGAAGCTATCACAGCCATGCCTACTAATGGCATGGCTGTGATTAGCCAAGTGCAGCATGTGACCCAGCCTCTATTTAAGCTGGAGTCACGTAGCGCCGCCTGTCACTCTGCTCTGATTAGTGTAGGGATAGGACGCAGCTGCTGTGAGGGGGAGATTAGGCAGGGAAAAGTCAGCAAAAACACTTAATGAAGTGATCTATCTACAGCTGTGAATCATTCAACTTCTGCTAGTTAATTGGTTTTTAGGCTGCACAGAGTGTTTTTCTGTAACTTTTTCTGGGGTGATCGGCGGCCATTTTGTGTCTTGTGGTGCACCAGCACAAGCTGCCACCAAGTCCATCAATCCATCAATACTAGTTTTTTTTTTTTGCTATATCCTACATCAGGGGCTTGGCTGTGCGTATTGTCACCCCTAGAAACTCAGGATAGAAATTTCTATATTTTATTGAGGGGTTAAATTCAATTGCCAAAATAATCCCCCAAATCTGGTGTCCCAGCAGTGGCTGGCAAAGTTTAATAGTGTCCGGCAAAGGATACATTTTGTTCTGGGGTGAAATTCAATTGCCAAAATAGCAATACCATAAATCAGTGGTTTCAGCTGTGGCTGACCAAGTTTAATAGTGTCCGGCAAAGGATATATTTTGTTCTGGAGTTAAATTCAATTGCCAAAATAGCAATACCGTAAATCTGGTGTTCCAGCTGTGACTGGACAAGTTTCATAGTGTCCGTCATAGGATATATTATTTTCTGCGGTGAAATTCAGTTGCAAAAATAGCAATCCCCTAAATCTGGTGTCCCAGCAGTGGCTGGCAAAGTTTAATAGTGTCCGTCATAGGATATATTATTTTCTGCGGTGAAATTCAGTAGCAAAAATAGAAATACCATAAATCTGGTGTTCCAGCTGTGACTGGACAAGTTTCATAGTGTCCGTCATAGGAAATATTATTTTCTGCGGTGAAATTCAGTTGCAAAAATAGAAATACCGTAAATCTGGTGTTCCAGCTGTGGCTGGACAAGTTTAATAGTGTCCGGCAAAGAATATATTTTGTTCTGGGGTGAAATTCAATTGCCAAAATAGCAATACCATAAATCAGTGGTTTCAGCTGTGGCTGGCCAAGTTTAATAGTGTCCGGCAAATGATATATTTTTTTCTGGGGTGAAATTCAGTTGCAAAAATAGAAATAAAGTAAAACTTGATGTTCCAGTTGTGACTGGACAAGTTTCATAGTGTCCGGCAAAGGATATATTATTTTCTGGGGTGAAATTCAGTTGGAAAAATATAAATACCATAAATCTGGTGTTCGAGCTGTGACTGGACAAGTTTCATAGTGTCCGTCATAGGTTATATTATTTTCTGCGGTGAAATTCAGTTGCAAAAATAGCAATACCGTAAATCAGTGGTTCCTGCTGTGGCTGGCCAAGTTTAATACTGTCCGGCAAAGGAGAGATTTTAAATTGTTGTGTGAAATATTACCATTTTTGCCAGGTACAAACCCCTGCACTGCATAACTAACAGGGAACTTACAATTGGCGGTTACATTCTTGCATGAAATAAAGCCTTTTTGGGCTGTGAAGCCAAAGGTAATCGCCAATAACCGCTTTTTTATTTGTAATTTTTTAAAATAAATTAGTGTAGACCCCAAAACATTGGGAAAATATAAAAAATAAAACAAAGTGTAAGTGCACGGTAGTAAAACAGTGGTTGGGTGAGGTCGGTATACTTGTCTATTCTGCATAAGATACAAACAAGTACTGTGGGATCCATGCCTGGTTCTTTTTAATAAACGAAAGCTTGCACACATTCTTTGTGGACAGGCGGCTGCGCTTGTCTGTGATAATGCCACCAGCCATGCTAAACACACGTTCAGAAAATACAGTGCCTGCAGGGTAGGCCAGCACCTCCAAGGCGTAAAGGGCAACCTCAGGACATGTGCCCAATTTGATGACCCAGAAGTTGAATGGGGCAGACCCAGTGGCGTAGTTAGAAATGATTGGGCACCACAGCAAATTTTTGAATAGGGCCCCCCTCCCCCAGTAATTTTTGCGCAAACCCCTTGCTTTCATGCCGCCATGCCTGTGGCTACTAAAGATCGCTCTCTCGGACCAGGCCCAGCAGCTGTTCCATTCGCTTTCTACACTGATTACTACACTGTATATAATTTCATTGTATAATACTGTTAGTCCTCCTACTCCTCCTGGATGGGCCCTTTCTAGGTCACTGCCCCAAAGCAGTTGCTTCCCCTGCTTCCCCTGTAGCTTCTCCCCTAGGCAGACCCATCAGTCAGTACGTGTACTGTTCCACCATGTTGCTGAAATGCTGCCTCCTGCTAAGATGTTCCATATCTGCTGGTGGTGCAGGTTGATGTGGCGTGATGACAAAGCTTTTCCGCATTTTGCCCATGCTAACCCTGCCTTCTGAGGTATTGCTGGTGACCCAGCTGCATTGGTAAATTCTTCCTCCTCCTCCTCTGCCTTCACCTTGTGCTTCCACTGAGTCCCCGGTGTCAGGTGTGAATGCCATCAGCAGCGTGTCTACTTGGGGGCTCATCTTCCTATTACACTCCAGTGAGGGAATTAAGGATGGCACATTGTCCTTGTAACGGGGATGCAGCAGGGTGGCCACCCAGTAATCAGCAAAAATTAGAATGTGGCAGTAACTGAACGGTCGTGGCGCAGGCATTGCAGCATGTGGTTGCTCATGTCTGCCAGGCTACCCAGAGGCAAGGACAAGCTATCCTCTTTGAGGGAGGTATATCGTCTGTGTCCAATGTATCCCCCAGCGTTCCTCCTACTCCTCTTCCTCATCCTTTAGAACTGTGCCCTGGCTGGACAATTGTGTTCCAGGCCAGGGCCTATGTTGGTGCAGATACCCACCCTCCGAGCCACTTGTATTTGGTTGGCCTTAAGTTAAGGATAAGGCGTGTATATAGTTTTGTTTCTTTATATGGTTAGTTTAGCTGCCTTATGCTTATTTTAATATGTTTTTAAGTAAATTTGTAAATAGTTTGTTAATGGTTTAAGTGAAAGGGGGGGGGTGTTGAGTGTGTAGGGTGTGAGGCTGTTTGGGTTTATTTTCCATCTGCTTTCTACACTGTCTATACTGCCACTGTATCTAATTTAATTGTATAATACTGTTGAGGGGGCCCTGACAAAGTCATTTAGTCCTCCTCCTTCTCCTGGATGGGACCCTTCTAGGTCAGGGACCCAAAACAGTGTGCTTCCCATGCTTCCCTGTAGCTAGGCCCCTGGGCAAACCCATCATTCAGTTCGTGTACTCTTCCACCATGTTGCTGAAATGCTGCCTCCTGCTAAGACGTTCCAGATCTGCTGGTGCTGCAGATTGTTGTGGCATGATGACAAAGCTTTCGCACATTTCGCCAATGCTAACCTAGCCTTCTGAGGTGCTGATGGTGACCCAGCTGCTCTTGAGCAGGCTTGGGTGCCACCCTGCTGAGAACACGGTTCCTCCTCATGCTCCTATTCATACTAATCCTCCTCATCCTCCAGAACTGTGCTCTGGCTGGACAATTGTGTTCCAGGCCAGGGACTATGTTGGTGCAGGAACCCACCATTCGAGCCACTTGGATGCCACTGGCCTTAAGATAAGGCGTGTATATAGTTTTGTTTGTTTATATAGTAAGTTTAGCTGCATTATAGTTATTTTAATATGTTTTATAGAAAATTTGTAAACAGCTTGTTAATGGTTTGACTGAAAGGGGGGGTGGGGGTGCTGTGTGTGTTCGATTAACTGAATTGATTTTCACTGTCTGGTGTTTAGGAATTTCTGCACCCCAAATTCAGCACATGTGGCAGGCAGCGGATGTGTGTCAAACTGGCTAGGCCCAGACCTGCCATTATATTTCGCCCATTAGCGCACAATACCAGGCCGGGCTGCAGGCACAGTGGCACCAACCAATGGTCGGTCTGTTGTTCCATGCCTGTCCACAGCTCCTGCGCGGTGCGGGGTTTGTCCCACAAACACACAAGTTATAAAACAACCTGCTATCGTTTCCCCCTGGCTGTGCTGCTGTGGGTGGTGAAGGTGTTACGCTGAGTGGATGAGAAGGAGGTAGAGGAGGAGGAAGCCGAGTAGGAGTAGGAGGTAACAGGATACAAAAAGAAATGCCTCTGGGGCGAAAGGACATTTGCAAAAATGCTATCCGCCTTTGGGTCTAGCCGCTACATTTACCCACTGTGTTGTTGGTTATGTAGACGTTGCCACAGATAGCGTTGCGCAGTGCACACTTGATTTTGTCCGCCACTTGGTTGTGCAGGGAAGGGATGGTTCGCCTGCAAAAGTAGCGGTGGCTGGGATACACGTACTGTGGGATAACCACTGCCATAAGGTTTTTAAAACTGTCCACCAGACAGAATGACAGCATTTCAAAGGACCAGGAAGTTTGAAATAAGGCATTTAGAGCCATGGGTAGGGGGGTACTTCCTCTTTCTATTTCTTTTTCTCTCCAGTGTTTGGGAGATGGACAGCTAATAGCTGAACACTTCCATGGGATTTGGTGGAGATGCTTGGTGACAATGACAAATGTGGTGGCGTTGCTGCCACATCCTCTGTTTGCTGCGTGACAAGTGCCACTGTCACTCACTTGGGCTGAAGTTTAGAATGTTTATTTATTATTTTTCTGTATTTTATTTTATTTTAAGTCATTTCCCTATCTATCACATATCCTATCACATATGTTTGCAGGGCATTTACCTACCTTTTGCAGCCCTCTAGCCCTTTCCTGGTCTATTTTACAGCCTTTTTGGTGCCCAAAAGTTCAGGTCCCCATTGACTTTCGGCCGAACTTCTCGAACCCGAACATCCAGGTGTTCGCTCAACTCTAGTTACAATCTGTTTAGAAAGGATCGACGTCAACTTGGTCAGGGTGGGAAGGGGTGGGGATAAACTTAATGGATGTATGTTCTTTTTTTATTTGAATTGGTCTATGATGTTTATTGGCACCAGAATGGGCTGTTTTCTCTGTTCTGGTGAATGAATTTGTATCTAAAGATATTTCTTTAAATAAATATTTAAAAAAAAAAAAAAAAAAAAAAAAGAAAGGATTGTCAAAATCGGAGAGGGGGAGGGGTCTGCCTTTATGTGAAGTCCTGTCTAAAGCCCACAATTCGAGAAAATATAAGTGAGGGACATGAACATGTGGAATACTGGACTTAGTATTAACCACTAGACCTGATAGAACAACAGATGTGCAGGTTAAGGGACACCTAGGAAATAGTGACCATAACGTAATAACTTTCCAATTATCCTTCAAATGAGAGTTTCTAAAGGGAGGAACAAAAATACCAAACTTCAAAAAAGCAAAATTTAGCCAACTAATCGAGGCCATAGGCCTAAAGTCCTTAAAAACAAAAATACAACCACAAAATGGGAGATTTTTAAAAGCATTGTAACATCTAATTTTAAGAGGTACATACCTTATAGGAATAAAAGGCTAAGAAACAATAAGAAACCAATGTGGATAAATAGAACCGTAAAGAAAGCAATAAATGACAAAAAGAAAGCATATACATCACTAAAACAGGAGGGGAGCCAGAAAGCACTGATAAACTATAAGCAAAAAATTAGAATATGTAAAAAACTAATAAAAACTACCAAACTAGAGACCGAGAGATTAATTGCCAAAGAGAGTATTCACTGAGGAAAATAAACTGTCAGATGAAATGCAGAATGTAAAAGTAAATCCTCCATTAAGAGTGCCCTGTCTGACCCAGGAAGAAGTACAACAGCGACTTAAAAAGATTAAAATAGACAAATCGTGATGTCATAGCCAGACCTTTATTTCTGATATTTACGGACTCTATACTGACAGGGAATGTTCAACAGGATTGGCGCATAGCAAATGTGGTGCCAATATTCAAAAAGGGTCCAAAAACAGAGCCTGGAAATTATAGGCCAGTAAGTTTAACATCTGTTGTGTGTAAACTGTTTGAAGGTTTTCTAAGAGATGCTATCTTGGAGTATCTCAATGAAAATAAGCAAATAATGCCATATCAGCATGGCTTTATGAGGGATCGATCATGCCAAATGAATTTAATCAGTTTCTATGAAGAAGTAAGTTCTAGACTTGACAGCGGCGAATCAATGGAGGTCGTATATCTGGACTTCTCCAAAGCATTTGACACTGCACCTCATAAAAGGTTAGTATATAAAATGAGAATGCTCGGACTGGGGGAAAATGTCTGTATGTGGGTAAGTAACTGGCTGAGTGACAGAAAACAGAGGAAGGATATTAACGGTACACACTCAGATTGGGTCACTGTCACTAGTGGGGTACCTCAGGGGTCAGTACTGGGACCTATTCTCTTCAATATATTTATTAATGATCTTGTAAAAGGCTTGCACAGTAAAATATCAATTTTTGCAGATGACACTAAACTGTGTAAAGTAATTAACACTGAAGAGGACAGTTTTCTGCTACAGAGGGATCTGGATAGATTGGAGGCTTGGGCAGAGAAATGGCAGATGAGGTTTAACACTGACATGGGAAGGAATAATGCAAGTCACCCATATATACTAATCGGCAAAACACTCGGTAACAATGACATGGAAAAGGATCTAGGAATTTTAATAAACAGAAAACTAAGATGTAAAAACCAGTGTCAGACAGCTACTGCTAAAGCCAATAAGATAATGGGTTGCATCAAAAGGGGAATAGATGACCGTGATGAGAACAAAGTCCTACCTCTTTACAAATCACTAGTCAGACCACACATGGAGTACTGTGTACAGTTCTGGGCTTCTGTGAACAAGGCAGACATAGCAGAGCTTGAGAGGGTTTAGAGGAGGGCAACTAAAGTAATAACTGGAATGGGGCAACTACAGTACCCTGAAAGGTTATCAAAATTAGGGTTATTCACTTTAGAAAAAAGACGACTGAGGAGAGATCTAATAACTATGTATAAATATATCAGGGGTCAGTACAGAGATCTCTCCCATCATCTATTTATCCCCAGGACTGTGACTGTGACGAGGGGACATCCTCTGCGTCTTGAGGAAAGAAGGTTTGTACACAAACATAGAAAAGGATTATTCATGGTAAGAGCAGTGAGACTGTGGAACTCTCTGCCTGAGGAGTTGATGATGGTGAGTACAATAAAGGAATTCAAGAGGGGACTGGATTTCTGGAGTGTAATAATATTACAGGTTATAGCTACTAGAGAGGGGTCGTTGATCCAGGGAGTTATTCTGATTGCCTGATTGGAGTCAGGAAGGAATTTTTTCCCCTTAAGTGGGGAAAATTGGCTTCTGTCTCACAAGGGTTTTTTGCCTTCCTCTGGATCAAATTGTAGGAAACAGGCTGAAATGGATGGACAAGTGTCTTTTTTCGGTATAATATACTATGTTACTACTATGTTACTATTATTGGCGAAAAAAACATATATTTGCCATTCAGCGGTGCAGTTATATGTTCTAAAGCCCTTTTTTGCATGTTTTAATGGCAAAAAAAAGTATTTGCCGTTGTGTGGTGAAGTGAGACGATTACAGCCCTTTTTGGCATGTATTAGTGGCAAAAAAATATATATTTGCTGTTCAATGGTGCAGTTATATGTTCTAAAGCCCTTTTTGGCGTGTATTAGTGGCAAAAAAATAAATATATTTGCCGTTCAGCGGTGCAGTTATATGTTCTAAAGCCAGTTTTGGCACGTATTAGTGGCAATAAAATATATATTTGCTGTTCATCTGTGAAGTTATATGTTCTAAAGCCCTTTTTGGCGTGTATTAGTGGCAAAAAAAAGGGCTTATTAGCTGTTATGTGATGAAGTGAGAAAATTACAGAATTTTTTGGGGTATTTTAATTTCCTTTTTATTTATTTATTTGATCTAATAGTATTTCAGAAAGATAAGTGCTAGGCCTTGCACAAGGGAGTAGCAGAGGCCTAAATGTTTCTGGAGCAGGCACAGGTCGCAGCAGAGTAAGAGGGCATGGCAGCAGGAGTCACAGCGAGAGGCCTGAGCTCCCAGTCTCTTCTAGCGGTCGTGTCTTGACCAGCAACCCAGCAGTTCTTGAATTGTTGACTCGGTCATCGACTTCGCCCCAATTTACATAGGACACCCCCAGTCGGTGGGTTCGTCAGACACAACTATTAGTTTTCATGGCCCGGGAAAAGGCCCTGTGCCCTCACCTGTCCTCAACCTTCCTCTGTCATTCTCTGTTCCCTCAGCCAGAGAAGTATTCTATGCTGTGGGCTAAGCTCCACTATACAGTGAGGATCAGTTACTAGAGGACAGTCCGCAGCTACTGGCCAGCCAAGATGTGGACGAGACAATTTCAGCTTCCACCAGCTTCCTGAAGAGAGTGGCATGGGAGCTGGTGTTGCGAGTGGTCAGGAGCCTGACCTAGAGACAATTAAGGAGGACATCAGTGGCCGTGCAGACAGTACTCGATGATGATGTAGCTGATCGCAATTGGGAGCTGGGTGAATTAGGGGCTTCATCATCATTAGGAGGAGAGGGTGGCAGCTTGCCCATGGTGGCAGCGGTGGAGCCAGCAAGTCGCTAGCATGGCCGGGAGTCAGCAGGGTGGCAGCAGTAGGAGGTCGGGAGCCAAACGTGCCAGGGGTAGACCACCCCTTCGCAGGAGCCTATCTGCCCGAAAAGTAGTGGTGCAGGGGTTCACGCAAGCAGGGGTGGTAGCAGTCAGTCTGTGCGGATTGTTGGAGGTAAAATCACCGACTCGGCGGTGTGGAAGTTTCTTATTAAGCCGCCGGAGGAGGTGAACATGGCCATTTGTAGAATCTGTGGGCAGAAGGTGAACCGTGGCCAGGGTGCCAAAGTTGGCACTACTGCCCTGCATCAACATATGCAGCGTCACCATAAAGTATCCTGGGAGAACGGTGGCTCCATTCTGGTGGTCCAATCTGCAGCATCACCCACTGGCACACACCAGATATCAGGCAGTTAAGGCTCCACCACCTCAGCTGAAGGGAGCTGTCTCTCCTTCTCATCATCTGCTGGTCCTGATGCTCCTGTTCCTCCTCCTACTCCTTGTCAGTCATTTAGTCAGCAATCAATCACCAAAGCGATTGCCAAGAGACAACAGTATGCATGCACTCATCCAACGGTGGAGAAGCTAAATGTGCTCCTGTCCAAGTTGCTGGTGCTGCAGTCCATCCCTTTCCAAGTGGGGGACTCTGCACCTTTCAGAGAACTGATGGCTTCTGCCGAGCCATGGTGGAGAGACCCAAGCCGTAATTTCTTTGCCAAAAAAGCAGTACCAGCCCTGCATACAAATGTAGAACAGAAGGTGGGCCAGTCCTTGAGCCTGTCGGTGTCTGCCAAAATGCATGGCAGCATAGACGTGTGGAGCTGTAACTATGTGGTTCCTGTACAGCCACACCAGCAACTTGGCCAGGTGATGCTGTTTCCACCTCCATGTTCTCATGCTGTTGGTCCCGCGACTATATTTGCCTCTGCCTCCTCTTCCTCCACCGTGTCCTCAACCTCCACTGCAGGGACAAGTCAAAGTGCCCCTCCAGCATACCACATGTGCAGGGCGACGGCGGGGTCACGCTGTTCTGCACCTCGTTTGACTGGGCGAACTTAGTCACACAGGGAAAAAACTGCTCCATGTGCTTCATCAAGAAATGAAATCCTGGCTTTCTCGGTGACAACTCAAAATCAGAACCATGGTAACCAACAATGGGAAGAACATGGTGTCGGCGCTGTGTCAAGGAGGGATGAGCCATGCGGCCTGCATGGAACACATGTTTGATCTGTTTGTCAAGCGGTTCCTGAAGTCTTTCACCCATCTGCAAGACATCCTAAAAAAGGCCAGGAAAATTTGCATTCACTTCAGCCAATCGTACACCGTGAAGCACACCCTCCTTGAGCTGCAGCGGCAGAACGCATCCCCCAACATAGGCTAATATGCAATGTTTCTACCCATTGGAATTCCACCCTCCATGTGACCGACTATACGTACAGAGAAAGACCATCAGTGATTTCTTGATGATTCAAACGGACAGGAGTACTCCCCTGTGTAACTTTGATATCAGCTAGTGGCAGCTCATGTGTGACACCTGTCATTTGCTCAGGCCCTTTGAGGAGGCCACATTATTTGTCAGTCACCAGGAGTACAGGATGAAAGACATCATTCCACTGCTTCATGTCCTGGAACAGATGCTGGTAAATCTGTCTGGTCAGGGGACTGTGGACTTGGCGCCTACATCTCACTGCCACATGTGCCCTGTGGGGGCTGAACTGGAAGAGGAGGAGTAGGAGGTGGAGGAGGACATTAGAGCACAAGCAATGTGTAGTGAAATGGGTGGTTTTTCTACACAGATGACAGGAGAGGAGGAGCAGGAGCAGCCAGAGGAGCTACTGGGTGAAAAGAAAAAGGAGGCAGAGGGCCCATACACACCGTGGCAGGCAGGGAGTCTGTCAGAGTCACTTGCTTAAACGGCTAGATGAATGCTCACTTGTTTGCCTAGTGAAAGCCGAATTGTCAGCATTCGGCAGAGGGATGACTTCTGGCTCTCCACCTTGGTGGACCCTTGCTACTGGTCAAAAATGGTGGCCTATTTACACCCCCTGAGAGGGAGCACAAACTGAACTACTATAGAGACATCCTATGTAGTCAGTTAGCTGCTGCCTATCTGCCCCAACTTCCAACTCCATCCCCCCGGCCATCTGCGCTCACATTCCTCTAACATGGCTGCTGTGGCAGGGTGAAGTGTTAGGAGCACTTCCAGCTCCATCAGCAGAAACTTGAGTCTAGAGTCGCTAATGAGTAGCTTTCTTTACCCGCCTAGTGAAGAAACTACTCACCAGCAGCAAAAGCAGTTAGACCTGGAGCAGGACCTAAACCAGCAGGTGGTGGCATACTTGCACAACACCCTGCCACCCCAAATTGAAGATCTACTGGACTACTGGGCAGCCAAACTGGTTTGTCCTGGAAAAGCTGTCCTGCCCATCCAGTAGTGTGGCATCAGACTAGGTGTTTAGTGTGGCCGGGGCTATAGTTTCCCCAAGAAGAACTCGCCTGTCAACTAGTGTTGATTGAGCACCCAAGTGCTCGGGTCGAAAACATCAGGATGCTCGGGTTCTCTACTGAGCACCTGACTATAATGAAAATCAATGGGACAATCCGAGCATTAAACCAGGCACCTCCTGCTCTGAAGAGGGGAGAGTGGCTGGTTCACAGGAAAAGGTCCGAAATAGATGGAAGCACCACCAAAATGGTTCGGGAACAGAATGGGGAGGATGTATGGATGCATTTTGGACTCCTAGGTCGCTGTTGGGAATGGTGTTGTCCGAGTAATACGGCACTTTTACAGACAGACAATGATACACACAAATCCAAAGATAAAATCGATTTTAGAGGAAAAATTGTTAGAAAACCTTCTTTCCTGTATATTGTATATAAATTGCAAATGCTGCCAAAACATAAAAGTAGGCATTCCGATACAACCTGTCTATCATATAAAGGAGGGCCTCATTCACATTGTGGTACAATTGTTCATGCTCCTACACTTATAAGCCTATACACTAAGTGAAAGTGCTACCAAAAATTGCAAGGAACCAGCAGTCCAATACACCCTTTGCTACAAATAAAGGAGGGCATCATACACCCTTGAAAAATTATGATTGATGGCTTACTGTTGACCCTCAAAAACATTTAGAGCTAGGGTCTGCTGATCAGACCATTTATAACATTAAGGGTGAGGGCCTGCTGCTGAGCTAACCCTCTAAAACATTAGCAGTGAGGGCCTGCTGCTGAGCTGACCCTCTAATACATTAGGGGTAAGGGCCTGCTGGTAAGCTGACCCTCCAGAAGGTTGTAGATTAGGTCCTGCAGGTGAGCTGACCCTGTAAAATATTATATGGGAGGGCCTGTAGGTGAGCTGACCCTGTAAAACATTATATGCAAAAGCCTGTAGGTCAGCTGACCCTGTAAAAGATTGTAGGTGAGAGCCTGCTGGTGAGCTGACCAGGAGATGTGGTGAAGATAATTTAACTGTCCGCAGCGACACTGTCTACGTAAAAAGTACACTGTATGTCACAGATATTTTTGGGATGTGCACACTGATAATGTGTGGTGCAGATAATTTAACTGTCCGCAGCAACCTATTAGACGCTATTTAGCGCAGGATGCGCTAAATAAATATATTGTTACTGCCACACACAATAGTTCTTAAAAGGACTGTTGGGTCTCTAAAGTTTTAGCAATTTAGCGCAGGTTGCTATAAAAATATAATTTGCTGCTGCCACACACAATAGTCCTTAAAATGACTTTTGGGTCTGTAAAGTTTTAGCAATTTAGCACAGGTTGAGCTACAAATATATATTGCTGCTGTCAAACACAATAGTCCTTAAATGGACTTTTGGGTCTCTGAAAAGTTTTTCTAACAAAAATAGTCCAATATCACTCCCTACACTGTCTGTCCCTTCCTATGCACGGCTCCCCTGACTAAGACTGAGCCGAACAAGCGCTATCGGGTGCGATATAACACCTGATGACGCGTTACGGCCAGCCAATCACTGTAATGCCAGTAACCAATATGGCTACGGCATTACAATGAGGGCAGCACATTCTATCATTAAGCAGCTCTGTGGCCTCCAGATGCTGCTGCCACCTCCACACTGTCATTGTGCCACCCTGTGGCCTCCTCCTGATGCTGCCGCAACTTCTTCACTCTATCATTGTGCAACTCTGTGGCCTCCTAAAGCTGCTGCCACCTCCACTCTATCTTTGTGCCACTCTGTGGTGTCCTGATGCTTCTGCTAGCACCTCCACACTGTCATTGTTCCACCTTGTGGCCTCCTGGTGATGCTGCTGCAATCTCCAGAGTGTAATTGTGCCACACTGTGGCCTCCTCCTGATGCTGCTGCTGCCCCCACCTCCACACTCTGTCATTGTGCCACTCTGTTGCCTCCTCCTGTTGCTGCTGCCACCACCACACTCTTTTATTGTGCCACCCTGTTGCCTCCTTCTGATGTTGCTTTTGTTGCCACCTCTGCACTGTCACTGTGCAACTCTGTGGTCTCCTCCTGATGCTTCTGCCACCTTTAAAACTGTCATTGTGCCACGCTGTGGCCTCCTCCTGATGCTGCTGCTGCCACCACCTCCACTCTCTGTCATTGTGCCACTCTATGGCTTCCTCCTGATGCTGCCACCACCTCCACTCTGTCATTTTGCCACTCTGTGGTCTCCTCATGCTGCTGCCTCTTCCACCTCTACAGTGTAATATTGTGCCACCCTGTGGCCCCCTGATGCCGTTAACACCTCCACACTGTTATTGTGCCACTCTGTGTCCTCCTCCTGATGCTGCTGCCACTCCCAGACTCTGTCATTGGGCCACTCTGTGGTCTCATCATGCTGCTTCCTCCTCACCACTATGTCATAGGGTCACTCTGTGGACTTCTCTTGCTGTTCCCACCCTCCCCACTTCATGACTGGGCCACTCTTTTGCTTTTCAGCCTGGCTGACATCATCATTTATTTGACCCTTCTTCTGATCTGTCAGAAGGAAGGAAAAGTGAGACGCACAACGGATCCTGTCTATGTAACAGCTGTAAGGCCTGCATGACATGGTCCCTATTTTGCATCAGAAGAAGGAGTGGGTACTAAACACAGAAGTCAAGCAAATATTCCATTCACGTGTCACCTCTGTTTTGGATCCACTCTTGTTTAGGCCCTATTCACACATCCGCAATGTAGTCCGCATGTATTCCGCAATTTTGCGGAATACATGCGGACCCATTGACTGTGAATGGGGCCGGGAACGATGCGGAGAGCACACACTGTGCTCTCCGAATCCGATTTTGCGGAGCGCGCCGCCGATCTTCCGGTCCGCGGCTCCGCAAAAAAATAGAGCATGTCCTATTCTTGTCCGCAATTGCGGACAAGAAGAGGCATTTTCTATGGAGTTCGGGCAATGTGCGGTCCGCAAAAATGCGGAATGCACATTGCCGGTGTGTCCGTGTTTTGCGGATCCGCGGCTCCGTGGATCCGCAAAACACTTGCGGATGTGTGAATTAGGCCTTAGTTTGGCTTTAGCAATACTGATGGATTACTGACCAAATGCTAACCGAGTGAAGACGGATGCTAAACAGTTTTTTGGGGGTTATTGTTCAGAGGAAGGGCAAAATAATCTGTGACGTCAACACAAACTTACTGCTGACACCCTCTCCGCTCTGTCGGGGGGGCTCTTCTTGTATAAGAGTTTAATAGAACAGGTTCTGTAGAGATCTATGTGGAATCAGCTGCCCACAGTGTAAAAGGAGTGTGCTTCTTTTTGACGCTAACATTGACCTGTAAGGCTGAGTTCACACTTGAGTTATTTGGTCAGTTTTGGCCCCGTAACTGCCCAAATAAGTGAAGTGTGCAGTGATACAGTGACACACTACACTGACTCCTGCCCTGTCCATAGCTAAATGTTATGTAACTTGCTATTGTGGTTGGAATATTATATAGTGCATAAGACACGTGTTTTAGTAAAGTGTCTCCTAATTAGCTGAGGCTAATTGCAAGGTATTACGGGCAAGCTCACCAGTCAAAGCATTGCATGTTATGCTCTTTCCTCATCTTTCCTGCTTTGCTGTACCATCTTCTAATCCATAAAATGGGGAATGGCATTTTGAGCTATTTGTCTGAAAAGATTCCGTAGAATTTTAATTTGGGGGGAAATTTTAACCAATTGGTTTAATTAAGAATTTATTTGCCTATCTCTAATTACTTTTCTCTTAGTGATCTGTTTCTTTATTCTGGAGAAACAGTACTTTAATCTATTTGCAATTGAACAGTAATGTAAGTGCAATGAGCACTCTGTGCACTTTTGCTCCTCCTGCTTCCTCTACCAGCCCCTCCCTCTCCTTCTTGATTGACAGGACCAGGTTAGAAGACTATGCAGGAACATGGCCCTGTCAATCAAGAAGGAGAGGGAGGGGCTGGTAGAGGAAGCAGGAGGAGCAAAATTATTGCACAGCCTGACTAGGGCCCATCCTCAGTTCAATTAACTGCTAATTTGCATATGGATTAAAGTACTTTCTTTTATAGAATGAAGCAACAGATTGCTAAGTGAAAGGTATCATTACATGTACCTGAGCTAGCTGTACAGGATTTTGTGACCTGTTTAATAGTAAATTCCTGGTGACACATTCCCTTTATAGATACTCCCCTTTTTTCAGACTTCTGTTAAGTGTTCTGCTTCAAACATGACTTTTCCTATCCAAAATATGCTTCTAAAAGGGAAAATAATTTTTGAAAACCATCTGAACTTTTTTAGAAAATACTGCCCATCTTTTAATACTTTATCATTTAATTGAAATTTAGAAATTAGTTTATTCTGCATATGATTTTACAGTGGTCCCTCAAGTTACAATATTGATTGGTTCCAGAAAGACCATTCTATATTAAAACCATTGTACAGTAGCTTGAGTAATCGGTTCTAAAGCCCCAAAATGTCATCCAAGATAGGAGAAAATGAAGATTTAAGAAAAATAGGCATTTAGCTAAGACAGTCCTTACAAATAACAGTCAGGAATATCTGCTAACTATCAACCAATACAGCTATTTTACCAGGGAGGTGGCCTTGATGGTTGGATCTGAGCCTTAGACATTGTATGTTGAGTATAGTTTCCACTTACCATGGGTCAAAAAAGACTATTGTATGTTGAAAATATTGTATCCTGAGGCCATTGTATCTTGAGGGACCACTGTGTTTTGTAATTACTTATGACCTGGATCAAAGCATGGAAAACCTGATGCTCTTTCCTGGATATTTTTGGAACCCAAAGCAATTTACAGTGGATATAAAAAGTCTAAACATCCCGGTTAAAATGTCAGGTTTCTGTGCTATAAAAATGAGACAAAGAAATAATTTCAGAACTGTTTACACCTTTAATGTGACCTATAAACTGAACCACTCAATTGAAAAATAAACTGAAATATTTTAGGTGGAGGGAAGTAAACAAAAAAAAAAACTAAAATAATGTAGTTGCATAAGTGTGCCACAGTTATATCCCCAGTGTGTTGTATATGGGGATGTAACTGTGTTCAGAATTAAGCAATCACATTCAAAATCATGTTAAATAGGAGTCACCATACACCTGCCACCATTTAAAGTGCCTCTAATTAACCCCAAATAAAGTTCAGCTGTTCTAGTTCGTCTTTCCTGAAATTTTCTTAGTCGCATCACACAGAAAAAGCCATGGTCTACAAAGAGCTTCCAAAGCATCAGAAGGATCTCATCGTTAAAAGGTATCAGTCAGGAGAAGGGTACAAAAGAATTCCCAAGGCATTAGATATACCATGGAACACAGTGAAGACAGTCATCATCAAGTGGAGAAAATATGGCACAACAGGTACATGTGGCGAAACCAACCTGGACACTGGGTGCTGGAAAAGTCTTGTTGCCCACCTGCTGCCCCAGGATTATGGGCCCTCTCATCAGCCCATACTAAGCTGAAACCCCATGGCGATGTGACTGTGTTTGTGGCATCTGAGCGCTGTTCGGATATATTGAGCGCTCGGATCCAAGCCATCTGGGGATAGGCTGAATGTGGGGGTCCTGTTCAGCATAATAGGAGTTATGTATATTTGTGTATTTTTGTGTCTTTTCACTAACATGCGCACAATGGAGTGGACTCTGTGACCTACTGCCAGCATGGCTTTCCGGCCCAAACCAGTTCCACAAAGACACTTTTTACTCATTTCTGAACCCCTGGTCTAACTCGTACCATTTTTGGATATGTTGTTCCCTGAATGGATTGATGATTAATATGTAATTTTTATTGAAATCCCATGCATAGTTTTGAAGTTAGGAACGTTGTATAAAACTGTATATTTTCCTGTCAGTGATAATAAGTTCGTCCATTGTGTTTAGTAATTATATCACTGGCAGAGGGGAGGGAATGTGTACTCAGTGCGGGAGGGTCATTCCTTTGTTATTTTATGATTGGTTAATGTAGAAGTCCAGGGGGTATTCCTCTGGACTGAACATGTGAATAAAAAGAGGCTGTATGGGCCAGTACATGTGGTCTGCTTAACCCTCAAGCGAAGTGTCGTCTCGTTCTTGGGGGGAATTGGAGTGTATGCGGTTACAGTGCGACTGCCAGGAGTGTAAACTGTTCCTAGGGTTTTTCCTGTTCGGCTGTATACTGTTTCCGGTTCGGGAGTCTGGAGCATTCATGTGCTTGCAGTTTGGGAAATTGGTGCTTGCAGTAACTGCCGGTGTGTCGGAAAAGGGAATATCGCCTAAACGGAGTTGTGTGTGGAACGGTCCGTTACAGTACATTACCAAGAACTGGACGTCCCTCCAAAATTGATGAAAAGACGAGAAGAAAACTGGTCTGGGAGGCTACCAAGAGGCCTACAGCAAAATTAAAGGAGCTGCAGGAATATCTGGCAAGTACTGGCTGTGTGGTACATGTGACAACAATCTACCGTGTTCTTCATATGTCTTGGCTATGGGGTAGAGTGGCAAGACGAAAGCCATTTCTTATGAAGAAATACATCCAAGCCAGGCTACATTTTGCAAAAACACATCTGAAGTCTCCCAAAAGCATGTGGGAAAAGGTGTTATGGTGTGATGAAACCAAGGTTAAACTTTTTGGCCATAATTCCAAAAGATATGTTTGATGCAAAAACAACACTGCACATCACCAAAAGTGATACCCACATACCCACAGTGAAGCATGGTGGTGGCAGCATCATGCTTTGGGGCTGTTTTTCTTCAGCTGGAACTGGGGCCTTAGTTAAGATAGAGGGAATTATGAACAGTTCCAAATACCAGTCAATATTGGTACAAAACCTTCAGGCTTTTGTTAGAAAGCTGAACATGAAGATGAACTTCATCTTTCAGCATGACAACAACTTAAAGCATACATCCAAATCAACAAAGGAATGGCTTCACCAGAAGAAGATTAAAGTTTTGGAATGGCCCAGCCAGAGCCCAAACCTGAATCCGATTGAAAATCTGTGGGGTGATCTGAAGAGGGCTGCACACAGGAGATGCCCTCGCAATCTGACAAATTTTGAGTGTTTTTGCAAAGAAGAGTGGGCAAATCTTGCCAAGTCAAAATGTGCCATGCTGATAGACTCAAACCCAAAAAGACTGAGTGATGTAATAAAATCAAAAGGTGCTTCAACAAAGTATTAGTTTAAGGGTGTGCACATTTATGCAACCATATTATTTTATTTTTATATTTGTTCTTCCCTCTACCTGAAAGATTTCAGTTGTTTTTTTTGTTTTTTTTCAGTTTGAGTTGTACAGTTTATAGGTCACATTAAAGGTGGAAAAAGTTCTGAAATGATTTATCTTTGTCTCATTTTTTTACAGCACAGATACCTGACATTTTAACAGGGGTGTGTAGACTTTTTATATCCACTGTATTTGTAAAGACTGCTACTTATTCAAGAGCTTCCAAATCTTCCAAAGGTTACATAAATGATCTATTACTCAATCATCACTCAGAATATACCAATCTTGTCTTTAAACATTCATCCTTATACCAGATGCATCTTGACTTGAAATTCTAAAGACGAGCAATATGGCAAAGCTTGCAAGAAATTCTGAAAGGAAAAACTTAATTCTTTGTAAAACCCTAGCTTTAAGCACAGCATCTAGAAATACTGTATGTTTTTATCTTGTCTATATATGCCTACTTTTGTTTTCCTTTAAGTTTTCTAAACCAAATTCCTATACCTCAAGACATAATATATTTGAATTTTGTGGTTCTACCTCCATCCAAATGAACATCGTGTAACAGATGAGTAACTAGGGAGGGGTAAGAAGTACAGTAGCAGTTGCAAAGGCACCAATGCTATAAGAAAACACCAATATTATAAATCACACATGGAAGGCTTGTTACAAATCCTGTTACAGATTTTGCATTGGTGCGCACAATCTTTAAAGTGGATCAACCCTAATAAACCAGATATACTAGCTAGTAGGGCTCATCGTGCTGATTAAAACAATACCTTTTTTGTATCTGTATACTATACTGTATACTGAAGGGAAATCTGCATTTTAATGTATATTCAAATTAAGCACTGTTTTGTAACACCCCCTATGCTCTGCCTCTTGATTGACAGGACTAGTCATGTTGAGGGCAGAGCTATCTCCTAGCACCTACATATCATATACACTCTATTGTATAGCACATTGGGATCTGCTCAAAAACCTAAGGCCTCATGCACACAACCGTTGTTTGATTCCGTGTCCGTTGCTCCGTTTTTCGTGATTTTCTGCGGACTCATTGGTTTTCAATGGGTCCGTGGAAACCTCGGCAAATGCACCGTTTGCCCTCCGCGTCCGTGGTCCGTGATTCCAGTCAGTCAAAACCCCCACAAATCAGATAATAATGTAAAAATAAATAATACAAGTAAAAATATCTTGAAAAACTCTTTTAAGTTATGTGCCTCTTATAATTCTTGTTAATCTGATCCATTGAACTACTACTATTACTACTAATAATAATGATAATATAGTAACTAGAACCCACAAACAAAAAATTTGTAGATTATATAGCATCTCAAATTATTGGATTTTGAACCTGTAACTGGACGCTGTCCCCCTGCTCGCCGCCACAGTTCCGGGCGCTGTGCTCACCTGTGATCATGATCTGCGCTTCCCTGTCACTTCTGCTGCTCTGGAGATTCTGCTCCACAGCTTCCAGTCTACCTGAACGCTGCTTGTTGCTGTACGCATCACTCCTTGGGCAGGTCTGTGTTGCGTCATGTGATTCCATTGACCTACACTGGCTCTCCTGGTGGTATTTAAATGGCTCAGCCCTTTACTCAAGTGCCTCACAGTCAAGGTCCTATCCTGTGCAATTGAGCTTGTTACCACTTGTGTCCCTGACTACATGACTCGTTCCTAGACTATGCTCTTCATCTGATCTCTGCCTGCTTGCATCGTCCTCCTTTTGCTTACCTGGATTGTCTGACTTTGTTCCTGTGTCGCCTGCCCTGACCCATTGATTGTCTCGACTACATCTCTGCCTCATCCTCCAGTTCCTGTCTTTGTTGCTCCTAGTAACATCAATGCCTGTCTAACCACGCCTGTACTGTCGGTATGTTTGCAGGTACCTCCTGGTTCGACTGGGCTAGCTGCTACTGACTCTGGGACTGCCCTGGAGTGGTACCTGGCATCTACCCTAATGGCAAAGTCTATTCTCACCATACGAAGCTCTAACAAATACCAGGTAGCTTCTTAATCAAGCCCCTCTAGGGTCCAGCCAGTCTGTAGCACAGTGGGTTCACATACGCTGCCCATGACAGTCCTCTGAGGCCATAGACCCCACTGGTCATTCCAAGACCACTGTTCATGATCTCTTACAGGAATTTAAGCACCAGAGTAAACGACAAGATGTACTGATGCAGTTTATGCAAAATCTTGCTGCTTGCTTGGATACTGTGTGTCTTTCGGACACGACAGGCACGGCAGTCGCTCCTCTGCCTTCTACGATGCCACCAGTGATTCCAGAACAGAGTATCGCCGGAGTGCAAGTCCCGCTGCCAACCCGCTATGGTGGTAATCCTAAAATGTGTCTGGGATTCCTTAACCAATTCCTGATCCACTTCGAGTTACATGGGAAGAGGTTCCCTACGGAGGTCCAAGGTTGCCTTCATCATATCCCTGCTGTTGGATAAGGCCCTCGCCTGGGCAAATCCTATTTGGGAGCATTGAGGTAAAGAGACTAATCTGCAGTCCTTCCTGACTACCTTCTGGATGGTCTTTGAGGAGCAGTATAGTACGTTCTCCGCTACCTCAGCTCTGCTACATCTACGTCAAGGTTCTGTGTCTTTGGGTCAGTACGCTATCCAGTTCCATACCCTAGCAGCCAAACTTGCATGGAATGATGAGGCTCAACTGGCGGTGTTCTGGGAGGGTCTTTCTGATGTATTAAGGTCAAATTGGCTGGGCACGACCGCCCGTCGTCTCTCAACGACCTGATTACATTGACTACACGGATTAATGTGCGTTTCAGAGAACATTCTAAGCAGGTAGCATGCACCAGAAGACCACCTCGTCTGGCTCCTTCATTTCAAAGGCCTGTTCTACCAATAGCATCCGTTCCTCCTAAAGAGCCCATGCAGATTGAACGCCCTCGTCTAACTGACCAGGAGCATCTACGTCGCAAGGCGGATAATCTGTCTCTATTGTGAAGGCAAGGCCCATTAACTGTCCCCAGAGGCCAGGAAATGCAAATGCCTAGGATCAGTTGGGGAGGTGGTTCTAGACCAGGAGAAGTCCTCTCCAAAACTTTCCATTTTGGTAACTCTCTCACAAGGGAGTTATGCTACCCATGACGGCATTCATGGACTCTGGGTCAGCCGGTAACCTCATTTAACAAGCACTGGTTAATCAGTATCGGCTTCCAACCATCCGGCTGGAGAGGTCTTTGTCAGTGCTTTCAGTAAATTGACTACCGCTTCCTGAACCAGTACTCACTGCTACTGTGCCCCTTAAATTACAAATTGGGGTTCTGCACTCAGAGCTGATGTCTTTCTATGTCCTGCCAGTCTCTGTAAATCCAAATATCCTTGGGCTACCCTGGCTACGTCTTCATTCACCAATTTTGGACTGGCACTCCGGTGAGATTCTGAAATGTGAATCATCTTGTCACTCTACCTGCCTAGTGGAGGTCCGACTGGCTTCCCCACCTACAGTGACAGTAGATCTGCCTGGACTACTGCAGCAATATGCCAATATGCTGAGACTCTGCCTCCTTATCGTCCATATGACTGTCCGATCGATCTTCTGCCTGGTTCCACTCCTCGTCATGGTCGAGTCTACCCACTCTCACTCCCAGAGACTCAGACAATGACTGCCCACATCAAGGAGAATCTTGAGAGGTGGTTTATTTGAAAGTACACTTCACCAGCCAGGGCTGGATTCTTCTTCGTGCAGAAGAAAGATAGATCCTTATGGCCCTGTATCGATAATTGATGTCTGAATAAGATCACAGTGAAAAATCGATATCCTATTCCATTGATCTCTGAGCTTTTTGGCAGGATCCGGTGGGCTAAAGTCTTCACCAAACTCCACCGGGGCGGTGCATACAATCTGGTCCGCATTCGAAAAGGTAATGAGCGGAAGACAGCTTTCAACAGTGATGGACACTACAAGTATCTCGTCATGCCCTTCAGTCTATGCAATGCTCCTCTGGTATTCCAAGAGCTAGTTAATTATGTCTTCCAGGACCTGCTGTATAGATGCATGATTCTGTATCTGGATGATATACTGGTCTTCTTTAAAGACTTCACCACTCATCGAAGGCATGTACGACTTGTCTTACAGTGCTTAAGGGAGAATAGACTGCTCTAACTCGAAAAGGGGCGAATGCCAAAGATTGGCCTCCTAAGGCAGAGGCCACTTTTGTCCAATTAAAGAGCTCCTTTGCATCTGCACCTATTCTGCGACATCCTGAAGTCTCCCGACAATTCTTTTTATAAGTGGACGCCTCTTCCATAGGAGCTGGTACGGTCTTACTGCAAAAGAATTATAAGCAGATGATCACTTTTGGATTTTCCTCCAAGCTCTTCTCTCCCACCGAGAGGAACTACTGTATAGAGCAGGCATCCTCAAACTACGGCCCTCCAGCTGTTGCAAAACTACAACTCCCAACATCCCTGAACAGCCTACAGGTATAAGCCTACAGCAGGGCATTGTGGGAGTTGTAGTTTTACAACAGCTGGAGGGCCGCAGTTTGAGGATGCCTGGTATAGAGGATAGAGAGCTCCTGGCCATAAAACTCGCCTTGGAGGACTGACATTATCTATTGGAAGAGCCCATCATCTGGTAATAATTTTCACCGACCACAAGAATCTCAAATACCTGCAGACAACTCAGCGTCAGAACCCTCGCCAAGTCAGGTGGGCACTTTTCTTCTCCTGTTTTAACTTTGAGTTACACTTCCGCCTTACTGAGAAAAACATCAAGGCAGATGCTCTGTCCCGATCTTTTGATTTTTCTGTCCAGCAGGAGTAGCCTCAATACATGATAGATCCTGCTCGCTTCATCACAGAGGCTCCTGTCCTGGTAAGAAACATTCCTCCTGGGGGAACATTTGTACTTTCTGCCAAAAGGAAGAGCATCCTGTCATGGGGGCACAACTCCAAACTGGCCAGTCATCCGGGTATCCGCAAGACCACTGAACTTGTGTCTCGCCACTACTGCCCACATTATCCAAAGATATCCGTGACTATGTTTCGGCCTGCACCGTCTGTGCTCAAAATAAAATTTCCAGGAGCAAACCTCCATTCCTGTTGCTACCTCTACCTGTTCCTGATGCTCCATGACAACACTTTGCCATGGACTTTATTACTGATCTGCTTTAATCAGCTGAATGTAATGTGATTTGGGTGGCTGTGGACCGCTTCTCCAAGATGGCGAAGCTGTTCATAAAACATATATTTTGTATACATGGCTTGCCTGGGCATATTGTTTCTGATCGAGGATTTAGTTTACTTCCAAGCTCTGGAGAACCCTTTGTCGTCTCCTAGAAATAGACCTCTCTTCCGGTTATCACCCCCAAACCAACGGGCAAGTAGAGCGGGTTAATCCGATATTGGAGAACTACCTTCGACATTTTGTTTCAACGCAACACGACAACTGGGTATCACTACTACATTGGGCAGAGTTCTCCTACAACAATCACGCTAGTGAGTCAAGTGAGCTATGGGACTTTAGTATTCCAATAGATGAATATGCCAGAAACTTCTCCTTAAAAAGTTTGAAATTTTTATTGGGTCACAATAAAAATAATAAGTAGAAAAAGTACTGTACAGTCCAAACAATTGCCCTTCAACACCAACATGCTTCGGATACTCTCATGCCATCCTTATTCATGGCATTTAAAACAAAAAAAGCATTAACACCTCTATCTCTACATACGAACCACTAACATTATTAAAAGTACCAATCAATAATACTTTGTCACTTACAAGTTCACTTACATGTTCTAAGTGAATTAAAATAAGTACTAGATATCTGATCTCAAATTTAAACCCCAGGGGCATCTGGTATCTAATCCAGATAGAATCCAGCTGAACTCCCTCATTTATAGACCACCTGGGATTTTGTATTTTACTCTACATCCAACCACTTTTAGATAAGTTATAGCTTCTGTATTTGAAGACCTTTAATTTGGGTATTTTCCCTAAATGCCTAGAGAAGTGTTTCCATTATGATAATAAATAAAGATGGGGACAGGGGACAACCCCGTCTCGTACCGTTGGAGATGTCAAACGGTTTGGATAGAATCCCATTTATCCTTACCCTGGCACTTGGGGTACTATACAGGGACATTATTTCCTGAATGAATGAGGCTGGGACACCAAATCTATGCAGTGTGCGTTGAGTTTAGAGCCAATCAATCCTGTCAAAGGCTTTTTCTGCATCCGTGCTTAAGAGTACCAAAGAAACTGCTTTCTCTCTGGCCCATTTGACAGCATTGACTAGCCTACAAGACTGGAAGTTCCCTTCTTGCCCCAAAACGAAGCCAACCTGTTCCGTATTAATTATCTTAGGAGTAATAGTGTTAAGCCTAGAGGCCAATATCTTAGCCCAGATTTTTATATCCAGGTTCAATAATGAGATTGGCCTATAGTTTCCGCATTCCCTGGTGTCTTTATTTTCCTTGGGTATGATAGTTATTGTAGCTTCTAGAGTCTGTTTAGGGAGAGTCTCACCCATAGTTATTGAGGCACACCATTTTCTGAGATGAGGTAGGAGGGTGGGTAGAAACTTTTTATAATAGCCTATCGGCAATCCATCAGGGCCTGGGGCTTTACCCTGGGGCATACTTCCAATGATATTTTTAAGTTCCTCTTCCGTCACCGGTTCTAAAAGTTGTTGTCGATCGTCTGCACTAAGTGTGGGAAATGGTAAGGCTTGCAAAAAATTATCTATGAGGTTTATTTTTTCGGGGTCACTCCCTCCAGTGGACTCCAAGTTATATAAATTTCTGTAGAAAGACCGAAATTTATCCGCAATTTCTTGAGACAACGAGACCATCTTCCCGTGATTTGTCTTAATGGAAGACACAAAGTGGGCTTCTTGTCTCTTTTTAATCAGGTAAGTCATAAGTTTATTTCCTTTGTTACCGTGGATGTACTGTTTGAATTTGGCGTATTGGTAGACCCTTGCACGTTTTATATTTAAACGATCTTTCAGCTGTCGTCTCAGAGCTTTTAGCTCTTCTTGGAAATGGAGTAGGATGGACTGCTTTTCTACAGATTCAATCGCTGATATTTGACCCAGTAGGGAGTTGATCTTCTTTTGGCGCTCTTTCTTAATTTTAAAACCTAATGCTATCAATTCTCCGCGGATGAAGGCCTTATGTGCTTCCCAAATGATGGTCTGTGAGCTGACAGCCTGCGAGTTTTCTTGGAAGTAGAGGGCTAATTTCTGGGTGATGGAAGAGTCATGTGCATCTGAGTCCAAAATGGTCTCGTTTAGGTGCCATGTCCATTCTCTTTTAGGGATATTAGCGATGGTGAGTGAGGACGTTACTGGAGCATGGTCTGAGACAGTTATTGGACCAACTTCCGCACTTTTTAGCATGCCCACACAATGTATTGGAATAAAAATATAATCTAATCTTTGGAAAGAATTGTGTGGGGCTGAGTAGAACATGAATTCCTTCTCAGAAGCGTGGACCGTTCTCCAGGTATCTAGCAATTGGAAGTCTCTAAGAATCTTCTGCAGCCCTCCCAGCGTCCTCTGGGACTGTGATGGGGATCCCTTAGAAGTATCTAAGCTTGGATTTAGGGATACATTAAGGTCCCCTCCAATTATCCTAATCCCCTCTGCAAAATCATGGAATCTGGAGAGGGTGTTTTTCAGCCATTGGTGTTGTCTGGAGTTTGGTGTGTACTGTCCTGCTAAAGATACTAATAGCTCACCCACATTTTTCTTCACAAAGATGTATCTGCCCTTAGGGTCATATTGTGCAACCACAAAAACAAATGGGACCTTTTTACTGATTGCTACACTGACTCCTCCAGAAGCCGAACTATAGGTGCTGTGGTACCATTGAGAGTAGTTTGAATTAGAAAGGGTGGGGACTTTTCCAGACTTAAAGTGAGTTTCTTGTAGAAAGCAAATGTCACTTTTGGCTTTCCTCAGGAGTGTAAAAATCTGTGACCGTTTTTGGGGGGTGTTCAGTCCCCTGACATTAAAAGTAGTTATATTTAACTCAGACATATATATATATATATATATATATATATATATGTGGCAATGTGAACACTGATGTGTGCAGTGAAGCCCCAGGTAAACCGTCAGACAGGGCTGTTTGCACCGAGAGCGTGTCACCAAGGTGCCTGGCCTTGGTGGAGTGAAAGCCCCAAGTTAAGAATTAGTATTAGTATAGCTGGCTTAGCCAGTTCCAGGGCGGGCTTTTACTGGGAACAGGTAATGTGCTGGGTGGGTGCCTGTTCCCCATGCTCCAGTCCGGGATTTTGGACAATGCCCATGTCCAGGGATGCTATTTAATCCTCTTGTTGGAAGGGCTCTGACTCTGGAGAGTGTGCAGACAGAGGCCTGCTGAGGCTCTGTCAGTGTGGTCTCAGCAAGGCAAGGCTGAGGGGCCAAGAGGCTATGCAATAGCCTGGACTTTGGGGGACTCGGTGATGCCCGGGAACAAACGTTGAAAGGTCAGAGTCGGGAGGTCTGCTAGACCACAACCCCTGTCTAAAGGTACTGCACTCGTTACAGCCTGAGGGCTGGAGTATTGTATGGCTGGGGTAAGCCGCACCTGGTTCCATGTGTGAACGCTATCATATAGCCGAGTTAGGGATATGATGTATATTATGTATTAGGTAGTGCCTAGCCGGGCAGGTGTTCATTTATGTTGTTTTGTTTGAGAAGACTGCCAAATAAATGCACGGTTTGGACATGAAATCCGTTGTCCGGAAGGAAGTTTGTGTGAATGATCCCCGAGACCAGAGCTAACCCCCCACAATATATATATATATATATATATATATATATATATAGTAGCCCCGATGTTGATAAGTCCACAGGGAGCCAGGAGTCAATAGGAATTGGTTGCACCTCCAGGACCTTCCATGCCGCAGCTAGGTCTTTCAGCGACTAGATCATGCAGCAGCGCCCATTTTTAGTGAATGAAAGTCCAAATGGATGCAGCCATCTATATAGAATCTTGCTGTTTCTTCAGGATCCTTCTTTTTGCTAACGTAGAAGGGGCTATATCCTGGAAAATGGTCACTGGGGAGGTACTGTATGTGAGTTCCTTGTTCTTGCGGGCTGCTTGCAAAAATGGCTTCTGTATCTTTAAAGCTAAAGAGACCACACACAATGTTCCTGGGTGGTTCATCTGTCTTGGGGGCAGGACGCAGAGCGATGAATCCTCTCTATGACCACTTTTGCAGCTCTATCTTCTCCCAAATGTTCACAGAACAGTCTCATAGCTGCTGGTTCCAGCTCCTCGTAGGTAACAGACTCAGCCACTCCTTTAAATCTTATATTTTTCCGCTGACTCCTGTTCTCTTGATCCTCTAACAGGAGGAATGCATTGTTCAATGAGGATATTTGCGGATCCAAGACATGTGTCATGGCGGCGCTGTGTGCCACTACTTGACTGTGGGCGTTTTCAAGACATTCAACTCTACTGCCCATGGCGCGCATTTTATGTTTTAGTTCTCATACCTTGTGTATCAGCGGGGCTAGGGCCCTGGACAGTGTTTCTTTGAAGAAGGATTTAGTGAGGATTCCGCTGTCCACAGAGGATGATCTCTCCTCCTGTGAGTGTATGCTTTCAGTGGCATCTCTCTCCTCTCCTTCTGACTCCCGCTCTGAGAGAGGAGATGCCATTTTGGCTGGCCGGACTGGGGACAGACTTGCCTTCTTGTTCAGGAATCTGTCCATGTCCACCTGGTTTTTCTTCTGTTTAGGTGTCTCAGGAGGGTCCCGGGACCTATCTCTTCCAATTTTACCCATTTTCAGGGTGTTTGCTGGCAGAAGAAGCTGTAAAGTGCGGGGTTTAAGGGAGAATGCTCTCTCTCAAGCTGCCGTCCTGTTCAGCGGTTATGCTCCGCCCCAGAACCTGTTTTCTTTATGAGATCTACAGCTTTCAGTTTCCCAGTCTATATCTGGGAAGTTGAAGTCCCCCATAATAACAACATCATCATGATTTGCCGCCTTATCTATCTCTCTTGATAGTAGATTTTTTGTTGACTCTGGTATATTAGGTGGCTTATAACAAACTCCTATCAGTATTTTATTATTGTTTTGCCTTCATATATTTCTATCCACAGGGACTCCACATGTTCATTTTCTTCACATACATCTTGTCACGGCTGTATGTAAGCAACAAGAGCATACACAGTGAATTAGCTACTGACCGGACCCAAACTAGGGAACATAAAGGGTGACCCCTGTCAGACCCTAAAAGCTCTCCCTATGCTGCTAAGCCCATGTCCAGATCCAGATGGTGGATCGAGACATGCCCACGTACCTAAGGCTGATGACCACTGTAACCCCTACAATAGTGGAAGGGGCACGGCCACCGGTGCCCTGCTCAGTATATGGACGGAACCGGGGTCGTCTTGGATCCAGTCAGCAAACAAACAGAAACACACAATGTCTGCACACTTAACTGAAGGAGCTGCAGCAGCAGTGAAGACAGATCCAAAGTCAGCAAACAATATCCGAAGTACTTGCTTCAGCAGAACACAGGTCCAGTGAACAGATATCACACAAGTGAAGATACTCAAGCGAGAGATACAGCTCAAATGAAAAAGTATAATCCGCACCCTGCAAAGGAGGAGGGGTGATTTAAAGGCAGAGCAATCAAACACAGGAAGGACAGCTGGGAGGAAGGAAACGGAAAGTAAAGACCTCATCACAGGGGCGGAGAAACAGAGCAGAGAGAACTCCTCCAAACTCTAGTAGTGACATCATCACAGGGGTGGAGAAACAGAGCTGTGAAAACATTTCAAAGCTCTGGTAGTGACACATCTTCTCAGAGAATGGGCTTTAGATTTTACATAAAGGCAAACCCCTCCCCCTCTCTGGTTTTGACAATACTTTCTAAACAGATTGTAACCCTGTAAAGTAACCACCTAGTCACAGCTATCATCCAGCCATGTCTCAGTTATCCCCACTATGTCATGGTCCTCCTCAATTATTACTAATTCCAGTTCCCCAGTTTTATTAGTCAGGCTTCTGACATTAGCATACATATAATTTCCCTATGAATTGTTCTTGTCCCTCCCCCCAGTCCTTAGTTCAAACACTTCTCCAAACTTCTAGCCATCTCCCCCAAAACAGCCCAGTTCTCCAAAAGTTAACATTTTTTATGGACAAGTATCCAGTGCTGGCCTTAGGTGTTCAGGCGCCCTGTGCGTGCTGATTTAGTGGCGCCCCCCAAACCCCGCCCATCCACAAAGTCAGTTTATGTATTGTAGAAACAAGAGCAATGTTGTCAGTAGACTATATTTAACCATTTTCCGGCCCTGGTAGCCTGTAGCATCTGCGGCCGCACAGCTCGCACACCCCAAAGGACGGCCCTGCGAGTATCTGGCATTCTCATCTATTGAAATGAATAAAATATAAAAGGATTATTAATGCAGTTATTGCAGAACAACGCATATACTAAAACTGCATTGTCATAATACAGTGCATTAAAAGTACAATGTGTTCACTAAAACTGCACAGCATCTTGACGTAATACAATGTATGGAATGAAACTGCTGTATAAATGAAGTTATTGCAGTACAACATGTTCACTATAACTGCATTGTTTCTTGACCCAATACAATATGTAAACTAAAGCTGATAAATGAATGCAGATATTGCAGTACAACATGCTCACTAAAACTAACTGGTGTCTTGATGCACTGTAATACAATGCATGGTATGAAACTGCTATATAATGTAGCTATTGCAGTACAAGGCGCTCACTAAAACTGCATAATATCTTTATGCAATACAATACGTTTTCAGCAGAATGTATGTTGTTGATGCTGGTCCTGGAGGTGCATGCCTACGAAACATTTATGAACTGTAGAAACGTGAGGTATTTGCAAATAAAGGCTAGCTGGCTGTTCATAAAAAAAAAAAAAATGAAGTTATTGCAGGAGTTTTTAATTGCATAATTTGTGGTGCAACATGAGCTTTTCACTTGCCATCTGCTATGTGAAAACAGTATGAAACCCAGAACTCTGAGTCAACAGTCCCTCCCTCCCTATGCTTTCCCTTATATAACCCTGACTTTTCTATAGATTAACCTAACTAGTTATGTCCTTATACTGTTCCTATACTCTCTCTACTATACCTAGGCTATCATTTGTAATTGCTTTTATGCAGAAACTGTCAAGAAACATGCTTTTAGATCACAAAATGCTCTAATAATGGCTCCTCTTCAATCCAGAGGCTGAATGACTTTCCAAAATCCTGCCCCTGATTGGTTTGTAAGCTGTCTGTCAGCTTCTGGGCCAATCAGGGCAAGCCTCTTCCTCGCGGAGTTATGTGATTTTCCACCAAAACTTCAGATTAATTTGGCAGCAGAATTTTGTGAACTTTGTAGCTAATCCAAATCGTACAGAATCAATTTGCTGATCTCTACTTTCAATTTTTATGAAACTATTTAATAAGTAAGGTTAAAAACAACTATCATACTTAAAGGGCATAACCTGTATACATTCAGGAAAGATCTGTCAGAGCCATATATTGTGCCAAGTATATTTTCTGAAGAAATTACTGTGTGTGTTTTAATGTATTTCAAAAGAAAATATTCGGGTTACATTGTACGTTCACTCTTTTAATATGACTGCTCTCTTTTAATGAATTCATTTAAATCTTCCCTTTAAACATCTTTGAAGTACATCATTATTTAGCGATTCATCTTTGGAAATGTAATTTCTATTTTGAGCAGATAATTGACTGTCAATGATGTAGCCTCAAAGGAAATTTATGACTTTCATAACTATTTGTTATAAGGCAATGGGCATGTCCTTTTGGCGAGAGTCTTAAAAATTGACAATAAGTCATACTTTGGTAACTATTAGACCATGCTCTCTTATATAGGCAGAAGTCTGCTAAATAGAGTCAAGTAAATAATTTTAAAACCAATTTTTTATGGAACTCCAATGTAGCACAGCTGGGTATGTACTGTAGCAGTTTTTAAAATACAATAAAAAGAAGAGTTAAAGGTCTATATGATGGCCTTAGAATTGGCCTGGATATCAGATTAGTGGGTGTCCTACTCTTGGCACCTCTATCATCAACTGACTAAAAGGACATGGCACTCTAGTAAGTGATGTGTCTCCTTAATTATTTACCAGGTACAGCTCTAAACTTTTGGTAGTAACTGTGTCCAAAGTTGCAGCTCACTGTATGTAATTCAGTCACATTACGTGAATAAAACCAAGTTGCAATAGCATAGCCACTATGACAAATATGGAGCTGTGCCTGGCAAAGAATAAAGGAGACACAGTGTTTATGGTCTGCTGCAGCTGCTTCAATCAGATGTGTGGTATGGACAGTCCATCAGTATTGTAGTTACTAAAATTACTCCTCACTGCTACACCAAAACCTCTTACTTTGGTTTCTGTAGAAAAGCAAATCAATACACCTATTTGGTCTTCTATCCATATTCCAGATAGATAATCACTTTAATCTGTGGTTGAAAATATCAGGGTTTCTCTCAGTATGTTAAAAATATATTTTATTCATGAAATTCAATCATGGTGGACAAAGGTTGCTTGCTCTTTATTGACTATTTGGTAAAATAAAATACCGCTGTAAGAGGAAAATCATGAAAATCAGCATGGTCCATCCAGTATTTTTCATGTCCTTTCCGAAGTGTCACAACATGCAATATTAAAGTTATAAAAAATTTCTGCTTGTTGTTCACCTATTTATACTGTATAGGCTTGGCCGGTCTTTCACACACATGTAGCACCTATTGTTTAATAAATTTAAAACATAATTAGCCCACTATATCCCATGGTTTCACCCAGGCCAGTACCAAAGAAGTAGAGAAAAAGAAAAAATAATGTCCTAGTCCAAGCATGGCCAACCTGCGGCTCTCCAGCTGTGGGAAAACTATAACTCCCAGCATTCCCAGACCTGCCTACAGCTATTAACCTACACCCAGGCATAGTGGGAGTTGTAGTTTTACAACAGCTTGAGAGCTGCAGGTTGGCCATCTCTGTCCTAGTTACTTCCAGTCTTTTTTTTTATCTTCTGTTTCAATACACACCTTCTACCAAAACTGTCCAATACAAATTGGAAGAAAGAGCAGCTCCACAACATATCTAAAAACTATCCCTTTATCACTTTACATTTGGGATAGCTGTCAATTTCCATGATGTTTTAACTTCACAGGTGTAATATATAATCAATGTACTATGAAAACTTTCAGAAAATTCATACCAGGGCTACATGAGACATCAAAAATATTTCCCAGTATACAGTATAGAAACTTATTTTTTCTGACAAAACCCATTGCCCCCATCCCCTCCACCAAGGGTACAAATATCATAAATTGCCATCCCCCAAACTTTTTAGCAATCAATACGGAGTAAATTCCAGATTTTATGTAGCACATTTACTTATGTCACGTCATCATGCCAAATCAACAAGTTAACATGGACTGAAGAAACCAGTAGCTTGGGAATGAGAATAAATATTATGATTTTGATATTTTGGAACTTTAGAAAACCTGTCATAATCTCCTCCAGGCCAACTACTGGAATTGATCATTAACATTTGTATGAACACTCGTTCCTGATAATTGACCTGTGTAAATGTGCCCCTGGTCACTTGTGGCACAAAAAAAATCATCGTCAGCAGCATATCATCCTTTGTAAACATGGAATGAATGGGAAGAGGGTCTACAAATGAGCTCTAATGCCACTAGATATAAGGTAGCGACCTTATAAGTCAATGTTCAACCTTTTAAACAGATCTTGAGACATGATTTGGATAAGATGAAGCCCAGTGGGGATCATTACCGCATGCAACTATAGCTGAACGAGCAGAGACTCATCAGAAACAAATGTTTATCTCCCAATCATTGCACCATGTAAATAGGCCCTAAGACACATAGTCCTTATTAGAAGACAATATATGTGATTTCCAAGAACATGTACAATAAGCTCTATAATCAGGGTCAATTGTTGTATCTACTGAAAGAAAACTATACAAACAAAACTGTAGCTACTATTGTTAATTGAAGAAATCTAAAAATAAACAGTTGAAATATGAAGACCACTTATATTTCTTCAATTGTATTTAGACCCAAACAAAGAAGTCCTGGCTGTCAGAAAAAAATAGTTCTGCCAATTTCACAGAACATTTCACACTGCATGACATGCATTTTATTTATGAACCATTTCATAAAAGTTTCATTATTGCTTTGGTGAATCATAATAAGCTGTCACTGACAGACACCGACCACTTTCACAGCAGGACTCCTTCCTCTACAGATAGTTGAATTTATGAACTATAGTTTACAAATGATTATATTCTATCAAGTTTAGTTTTTTTTAAATCTCTGTAACTAGGACTTACTATATATTTTGAGCACCTTGAAGGCTAATGTATTATTATTAAGGTGCTATCCACCTTGGACTATTATTTTTAGGAGGGTTGTCTGATGATTAACTGATATCCCTATGCTGAGACCCCAGGTATCAGATGCGATCTCTAGAGCGGCACTACAGGTAAAAGTATTCAACAGCTTTTGATAAAATGAATGTCCTGCTCATGTAATGTGTGTCTTCTAGATGCTTTTTGTAGCCCTCGCTACTTTGTGTGATAAATGAAGGTCCTGAATGGGGACTATTTCTTATAAATCAGGATAAGCTATTTGAATTTTTGTTTTAGAGTAGACAATCCCTTTACCGGTGTATATATTTAACCCCTTAAGGACCCACGCAGATGTCCGTGACTTAAGGACCAGCGACATACATGTACCGTGCGGTGATCGGTGGATGCAGGAGATGCGCCCGCCAGATCCGCGGCAGGGGTCCGGCAGTCACTGATAGTCGGACCCCTGCTGCATGTGCCGGCATCGGTGAAATCACTGATGTCGGCGCAATAACCCTTGATGTGCCGTGGTCAGCTCTGACAGCGGCACGTGCAATGTCCATGCAGGGAGGAAGCAGCCATTGGGTCCCCGCGCTGCTGCTGCTGTGATGGGGACCCTATGGCAGGGAAGGCAGACCAATGCCTGGATCTCACATTTCTGGATCTCACAGGCAGGAAGCTTTAAATGTATTATATTTAGTAATACACTTACAGCCAATGCTTTATAATACAGAGTGGGACAAAAAATAAAGTGAAAAAAAGGTACCAAAAAAAGTTTTACAAAAATTTTAAAAGTTTAAGTTAAAAAATAGCATCATTTTCCCGAAATAAAGTAAAAACAAATTGTAAAAAATAGTGAAAAAAAGAAAAGTAGACATATTAGGCATTGTCGTGTCTGTATCGACTGTCTCCATAAAAATATCCCATTACTTAACCCTCAGATGAACACCATAAAAAAACAAAAAAAACTGTGCTAATAAAAACATTTTTTTGTCACCTTACATCACTAAAGCGATCAAAAAGGCATATGCCCCCCAAAATAGTACCAATCTAACCATTACCTCATCCCGCAAAAAATGAGTCCCTACCTAAGACAATCGCCCAAAAAATACTATCGCTCTCAGAATATGGAGACACCAAAACATTATTTTTTGGATTCAATAATGCTATTATTGTGTAAAACTTAAGTAAATAAAAAAAGTATACATATTTGGTATTGCCACATCCATAAGAACCTGCTGTATAAAAATATCACATGACCTAACCCCTCAGATGAACACCATAAAAAAACGGTGTTCAAAAAAGTAATTTTTTGTCACCTTACATCACAAAACTGTAATAGCAAGCGATCAAAAAATCATATGCACCCGAAAATAGTGCCAATCAAACCGTCATCTCATCCCGCAAAAATGATAACCCACATAAGACAGTCGCCCAAAAAATAAAAAAACTACGGCTTTCAGAATGTGGAGACACTAAAAAATAATTTTTTTCAAAATGCTTTATTATGTAAAACGGAAAAAACAATTTTTTGTTATATTTGGTATTGTCGCGTCCATAACAACCTGCTCTATAAAAATAGCACATAATCTAACCTGTCAGATAAACGTAAATTACAAAAAATAAAAATGGTGCCAAAACAGCTATGTTTTGTTATCTTGCCTAACAAAAAGTGTAATATAGAGCAACAAAAAATTATATGTACCCTAAAATAGTGCCAACAAAACTGCCACCTTATCCTGTAGTTTCCAAAGTGGGGTCTGTTTTTTGAAGTTTCTACTCTAGGGGTGCATCAAGTGGGCTTCAAATGGGACATAGTGTCAAAAAATCAGTCTAGCAAAATCTGCCTTCCAAAAACCATATGGTGATCCTTTCCTTCTGCATGTGCCCGTAGAGCTGTTTACCACCACATATGGGGTGTTTCTGTAAACTACACAATCAGGGCAATAAATATTGAGTTTTGTTTGGCTGTTAACCTTTGCTTTGTTACTGAAAAAAATGGATTAAAATTGAAAATCTGCCAAAAAAGTGAATTTCATCTCCATTTTCCATCAATTCTTGTGTAACACCAAAAGGTTTAGCAAAGTTTGTAAAATCAGTTTTGAATACCTTGAGGGGTGTAGTTTCTAAAATGTCATTTGGGGGTAGTTTCTATAATGTAAGCCTCACAAAGTGACTTCAGACCTGAACTGGTCCTTAACCACTTGACGACCGCCCATAGGATATAAACGTCCTATGGGCGGTTGTCTAATTCTGAATGGACGTTTCTGAACATCCATTCAGAGATGGCAGCTGCACGCTAATCGTGCAGCTGCCGAGCGGGTTGCCTGCTGTCAGAAACAGCAGGGCAATCTAGAGAGAAGGCAGGGACAGTCCCCAAGTGTCCCTTCCTTCTAAATTGCTGCGGACACAGCGCTCGCTGAGTGCTCTGTTTGCAGAGCAGGAAGCACTATGCACTTCCTGTCCCGAGCTGGTGGTCATGTGACCGCCGGGACCGGTTAAGTGTAGGAGCTGTCGGGTCTTTCACAGACCTCGATAAGCCCTGCACTTAGGCTGTACAGTGATGTACTCTGCTGTACAGCCTCTCTAGGGGCTGTAATTCCCCTGTAACTGGGGCTACTATGTCAGCCCCAGTGACAGGAGAAATCAATAGTGAAAATAAAAATGAAGTTAAATGTCCCCAAGAGGTCTTTTATGACCTTATGGGGGACTCAAAGTAAAAATAAGAAAAATAAAAAAATAAAGTGTTTAAAAAAAATAATTAAAAAAATGGTTTTACAAGTAAAAAAAAAAAAATCCCCAATGAATTCATTAAAAAATAAAATTGAAACATTTGGGATTGCTGCGTCCATGACGGCCGGCTCTATAAATTTATCACATGATACACCCCCTCTGATAAACACCATAAAAAAATAAAAACTACTTAAAAAAAAGCCATTTTGTCATCTTATATCACAAAAAGTGCAATTAAACCAATATAACCAAAAAATGAGCCCCTAAAAAAATTGCTCAAAAAATAAAAAAACTATAGCTCTATGAACATGGAGACATTAAAACATAATTTTTTGTTTAAAAAATTGTATTATTGTGTTAAAGTGAAATAAATTTTAAAAAGTATACATATTTGTATTGCCGCATCCGTAACAACCTGCTCTATAAAAGAAATCACATGACTTAACCCCTCACAAGAACTCTGTAAAAATAAATAAATAAAAACTGTGCTAAAACAACCAATTTTTTGGTCACCTTGCCCCATAAAGTGTAACAATCAATGATCAAAAAATCATATATACCCAAAATAATACCAATAAAAACATCAACTCTTCCATCAAAAAATGACCCCCTGCACAAGACGATCGGCAGATAAGTTAAAAAAAATATGACGTTCAGAAAATGGAGACACAAAAACATTTTTTTTTCAAAAATGCTTTATTATGTAAAACTGAAACAAACAAAAAAAGAAAGTAGACATTTTTGATATCACTTCATCTGTAACAACCTGCTCTATAAAAATAGTACATGATCTACCCTGTCAGATGAATGTTTTAAAAAATAAAAAATAAAAACAGTGCCAAAACAGACATTTTTTTGTTACCTTGCCTTACAAAATACGTAATATAGAGCAATCAAAAATCATATGCACCCCCAAAAAAACTGACTCCTTATCCCCTACCCCTAGTTTCCAAAATAAGGTCAATTTTGGGGAGTTTCTACTATCAGAGTGCATCAGGGGGGCTTCAAATGGGACATGACATCTAAAAACCAGTCCAGTAAAATCTGCTCTCCAAAAACCATATAGCATTACTTTTCTTCTTCGCCCTGCCGTCCGCTCTTACAACAGTTTACGACCACATATGGGGTGTTTCTGTAAACCGTAGAATCAGGGTAATAGATATTGAGTTTTGTTTGGCTGTTAACCCTCGATGTTTAAATGAAAAAAATGGATTAAAATGGAAAATCTGCCAAAATTTCAACTCCATTTTCCTTTAATTGTGGAACGCCTCAAGGGTTAAAAAAAAATCAGTTTTGAGTAACTTGAGGAGTGCAGTTTCTACAATGGGGTCATTTATGGGGGTTTCCAGTGTGTAAGCCCCACAAAGTGAATTCGGACCTGAACTGGTCCTTAAAAAGTAGGTTTTGGAATTTTTTTAAAAAAATTAAGAATTTCATTTAAACTTCTAAGCCTTCTAACTTCCTAAAAAAATAAAATGACATTTTCAAAATGATGCCAACAAAAAGTAGACATATGCGGAATGTTAAGTAATAAATATTTTATGAGGTATCACTTTCTGTTTTAAAAGCAGAAAAATAGAAATTTAGAAAATTTCAAATTTTTCAAAATTTTTGGAAAATTTGGGATTTTTTCATAAATAAAGGTGAAATATATTGACTAAAATTTAGGACTATCATGAAGTACAATGTGTTATGAGAAAACAATCTCAGAACAGTTTGGATAAATAAAAGTGTTCCAAATAGTGTTGAGCGAACAGTTCGAAAATCGTTCGGGTCCGTACCGAATTTTGGGGTGTCCGTGACACAGACCCGAACCCGGACATTTTCAAAAAAGTTTGGGTTCGGGTCCGGTGTTCGTCGATTACTTCCCGCTTTCTGAAGGGCTGCACAGCAGCCAATCAGCTAGCGTTTTACTTCTTGCCCTAAGAGCCCATCACAGCCATGCCTACTAATGGCATGGCTGTGATTGGCCAAGTGCAGCATTTGACCCAGCCTCTATTTAAGCTGGAGTCACGTAGCGCTGCACGTCACACTGCTCTGACTAGTGTAGGGAGAGGATGCAGCTTCTGTGAGGGCGAGATAAGCAGGGATAAAGAAGTGATTAAATCATCTACCTTTCTACACCTGTGCATCAGAACAACTCAGCTGAGCTGTTCACTGAAAGTCACTATTTTGTTGAGACTGGCCAGAGCGATTTTTACTGGCACATGTAACTGGGCTGACCGGCGGTGGCCATTTTGGGACTTGTGGTGCGCCAGCACTTGCTGCCACAGAGTGTTAACCAAAGCTCCAAAGAAGTTAAAAATCTACACCTGTGAATCAGAACAACAGCGATTCAGCTGCTCAGTCAAAGTCAATTTTTTTTCTGGCTGGGCAGACTGTTTTCTGGCACATGTTACTGGGCTGATAGGCGGCGGCCATTTTGGGACTTATGGTGCTACAGCAAAAGCTGCCACAACGTCCATTAATCTAATGTAATAGTCGATTTTTTCATAGATATGCTACATCAGGGGTTTGGCTGTGCTTGTGTCACCCATACTAACTGCAAAGATATTTAATATATCAGTGGTGAAACTGAAAGTAACCCACTTGGATAGCAAATCCCATGAATGTGCTGTTCCAGCTAGGCTAGCCAGTGCCACTACTTTGTCCAATACTGTCAGCCAGAAATATTTTTTTTTTATGTGCCAGAAATATAAATTAGAAAAAGCTTTCACCGTAATAATAAAATTATTCTGGTGTTAGACCAGAAGAAGGACTCCTGTTGTAATTAATACTGTAAAAAGGCTTAGGCAATATTTCTCCCAGTGTGGGAAATTTATCTAGCAAAACTAGCATTTTAACAATTCCGGTGTTCTGAAATACCAGCAGTCCTCTTGTAATTAATACCGCCAAAAGGCATTATTGTCCAGTGTTGTAATTTTGGTGAAAAAAAGGCCAATTTAATCAATCTGGTGTTTGTTAGACCAAAAAACTAGGCCTCACGTTTTCACTCCTCAAAAAAGGAATTATATTTCCCCGTGTGGGATCTATGTACCAAAACTAGCATTATAAAAAATCTGGTGTCCAATTAGCAGCAGTGTTCTTGTAATTAATACCGCCAAAAGGTATTATTGTCCAGTGTTGTAATTTTGGTGAAAAAAAGGCCAATTTAATCAATCTGGTGTTTGTTAGACCAGAAAAACTAGGCCTCACGTTTTCACTCCTCTAAAAAGGAATTATATTTCAACGTGTGGGAATCTATGTACCAAAACTAGCATTATAAAAAATCTGGTGTCCAATTAGCAGCAGTGTTCTTGTAATTAATACCGCCAAAAGGTATTATTGTCCAGTGTTGTAATTTTGGTGAAAAAAAGGCCAATTTAATCAATCTGGTGTTTGTTAGACCAGAAGAACTAGGCCTCACGTTTTCACTCCTGTAAAAAGGAATTATATTTCCCCGTGTGGGATCTAAGTACCAAAACTAGCATTATAAAAAATCTGGTGTCCAATTAGCAGCAGTGTTCTTGTAATTAATACCGCCAAAAGGCATTATTGTCCAGTGTTGTAATTTTGGTGAAAAAAAGGCCAATTTAATCAATCTGGCGTTTGTTAGACCAGAAAAACTAGGCCTCACGTTTTCACTCCTGTAAAAAGGAATTATATTTCCCCGTGTGGGAATCTAAGTACCAAAACTAGCATTATAAAAAATCTGGTGTCCAATTAGCAGCAGTGTTCTTGTAATTAATACCGCCAAAAGGCATTATTGTCCAGTGTTGTAATTTTGGTGAAAAAAAGGCCAATTTAATCAATCTGGTGTTTGTTAGACCAGAAAAACTAGGCCTCACGTTTTCACTCCTGTAAAAAGGAATTATATTTCCCCGTGTGGGAACCTAAGTACCAAAGCTAGCATTATAAAAAATCTGGTGTCCAATTAGCAGCAGTGTTCTTGTAATTAATACCGGAAAAAGGAATTATATCTTCCAGTGTGGGAATTTTGGGGCTAAAAAATAATATATTTAATTGTGGTGCGAGTTGAATCGCAACAATGAGGAAACATTCTATTAAGGGACGAGGACGCGGTGGTGTCCGTGGAGCCTCTGTTGCTGGCAGAAGACGTGGCCGTTCGGCCTCAGGTGCACAAAGTAGTGAAACAACTCCCTCAAGTAGCCGGCAGAATTTACAGCGATATTTGGTGGGGCCCAATGCCGTTATGAGGATGGTAAGGCCTGAGCAGGTACAGGCATTAGTCGATTGGGTGGCCGACAGTGCTTCCAGCACGTTCACCACATTGTCTTCCGCCCAGTCTTCTGCGGAAAGTGCACAGGTGGCACCTGAAAACCAAGCCCATCAGTCTGTCACATCACCCCCATACATATCAGGGAAACTGGCTGAGCCTCAAGTTATGCAGCAGTCTCTTCTTCTGTTTGAAGACTCTGCTCCCACGGTTTTCCAGGGGCGTCCAATTATCCCTTCCCCAGCGGTGGAAGACATTCCATGCACTGACGCACAAACACTTATGTATCCAGATGATGAGGACATGGAAATACCACCACAGCAGAGTGACCGAGTGTCTGATGATGACGAAACACAGGTGCCCACTGCCGCGTCTTATTGCAGTGTGCAGACTGAACAGGAGGAGGTCAGGGAGGAAGACTGGGTGGAAGACGATGCAGAGGACGATGAGGTCTTAGACCCCACATGGACTGAAGGTCGTGCCGCTGACTTAAATAGTTCAGAGGAAGAGGCAGTGGTGAGACCGAGACAACAGCGAAGCCAAAGAGGGAGCAGGGGGCAAAAGCAGAACAGCCGCCGTCCAGAGAGTTCGCCTGCTATTGGCCAGCGCCAACAGGGACCCAGCACCCCAAAGGCATCTTCAAGGAGTTCCCTGGCATGGCACTTCTTCAAACAATGTGCTGAGGACAAGACCAGAGTGGTTTGCACGCTGTGCCATCAGACCCTGAGGCGAGGCATTAACGTTCTTAACCTGAGCACCACCTGCATGATCAGGCATCTACATGCAAAGCATGAACTGCAGTGGAGTACACACCTTAAAAACAAGGAACCCGCTCAGGCTCCCCCTGCTCCCTCTAGCGCTGCTGCCTCGGATTCCGCCTCGAGAGGAATGTTGCCACCTGCCGAGCAGCAAACAGAGGATGTGCCACCGACACCACCACCACCACCGCCACCGTCACCTAGCGTCTCCACTATTTCACACAGCAGCGTTCAGCTCTCCATCTCTCAAACCTTTCAGAGGAAGCGCAAATTCCCACCTAGTCACCCTCGAGCCCTTGGCCTGAATGCCAGCATTTCTAAACTACTGGCCTTTGAAATGCTGTCATTCCGGCTGGTGGACACAGGCAGCTTCAAACAGCTGATGGCCATGGCTGTCCCCCAGTATGTGGTTCCCAGCCGCCACTACTTCTCCAAGACAGCCGTGCCTTCCCTGCACATGCAAGTGTCCGATAAAATCAAGTGTGCACTGCGCAACGCCATTTGTGGCAAGGTCCACCTAACCACAGATACGTGGACCAGTAAGCACGGCCAGGGACGCTATATCTCCCTAACTGCACACTGGGTAAATGTAGTGGCGGCTGGGCCCCAGGCGGAGAGTTCCTTGGCGCACGTCCTTCCGCCGCCAAGGATCACAGGGCATCATTCTTTGCCTCCTGTAGCCTCCTCCTCCTACTCGGCTTCCTCCTCCTCCTCCTCTGCTTCCACCAGCTCATCCAGTCAGCCACACACCTTCACCACCAACTTCAGCACAGCCCGGGGTAAACGTCAGCAGGCCATTCTGAAACTCATATGTTTGGGGGACAGGCCCCACACCGCGCAGGAGTTGTAGCGGGGTATTGAACAACAGACCGACCAGTGGTTGCTGCCGGTGGGCCTCAAGCCCGGCCTGGTGGTGTGCGATAATGGGCGAAATCTCGTGGCAGCTCTGGGACTAGCCGGTTTGACGCACATCCCTTGCCTGGCGCATGTACTGAATTTGGTGGTGCAAAAGTTTATTCACAACTACCCAGACATGTCAGAGCTGTTGCATAAAGTGCGGGCCGTCTGTGCACGCTTCCGGCGTTCACATCCTGCCGCTGCTCGCCTGTCAGCTCTACAGCGGAACTTCGGCCTTCCCGCTCACCGCCTAATATGTGACGTGCCCACCCGGTGGAACACCCGGTGGAACTCCACCTTGCACATGCTGTGCGAGCAGCAGCAGGCCATAGTGGAGTTTTAGCTGCAGCACGCACGGGTCAGTCGCACTGCGGAACAGCACCACTTCACCACCAATGATTGGGCCTCCATGCGAGACCTGTGTGCCCTGTTGCGCTGTTTAGAGTACGCCACCAACATGGCCACTGTTTTCAGCGTGACGATACCAATTCTATGTCTCCTAGAGAAAACGCTTTGGAAGAGGAGGTGGGCCAGGGCCAGGAGGAGGAGGAGGAGGATGAGGGGTCGTTTTTAGCACTTTCAGGCCAGTCTGTTAGAAGTGGCTCAGAGGGAGGTTTTTTGCAACAGCAGAGGGCAGGTACAAATGTGGCCAGCCAGGGACCACTACTGGAGGACGAGGAGGATGAGGAGGAGGTGGAGGAGGATGAGGATGAAGCAGGTTCACAGCGGGGTGGCACCCAGCACAGCGCAGGCACATCCCTGGTGCGTGGCTGGCTGGATACAGAGGATGATGACGATACGCCTCCCACAGAGGACAGCTTGTCCTTACCTCTGGGGAGCCTGGCACACATGAGCGATTACATGCTGCAGTGCCTGCGCGACGACAGCAGAGTTGCCCACATTTTAACGTGTGCTGACTACTGGGTGGCCACCCTGCTGGATCTACGGTACAAAGACAATGTGCCCACTTTACTTCCTGCACTGGAGCGTGATAGGAAGATGCGCGAGTACAAGTGCACACTGGTAGACGCGCTCCTGAGAGCATTCCCAACTGTCACAGGGGAACAGGTAGAAGGCCAAGGCCAAGGCAGAGGAGGAGCTAGAGGTCGCCCACGCAGCAGTGTCACGGCCAGCTCCTCTGATGGCAGGGTTAGCATGGCAGAAATGTGGAAAAGTTTTGTCTCCACGCCACAGCTAACTGCCCCATCACCTGATACGGAACGTGTTAGCAGGAGGCAACATTTCACTAACATGGTTGAACAGTACATCTGCACACAACTCCACATACTGACGGATGGTTCGGCCCCATTCAACTTCTGGGTTTCCAAATTGTCCACGTGGCCAGAATTAGCATGTTATGCCTTGGAGGTGCTGGCCTGCCCGGCGGCCAGCGTTTTATCTGAACGTGTATTCAGCACGGCAGGGGGCGTCATTACTGACAAACGCAGCCACCTGTCCGCAGCCAACGTGGACAAGCTGACGTTTATAAAAATGAACCAGGCATGGATCCCACAAGACCTGACCCTCCCTTGTGCAGAGTAGTCCTTAATAACTGCCTTAAACCATGCCGTCTTGTACTCCTGGCGACTTCTTCATTGAAAAATCAAATTTTTGAAATTAAGTATGATCTTGGGGTGCAACCCAGAGTTGAATGAACCTTCCGTCTGTCTGGGTGCCAAGGCCAAAGTACATGAAAGTGTCCTTCTCCTGTGCTGGGTGATATGAATTTTATACTTGTGCTGTCTGACATGTCTCCTTTGGGTGGGTGCAGGGGGTCAAAGTCACTGAAAGCGGCCTTCTCCTGTGGTGGCTGATCTAAATGCCTGAATCTCTGCTGTGGGACCTCTCTCCTCCGTGTGGCTGCAGGGGTCAAAGTCTCTAAAAGTGCCATTCTCCTGTGGTGGTTGATGTAAAACTGATGCTTGTGCTATCTGACCTGTCTCCTCTGTGTCGGTGCTAAGGCCTAAGTCACTGAAAGCGGCCTTCTCCTGTGCCGGCTGATATAAATGCCTGAATCTCTGCTGTGGGACCTCTCTCCTCCGTGTGGCTGCAGGGGTCAAAGTCTCTAAAAGTGCCATTCTCCTGTGGTGGTTGATGTAAAACTGATGCTTGTGCTATCTGACCTGTCTCCTCTGTGTCGGTGCTAAGGCCTAAGTCACTGAAAGCGGCCTTCTCCTGTGCTGGCTGATATAAATGCCTGAATCTCTGCTGTGGGACCTCTCTCCTCTTTCTGGGTGCAGGGGTCAAAGAAACAAAAGGTGGTCTACTCCTGTGGTCGTTGACATGATGCCTGATTCTCTGCTGTGGGACCTCTCTCCTCTTTCTGGGTGCAGGGGTCAAAGTCTCTCAAAGTCGCCTTCTCTTGTGCTGGGTGATGCTAAGCTGATGTTTGTGCCATCTGACATGGTTGCCGGGGTCCCATTAAATGGTGGCCTACTCCTGTGGTGGGTGATCTAAATGCATGATTCTCTGCTGTGATAACTTCTCTCCTCTGTCTGGGTGCTGGTCCAAAATACATGAGTGGCCTTCTCCGGTGGTGGTTGATATGAAGCATGATTCCTTGCTGTGGGACCTGTATCCTCTGTCTGGGTGCTGGTCCAAAATACATGAGAGTGGCCTTTTACGGTGGTGGTTGATATGAAGCATGATTCCTTGCTGTGGGACCTGTATCCTCTGTCTGGGTGCTGGTCCCAAATAACTTAGAGTGGCCTTCTCCAGTGGTGGATGATATGACGCATGATTCCTTGCCGTGGGACCGCTCTCTAATTGATATTGGTTAATTTTTATTTATTTTATTTTATTTTAATTAATTTCCCTATCTAAATTTGTTTGCAGGGGATTTACCTACATTTTGCTGCCTTTTGCAGCCCTCTAGCCCTTTCCGGGAGTCTTTTACAGGCTTTTTAGTGCCCAAAAGTTCGGGTCCTCATTGACTTTTATGGGGTTCGGGATGAAGTTCGGGTTGAGTTCGGATCACGAACCCGGACATTTTACGGAAGTTCGGCCGAACCTCTCGAACACTAACATCCAGGTGTTCGCTCATCTCTTGTTCCAAAGTTATTACCACATAAAGTAACACATGTCAGATTTGCTAAATTAGTACTGGTCAGGAAGGGGGCAAATGGTCCGGTCTGGAAGTGGGTTTTGTAAATTTTCAGAAAAATTTCAAGATTTGCTTCTAAACTTCTAAGTCTTCTAACATCCCCAAAAAATAAAATGGCATTCAAAAAATGATCAAAACATGAAGTAGACATATGGGGAATGTAAAGTGGTAACTATTTTTGGAGGCAATACTATCTATTATAAAAGTAAAGAAATTGAAATTTGGAAACATGAATTCACGATGAAGTTTTGGATATATTATATATATATATATATATATATATATATATATATATAATGAAAAAACATTAAATAATTAAAAAATGCTAAAAATATATGTTTAACATAACTTGACTTAAACAATTAGTAATATTCTGATTATGCATTCCCTTTAGGCCTCATGCACACGACCGTTGGTGTTTTGCGGTCCGCAAAACACGGAAGCTGCTCCGCGTTCCGTTCCGCAATTTGCGGAACGGAAAGTGGCCCATTATAGAAATGCCTATTCTTGTCTGCAAAACGGACAAGAATAGGACATGCTCTATTTTTTTTGCGGGGGCACGGAATGGAGCAACGGATGCGGACAGCACACGGAGTGCTGTCCGCATCCTTTGCGGCCCCATTGAAGTGAATGGGTCCGCATCCGAGCCGCAAAATATGCGGCTCGGACGCGGACCATAACAACAGCCGTGTGCATGAGGCCTTAACCACCTCAGCCCCCCTAGCTTAAACACCCTTAATGACCAGACCACTTTTTACAATTCTGCACTACACTACTTTCACGGTTTATTGCTCCGTCATGCAACTTACCACCCAAATTAATTTTACCTCCTTTTCTTCTCACTAAAAGAGATATTTCTCTCACCCAGCATGGGTATATGTAAAAATACACCCCAAAACACATTGCCCTACTTCTCCTGAGTATGGCGATACCACATGTGTGACACTTTTTTGCAGCCTAGGTCCGAAATTCCAATAAGTACCTTTTAGGAAGGCATTTTTATGTATTTGGATTCCAGACTTCTTCTCACGTTTTAGGACCCCTAAAATGCCAGGGCAGTATAAATACCTCACATATGACCCTATTTTGGAAAGAAGACACCCCAAGGTATTCCGTGAGGGGCATGGCGAGTTCATAGAAGATTTTTTTTTTGGCACAAGTTAGCGGAAATTGACTTTTTTTTCTTACAAAGTCTCATATTCCACTAACTTGTGACAAAAAATAAAATTTTACATGAACTCACCATACCCCTCACAGAGTTTACATGAACTCTACCAAAAAATGTCCAAAAAAAAAAAAAAAGTAGTAAGGCCCCATTCACACGTCCGCAAAAATGTCCACATCTATTCCGCAGTTCACAGGAAATTTCGCCTCTCGCGAGATGACTCGCCGATGCATCAATGAGAAATAACCCGGCCGCCCGCAGGACGCATCCCTGCGTTAGGCGGTCGGATAGTGGTTAAAAATAGTCAAGTTCTCATGGTTATAATCCATTCAGTTATAGCAAATATTAGCAGTTTCCTAAAAGTAAAAATTGTGCCTTTTATCTCACAAAACAGATTGTGGGAATAATTTCAGATTAACTCGTGGAATGATTACAAAAGATGACTGATCTTGTACTATGCTCAGAACACATTGAAAAGGTCTGACTAATAGCTGCTAATTTAATGTTGACTTTGTCATTTGCTCAGTTTCATGTGTTTGAATCATTAATTAGAATCGTTTGGTGATATTTTTGTTCAAACATCATAACAAGAAGCATAATTGTTAATCATTTCACAAAATATGATAATGAAAGCATCTGCTTTCCACAAAGGATTGCCTGAACGATCATCCAGGATATCAGGAATGACATTATCACTAACGCTATATAAAATGTTGCTTACCTGGGTATAGATAAATATGTATATTAAACCTAGCATCACATGAATGGAAAATGTACATTCCTATTCTGATATCATGGAGAGACATAATACCTATCTTTAATGGTTTATCACATAAAAATATACACTGTGAAAAATGATTAAAAGATGATATGCTTTTCGATGTCGATATAAGTCAATAATAAAGCTATTGAGGCTCAAACATCTAATATTATTTAATGTTCCAATCAACCTGTCAGTCAAAGAAGTAAGATAAAGCCAATAATGGGACAATATTATATGAATACATTAGAAATGTGCAACAAGATTACAAAGTGAATGTCAGAGAAGTGTCATATAATGTAGCAATGCACCGTCATCTTCTTTGCTCTGAATCATAATGTTGGGCATCCAATCTTTTAAAAAGGAAATAAAAACGTGGGGAATTTATCATTTGTGGTGGTGGTTTTGGTGTCAGTTTTAAGTCTGTCTTTGCTTTGTGTGGTTGCGCCAAATTTATGAAATGAAGCACAGTAATAAATATATTTGGGACAAGTGCAATACGGTGTACGCATATGTCTGTAAAAGCACATGGGGGTTGCCTGGAATGGAGGTGCAACTTCTGAGTGACGTTTTAAAAAGTTGGACATCGTTGGACAACTCATTTAAAAGGATTGGCTTTTTAAGACGTTAAAGGGTTCTACCGCATAAAAACTTTCAATAGCTGGAGACAAAAATTGGACATCCTCTTTATGTGACACGGAAACACCATTTATCATTGTATATGGGAGCATGTTGCTAATATTATAACATAGTACATTAAGCCGAAAAAAGACATCTGCCCATCCAGTTCGGCCTGTCATACTGCTAGTTGATCCAGAGGAAGGAAAAAAAAACAACTGTGAGGTAGAAGCCAATTTTCCCCACTTAACCTTTATGGTTCTTTCATTGAAGAAACAATGTGAATGTCACTTCTTCTATAAATATATATATTTATAGATATCACATACAGCAGTATTTAATTATGCTAGAATTCATTCAATTTTTAAGTCAAAGCAAAATAACAAATCAACATTGTCTTACATTGCAGAGGTATATATGGCATGACCTGAATCTCAATCCATACTAAAAATGAATATTATTAGTAGGTGGTTGAGTAGAAGTTTTTTTTTTTTCCCCACTAATGAACTCTTAAAATTTTCAATCATGGATGTCATGCCTTTACATTGAATTTATTTGCACTGTTTTTTGGTTGCCTGTTAGATTAAGCAACCATAATCTAAATTTTAAGGGTTTGAAATGTCCTCGAATACAGAATTTTCCATGTTCATTAAGTGAATTTCCAAGCAGCCTCCCATAAGTCTTAGCTTGTACAAAATGAATGTGATCAAACACAATGTTTAGCAAAAGTCTCAGGATAAAGTTTCCTACGGAGGACATTAATTAAAAATAAGCCAAGAGCATGCAGCGAACACATTCCGATAGCGCAACTTTAGCTTTCACCTTTTCCTTCACCTTCTGTGCATCAAGTATGATAGAAAGTGGATCAAATGCTAAAATCCTCTGAGACATCAAGGTAAATTTAAGATGGAGTAAGTATACGGTATAGCACCACACAGACAAGGTAAACTGATAGGATGACGACAGAGAAATAACACAGGCTTTACTTTGGGATGACTTTCTTTTAAATATATTATTATCTGTAAATGACAGGGATACTTTAGATGTTGCTAAAGAGATAAAAAGTATAGCAATTCCAAAACAAACCCTCCCCACCCTCCTTACACTGGTTTAAAATGGGAAAGATAATTACATGCTTGCCAAGACAACAGTGCTTGTTCTAGAGGTAGCCATATAAAGTTGCGCTTCGACAATGGTTTTAGTCCACAAGGTTATTCGACTCTCAGCAGTCAAGCCATGTATAACAATGCAAATAATTAAGCATTATAAAATCTCTAAAGCATATGCCACTCTGTGACACACCATCTAAAAAGACTGCGTTATAAAGTATTGGGAAGTACAGTTGAGCAGTAAAGAAATAAATAATTTAAATAAATGTCTAAGATCTGTCGCTTCACGATAACATTCCCATCAGATTCACTTATGCCATAAACCTCATCTACCTTTGCTTTGTTTAGCACTCCTGAAAATACATAAAAGCTTGACTTCAATAATGTATTTCCATATGCACAATACATGGAGATGCATATAAAGCACATAGCCGTATGGTGTGCATGAATAATTTCCATAGAATTCATGCTTTAAATATTGTATCGGAAAAACAATAGCAATGTGCTTTGCAGTAGGTATTTTCCAATATTATCAAAGGCTCATAGTGTTACCTGGAGATAAGGCTGATCAAAAGTACATTGTGTGATAATCTTACTGGAATGCCACATTGCTCATTTCTCATTGTGTATCCGCACCGATTTCAACATTTAAAAGAAAAAGTGATATCTGTTATTAAACAGATACGTTCCTACCTCAGTACATTGGTAATGGCTCGGATATTCCCCCAATGTACTTTGTCTTCAAGTTATGCTTCAGCCACCACCCTATAAAAATATGCAGAAAGACAGCTATTATATGATGCATTGCAATCCAAATAATATTGAATGTTATAACGAAAAATACATACTTCATTCCAACAATTTTAGTAAAATGAACTAGTATGTACTATCAAATAAGAAGATATTTGAGAACACAACATTTTGGGTCACAGCTAGTGTTGAGTGAGCATGCTCGGCCGAACATCAGTTTGGCTCGAGCATCTCCATGCCCGGCACATCGCGGTGTTCGACCGCGTGTGCTCGAGCGTGATGGTCGAGTCTCATCCCCGCATGGTGGTTCGCTGCTACACAGCCAATAAACTTGTGGATAAGTACTGCAACTCACTGTAATGCAGTAGCCATGTAATTGGCTAGTTGGAAAGCGTCATTGGGTGCTATAAAGCAACCGATGATGCGTGGTTTGGCTCAGGATTAATCAGGGAGAGCTGTGCTGTAAAAGGGACAGAATTTTATTTTTTTGTTAGGCAGGGTTGGTGTTAGAGACCCAAAAGTCCTTTTAGGGACTATGTTTGTGTATGGCAGCAATATATATTTTTAGCGCAATCTGTGCTAAATTGTGTGCAATTGTAGAGACCCAAAAGTCCTTTTCCGTCTACGGTGTCTGCAGCAGACAGTAACATTAGTTGTGCTACATCTCCTGTATAACGTTTGTGGATCCTAAAAATATCGGTGACATCCAGTGTACCTTTTCTGTAGACGCTGTGGACAGCGACATTATCTGCACTACATCTACTGTTTAACATGCACACATCCTAAAAATATCTGTGGCATCCGGTGTACTTTTTCCGTAGACATTGCGGACAGTGACATTACCTGTGGTACTTCTCCTGTATAATGTTTCAGCATCCCAAATAGCTACTGTACGTGTGGCATACTTGCAAGCATATATACCATTTAATATGATGAAGGAGATCAGTAAGCAGCGGGGAATTGGCCGTGCTGCTGATGGAGCACGCAGAGGCCGTGGCCCCGGGTGCGGTTAAAATGTGCCTGCTGGCAGAGCACAAAAAACACACTCATCCACGATAACTAGCTTCATGTCCCAGTTTGCAGAGTGGCACAGGACACCACTCTCAAAATCAGACCAGTACGAGCAGGTGGTTGGTTGGATTGCAGCAGATAATGCTTCCAGTCGGTTATGCACCACCCTGTCTTCCACAAAGTCCAGTCTCAGTAGCCAAGAGTCTGGTCAACAGAATCCTCACCCTGATCCTCCTTCCTCCCTCCATGGAGAGTCTTTGCAAACAAGTAATCCAACACTCGGATATTCCGAGGAGCTCTTTTCATCGCCATTCCTAAATTTGGGTCTCTAGCCAAGCCCGCTTAAAGAGGGACAAGAAAAGATCTTGTGCCTTGATTCCCAAACTCTTTAGCATCCACAGTCAGAAAAAGATGACGGTAGGGAACGGCAATTAGTATTTCACGAGGTGGAGGATGATGATGAGACACAGTTGCCAATAAGTCAACCGCAATTATTGTCTCAAGAGGTTGATGATGAGGATGAGACATAGTTGTCAAATAAGTGAGGTTGTTGTTAGGTCAACAAGTCAGGAGGATAACCAGAGTGAGCAAGTGGAAGAGGAGGTGGTGGACGATGAAATCACAAACTGGGAAGGTGGCAAGCCAAGCGAGGACAGCAGTACAAAAAGAGTGGGATCCGTAGCACCACAACAGACTGGAAGAGGCAGTGGGGTGGCAAAAGGGAGAGGGCGGGCTACACCAAACAGGCCCGCAACTGTTCCCCGGAGCACCCCCTTTCAGAAATCTCCCTTGCCAAGGGGTAAGTGTTCTGCAGTCTGGAGCTTTTTTGATTAAGTGCGGACTATAAAAGAATTGTCATTTGCAACCTGTGTCGTACCAAAATGAGCAGGGGCGTGAACACTATCAACCTCACCACCACTAGCATGATCCGCCACATGGCATCAAAGGACCCTAATAGGTTGGCCGAACGCCTGTGTCCACAATCAGTGTCTGCGCGTCACACCACTGCCTCCTCTTCCGCTGTGTTGCGTGCTGGCCTATCCCCTGTCCAAGAAGCATTCCTCCCGCCCTGCACCTGGACTTTCGCAAGCACCATCAGCTAGCACAACAACTGCTTTGTCCCAGCGTAGCATACAGATGTACATACCCCAGGCCTTAGAATGAAAGCGCAAATACCCAGTCACCCACCTACAGGCCATAGCATTAAATGCGCACCTTTCCAAATTGCTGGTTCTGGAAATGTTGCCATTTAGGCTTGCGGACACTGAGGCTTTCTGCAGCCTGATTGCGGCAGCCATCCCTCGTTACTCAGTCTAAAGCCACCACTATTTTGCCCGGTGTGCCGTCACTGCCTCACACCAGCATGTGTCCTGATCAATGCAGTTATTGGGAAGGTCCACTTAACGACTGACACATGGACAAGTGCTTGTGACCAGGGACGCTCATTTCCCTGATGGCACACCGGGTGAACGTTGTGGAGGCCAGGAGCGAGTCGTACGCCAGGATGGTGCTACTGACGCCAAGGATTGCGGGCCCTTATTTCATCAGGATTTCCGCCACCACCTACATTGGTGGCTGCAACCCCCCCTTCTCCTCTTCCACCTCCTCCTCTACTTCCACCTCTGAACTCTCATCTTGCAACACCAGTCAGCCATTAGTCAGTAGCTGGAAGAAGTGTAGCACTGCAGTAGGGAAGCGGTAACAGGCCGTTCTGAAACTAATTTGCTTAGGTGACAAACAGCACACCGCCGCAGAGCTGTTGCAGGGTATAAAAGACCAGACTGAGCTGTGGCTCTCGCTACTCAAAGTACAACCAGGCATAGTTGTGTCTGATAATGGCCATAACTTGGTGGCGGCTTTGGAGCTCGGCAAGCCCACACACATACCATGCCTAGCCCACGTGTTAAACTTAGTAGTTTAGCGGTTTCTCAAAACCTACTCCAATTTGCCTGAGCTACTGGTGAAGGTGCACCACGTGTGTGCCCATTTTCAAAAGTCAACTACAGCTGCTGCTGGTCTGGCAACGCTGCAAAAGCGCATCCAATTGCCAGCTCACCGACTATTGTGCGACACGAGCACGCGCTGGAACTCCACGTTCCACATGTTGGCCAGGCTTTGTAAGCAATAGAGGGCAGTAGTAGAATACCAGCTGCAACATGGTCATCGCCTTTCCAGTCAGCTTCCGCTATTCACAAGCGATGAGTGGGCATGGATGTCTGACCTCTGTGAGGTTTTACACAACTTTAAGGAATCAACATAAATGGTGAGCGGTCATGCCGCTATCATCAGCGTAACCATACCACATCTGTGTCTACTGAAACGCTCGCTGCTCACAATGAAGGCGGACGCTTTGCATGTGGAAAAGGTAGAAATGTGGGAAGACAGTACACAGGGTGATAGCCATACCACCCTCATTTCGTGTTCTCAGCGCAAATTGGATGATGATGAGGAGGAGGAGCAGGAGATGATTGCCTCTGCTACAGAGGGTAGTACTCATAGCAGGTTTATTTTATCTATTCAGCGTGGATAGAAGAGAAGAGGGGAGAAGAGAATGACAAGTGGGTGGGGAAAGACAACAAGGTGAGAAAGTAAATGACAAGGGGGGGGGGAGAGAATGACAAACTCATGGGTGGAACATGTAGGTGGACTTATGGGTAGGCCTTATGGGCATATTCACTGTCAGGCCCTGGGTTCCAGACCTTGAGCTGTGTAAAAGGCCCCCAAAAAAGGAGCTTCTTCCCGTTCTCTCAGAACATTGATTTTTGTAACCACAGTTACAAACAGCCTCCAAAGAGCCTGTTCTGCACAAGACCAATGGAGCCAGACTGCAGCTAGAGCCCATCATCTTCCTCATCTGGTTGTAACTAGGCAATCTATTTTATTATTCGTGCCACTTGTCTCTAATTTACCTCACATTAAAGGGACACTATAGACCCCAGAACCACTGCAGCTTAATGTAGCCTTTCCCTGCAGGCTTTTTAATGTAAACACGCACTGTGTGCAGCACTGGTATTAATTAATATGGCAGACCATATGGACGGCGCATTGTGATGTGTGTGTGTAGAAAAGCACTACAGCACTCCAATAGAATGAAAAACGCAGTGGTTTATTCAACCCAGTGTCAATAGCAACGTTTCAACTGCTTGTTGCAGTCTTTCTCAAGCTAAACAAACATGTGCTCACATAGTGATATATAAAGGTACAACTAATCAAAGTGACAATGTAATTAATCTCATAAAACATTAAAAATGAATAAAAATAGCATATAGGTATCAATATATATTAACAGTTAGGTCCATATATATTTGGACACTAACACAAATTTTGTTTTAATTACCTGTTGACTAAAACATATTCAAGTTATTGTTAAATAATGTACATTGGCAAAAAGTTCAGACTTTTAGCTTTCATTTGAGGGTATCCACATTTAAATTGTATAAAAGGTTTAGGAGTTTCAGCTCCTTTACATGTGGCACCCTGTTTTTAAAGGGACCAAAAGTAATTGGAATATTGACACAAAGGCAGGTGTGGGCAATTCCTTCATTATTTCATTTTCAATTAAGCACATATAATGCCTGGTGATTTCGGGTGTGGTGCTTGCATTTTGAAGATTTTGCTGAGACTTAAACATGCGGTGAAAGGAGCTCTCCATGCAGTTTAAACAAACTATTCTTCATCTACAAAAACAGAAAAATCCCATCCGAAAATTTGCTACAGTATTAGGAGTGTCAAAATCTACAGTTTGGTACATAGTGAGAAAGAAAGAAAGTACTGGTGACCACAACAATGCAAAAAGACCTGGACGCCCACGGAAGACAACAGTGGTAGATGATTGCAAAATAATTAACATGGTGAAGAGAAACCCCTTCACAACAGCCAACCAAGTGAACAACACTCTCCAGGATATAGGCATTAGTGTTTAGCGCGAATATTCAAATTGTGAATTTTTATCGCAAATGTCGGCAGTGATATAGTGATATATATTCGTAAATGCAAATCATCTGAACCCATTATCTAGAAAACCTACCTGCTTCTTGCTTGTGGGCCAATGTGAGAAAGTTGCAATATTGTAGTCTGTAGTAATTTAGAATATTCTTCATTATTCAATTTATTTTCTCTTATAGTGCTATATATTGTTTTTTTTTAGAATTTTTGTCAATGACGAATATTCTAAAAAAATGAATATATAGCACTATATTGAATATAGTGCTATATATTTGTTTTTTAGAATATTCGTCATTTTTTCCAATTTAATGTGAACAATTATTGGCCCACAAGCAACTTAAGCAGCGAGGAATCATGACTTCAGATGGAAAAAAAATGATGAATATTCTAAAAACGAATATTTAGCACTATATTCTATAGTGCTATATATTTGTTTTTTAGAATATTTGACAATGACAAATATTCTAAAAAACAATATAGTCATTGGCCCACAAGCAACTTAAGCAGGGAGGAATCATGACTTCAGATGGAAAAAAATGACGAATACTCTAAAAAACTAATATATAGCGATTTTTCGCAATCAAAAGTATAATCTCAAATACGAATATTCGCGAATATAAGACGAATATTCTACCATATATTAGCAAAATATTGCAAATTCGAATATTGCCCGTGCCGCTCATCACTAAACTGTGTTTTCAAATCCAGCTAAATGCAGCCAAACTGATTGGTCGGCGTTTCTTAATACAGATGGACAATGACCCAAAACATAAATCCAAAGCAACCCAGGAGTTTATTAAAGCAAAGAAGTGGTATATTCTTGAATGGCCAAGTCAGTCACCTGATCTGAATCCAATAGAGTATGCATTCAAATTGGTAAAGACTAAACTTTGTACAGAAAGGCCCACAAACAAACAGCAACTGAAAACTGCTGCAGTAAAGGCCTGGCAGAGCATTAAAAAGGAGGAAACACAGCGTCTGGTGATGTCCATGAGTTTACCGTCTACCATATTTTTCGCCCTATAAGACGCACCTAGGTTTTTGATAGGATGATAATAAAAGATGACTAGATGCATCAGCTTGGATTAAGTCTTTTCTGGCGCCAGGAGAGTGAATATGACCATATCAGAAACGACACATATGATGATCAAAATCACTCTGTTTATTGATAATAAGGTTCAAGCTTATATAGGACATTATATGCCCTTTCATTATTCAATCATCTTTTTCCAAACAATATAGCCTCCAATCATAATGAGACACATACCGTCATACAACATACTTTCCCCAGTTACATCCTGGTCTTCATGCTCCACGTACTAGCTGACACAGACAAGATAAGGAATTCCGGTTAGATACTCGGCTGCCTAAAACATTTGGTTATGACAGAATGTTCTTACACAAAGTTCAAGACAGCATATTCCTTCAGTTTTTGAGGAGGAAAATAAGAAAAAAAATATTTTGAACCAAAAGGTGTACTTTTGGTGTTTTTTTTTTACTAATGGTGTTCTGTGCATGACGCTATTATGATGCATTGTTATGGCGGATCTGTGGATGATGCACTATTATGGGGGCATCTGTGGATGACGCACTGTTATGGGGGCATCTGTGGATGACGCACTGTTATGTGGGGATCTCTGGTTAACCGCTGTTATGTGGGGGAGCTGGGGATGGCACTGTATGGGGGGATCTGGGGACGGCACTGTATGGGGGAATCTGTGGATGGCACTGTATGGGGGAATACGGTATATATATATATTTTTTTTTTTTGTCACCAAATTACCTGTCCGAGCTCTGGGGCTCCGGCATGGCAGCGCAGTGTCAGATGCACCTCCAGGCGGCTGCCTAAGTGATGTGTGGTCTAGGCCACGCCCCATGATGATTTATATATAGGCCACACACCCTGGTCATGCATCATATAAGCCGCGTCCCCTTGTTCTGTCCCATTTAAGCTATGCACCCTGACTATGCGAGCACATATGCTTGCTGTGGGAGATTATTGAGTTATTTGTATTACCCCTGCATGTTTGTGATGCAGACTGAGTGACTGCTCTCCCTGCCTATCTCTGGACTGCTTTTATTCTGTTGCAATACAGTGCTGAGTTCCTGGAACAATAATGTTCTGATCCAAGGACTTGGTGCTCTATTTAAACCTCCTGCTGGCAATACACCCTTGCTGTACTCTGGTTGCTATTGTGTTTGTTTGGATTGCTACTATTTGGATTTGACTTTTGTTTGACTTGGACCTCTCTCTCTACTTACAGTAGTGATTTTTTTTACCCCATTTCCTGTCTGGTTTGAACCATGGCTTGGATACTATTGACCACTTTTTGTGCATTGATTTGGTACTGTATTGACCTCCCAGCTTTCAACCCATTTGTGAACGACCATTCTTCGTGCGTTAGGTTCCAGTAGTGTGAACAGGTCCCTGCAGTTTTTACTGCGGGTGCTTGGTTTGGTTCCGTGCACTTATCTGTATTGGGACTAGATGTGGACTAGCTGTTTAGAGCTTGCTCAGCAAGTAGACAGGGACAGTGGGTTGAGTGAAAGTTAGGGCCGTGTGAGTGCATTTCCCTGCCTAAAGTCAGGACTTTTTTTTTTTTTTTGCGGGACAAGTAGTACATTTATTGCACTATTTTTTTCACCATAACTTGTATTGGAAAACGGAAAAAAAATGTGGGCTGAAACGAAAAAAAAAAAAAGAACACAAATATGCCAAGATTTGGGGGTTTTGATTGGTGTTGAGTGAAACAAGTTGACATTGATCCGAATTTCAGGAACATTTTGATTTGCCACAAATCCAAATTTCTTTGTGCTTCGTGGCAATCAATTTTATTTTATTTTTTCTAAATTGGGTGCTGCACGTTTTTATAAAGTGACTGATAATGCTGTGCAGCTAGCCAATCAGCAGATAGCCATTCCCTGTGATGTCACAGACCTATAAAAGCCTCATCCTGTGTGGTCTCTGCCATTTCACTGTGAGCTGAGCATAGGAAGAGACTTGGAGAGCACTAGGGGCATTGTGTTAGAAAGCTTTTAATTGTGGAATATTGGATAGGGACTTTGCATGGACAGTGTATGGAGATCATAGGGAAAGTGTTTAGACACTGTTGGGAGAGCATAGGGAAACTGCAGTTCACTTGCTGAGCCATTAATACTTAATCCGTTCTGTTATAGATAGACACCTTGATTAATAGATAAGCAATTCTATTAGGCCCTGATTAACAAATTAGGGTGATACACATGTCTCATTCTAATATGTGTGGCAGGTCCAGATTAATATTTAACTGCTTTGGGTGGGTTCACATTTGTATTACGGAATTCCGTTATTGGGTCCATAATAGCATATTTAGAATATAATGGAATTTTAGGTCCGAATGCAAAATGGAAGCCTTTAAGAGGCATTCCATTTTGCACTGTCCTAAAACATTTCTATAACAGTTTAGTTTGTTTTCGTTATACATGACGGAAAAAATAGTCCATTTTGCAATCCATCCTAACATTCCTGTATATTCTATTATATCTCTGTTATAAAGTAATTTCATAGCCCAAATGTGAACCCGCCCTTACTATTTAGTGTTACAGAGCAGTCTTACTTAACACCCTCTGACTAGTGCAAATAAATTGATTCTTCGTACCAAATAAATTTCTCTATGACGAACGATGTTAAGTGGGTAACCGACACCTGTTGGCAAAGGGTATATACATGGTGATCCCTTCAGTACATTGCATGTGCAGCTCTGGACATGTAAGGGCATCACAGAACAGTTAGTGGTCAACAACACTTTGCCCTGCAAAAAGTTGGATGCGGAAATCCCGGGGTTAAATAACTCCTTGTATTAGGTTAAAAACAGATGGGGAGAACTTTCTGGATGGATTAAACATGGCAGCTGGATTATTGCTATACAGGAGGAGTGTTGTTGATAAGCAGAATGAACCACACAAACCACTCCACCAACTTGACCCAAATTATTAGTAACATATGTCCTTTTAGAGAAAAAATGAGTCTGATTCGTTATTGCAAACCTTTATGTTGAACTACGATGGCATTACCAGACAAATCGCTCCATCAACTGGACCCAAATTCATCATTCCTAGCTACCATGTGTCACTCTGAGAGCCACAACAAATTGTAAACAAATTCAATGTCATTGTGAAGTGCTTCAAAATTTTTACCCATGTGGATTCCGCCATAAAGTATGTTATCCCCCACACTATGAACTTAATGATATTTTGGCTTCAACATGTACTTGGGTTGAAACCAAATAGGCCGAACTAGCTTGATGGATAAAACATGGCAGCTGGAGTATTGCCATACGGGAGGAGTGCAATTGGTTATTGGGATGGACCAAACAAATCAGTTCACCAACTTGACCCAAATTCATTGTAGCTTGTACGTTCCTTTAGTCAGTGTTTGGTCAATGTTTTGCATCAGTATTTGATCAGAATTTATAACCCAAAGCAGGAGTGGATCCAAAACTCAGATGAGAAATATTTCCAATTCTGTTTTTGGCTTACAATTACTCAAATACTGAAGCAAAACACTGACAAGAGGCTTTATGGATGCTCAAAATACAGGATTGTTTTTTTTTTAATGTTTTATGATCAGAAGAACAGAAACATAAATAGTGCTGTTAACACAGCTGTACTGCCACTGCTGCTGCCCCCTCCCTACTCTGTCATGGGGCCACTTTTGTCACGGTTACTCCCACTGCCACTGCTGCAGCCACCGCTCCCCCTCGGTCGAGGGGCCACAGCTGCTGCTGCTGTGCTGCTGGTACTGTACCCACTTTGTCATCGGGCGACTACTTGAATATTGGGGCACTAAACAGTTAAGTCAACATCGATAAATTAGACCTGATGCTTTTAATAGCCTGTTATACTGACGCACAGTAATTCCACAGCTAACAGAAGTGATTAGCTATAAATCAGTGATGTAGACGGTAATTAATTACAACTGTCTGTAATTTTGATGGCACAGTACAGAACAGATTAACGATGAATGTGTGTGCACTAGAAATTAATGCATACAACAATACCCTCTCCCTGCACTCTTGATGCACTGCACCTGCACTGTGTATACCAGATTTATTGCGATAAGTGACATTAATTCTTAACAAATCACATTTCTTGAAGTACTTCAGAGAATTATCCAAAGCAAAATTTTCAAAACTTGACTCATCTCTAGTTTTGATATTATAGTGGGCACAGATATTAAAATGAAAAGAAAAAAAATTTCTTATTCTGTGGGTCGGGATGATTGCAGCAATACCAAATTAGTACAAGTTTTATTTTTTTTCAAATTAAAATCCTTTGAACTAAAAAAAAAAAAAATGGTTGCATCGCCATTTTCTGACAGTTATAACTTTTTATATTTCTGTCAACAGAGCTGTATGTGGACTTGTTTTTGTGGGGCAAACTGTAGTTTTTATTGGTACCATTTTTAGGGGTATGTAAAACTTTGTGATCACTTTAAATCAATTTTTGGGGGGATAAGGTGATTAGAAAAATCACTTTTTGCTTTCTAACTTCCTCTGGGGGACTTCAACTACAATCCTCTGATCACTTCCCCATAGACTGCAATGATTTACCATTGCAGTTTATGAGAGATTTACAATGTTCCTATGGAGCCCTGAATTGATGTGGTAGCATTGAGCCTTCCTAACACTCGAGGCTACCACAGGGAATATATGAATTCCCTGATCTTGGCACTGAGATGTATCACTGCCAATCTCAATCACTGAGACCAGGTGGCAGTTGTATTACAACACTGGCCCCCACTACGGATGAAGCTGGCTCATCTTGTAAAGGATATTTTTTTCTAGCTTTTTCAAAGCTATTACAGCGTAAAAGGTTTCCTAGGCTCCTGATATTTTTTACATATCCTCAGAATAGGTCATTAATAGATCACTGAGGGTCCAACACACGACACCACCACCAATCAGCTGTTCTCTGCAGCCTCAGGTGCTGGAACTAGCACATTGGGGCTAGGAACTAGAACAGAAAGCACTTCTCCATTCTAAGTGTTGTGACCAGCCTGGAGTATTGCACCTCAGCTGCCAATATAGTGAATAAGAGCTGAGCTGCAGTAACCATGACAACTACACTTTGAATGGAGCTGTGTTTACCCTTCTATTTAAAATGCTAGTTCCAGCATAACAGACTACAGGGAACCGCTAATCAGTGGAGGCAGGTCCATAATATCAGGGGCCTGGAAATCCACTTGAAAGGGTCAATGTCATTGCATAAAACTTCTTACATGTGATAATTTTCATTTTACTATTAAGTCCAGGTGCTGAGAGCCTCAACAAATGCAGAAATTAGGAGAGTGCGGAGCTCATTCTAGTTGACTTTTACTGGCTTTTCTGTAAGAGGAGGGTTAGATGGTGTGCTGGCTATATATCTTTTTACAATACTGTACACCAGGAGAAACAGAAAAGCTAAACACTGGCAAAAAAGCACCAAACTCAGTGAATTGGTACTGCACCTTCATTCCGGTGACTGGTCGGGGTCTTTGCCTTATTACCTTCACAATCATAACTAGAGATAAGCAAATTTTTCAAAAATTCAATTAAGACGCTTTGATGAATTTCTCCCAAAAATTATCTTCGTTCCAAATGAATTTGTCATGAACTTTAATAAATCAGCTATATCCCGGCCTGCGGGGACAGTGTATCTCGGTGCACATCACTGTGCATTTCAACAACATGTATAGCTAGTACTCTCCGGTAGTGAAACGTTACTGTGCATCAGTATGACAGGGAGGTCTCATACAGTATATGGACATGCGCATTGTTGTGCATGCCACCAACTGTCCTAGCTAATCTCTATCTAAACAAAAAACAAAACATACAGCAGCCAGTAAAGTAAAAAAAAAAAGTGCGCCCCAGCAGGAGCTGTTACCCAATGAATCTTTAGTGGAAGAAAAGAAGGACATGGAGGCACTGCTAATAATATAGTGGAGAAAAAAAGGTTCTTTTAAGCCATGTGGTGACAGTGCAAACACATGCTTTTAAATCACTCCTGTTAGCTGTAGAATGACTGTGTCACTATTAGGCTCAGTTCACACTTTACCTGTTTGGTCAGTTAGGAGTCAAAATACCTTTTCTGAGAGTAGTATTGGCTCCTGATTTTGGCTCACCATATGGTAACTGATGGAACTAACTGAATAAAAAAATAAAAAATTGCTGAAGTGTGAACTCAGCCTTACAGCCTAACCATTCAATGGTCCAAGATTCTAGGGGGAACGAGCTGTCTCATTTCACTGTTTGTGTGGTGTCCACATTGATTGATAGATAACCTTTTTTGTTAGCCACTGATACAAGTAGTCACCTAGTCACAGAGTTGTGCACCGCGTCAGCAATAAGTTTGTGTTGATATTGCTGTGGGTCCAAAACAGAGATGGCATGAGATGGATATATTTGCATGTCTTCTGTGTTTTGGACCCGCTCCTGCTTTTGGCTTCCAAATCAAGATGAAATCCTGATGCAAAATACTTAGTGTGATCGATTCCTTATGGATGCTCCATAGACAGGATTCATAGTGTTTTCCATTTTCCCATTCTTCTGAAAAATCAGCAGAAGGGTAAAATAAATGGTGATGTCAACAAGGCCAAATAGGGACACTAGTGACCCTAGAACAGAGTTGTGAGGGTAGCGACATCATGAGGAGTCAACATAGTGGCCCAGTCACAGAGTGGTAAAAGTGGCAACAGCATGAGGAGTCAACATAGTGGCCCAGTCACAGAGTGGGAAGGGGGGCGGTGGGCAACACCAGTGGCAGTAACAGCACAAGATGGTTGCAGTAGTATAAGATAGTAGCAGAGGCAGCATGTTTGTGCCATCAGGCTGGTGGCAGCATCAAAATAGTGGCTGAAGCATGTGGCCAGAAGTAACTGGCCATATTTCACAATGTTCTGCTGTGGCAGCACACTGCAGTTAGAACATTAATGCCAGAATGATCTAGTCTGATAAATCAGACACCGGTGTGTGTAAATCCTGACTGATCCACACCTGATTCATCTTTATAAAAGATTAATATCATAATATTTTGAGTTGAAAGGCGAGTTCTCTTTGGTGTAACTATGCCCCCACTGCACTTAAGACCCGCGCTGATGCCACACTATTGGCTGGGCAGGAAAGCTTGCCCAGAATGAACTTGGCCTGTTGCAGCCACAATTCTAGTTTGGCTGCTGCTGGCTGGTTTCTTCAGTTGGCAAGTGAAGAAAAATGCTAGTCAGAGACTGAAGACTCAAGTTAATGTACTACTTATCCTCCTCCTCCGCCAGTTCAGCCCCTACAGGGTGGCCATGAGATGTAGGTGCCATGACTCCTGGCCATTAAAATTTATAAGCATCTACTCCAGGACGTGAAGGAGTGGAATGACATCATCCATCCTGTAGTCCTGACGACTGACAAAGTGGCTTCCCCAAAGAGCCTGAGCAAATGGCAGGTGTCACACATGAGCTGACACTGGCTAACATGGAAGTTTTACAAGAGATTAGTAATGTCTGCCTACATCATCAAGAAATTGTTCACAGGTTTCCTCTGCTCATATAGTTGTTCGAACATGTGAATGGTGGAGTTCCAAGGTGTGGAAACTTCATATATGAGGAAATGTTAGGGAACACCATTTTGCCATTGCAGCTCAAGGAGGGCAGGTTTTACACTGTAAGAGTGGCTGAAGTGAATGCACAGTTTCCTGGCCATTTTCAAGTAGTGATAAGCGGCAGGTGCCATATTCGATTTCGACGAAATTCGAGAATATTCGATAGAATATTCGTTTCATATTCGTCAAAATCGAATATTCGTCATTATTCTAGTTATAGCGATTAATATGTGATTTAAATAATCGCGTATTGTGATTTTAATTTAAGACTACTTTCCTATTGGTTTCATATCTAGAATTAGCGAAGATGATGAATATGACGAATGTATTCAACATATTCCTCAAAACGAAGATAACAAAGTATTCTCCATCTTCGTTTTAGCTACCTATTCGTCAACTTCGCTAATTCTAGCAATCAAATAGGAAAGTTCACTATAGAGACAGCTGTGTTTAATTCGCTATGCGATTATATTATAATTTTTTTTTTTATAAATAGAATTATAATAATTAGCAAGTATTATAATTATTCTATTTATTTTTAAAAAAAGCATAGTAATATAATCGCATAGCGAATTAAACACAGCTGTCTCTATAGTCAACCTTCCTATTTGATTGCTAGAATTAGCGAAGTTGATGAATAGGTAGCTAAAACGAAGATGGAGAATACTTCGTTATCTTCGTTTTGAGGAATATGACGAATACATTCGTCATATTCGCTAATTCTACCAAGCCAACCATAGTAAACCAGGTCTAAGTTGAAATCGCAATGCGATTAATTCAAGTTATATTAATCGCATTGCGATTTCAACTTAGAGCTTGGTTTATAATGGGTCAGCTTGCTAGAATTAACCAAGTTAACGAATATGGAATATAGCAGTGCAAAGTTAAAATCGCAATGCGATTAATATAACTTGAAGTAATCGCATTGCGATTTCAGCAGACATGGTTTACTATGGTTGCTAAAACGAAGATGGAGAATACTTTGTTATCTTCGTTTTGAGGAATATGACGAATACATTCATCATATTCGCTAATTCTACCAAGCCAACCATAGTAAACCAGGTCTAAGTTGAAATCGCAATGCGATTAATTCAAGTTATATTATTCGCATTGCGATTTCAACGTAATTCTCAAATCCGACAGTACATTTTAGTATGGAGACGTTCCCATGGTGATGGGGACGCTCCATGAGCACGGAAGTCGGCAGAAGCGGCAATGGGCACTGACTGGAGCAGCCAGGAATCCTCAGGACAGGTAAGAACTACTTTTGGGAAGTGGGAAAGTGAATATTCGAAATAGCGAATTTATAGTGCTATATTCGAAATATTCTCGAATTAGCAAAGTGCCGATATTCGCTAAAAAACTTCGCTATTCGAATATTCGCGCTCAACACTATTCTCAAGTCATCTTACAGTTGGGTGGAAGACTTACTGATATGGTTTACAACCAGATTAAAGAAGTGCGCCATGCAGGCCGCATGGGTCAGCCCTCCTTGACGCAGCACTGACAGAATGTTCTTCCAGTTATTGGTGACCATGGTTTCAATCTTCAACTGGTAAGGATACAACCAGGATTCAATTTCTTGATGATGGATGTGGAGCAGACTGGACATGTGCAGAACAGCATGACACCGCCATGCCTACAGTAAAGGCTGAGGACTAGGTGGAGAATGAGGAGGCAGAGGAGGACATTGTCGCCGGAATCACAGCATGAGAATGTGGAGGCTCACCTCCATCACCTGACCAAGTTGCTGGAGTGCCTGGGCAGGAACCATATGTACCCAGTGGGCCATAAAGGACAGATATTGTCCTTGACCATAGTTACAGCTCCAAACATGGGCGCTACCATGAACTGTACCAGACACCGACAGGCTCAAGGACTGGCCCCCTTTCTGCTGTATGTTCGTATGCAGGGCTGGTACAGTATTTTTTTACATTAGTAGTGTGTGCTTGGGACTCTCCACCTTGGCTTGGCACAAGCCATCAGTTCTCTGAAATGTGAAGAGTCCACCACATGGAAAGGGAAGGACTGCAGTGCCAACAACTTGACCAGGAGCACGTTAAGTTTCTGAGTTGTTGGATGAGTGCACGCATACTGTTGCTTCTTTGCCATAGCCTCGATGATCGATTGTTGGCGAAAGGGATGACGAGGAAGAGGAGTATCAGAACCAGTAGATGATGGAAAGGAAACACAGCTCCCTTCTTCTGAGGTAGTGGAGCCTTGACTGCTGGAAAAGGGGTGTGGGTCACTGGAAAATGCATCAGTCTGTACCACAACATTAGTGCCACAGTTTCCCAGACCTTTTTATGATGATACTCCATTTGTTGATGAATGGCTATGGTGCCAACATTGGCACCCAGGCTGCACTTCACCTTCTGCCCATAGATACTACATATGCCACGTTGACATCTTCAAGCAACTTAATGAAAAATTCCCACACCAGCGAGTATGGCATTTTCCCTCAACCAGTTCATGATAACTGCCTGCCACTGCCTCTATGAAGCCTTGATGGTCTACCCCTGGCACATTTGGCTCCAGATCTCACACTCCTGCCACCCTGCTGGCTCATGGTCACACTTGCACCCTGCTGGCTCAGCTGCATGCTGCCACCCTGCCCCTGTCTAACAGGCAAGCTGCCACTCTCACTCCATGATGATGATGATCCCACCTTTTCATCATTCTCCCATGAGCAATCGGCTACATCATCATCCACTTCTGTCTGCTTGTCACTTATGTTACCCTCACCAGTCTCATTGCTGCTTCCCTGACCGCTCACAACACCTGCTCTCATGCGACTGTCATTGTCGCTACTCACACACCTACAGGAGGAATCATTGGACCTCTCCTCCAAATCTTGCCTGGCCAGTAGCTGCTGGCTGTCCTCAATAATATCTTCCTCACAGAAAAGCAGAGCAGGTGAGGGAACAGAGCTTGTGCATGGGCCATGCTAATTAAGTGTGGAGTCAGAGGAACTCACTAACTCCTGGCTGTGAGTGTCTGATGTCAATTGAGGTGATTTTGAAGACTGAGTCAACCATTCCAGGACAGCAAGATTGGTTGTCAAAACATGACCGCTGTATGAATGTGGCAGCTCCGGCCTGTTGCTGCAGCTGCTGTTACCACCACTCCTTTTTCTGTTGCTACTTCCGCTGGCTCCAGCACCATTTTTGCCTTTGCCTCTTCCTTTGGAGGGCCCTAGCAACTGTCTGTTGGACATACTGTACTGTAACACTAACTGTAAAATAATATTATGTAAAATAAGTTATTCAATGTCAACGTGGAAATCCCACTAACAGTAGAAGTGGACAGGTTATTCAACCCAATTTGAGAAATATGGCCAAATGGAATTGTTTATCTATTAAACAAGGTGGACACTCCACCAACAGTAGAAGTAGACTGGTTATTCACCCCAATTTCAGAAACAAGGCATAATACTGTAGAATTGATTATGCAATAAACAAGGTGGACACCCTAATAACATTAGAACAAGAGAGTTTATTCACCTCAATTTGACAATCAAGGCCTAATGTAATTGTTTATCTATTAAACAAGATGGACACCCCACTAACAGTAGAAGTAGAAAGGCTATTCTCCCCAATTTGAGAATCAAGGCGTAATTGAATTGTTTATCTATTAACCACTTCAGCCCCCCTAGTTTGAACACCCTTAATGACCAGACCACTTTTTACAATTCTGCACTACGCAAATTTCACCGTTTATTGCTCCGTCATAAAACTTACCACCCAAATGAATTTAACCTTCTTTTCTTTCCACTAATAGAGCTTTCATTTGGTGGTATTTCATTGCTACTGACATTTTAACTTTTTTTGCTATTAATAAAAAATGACCGAAATTTTTGCAAAAAAAAATGACATTTTTCACTTTCTGTTGTAAATTTTTTTTTAAAAAAACTACATTTCTATATAAATTTTTCTCGAAATTTATTGTTTTACATGACTGATAAAAAAAAAAATCCAATAAGTGTATATTTATTGGTTTGGGTAAAAGTTATAGCATTTACAAACTATGGTGCAAAAAAGTGAATTTCCGCATTTTGAAGCAGCTCTGACTTTCTGAGCACCTGTCATGTTTCTTCAGGTGCTAGAATGCCAGGATAGTATAAATACCCCCCAAATGACACCATTTTAGAAAGAAGACACCCCAAAGTATTCGCTGAGGGGCATGATGAGTTCATGTATCATTTCATTTTTTTTCACAAGTTAGCGGAAAATGACACTTTCTGAGGAAAAAAATAAATAATAAAGTTTCCATTTCTGCTAACTTCTGGCAAAAAAAATAAAAAAATCTCCCACAGACTCACTATGCTCCTCAGTGAATACCTTGGGGTGTCTACTTTCTGAAATGGGGTCATTTGTGGGGTGTGTTTACTGTTCTGGCATTTTGGGCGGGGCTAAATTGTGAGCATCCCTGTAAAACCTAAAGGTACTCGTTGGAATTTAGGCCCCTTTGTGCACCTAGGCTGTAAAAAAGTGTCACTCATGTGGTATCGCCGTACTCAGGAGAAGTAGGGCAATATGTTTTGGGGGGTATTTTTACATATACCCATGTTGGGTGAGAGAAATATATCTGTAAACTGACAACTTTGTATAAAAATATTTGAAAAGCTGTTGTTTACAGCGATATTTCTCACACAAAGTATGGGTATATTTAAAAATACACCCCAAAACTCATTGCCCTACTCCTGCTGAGTATGGCGATTCCACATGTGTAACACTTTTTTGCAGCCAAGATGCGCAAAGGGGCCCTAATTCCAATGAGTACATTTAGGATTTCACAGGGCATTTTTACGCATTTGGATTCTCACGCTTTAGGACTCCTAAGATGCCAGGGCAGTATAAATACCCCACAAGTGACCCCATTTTGGAAAGAAGACACCCCAAGGTATTCCGTGAGGGGCATGGCGAGTTCACAGAAAAAAAAAAAAAAAAAAAGTTGGTACAAGTTAGCGTAAAGAGATTTTATTTTTTTTTTTACAAAGTCTCATATTCCACTAACTTGTGACAAAAAAAAAATTTTTACATGAACTCACCATACCCCTCACGGAATACCTTAGGGTGTCTTCTTTCTAAAATCGGGTCTCATGTGAGGTTTTTGTACGGCTCTGGCATTTGAGGGTCTCTGCAATCATTACACGCATGGCCAGCATTAGGAGTTTCTGCTATTCTCCTTATATTGAGCATAAGGGTAATGAGATATTTTTTTCCGTTCAGCCTCTGGGCTGAAAAAAATAAATAAATGAACGGCACAGATTTTTACATTCGCATCGATCAATGTGGATGAAAAAATCTCTGCCAAAATCAGTGACTGCGGTGCGGTGGGTTGGGCGCTGACTACCTAACAAGTAGCTAACTAACTGGCGGTGATAAGGGACCCTTATGCCCCATTCACACGTCCGCAATTCTGTTTGTCCAGCTCGGATCTGGAATTGCGGATCCACACTTCCAGGTCTGCACTTCCGTTCCGCAAAAATGTAGAACGTGTCCTATTCTTGTCCGCAATTTCGAACAAGAAAAGGCATTTTCTATATTGTTCTGGCAATGTGCGGATCTGCAAAATGCGGAAAGCACATATGGACATGTGAATGGAGTCTTACAGGGGGTGATGAGTGACAGGGGGGTGATCAGGGAGTCTAGATGGGGGGGGTCAGGGGTTAACAAGGGGTTAATAAGTGACAGGGGGGGTGTAGTGTGGTGCTTGGTGCTACTTTACATAGCTACCTGGTCCTCTGGTGGTCAATCCCAGCAAATGGGACCACCAGAGTACCAGGTAGCAGGTATATCAGACGCTGTTAACAAAACAGCGTCTAATATACCTGTTTGATGCCTTTTATTTTAGATCTACAGCCTGCCAGCGATTGATCATCGCTGGCAGGCTGTTGTATAACTTCTGAGACGCGATCTGCTTTGAACGCACGCGCGTTCACAGCAAATCTCGCCTCTCGCGAGATGACGCGCCGCCGCGTCAAAGAGAAACAGACCTGTCGCTGCCTGGACGCATTCCTACGTTAGGCGGTCGGCAGGCAGTAAAACAATATGGTCACCACAATAACAGTAGAAGTAGACAGTTTATCCCAATTTGAGAATCAATGTGTAATAGAATAGCTTATCTATTAAACAATGTCGACACCCCAAATAACAGTAAAATTACTCAGCTTATTCACCCCAATTTGAGAATCAAGGAGTACTAGTATTGATTATTTATTAAACAAGGTGGACACCCCAATAACAGTAAAATTAAGCAGCTTACTTGCCCCAATTTGAGAAACAAGACCTAATAGACTTGCTAAGGCCAAGCTCAGACTGCAATTATTTGTTCAGTGATTTCCATCTGTTATTGGGAGCCAGAAAAAAGATGCAGGTCAAAAGCACACAACAGGTGCAGATCTTTCCATTATATCTTTTCCCTGAGTAGACTTTGGCTCACAATAACATATGGAAATAACTGAACAAATAACTGAACTGTGAACTTGGCCTTATCTATTAAACAAGTTGACCACCCAGTAATAGTAGAACCAGACAGCTTATCCATCCCTATTTGAGAATCAAGGTCTAATAGAATTGCTTATCTATCAAACAAGGAGGACATTATTGAATTAGATAGCTTTGTGCCCTACACAGGGATTGATGCAAACTCCGCTGTCTCGTATGGATCTCTTCAGCTTCAGATTACAGTCCCTGCACTATCCCTGCAGTGTTCCTGAAGTCTCACTATGCTCTCTGAGGCTTTAAAAGGGCTGTGACATCACAGGGGCTGGCTAGCTGCTGATTGGCTGTCTTCATGACATTATGGGTGATCTTGTGTTCCCTTGCTTCTTACCTTCAGTTTGTAACATGTGTAGCAGCCATTTTAGGAAAATAACTATTCTTTTCCACAAAGCATGCGGAATGTCGGAATTGTTGCAAATCACATTTTTCCTAAACTTCAGATCGAATTCCACTTACGATGCTTTGCTTCGCTCAACACTAATCATAACTTCTGACTTGTGACTATGAGATGTCTTGAAGCATTTTGATAAGACAGTCCGGTTTTAGGCCGGACAGTTTGGCTTTCAGACTCCCTGTCCTCAGTCTGGCGCAGGGCCTGGACGGACACAAGGATGTCCTTTTGAACAGCTCACTCTCAGACAACAGCACTGTGCTGTCTGAGCCTGAGCTGCAGGGAGAAAGTCACCCTGAATCCCACGCCTGCAGCTGACAAAAGTTTATTTTTACCTTCATTTTTTTAATACCCGTCGGCTGCGGATTGTGGGCCGTGTTCTAACCGGATTGGGGCGTGGTCTTAGTGGGACCTGGGGGTGGGGTTTTTAAGTCCATCTTTTGAGGGTGGACCTCTTAACTGTGATATCCACAGCACTCCGGTCCCTTAACAGTGTCATCTACGGTGCCCTGCCCCTTTAAAGCTGACCTATAGCTGGGTTGTTATGGAAACCTGGTGGTAAACTGTGTGTATGTGGAGACTAAGTATCTGCGAGCTTCTATTGGATGATAAGGGACATGTGACCATGTGTATAGCAGTTGGGATATGAAGATAAAGACCTTTAAGCTTCTATTGGCTAATGTAGGTCATTTGATGTGCCATATTTGTATTTTTTGGGAAAATCTCAGGAACGTTACATCCTAGAGAGCTGAGACCCAGTCTAAAACCTTCCCGGACACCTGTGTGCCAAATTTTGTGATTGAAAATGCGGATTCCTTTAGCAGATATACACACACATACGCACACACATACACTCAGCTTTATATATTAGATTGGTGTAGATGTTTGGGCCCAACCATATTCATTATAGAGTTATGGTATGGAGTCACTCTGATGGTCATAATGGAATCACTAGAATGGTCACTCAGTCATCAACTTGAATAAAGGTCTATGCATGTATTCGTTTTTATTCACTTCACTTCTTATTATTCAATGCTGGTCAGTCTTGAGCACAACACTCTGATTCATGACTATGACCAAATGTCACCAAGTATTCAATATCTAAGTTGGTTCATTTACAAATTGGAGCAACTATTAGACTAAGGGGTATTCAGAATTTGAGGGTCATAAGTAAAATTGAATTGAGGGTCAGAAGTTTCCATTAATTTCAGTGATAGGTACAGCTTAGGAGAGAGTAGTATAAATAAAGATATGCATTGTTTAATATGTCGTCATGATAAGAATTTTTCATCTCTGCAACAAGTGTTGAAAAAAAATTGTTGGTTTTAAATAAGTGAACTTTTTTATCTTTTTGTAGTCCTTAGTTCTAGTTTCCTGACATCTCATAAACACTCATGCAAGCCATATTCTTATCAGTTTGCTCATAATTTAGCTTCAATTAGTATTTTTGAATTGTTAGGAAAGTCCAGATGAGGGCTAAAGACTGAGCTGTCAGATAATTTCTCTAATCTATTTCACTGAGAAGGAGAAGGAACAATCTGCAGACGGCTGTGTGAAACAGAAGGCTGTAGAAAAGCAAACTGTTGAATAGGTTTAACAAAGACAAATTGGAAAATTTATTTAAGCTCAAAATAAGTTAAATGCAATAATAAGAAAATGTCTCCATAGGTGTCCATAGCCCTAAAAATGCATTTTAGTAACACTTACATTTTCCACGGCATAAAAAAGAAATCATCAAAATAAAGAAATGCAAAAAATAATTATGTCTTTCAAAGCTGCACTTACTAAAAAATATAAATGTGTCTGGTCAGGAAGTAAATGGCCTGTCTTGAACTGCTTAGATAGAATCAATAGAAATGATAATGACTAGTATTATGTTTCTATGCCCTATATGTAAGTGGGTATATGTGTATACACTGCAGACTGTTTTAAAGCTGAGCATAGTGAAAATAAAAACTGGGTAGTAATTATTGTATTGTATTCTCTATATCACCGATTGATATCTAGGCTGAAAATGTCTACAAAGAACACCTCACAGTTTTATTAAGAAACCTGATCTCCCATTTCAAATGGTGCAATAAAAAAGCAAATGTATGCAGTTGGAAATTGCATATAAAATGTAAACAGACTGGAACATAAAATGGTAATACAGAAGACCAATGCTTGGTTGACCTGAAATTCAGTTTGACTATTCAGTTCTTTTGGTGAAATCACTAAAGCTTGAAAGTTAGCAGTTGTTTGTGTCAGCATATTTATAAGGAATATGAAAAGCGAGGTTGCAGAATTACATATTAATTGTCTATACAATCTATTAGACTCAATGCGTAAATATAATATTTTGCAGCTATCAACCATATTATGCATAGCAAAGTAAGTATGCCTCAATCAGTTCCTCATGAAAGAAAATGTATATGAATGTATTCATTAGTATTCTAGTATTTGTTATATGCAATTTTTAATTATTATTTCTACATTAAATACATATATGTGTCATGTGACAAATAGCGTCATTGGTGCAGCCCACAAAAACATCACAGTTGTTTACAAAAAATGATATTTTGGAAGGTTTAGCAGCTTTCCTGTGATATACAAAAACAATCAAAATTGTTGGTATGGTACTCTTCCATTAAAGAAAGTAAAACCTACAATGGTCACTGAAATAACTCGAAACTGAAGACCCAAATTCACTGAAAATCAACTAATGAAAATCAGACATTGCTTTTGAATTTTGGTTCAACAATTATTTATAAAGCAAACTAATGAAACTGGCCTGGAAAAAAAAGATGCTACTCTTCGCTTAATATTTTGTTGCATAACATTGTGAGGCAATAACTGCAATCAAACAATTTCTGTAACTCTCAATGAGATTTCTGTACCTGTCCACAAGTATTTGGCACACTTCTTGCGAGCAAATTTCTCCAGCTGTCTCAGATTTGAAGGGTGCCTTGTCCAGACTATGTTTTAGCTCATTCCTTACTTCAGATGTTCAATAGATCATTCATGACTTATAGAAGGCAACTTCAGAATAGTTTAAATCTTTGCTATTACCCATTATTGGATGTTTTTAGCTATGTGTTTTGGGTCATTATCCTGTTGGAGGAACCATGGCCTCTGACTGAGACCAGGCTTTCTGACACTAGGCAACACAATTTGCTCCAGAATGCATTGATTATCTTAAAATTTAATTGTACCCTGCACAGATTGAAGACACTCTGTGCCAGATGCTGCAAAGCAGCCCCAAAGTGTCTGTGAACATAGAGCTGATGAGACTTGCCAAAAAAGCTCCAATTTTGTATTCACCCATCCAAAGGACATTCTCCCAGAAGCTTTATGGCTTGTCAGTATGCATTTTGGCAAATTTCAGTGTTGATTTTTTATATTTTTCTTTCAACAGTGGTTTCCTCCTTGGTCATCTTCCATTAAATCCACCTTAACAGGCAATGGATGGTGTGATCGGACACTGATGTACCTTGACCGTGGAATTTACCTCTAATCTCTTTGGGGGTTGTTCTGGGCCCTTTGGTTACCATTTGTATTATCTATATATCTATGTATCTTATTTATCATCAGGTTCCTATTGCGGCCATGTCCAGGGAGGTTGGCTACAGTGCAACTGTAATGACAGGAACATCAAGCTGTTTGGCCGCTATGGGCAGTATAAATAGTAGTTGTATTCTCGGTAAATTTTAGGAAAAACTCTAAAAAGATTTGTATGTTATTTGAAGCAACATATTGTGAGAGATTGATTTAACCCCTTCATGTCATCTGACATCAGCAGGTATTGGCACTTTAAAGATGGATTCCGCTCCAGAATGGAGTGGGCATAATAGCCGCTGAGTTTCTACTTTTTCACACAGCAGACAACTGGCTGATTACACTGACTGCAGAAATTGAATCCCTTAGATGCCATGGTCAATTGTAACTACGGCATCTGAGGCAGCTTTTTCGGTGCTGTGCTCCCGGGGCCCGAAAGATCAGAGAAGCCATTTAGTGTTGAGCGAATAAAACTTTGTTTTAATGCTGTACAGAGACCAATCTCCGTACAGCATTAAAATGTATGGGCTCCGATTTTTTAACTTGAAAACCATTTTAAAACAGGAATCCTAAGTCGGCTTTGGTACAGGCTGGTACATCGGTACCAATGCCGACTTTGGATGCAAGTTTTAAAATGGTTTTCAAATAAAATCCCAAAGTTAATTAACAAAGTCCTGTGACACTTGGGTGATAACAAATTTTCATAGCTGAAGCCCATATATTTGAATGCTGTATGGAGACAAATATCCATATAGCATTCAATGGAAATTTTGAGTCAATTGACTTTGAATCTAGAAACATATTTATCCTGTACTGAAAACGACAACCAAAATGGTATCAATAAAATCTACAGATCACCCCACAAAAAATGAGCCCTCACACAGCTTTGAAGTTGTAGATATAAAAAGTTATCGGGGTCAGAATATGGCAATGAAAGGAAAAAATGAATTTTTTCCAAAATTTTTATAAAAAACAATGGCTCCAAAACATGGTTGTTGAAAGCCCATTTAAAAAGCCTTGAAAGACATGGCTAATAGTGTTGATCACGAATATTCGAATTGCGAATTTTAATTGCGAATATCGGCACTTTGAGAATTCGCGAATATTTAGAATATCTCAAAATATATTCATAATCGCAAATAATGTTTTTGTTTTTTTTAAATACCAGTCTATGCGAATTTTTCTGCAAAAATCAAGCAAATAACGCATGAAAATCAGGAATTCGCGAATTCTCAAATATATGGCGAATATTCACCCAAATATTCGTGAAATTCGCAAATTCGAATATTGCCCCTGCCGCTCATCACTAATGGCTAAATTAAAAAAATAAATTATGCGATTCTCATAAAGCGGTTTGACCATCTCAGACATTGATGGCATATTGCTAGGATATGCCATCAATATAAGGAACTGCTCTATTTCAGAGAACGGTGCCACCAAAGTGAAGAGAAGCACACCTCGCAGTGTGCTCTCATTTCTCTGCTACGAGATTTCCAAAAATAGCCTAGAGAGCGCAATTGGCTATTTTTGGAATTCCATCAGCAGTAAATGGAGAGTGCACAGCCACCTCTCCACTCACAACTATGGGACTGCCAGTAATAGTCTAGCCAGATTTTGACTATTTTCTTAACTCCTATAGCGGTGAATAGAGGGTGGACATGCTTGCGCAGTACGCTGTCCTTTATTTTGGGAGGCCCGTTATGGAGCGGTGCAACCAACATCTATCTGACCTTGATGGCATACAGTATTCTAGTGATATGCCATCAATGTCTGAGATTTTATCAACTTTAACCATATATCTATCCTTCTACATCTATGTATCTATAGTCTTCCACCCTCCTTTACTTTTCAAAACTCCAAAATAAATGTGTCACATACCATGTGTTGCCATTTCTAGTGCAATTTCATCAAATATCATTGCTTTTGTTAAAATTTCTCATGAAAAACATTTTGCTTGTGTGGATATTGTATGTTACAAAACAATCTTTTAATTGATATTTTAGATGTTTATTTATATTTTAATGAAAGCGTGAATACATTTAAACTCAACCTCTATAGTCACATATGTGCCCCTTGTCAGTAAAAATTAGCTTAATTTTGATTCTGTGGAAAGAACTATATTACTGCTACTTACTCCGGAACACTGATCAAGTTTAACAGGGATCTCTGATAGCACAATGTCAAGTAACCCAGAATGCTAATTATCCGTTGCTATGGATACTTACTTACTGTAACAAGACAGTATAATCTAGATGCGGGCCTTCAGCTATTGTACAGTTTAGAATGTATTTTCTGAAAGACTAATTTTGGTAAATTCTCTAAAAATATAAATTTGCCTTTCGGCAAAAGTGAGATAATCAAAAGTTCTCTGCATCAAATTTATGCAGTAGGAATAGTTTAATGTATTTTGTGACACAAATGTTAATGCTGGCTATGGAAACTTTTTGTGTGATTAAATTTATTGTGCAGTTAAAGGCTATGGACACATTTGGGGCAATTTTTTTTTATTATTGCATTGTACTCATTTTGAACTAAAAATCATATTTCAATGGGTCTTTATTAAAAATGTTAAGTCCCTTTCTCTGTACAGTATTGAGATTCTCTACTAGCAGGCTGTCTGTTTACACTGTGTTCTGTGAGGGAACTCAGCTCCCCATGTGAAGCCTTATCTCAGATTTCTGACAGCTCATGAACACGCATTACTGCTCAATTCTTATCAAACAGATATATTAATATGTCTTAAATAAGTGTTTATCAGCTGTCAGAAGTTTAACCACCTCAGCCCCCCTAGCTTAAACACCCTTAATGACCAGGCCACTTTTTACAATTCTACACTACACTACTTTCACTGTTTATTGCTCCGTCATGCAACTTACCACCCAAATGTATTTTACCTCCTTTTCTTCTCACTAATAGAGCTTTCATTTGGTGATATTTAATTGTTGCTGACATTTTTACTTTTTTTGCTATTAATAAAAATTTAAAGACATTTTAGCAAAAAAATGACATTTTTCACTTTCTGTTGTAATTTTTTTTTTTTAAAACTACATTTCTATATAAATTTTTCTCTAAATTTATTGTTCTACATGTCTTTGATAAAAAAAAAAATCCAATAAGTGTATATTTATTGGTTTGGATAAAAGTTATAGCGTTTACAAACTATGGTGCAAAAAAGTGAATTTCCGCATTTTGAAGCAGCTCTGACTTTCTGAGCACCTGTCATGTTTCTTCAGGTGCTAGAATGTCAGGATAGTATAAATACCCCCCAAATGACACCATTTTAGAAAGAAGACACCCCAAAGTAATCACGGAGGGGCATGGTGAGTTCATGTATAATTTCATTTTTTTTCACAAGTTAGCGGAAAATGACACTTTTGGAGGAAAAAATAAAAATAAATAAAGTTTCCATTTCTGCTAACTTCTGGCAAAAAAAAAATAATAATAATCTCAGACGGACTCACTATGCCCCTCAGTGAATACCTTAGGGTGTCTACTTTCTGAAATGGGGTCATTTGTGGGGTGTGTTTACTGTTCTGGCATTTTGGGCGGGGCTAAATTGTGAGCAGCCATGTAAAACCAAAAGGTACTCGTTGGAATTTAGGCCCCTTTGCGCACCCAGGCTGCAAAAAAGTGTTACTCATGTGGTATCGCTGTCCTCAGGAGAAGTAGGGGAATGAGTTTTGGGGTGTATTTTTACATATACCCATGTTGGGTGAGAGAAATATCTCTGTAAATTGTCAACTTTGTATAATTTTTTTTTAAAAGTTGTCGTTTACAGCGATACGATTTCACAGGGCATTTTTACGCATTTGGATTCCAGACGTCTTCACGCTTTAGGGGCCCCTAAAATGCCAGGACAGTATAAATACCCCACATGTGACCCCATTTTAGAAAGAAGACACCCCAAGGTATTCCGTAAGGGGTATGGTGAGTTAAGGTAAAATTTTATTTTTTGTCACAAGTTAGTGGAATATGAGACTTTGTAAAAAACAAAAATAAAATATCAATTTCCGCTAACTTGTGCCAAAAACAAAAAATTCTGTGAACTCGACATGCCCCTCACGGAATACCTTGGGGTGTCTTCTTTCCAAAATGGGGTCACATGTGGGGTATTTATACTGCCCTGCCATTTTAGGGGCCCTAAAGCGTGAGAATCCAAATGCGTAAAGATGCCCTGTGAAATCCTCATTGGTTTTAGGGCCCCTTTGCGCATCTTGGCTGCAAAAGTGTCACAAATGTGGTATCGCCGTACTCGGGAGAAGTAGGGCAATGTGTTTTGTGGTGTATTTTTACATATACCCATGCTGGGTGAGAGAAATATTTCTGTAAATTGACAACTTTGTATAATTTTTTTTTAAAAGTTGTCATTTACAGAGATATTTCTTACACACAGTATGGGTATATGTAAAAATACACCCCAAAACACATTGCCCTACTTCTCCTGAGTATGGAGATACCACATGACTGACTCTTTTTTGCAGCCAACATGGGCAAAGGGGCCCAAATTCCAATGAGTACCTTTTAGGAGGGCATTTTTACGCATTTTTCTTCTCACGCTTTAGGGCCCCTAAAATGCCAGGACAGTATAAATACCCCACATGTGACCCCATTTTGGAAAGAAGACATCCCAAGGTATTCCGTGAGGGGCATGGCGAGTTCATAGAAGATTTTTTTTTGGCACAAGGTAGCGGAAATTAATTTTTTATAGTTTTTTCTCACAAAGTCTCCCTTTCCGCTAATTTTTGACAAAAAGTTTAATTTTTCATGGACTCACTTTGCCCCTCAGCGAATACCTTGGGGTGTCTTCTTTCCAAAATGGGGTCATTTTTGGGGTGTGTTTACTGTTCTGGCATTTTGGGCAGGGCTAAATTGTGAGCAGCCATGTAAAACCTAAAGGTACTCGTTGGAATTTGGGCCCCTTTGCGCACCCAGGCTGCAAAAAAGTGGCACACATGTGGTATCGCCGTACTCAGGAGAAGTAGGGCAATGTGTTTTGTGGTGTATTTTTACATGTACCCATACTGGGTGAGAGAAATATCTCTGTAAATTGACAACTTTGAATAAAAAAAATTAAAAAAACAAATTACTTACCGGTAATTCCCTTTTCTTGAATCCTCCATGACGGCATACCATGAGAGAGATGACCCGCCTCCAACCAGGTAGGGACAGGAAGTATAAAACGGACCCTCCTCCAGCAAAGCCTCAGTGTCTTCTGGACCGACAGCCTAGAGAATCCGCTCGTTCACATTTTTTCCTTTTTTTTTTTTGCAACACCCCACACACACACGCACCCAACACCTATTTGTCTTGTGCTTTTTTTTTTTTTTTTTTTTGGGGAATCCCTGCCGTCATGGAGGATTCAAGAAAAGGGAATTACCGGTAAGTAATTTGGTTTTTCCCTTTCATCCTCCATGACGGCATACCATGAGATATATCAGATTAATGACTCTTTAGGGGGGGGGTGACAGCTTCTAACACTCTTCTACCGAAGTTTAGGTCCTGTTTGAAACCTGTATCTACCCTGTAATGTTTTATAAACGTATGAGGGCTGGACCATGTTGCCGCTCTGCAAATTTGGTCTAAAGATACATTTGCTCTCTGGGCCCAAGATGTCGAGACTGATCTTGTAGAGTGGGCTCTAAGTTTACTAGTTGTAAGATTCTATTATAGCTAGTTTGATCCACCTAGCTAAGGAATCCTTTGTAGCCCTATGTCCTTTGAATCTTCCCTGAAACTGTATAAACAAGGCATCTGTCTTTCTGAATTCCCTGGTAGCGTCCAAATAGATCCGAATGGCCCTACAGGCATCAAGGTTATGAAATTTTTTCTCTCCCTCAGTTTTTGGATTCTGACAAAAGGACGGAACCACAATCTCTTCTTGTCTATGAAAATTGGACACTACTTTTGGGATAAAGGTGGAATCTAACCTGAACACCATCTTATCAGGAAATGTTATAAGAAAGGGTTCTCCTATTTTAAGAGCTTGAATCTCACAGACTCTGCGTGCGGAGGTAATCGCTACCAAAAATAAGACCTTAATAGTAACATATTTCAGAGCAATCTCTGACAAGGGTTCAAAGGGAGCTATTGTTAGACCTGACAGAACTAGGTTTAAATCCCAAGGGGGAACAAATGGCCTAATGAAAGGTTTAATCTGATCTGCCCCTTTTAAAAATCTTATGATCCATGGGTGGTCTGCGATTTTTATATCAAAGACTGCGCTTAACGCCGAAACATGCACCCTCAGGGTATTGGGGCGCAATCCTTTGTCAAAACCTGCTTGCAAAAACTCAGAACTGACTGTATAGAGAAAGCCTGGTAAGAGTTTCCTGTTTGTGAGCACCAGTCACAATACTTTGTCCAGATTCTAGAGTAAATCTTTGACGTAACTGTTTTTCTGCTTGCTGCCATTGTATCAATTACTCTATCTGAAAGGCCCTTAGCTCTCAACGTTAACCTTTCAGATGCCAGGCAGCCAGGTGTAGTCTTTCTACCTGCGGGTGATAGACAGGACCCTGAGAAAGAAGATTTTCTGTCCATGGCAGAATCCACGGACTCCCCAAGGCCATCTGTTTTAGCAGAGGAAACCAAGGTTTCTTGGCCCACAGAGGAGCTATTAATATTACATGAGCTCTCTCTTGGTGAATCTTCTTTATTACTCTTGGTAGCAGTGCCAGAGGAGGGAACGCGTAAGCTAGTCTGAAGTCCCACTTTTGAGCCAGAGCATCTACGCCTATGTTCCCATCGTGTGGGTTTAGTGAAAAGAATTTTTCCACTTTCGTATTTTGGGCTGACGCAAATAGGTCTACTTGTGGGGCACCCCACCTCTTGCTTAGGTCTGCAAAGATCTCCCGATCCAGAGCCCACTCTGTTGACCTCAAAGGAACCCGGCTTAAAAAATCCGCCTTCCTGTTCAGAGAACCTTTCAGATGAACTGCGGATAAGGTTCTTACGTGAAGTTCTGCCTAGGAAAATATTTCTTCTGACAATTTTTCTAGTTTCTCGCTCCTTGTTCCTCCTTGATGGTTTATGTATGCTACTACTGTAGCATTGTCTGATCTTATTTGTACATCTTTGTTCACCAGATGCTGGGAGAAAACTTTCAACGCCTCCCAAACTGCCCCTAGCTCTCTCAGGTTTGAGGACTGGTTTGACTGTTCTCTGGACCATTTTCCCTGACAAGACTGGGAGGAGCAATAAGCCCCACATCCCCAGAGGCTTGCATCTGTGGTGATGGTCAGAATCTGTTCTGGGGACCAACCTACTCCCTTTCTTAGGTGGTCTGGATCCAGCCACCATTGGAGAGAATCTTTTACCGAGGAGGGAATCATGATCCTCTGATCCAGAGACTCCTGTCTCCTGTTCCAACCTTGTAGTAACCATTTCTGCAGAACACGAGTATGAAATTGTGCCCATTTTACCGCAGGAATGCACGCTGTTAGGGACCCTAACAGCTTCATAACTCCTCTGATTGAGCAACTGGCATTTTCTGTGAATTCCGAGACTGCCCTCATGACGCCGGATACTTTTTCTTCTGGTAGAAAAGTCTTCTGAAGCACTAAGCAGGCGCCTAAGAATTGTAGTCTTTGTGAAGGAACAAGCTTTGATTTTTCCCAATTTTTTATCCATCCCAATTGGGTCAACACTAGAGTTGAGCGAACACCTGGATGTTCGGGTTCGACGAGTTCGGCCGAACTTTCGAAAAATGTTCGGGTTCGGGATCCGAACTCGACCCGAACTTCATCCCGAACCCGAACCCCATAGAAGTCAATGGGGACCCGAACTTTTGGGCACTAAAAAGGCTGTAAAACACACCCGGAAAGGGCTAGAGGGCTGCAAAAGGCAGCAAAATGTAGTTAAATCCCCTGCAAACAAATATAGATAGAGAAATGATGAGTTAACATAAAATAAATAAAAATTAAACAATATTAATTGGAGGGAGGTCCCATAGCACAGAATCAGGCTTCAAGTCACCCACCAATGGAGAAGGTCACTTACTATTATTTTGACCACAGCACCCAGACAAAGGAGAGAGGTCCCACAGCAGAGAACCAGGCATCATATCACCCACCACAGGAGTAGGCCACCATTTAGTTACTTTGACCCCTGCACCCAGGACGGAGGAGAGAGGTTACACAGCAGAGAATCAGGCATCATATCAGCCACCACAGGAGAAGCCACCATTGAGTTACTTTGACCCCTGCACCCAGGAAGAGGAGAGAGGCCCCACAGCACATATTCTGGCATCATACTCAGCCACCACAGGAGAAGCCACCATTGAGTTACTTTGACCCCTGCACCCAGGAAGAGGAGAGAGGCCCCACAGCACATATTCTGGCATCATACTAACCACCACAGGAGAAGCCACCATTGAGTTACTTTGACCCCTGCACCCAGGAAGAGGAGAGAGGCCCCACAGCACATATTCTGGCATCATATCAGCCACCACAGGAGAAGCCACCATTGAGTTACTTTGACCCCGCACCCAGGAAGAGGAGAGAGGCACCACAGCACATATTCTGGCATCATATCAGCCACCACAGGAGAAGCCACCATTGAGTTACTTTGACCCCTGCACCCAGGAAGAGGAGAGAGGCCCCACAGCACATATTCTGGCATCATACTAACCACCACAGGAGAAGCCACCATTGAGTTACTTTGACCCCTGCACCCAGGAAGAGAGAGAGGCCCCACAGCACATATTCTGGCATCATATCAGCCACCACAGGAGAAGCCACCATTGAGTTACTTTGACCCCGCACCCAGGAAGAGGAGAGAGGCACCACAGCACATATTCTGGCATCATATCAGCCACCACAGGAGAAGCCACCATTGAGTTACTTTGACCCCGCACCCAGGAAGAGGAGAGAGGCACCACAGCACATATTCTGGCATCATATCAGCCACCACAGGAGAAGCCACCATTGAGTTACTTTGACCCCTGCACCCAGGAAGAGGAGAGAGGCCCCACAGCACATATCTCCTGGCATCATATCAGCCACCACAGGAGAAGCCACCATTGAGTTACTTTGACCCCTTCACCCAAACAGAGGAGAGAGGTTCCACATCAGAGAATCAGGCATCATATCAACCACCACAGGAGTAGGCCACAATTTAATGGGACCCCGGCAACCATGTCAGATGGCACAACCATCAGCTTCATATCAATCAGCACAGGAGAAGGCGACTTTGAAAGACTTTGACCCCTACACCCAGACGGAGGAGAGAGGTTACACAGCAGAGAATCAGGCATTTAGATCACCCACCACAGGAGTAGGCCACCATTGAATCAGACCCCGGCAACCATGTCAGATGGCACAAGCATAAGCTATATATCAATCAGCACAGGAGAAGCGACTTTGACAGACTTTGACCCCTACACCCGGACGGAGGAGAGAGGTTTCAAAGCAGAGAATCAGGCATTTAGATCACCCACCACAGGAGTAGGCCCCAATTTAATGGGACCCCGGCAACCATGTCAGATGGCACAACCATCAGCTTCATATCAATCAGCACAGGAGAAGGCGACTTTGAAAGACTTTGACCCCTACACCCAGACGGAGGAGAGAGGTTTCACAGCAGAGAATCAGGCATTTAGATCACCCACCACAGGAGTAGGCCCCCATTGAATCAGACCCTGGCAACCATGTCAGATGGCACAACCATCAGCTTTATATCAATCAGCACAGGAGAAGGCGACTTTGAAAGACTTTGACCCCTACACCCAGATGGAGGAGAGAGGTTTCACAGCAGAGAATCAGGCATCATATCAACCACCACAGGAGAAGCCACCATTTAGTTACTTTGACCCTGCACCCAGGAAGAGGAGAGAGGCACCACAGCACATATTCTGGCATCATATCAGCCACCACAGGAGAAGCCACCATTGAGTTACTTTGACCCCTGCACCCAGGAAGAGGAGAGAGGCCCCACAGCACATATTCTGGCATCATACTAACCACCACAGGAGAAGCCACCATTGAGTTACTTTGACCCTGCACCCAGGAAGAGGAGAGAGGCCCCACAGCACATATTCTGGCATCATATCAGCCACCACAGGAGAAGCCACCATTGAGTTACTTTGACCCCTGCACCCAGGAAGAGGAGAGAGGCACCACAGCACATATTCTGGCATCATATCAGCCACCACAGGAGAAGCCACCATTGAGTTACTTTGACCCTGCACCCAGGAAGAGGAGAGAGGCCCCACAGCACATATTCTGGCATCATACTAACCACCACAGGAGAAGCCACCATTGAGTTGCTTTGACCCCTGCACCCAGGAAGAGGAGAGAGGCCCCACAGCACATATTCTGGCATCATATCAGCCACCACAGGAGAAGCCACCATTGAGTTACTTTGACCCCTGCACCCAGGAAGAGGAGAGAGGCACCACAGCACATATTCTGGCATCATATCAGCCACCACAGGAGAAGCCACCATTGAGTTACTTTGACCCCGCACCCAGGAAGAGGAGAGAGGCACCACAGCACATATTCTGGCATCATATCAGCCACCACAGGAGAAGCCACCATTGAGTTACTTTGACCCCTGCACCCAGGAAGAGGAGAGAGGCCCCACAGCACATATTCTGGCATCATATCAGCCACCACAGGAGAAGCCACCATTTAGTTACTTTGACCCCTTCACCCAAACAGAGGAGAGAGGTTCCACATCAGAGAATAAGGCATCATATCAACCACCACAGGAGTAGGCCACAATTTAATGGGACCCCGGCAACCATGTCAGATGGCACAACCATCAGCTTCATATCAATCAGCACAGGAGAAGGCGACTTTGAAAGACTTTGACCCCTACACCCAGACGGAGGAGAGGTTACACAGCAGAGAATCAGGCATTTAGATCACCCACCACAGGAGTAGGCCACCATTGAATCAGACCCGGCAACCATGTCAGATGGCACAAGCATAAGCTTTATATCCAATCAGCACAGGAGAAGGCGACTTTGACAGACTTTGACCCCTACACCCGGACGGAGGAGAGAGGTTTCAAAGCAGAGAATCAGGCATTTAGATCACCCACCACAGGAGTAGGCCCCAATTTAATGGGACCCCGGCAACCATGTCAGATGGCACAACCATCAGCTTCATATCAATCAGCACAGGAGAAGGCGACTTTGAAAGACTTTGACCCCTACACCCAGACGGAGGAGAGAGGTTTCACAGCAGAGAATCAGGCATTTAGATCACCCACCACAGGAGTAGGCCCCCATTGAATCAGACCCTGGCAACCATGTCAGATGGCACAACCATCAGCTTTATATCAATCAGCACAGGAGAAGGCGACTTTGAAAGACTTTGACCCCTACACCCAGATGGAGGAGAGAGGTTTCACAGCAGAGAATCAGGCATCATATCAACCACCACAGGAGAAGCCACCATTTAGTTACTTTGACCCCTGCACCCAGGAAGAGGAGAGAGGCACCACAGCACATATTCTGGCATCATATCAGCCACCACAGGAGAAGCCACCATTGAGTTACTTTGACCCCTGCACCCAGGAAGAGAGAGAGGCCCCACAGCACATATTCTGGCATCATACTAACCACCACAGGAGAAGCCACCATTGAGTTACTTTGACCCCTGCACCCAGGAAGAGAGAGAGGCCCCACAGCACATATTCTGGCATCATATCAGCCACCACAGGAGAAGCCACCATTGAGTTACTTTGACCCCCGCACCCAGGAAGAGGAGAGAGGCACCACAGCACATATTCTGGCATCATATCAGCCACCACAGGAGAAGCCACCATTGAGTTACTTTGACCCCTGCACCCAGGAAGAGAGAGAGGCCCCACAGCACATATTCTGGCATCATACTAACCACCACAGGAGAAGCCACCATTGAGTTACTTTGACCCCTGCACCCAGGAAGAGGAGAGAGGCCCCACAGCACATATTCTGGCATCATATCAGCCACCACAGGAGAAGCCACCATTGAGTTACTTTGACCCCGCACCCAGGAAGAGGAGAGGCACCACAGCACATATTCTGGCATCATATCAGCCACCACAGGAGAAGCCACCATTGAGTTACTTTGACCCCGCACCCAGGAAGAGAGAGAGGCACCACAGCACATATTCTGGCATCATATCAGCCACCACAGGAGAAGCCACCATTGAGTTACTTTGACCCCTGCACCCAGGAAGAGGAGGAGGCCCCACAGCACATATTCTGGCATCATATCAGCCACCACAGGAGAAGCCACCATTTAGTTACTTTGACCCCTTCACCCAAACAGAGGAGAGAGGTTCCACATCAGAGAATCAGGCATCATATCAACCACCACAGGAGTAGGCCACAATTTAATGGGACCCCGGCAGCCATGTCAGATGGCACAACCATCAGCTTCATATCCAATCAGCACAGGAGAAGGCGACTTTGAAAGACTTTGACCCCTACACCCAGACGGAGGAGAGGTTTCACAGCAGAGAATCAGGCATTTAGATCACCCACCACAGGAGTAGGCCCCCATTGAATCAGACCCTGGCAGCCATGTCAGATGGCACAACCATCAGCTTTATATCAATCAGCACAGGAGAAGGCGACTTTGAAAGACTTTGACCCCTACACCCAGATGGAGGAGAGAGGTTTCACAGCAGAGAATCAGGCATCATATCAACCACCACAGGAGAAGCCACCATTTAGTTACTTTGACCCCTGCACCCAGGAAGAGGAGAGAGGCACCACAGCACATATTCTGGCATCATATCAGCCACCACAGGAGAAGCCACCATTGAGTTACTTTGACCCCTGCACCCAGGAAGAGGAGAGGCCCCACAGCACATATTCTGGCATCATACTAACCACCACAGGAGAAGCCACCATTGAGTTACTTTGACCCCTGCACCCAGGAAGAGGAGAGGCCCCACAGCACATATTCTGGCATCATATCAGCCACCACAGGAGAAGCCACCATTGAGTTACTTTGACCCCGCACCCAGGAAGAGGAGAGAGGCACCACAGCACATATTCTGGCATCATATCAGCCACCACAGGAGAAGCCACCATTGAGTTACTTTGACCCCTGCACCCAGGAAGAGGAGAGAGGCCCCACAGCACATATTCTGGCATCATACTAACCACCACAGGAGAAGCCACCATTGAGTTACTTTGACCCCTGCACCCAGGAAGAGGAGAGAGGCCCACAGCACATATTCTGGCATCATATCAGCCACCACAGGAGAAGCCACCATTGAGTTACTTTGACCCCGCACCCAGGAAGAGGAGAGAGGCACCACAGCACATATTCTGGCATCATATCAGCCACCACAGGAGAAGCCACCATTGAGTTACTTTGACCCCGCACCCAGGAAGAGGAGAGAGCACCACAGCACATATTCTGGCATCATATCAGCCACCACAGGAGAAGCCACCATTGAGTTACTTTGACCCCTGCACCCAGGAAGAGGAGAGAGGCCCCACAGCACATATTCTGGCATCATATCAGCCACCACAGGAGAAGCCACCATTTAGTTACTTTGACCCCTTCACCCAAACAGAGGAGAGAGGTTCCACATCAGAGAATCAGGCATCATATCAACCACCACAGGAGTAGGCCACAATTTAGTTTATTTGACCCCTGCACCCAGGAAGGGAGAGAGGCCCACAGCACATATTCTGGCATCATATCACACACCACAGGAGAAGGCCTCTTTCAGTGATTTAGGCCTTTGGACCCAGACAGAGGAGAGAGGTCAGAGGTTAGCTTCATATCCCCCAGCACAGCAGAAGACCGCTTTATTTGACTTAGGCCTCAGCACCCAGACAGAAGACAGAGGTAGCATGGCAGAGGTTATGGCTTCATGTCACCCGTTAGTTTAACCGGCCACTTTCATCTGGTTAGGCCCGGCGCCCAGACAGAGAAGAGTTTCATTCAACTGTGGGTTTCATAAAATTTGTATCAAATAAAGAAGTGGCCCGTAGCACAACAAGACATGTTTTAGGCAGTTAATAATGACTACTCTGCACAAGGGAGGGACAGGTCCTGTGGGATCCATGCCTGGTTCATCTTTATGAAGGTCAGCTTGTCCACGTTGGCTGTGGACAGGCGGCTGCGCTTGTCAGTAATGGCGCCCCCTGCCGTGCTGAATACGCGTTCAGATAAGCGCTGGCCGCCGGGCAGGAAAGCACCTCAAGGCATAACATGCTAACTCTGGCCACGTGGACAATTTTGGAAACAAAGTAGTTGAATGGGGCGAACCATCCAGTCAGGATGTGGAGGAGTGTGCAGACATACTGTTCAACCATGTTAGTGAAATGCTGCCTCCTGCTAACACGTTCCGTATCAGGTGTCGGTGCAGATAGCTGTGGCGTGGAGACAAAACTTTCCACATTTCTGCCATACTAACCCTGCCCTCAGATGAGCTGGCCGTGACACAGCTGCGTTGGCGACCTCTTGCCACTCCTCTGCCTTCACCTTCCACCTGTTCCCCTGTGACATGTGGGAATGCTCTCAAGAGCGCCTCTATCAGCGTGCGCTTGTACTCGCGCATCTTGCGGTCGCTCTCCAGTTCAGGAATTAAAGTGGGCACATGTGTCTTTATACCGGGGATCCAGCAGGGTGGCCACCCAGTAGTCTGCACACGTTAAAACGTGGGCAACTCTGCTAGTCGTTATATTCGCTCATGTGGGCCCAGGCTACCCATGGGTAGGACAAGCTGTCCTCTGTGGGAGGCGTATCGTCATCGATCCACCGTATCCCCCAGCCTCGCACCAGTGATGGGCCTGGGCTGCCACCCCGCTGTGAACTTGCGTCATCCTCGTCCCCTCCACCTCCTCATCCTCCTCGTCCTCCAGTACAGTGCCTTGGCTGGCGACTTGTGAACCTGTCCTCTGCTGCTTAAACAAACCTCCCTCTGAGCCACTTCGAACAGACTGGCCCGAAAGTGTTAAAAGCTGAGCCCTCATCCTCCTCCTCCTCCTCCACCTGGGCCACCTCCTCTAACATCATTGCCTAAGTGTTTTCTCAAGGAGACATAGAAGTGGTATTGTAACGCTGATAACAGTGTCATCGCCACTGGCCATGTTGGTGGAGTACTCGAAACAGCGCAGCAGGGCACACAGGTCTCGCATGGAGGCCCAATCATTGGTGGTGAAGTGGTGCTGTTCGGCAGTGCGACTGAGCGTGCGTGCTGCAGCTGAAACTCCACTATGGCCTGCTGCTGCTCGCACAGTCTCTCCAGCATGTGCAAGGTGGAGTTCCACCGGGTGGGCACGTCGCATATGAGGGCGGTGGCGGGAAGGCCGAAGTTCCGCTGTAGCGCAGACAGGCGAGCAGCGGCAGGATGTGAGCAGCGGAGCGCGCACAGGCGGCCCGCACTTTATGCAGCAGCTCTGACATGTTGGGGTAGTGGTGAATGAACCTCTGCACCACCAAGTTCAGCACATGCGCCAGGCAAGGGATGTGCGTCAAACCGGCTAGTCCCAGAGCTGCCACGAGATTTCGCCCATTATCGCACACCACCAGGCCTGGCTTGAGGCCCACCGGCAGAAACCACTCGTCGGTCTGTTGTTCAATACCCGCCACAACTCCTGCGCGGTGTGGGGCCTGTCCCCAAACATGAGTTTCAGAATGGCCTGCTGGCGTTTACCCGGGCTGTGCTGAAGTTGGTGGTGAAGGTGTGTGGCTGACTGGATGAGCTGGTGGAAGCAGTGGAGGAGGAAGCCGAGTAGGAGGAGGAGGCTACAGGAGGCAGAGAATGATGCCCTGCGATCCTAGGGGCGGAAGGACGTGCGCCAAGGAACTGTCCGCCTGGGGCCCAGCCGCCACTACATTCATCCAGTGTGCAGTTAGTGAGATATAGCGTCCCTGGCCGTGCTTACTGGTCCACGTATCTGTGGTTAGGTGGACCTTGCCACAAATGGCGTTGCGCAGTGCACACTTGATTTTATCGGACACTTGCATGTGCAGGAAGGCACGGCTGTCTTGGAGAAGTAGTGGCGGCTGGGAACCACATACTGCGGGACAGCCATGGCCATCAGCTGTTTGAAGCTGTCTGTGTCCACCAGCCGGAATGACAGCATTTCAAAGGCCAGCAGTTTAGAAATGCTGGCGTTCAGGCCAAGGGCTCGAGGGTGACTCGGGGAATTTGCGCTTCCTCTCTAAGGTTTGAGATATTGAGAGCTGAACGCTGCTGTGTGATATAGTGGAGACGGCTAGTTGACGGTGGCGGTGGTGGTGGTGTCGGTGGCACATCCTCTGTTTGCTGCTCGGCAGGTGGCAACATTCCTCTCGAGGCGGAAGCCGAGGCAGCAGCGGTAGAGGAGCAGGGGAGCCTCAGCGAGTGCCTGGTTTTTAAGGTGTGTACTCCACTGCAGTTCATGCTTTGCATGTAGATGCCTGGTCATGCAGGTTGTGCTGAGGTTCAGAACGTTAATGCCTCGCCTCAGGCTCTGATGGCAGAGCGTGCAAGTCACTCGGGTCTTGTCGGTAGGACATTGTTTAAGAAGTGCCATGCCAGGGAACTCTTTGAAGCTGCCTTTGTGGGGCTGGGTCCTGTTGGCGATGTCAGTAGCAGGCGAACTCTGGGGCGGCGGCTCGTCTGCTTTGGCCCCCTGCTCCCTCTTTGGCTTCGCTGTTGTCTCGGTCTCACCACTACCTCTTCCTCTGAACTGTGAAAGTCATCGCCACGACCTTCAGTCCATGTGGGGTCTAAGACCTCATCGTCCTCTGCATCGTCTTCCACCCAGTCTCCCTCCCTGACCTCCTCCTGTTCAGTCTGCACACTGCAAAAAGAGCGGCAGTGGGCACCTGTGTTTCGTCATCATCAGAGAGTCGGTGACTCTGCTGTGGTGGTATTCCCATGTCCTCTTCATCTGGAGACATAAGTGGTTGTGCGTCAGTGCATGGTATGTCTTCCTCCACTGGGAAGGGCTAGGTGGGCGCCCCTGGGAAACCCTGGAAGCAGAGTCTTCAAACAGAAGAAGAGACTGCTGCATAACTTGTGGCTCAGACCGTTTCCCTGATATGCTGGGGTGATGTGACAGACTGATGGGCTTGGTTTTCAGGTGCCACCTGTGCGCTTTCCGCAGAAGACTGGGTGGAAGACCATGTGGTGAACGTGCTGGAAGCACTGTCGGCCACCCAATCGATTAATGCCTGTACCTGCTCAGGCCTTACCATCCTAAGAGCGGCATTGGGCCCCACGAGATGTTGCGGTACATTCTGCCGGCTAGTTGAGGAGTTCGTTCCCTACTGTGTGCGCCTGGGGCCGAGCGGCCACGTCCTCTACCAGCAACAGAGGCTCCACGGACACCACCACGACCGCGTCCTCGTCCCATAATAGTATTTTCTTCATTGTTGCGATTCAACTCGCACCACAATGAAATATATTATTTTTATAAGCAAAATCCCCTCACTGGAATACTTTCAGTCTTTTGACTGTATGGATTACAGATGGAATGACTGTTATATGTGAGTACCGCTTTCTTTGACAGATTCTAGTATGGGTACATATATGTTTTCCCAACCCCAGCACATTAGTTTGCTAATTCCAGATGTATGAAAGCATGAGCCTAACTGTATCTAGTATATTGAACGCCAGATAAACTAACTTGGCCTTTTTAAATAAAAAAAAATTCCCTCACTGGAATACTTTCAGTCTTTTGACTGTATGGATTACAGATGGAATGACTGTTATATGTGAGTACCGCTTTCTTTGACAGATTCTAGTATGGGTACATATATGTTTTCCCAACCCCAGCACATTAGTTTGCTAATTCCAGATGTATGAAAGCATGAGCCTAACTGTATCTAGTATATTGAACGCCAGATAAACTAACTTGGCCTTTTTAAATAAAAAAATTCCCTCACTGGAATACTTTCAGTCTTTTGACTGTATGGATTACAGATGGAATGACTGTTATATGTGAGTACCGCTTTCTTTGACAGATTCTAGTATGGGTACATATATGTTTTCCCAACCCCAGCACATTAGTTTGCTAATTCCAGATGTATGAAACGCAGGCCTAACTGTATCTAGTATATTGAGCGCCAGATAAACTAACTTGGCCTTTTTAAATAAAAAAATTCCCTCACTGGAATACTTTCAGTCTTTTGACTGTATGGATTACAGATGGAATGACTGTTATATGTGAGTACCGCTTTCTTTGACAGATTCTAGTATGGGTACATATATGTTTTCCCAACCCCAGCACATTAGTTTGCTAATTCCAGATGTATGAAGCATGCAGGCCTAACTGTATCTAGTATATTGAGCGCCAGATAAACTAACTTGGCCTTTTTAAATAAAAAAATTCCCTCACTGGAATACTTTCAGTCTTTTGACTGTATGGATTACAGATGGAATGACTATTATATGTGAGTACCGCTTTCTTTGACAGATTCTAGTATGGGTACATATATGTTTTCCCAACCCCAGCACATTAGTTTGCTAATTCCAGATGTATGAAAGCATGAGCCTAACTGTATCTAGTATATTGAGCATCAGATAAACTAACTTGGCCTTTTTAAATAAAAAAATTCCCTCACTGGAATACTTTCAGTCTTTTGACTGTATGGATTACAGATGGAATGACTGTTATATGTGAGTACCGCTTTCTTTGACAGATTCTAGTATGGGTACATATATGTTTTCCCAACCCCAGCACATTAGTTTGCTAATTCCAGATGTATGAAACGCATAGGCCTAACTGTATCTAGTATATTGAGCAGCCAGATAAACTAACTTGGCCTTTTTAAATAAAAAAATTCCCTCACTGGAATACTTTCAGTCTTTTGACTGTATGGATTACAGATGGAATGACTGTTATATGTGAGTACCGCTTTCTTTGACAGATTCTAGTATGGGTACATATATGTTTTCCCAACCCCAGCACATTAGTTTGCTAATTCCAGATGTATGAAAGCATGAGCCTAACTGTATCTAGTATATTGAGCACCAGATAAACTAACTTGGCCTTTTTAAATAAAAAAATTCCCTCACTGGAATACTTTCAGTCTTTTGACTGTATGGATTACAGATGGAATGACTGTTATATGTGAGTACCGCTTTCTTTGACAGATTCTAGTATGGGTACATATATGTTTTCCCAACCCCAGCACATTAGTTTGCTAATTCCAGATGTATGAAAGCATGAGCCTAACTGTATCTAGTATATTGAGCATGAGATAAACTAACTTGGCCTTTTTAAATAAAAAAAAATTCCCTCACTGGAATACTTTATGGCTTTTCACTGTATGGATTACAGGTGGACTGGTATTAGTAGGGGTGACACAAGCACACCCAAGTCCCTGATGTAGGATTTCTATGGCACAGACCACTATTACAAGTGATTAATGGGCGTTGGGAGAGATTGTGCTGCAGCACTAGTCCCAAGATGGCCGCCGCCTATCAGCCCAGTAACATGTGCCACAAAATGGTCTGCACAACCTTTAAAAAAATAGCCTTGGACTGTGCTGCTAAATCGCTATTGGTCTGAATCCCAGGTGTAGATGTCTGACTTGTTTGGAGCTTTGGAATGCACACTGTGGCAGCTTCTGCTGCAGCACTACAAATCGCAAAATGGCGGCCGGCGGTCAGCCCAGGTACATGTGGATGGAAAAATCACTCTGGCCACTCTAAAAATAGCCAATCCCTATCAAAAAGCAGCTCAGCTGCAGTTGTTCAGATGAATCACAGGTGGAGGAGAGAAATTTGCTTCCAGTTATTCAATTATCCCTGCCTATTCTCGCCCTAGCATCAGCTGCGTCTATCCCTGTTCTATTCACATCGGGAGTGAGCACGTCCCGACGTGCGCACAAGCTTATAAAGAGGCTGAGTCACATGCTGCACTTGGCCAATCACAGCCTTGCCAATCGTAGGCATGGCTGCGATGGCATCTTAGGGCAAGTAGTATGATGCATGTTGATTGGCTGCTTTGCAGCCTTTCAAAATGCGCCAAAATACATGCCGAACGACGAACCCGAACCCGAACTTTTACGAAAAAGTTCGGGTTCGGGTCCGTGTCACGAACACCCCAAAATTCGGTACGGACCCGAACTATGCTCGAACTGTTCGCTCAACACTAGTCAACACCTGACACGTCACAGAAATATTTTTCTGAAGTTTTTCTTCCGAATCTCCTACAATTAAGAGGTCGTCTAAATAAGGCACTATCAGAATGTTCCTCATTCTTAAATGTGCCATCACCTCTGTCATAATTTTCGTGAATACCCTTGGGGCTGTTGTGATGCCAAAGGGAAGAACCTGGAATTGAAAATGGTGGATCTCTTCCCCTAGATATACCGCAAACCTTAGGAACTTTTGGGCTTCGATACACATGGGTACATGATAATATGCGTCTTTTAAGTCGATTGACGCTAAAAAATCCCCTTCTTTTAGTAGATTTCAGGGACTCCATTTTGAATCTTTCGTATTTTATAAACTTGTTTAGTTTCTTTAGGTTTAGAATTAACCTGAACTTCCCGTTTTTTTTTTACCAAAATTACAGTGGAATAGAATCCCCTTCCCCGTTGGGGTGGAGGTACCGGAACGATGGCTTTTTGGGTTAAAAGGTTCCTGATCCCTTCTTCTAACTTTTCTTGAAAAAGGGGAGATTTTTGAACCGGAGTTACCTTGAACCAACATGGCGGCGGAGGAAGGCTGAAAAAAATGTCGAGACCTCTTAAAACAATGTTTAGAACCCAGGGATTTTGGGTAATGAGCTCCCAAGCCTCTCGAAAAAACTGTAGTCTTCCTCCCACCGAAATGCTGGCGTCATTGTTTTGAATTTTCGGGATTTTTGGGGGTGAACAAAAACCCCCTATTTTTACTCTGGATTTTCCTTTCCAACTACTTCTGTCCGTCTTTTGGAATAGAAATTCCCTCTCTTCTTTGTTTTATAAAGGAAACTTTCTTTTGCTAGTATCTTTGGGAAAGGATTTTTATTATCTGCAGCTTTTCCAGAATAGTCTCCAGATCTTGTCCAAACATTAAATTACCGTGAAACGGTGAGACTACATAGCTTCATTTTTGGCAGCTCGTCCCCAGTCCACGACTTTAACCATAAGGCTCTTCTTGCTGCCACAGATAAACCAGAGGTTCTAGCCGCTATTCTCACTGACTCTGCTGTAGCATCCGAGACAAAATCAACCGCTTTTAATAGAAGAGGAAAGGCATCTTTTAAACTATCATACGGAGCACCCTCCCTAACGAGTACCTCTAGTCGTTTGTAACCATTTTTTCATGGAGCAGGAAACTGAGGTGGCTGCAAGATTAGGTTTAAACATTGCTGTGCAGATTCCCAGGTTTTCTTTAAAGTGGAATCTACTTTTTGTCCATAGGATCTTTTAATGATCCCATATCCTCAAAGGGCAGGGAATTTGAACCTTTAACCAGTTTTAGAGAGGGATACGTCAACCTTAGGACAGAGTCGTTAATAAGGTCTCAGTCATCGTCACTAAGCGGAAGTCTATGTCTCATTGTTCTGGAAATAAACAGTCTCCTATCTGGTGATTTCCACTCCCTTTTAATCATGTCCATCATGTTATTATGTACTGGGAATACACGTCTTTTCTTATGCTCAAGACCCCCATACATCTCATCTTGGACAGATCTGTGAATTTTTCATCAGCAAGATCCATTGTCGTCCTAATTACTTTGACTAATTCACTAGTGTCTTCAGACGAGAAAGAAAACTTTCGAATTCTGAGTCAGAACCCGAAGAATCATCGGACTCATCACTATCAGATCCAGAATCCGTACTTCAAATCCGGAGGAAGCAGATACACATTCTCTGCCTCTTGATTTAGTTTTGTGGCTGGCCGAGACAGGATTGGAAGTGGGCTGTTCAGACAAGACAGAACGCATCTCTTCCCTAATCACGTCTCTCAACTCATCCCTAATGGACGGAACTAAATCTTTGGCCATAGCAGCCGTGCAGTTCTTACAAAACTTCCTGCTATACTTGTCAGGCAATTTTACTGCACAACTCACACACTTCATACTACTAGAAGTTTTTGCTTTTTTAGCCACATCTTTATCACTCTGCAGGCAACCGGAATAAGAAAAGAAACATAACAGAGGGGAGGACATTAATACCAAATTATAAAACCACATCCCTTTTATCCCTTGTAGGGAACTCACGGTGGTAGCATTTCCTGAGGGATCCATCTGTCCTGCTGCAGTGTCAGCCATCACAGCCCCTCTTAAATCACCCCTCAGATCAGTGGGCAACCTCCGTCTTGATCTGGCGCGCCTTTTTATAGCTCCGCCCCTTCCGGTCGTTGCGCTACCCGGAAGTCCCGGTGGAACGCATGTGGAACGCACCGGACTTCCGGTGACGTCATCGCCAGCGCCGAAGGTCGGCGATGAGGAGCTGTATGCCGGAGGAACTAAATAAGTGTCCGGCCAACACATGACTCCCCCCCCCGGCGCGGTAGAAGGGAGGAGAGCGGCAGGGTCCCTTACCAAGACGCCCAGCACCTGAACAACTCCAATATAGGAGGTAGGAGCTGCCTGCCGACATGTGTAAGGCATTCCTTGACTTTCCCACCTCTGCTGCCTTAACAGAACGTGGACCCATGACAGTTTGCCATGAGTGATCACCCATCTCCCACCTGGAGGGACAGGAAGACACTGAGGCTTTGCTGGAGGAGGGTCCGTTTTATACTTCCTGTCCCTACCTGGTTGGAGGCGGGTCATCTCTCTCATGGTATGCCGTCATGGAGGATGAAAGGGAAAAGTTGTCGTTTACGGCGATATTTCTTACACAAAGTATGGGTATGTATAAAAATACACCCCAAAACACATTGCCCTACTTCTCCGCGGTATGGCGATACCGCGTGTGACACTTTTTTGCAGCCAAGATGCGCAAAGGGGCCCTAAAACCAATGAGTACCTTTAGGATTTCACAGGGCATTTTTACGCATTTGGATTCTCACGCTTTAGGACCCCTAAAATGCCAGGGCAGTATAAATACCCCACAAGTGACCCCATTTTGGAAAGAAGACACCCCAAGGTATTCCGTGAGGGGCATGGCGAGTTCACAGCAAAAAAAAAAATTTTGCCACAAGTTAGCGGAAATTGATATATATATTTTTTTTTACAAAGTCTCATATTCCACTAACTTATGACAAAAAATAAAATTTTACATGAACTCACCATACCCCTCACGGAATACCTTGGGGTGTCTTCTTTCTAAAATGGGGTCACATGTGAGGTGTTTGTACTGCCCTGGCATTTGAGGGTCTCCGCAATCATTAAAAGTATGGCCAGCATTAGGAGTTTCTGCGATTCTCCTTATATTGAGCATACGGGTAATGAGATTTTTTTTTTCCGTTTAGCCTCTGGGCTGAAAAAAAAAAAAAAAATGAACGGCACAGATTTTTTCATTCGCATCGATCATCGTGGATTAAAAAATCTCTGACAAAATCAGTGACTGCGGCGCGGTGGGCGATAGCTACCTAACAAGTAGCTAACCAACTGGCGGTGATAAGGGACCCTTATGCCCCATTCACACGTCCGCAATTCTGTTTGCGGAACGGAATTGCAGACCCATTCGTTTCTATGGGGACAGACTTTGTCCCGCTCGGATCTGGAATTACAGATCCGCGCTTCCGGGTCTGCACTTCCGTTCTGCAAAAATATAGAACATGTCCTATTCTTGTCCGCAATTGCGGACAAGAAAAAGCATTTTCTATATAGTTCTGGCAATGTGCGGATCTGCAAAATGCGGAAAGCACATTGCCAGTGTCCGTGTTTTGAGGATCCGTGAATCCACGGATCCGCAAAACACATATGGACGTTTGAATGGAGCCTTACAAGGGGTGTGATCAATGACAGGGGGGTGATCAGTGAATTTAGATGGGGTGATCAAGGGGTTAATGTAGTGTTTGGTGCAACTTTACATAGCTACCTGGTCCTCTGGTGGTTGATCCCAGCAAATGGGACCACCAGAGGACCAGGTAGCAGGTATATCAGACGCTGTTAACAAAACAGCGTCTGATATACTTGTTTGATGCTATTTATTTAGCATCTACAGCCTGCCAGCTTTGATCAATCGCTGCAGTAGAACTCCTGAGACGCGCAGCACTGTGAATGCGCGTGCGTGCACAGGAAGTCTCGCGAGATGACGCGTCAGATCAGAACTACAGGACCGCCCGCCGGACACATCTGTGCGTTAGGCGGTCCTGTAGTGGTTAAAGATAAGAAATATACAAAGCCGTCAGATGTGGCTCAAAGTTGACATGATTGTGGCATATGATATTAATAACAGAGTGTACAATTTAAAATAAATACCTGACCCATTTTCTCGTGATGGGCTGGCTGCCACCATCTTGTGTGAAGGTCTGGCACGAAATCTTGCATGACCCGAAATGTCGTCATCATATGTCACCATGCACGGGATTTCCTTCGAGATCTTCAAGCAAGATGGTGGCATCAAGCAAATGGGTCAGGTAAGGATTTTTTTTTTTTTTACACTGTTTCAGCTTAAATTGATTCATTATCGCGAAGCACGAGGAAATTAAGCTTCACAGCTAATCGAATTTACCTGCAATTCGGATGGTGGATTTCGACTCACTTATCACTAATCATCATGTAAATACGTGGTCACAACAATATTACTACTGTAGGATAAAATGAATGCTAATGTATCTATGTATACTAAACTCATATTGATAGCCTACATATTGCTTAACCCCATTTCAAAAGGGAATAAAAATAAATTATACTCATACCCCTCTGCTCCAGTTCCAGTGCTCTAGCCTTTCTGACAGTGCTTTTTCAAAATGGCTGTAGTGGAATTGGGCCAATCACTGGCTTCAGTAATTTGTGCATTACACTGCTAAAGCCAGTGACTGGCTACAGTAGTCAGGCGCCTGCGTCCTCAGCTCACTGACCATCTGTTAGTTTGGTGGGTAAACGCAAATAATGAGGAGAACATCAAATAAGAGACGTGGACATGGTCGTGGTGGTGTTGGTGGAGCTCCTGTTGCTGGGAGAGGACGTGGCCGCTCTGCACCAGCTACAGGTCCAAGTGAAACACCTTCCTCAGGTGCGAGTAGGCGACAAAACCTGCAGCGTTATTTGGTAGGCCCGAATGCCGCTGTACGGATGGTGAGGCCAGAACAAGTACAGGCGATAGTAGATTGGGTGGCTGACGGTGGCGCCAGTTCCTTCACAGTATCTCCCATCCAGTCCTCTGCAGAAAGCTCAAAATTGGCACCTGCAGCCCATGCCCATCAATCTTTCACCTCGCCCCTTTACAAAGCAGCCAAGCAGACTGAGCTCCAAGTCATGCAGCAGACTCTTATGCTTTTTGATGACTCTGCTGGCAGGGTTTCCCCGGGCCATCCACATAGCCCTGTCCCAGAAGTGGAAGACATTAAATGCACTGATGCCCAACAACTTATGTTGCAGGATGAGGACATGGGAATACCACCGCAGCACGTCTCTGATGATGACGAAACACAGGTGCCAACTGCTACGGCTTTCTGCAGTGTGAAGACCAACGAGGCGGGTGGAAGATGATGTGGAGGACGATGAGGACCTAGACCCTGACTGGACTCAAATTCATGGTAGTGACATGTGCAGTTCTGAGGAAGAGGTGGTGGTCGTCGCACAGAGACAACAGCACAGCAAAAGAGGAAGCAGGGTGCAAAAGCGGAATCGCCGTCCGCCTACTACTGCCCACCGCACCCAGGGACCTAGCACACCAAAGAGAGCTCCAAGGAGTTAATTGGCGTGGCAGTTCTTCAGACACTGTTCTGACTATAAGACATGAGTGGTTTGCACGTTGTGCCATCAGAGCCTGAAGCGAGGCATAAATGTTCTAAACCTGAGCACAACCTGCATGACTAGGCATCTACATGCAAAGCACGAACTGCAGTGAAGTAAACACCTTAAAAACCAAGAGAGGTCTCAGGCTCCTCCTGCTTCCTCTTCTGCTGCTGTTGTTGGCTCTTCCTCCACCTCTGGAGTCACAGTCGCACCTGCCACCCAGCAAACAGATGATGTGACACCACCACCTCCGTCATCTTCACCAAGCATCTCCACCATGTCACACACACACAAGTGTTCAGCTGTCCATATCCCAAACACTGGAGAGAAAGAGAAAATACCCACCTACCCACCCTCGATCCCTGGTCCTGAATGCCAGCATTTCAAATTTACTGGCCTGGTGGAGATGGACTGTTTCAAACAGCTGATGGAGGTGGCTTTCCCACAGTACGTCGTGCCCAGCCACCACTACTTTTCCAGGCGTGCCGCCCCTTCCCCGCGCTACCAAGTGGAGGATAAAATCAAGTGTGCACTGCGCAACGCCAACAGTGGCAAGGTCCACATAACCACAGATACATGGACCAGTAAGCACGGGCAGGGACGCTATATCTCCTTAACTGCACACTCGGTAAATGTAGAGGAGGCTGGGCCCGAGGCGGATAGCAGTTTGGCGCATGTCCTTCAACCACCGAGGATCGCAGGGAATTATTTTTTGCCTCCTGTTGCCTCCTCCTCCTACTCTGCTTCCTTCTCCTCCTCTTCTACCACCTCCTCATCTGGTCAGCGAAAGACCTTCACCACCAACTTCAGCACAGCCAGGGGTAAACGTCAGCAGGTGGTTTTAAAACACATGTGTTTGGGGGACAAACCACACCCTGTATAGCCCTAGGATAAGGGATAAGGGTCGCATGGTCAGCGTCGGGCAGACGACTGGACCACAACTCCCCCCAAAAGACACCGGTGAGGTAACAGCCAGGAGGCTGATGGACATTGGGCTGGGAAAGCCGCATGGGTGCCGTGTGTGTGAACAGTGACTTAGGTGAGTCAGGGACACACTGTGTTGAGTTAGAGCCCAGCCGGGCAGGTGTTTGTTTTGATTTATTTATGTTGATGCTGAGACAATAAAGCGATGTTTGGCCCCTAAAGCTGCGGTGGACGACAATCTGTGTGTGAACGATCCTCGAGACCAGAGCTAACCCCCCACATTTTTACCAACAGGGGGAGCTTCTTCCCCAATCACAGGCTGCAAAGGAGAAGGACTGTCATCATCCTCATCACTTCTTGCACATACATCCACATTATCATTATACGTTTCAACAAACTCTGCACCTTCACTTGGCACCGTGTCTGCGCCATTGTTTCTAATGGTCATTTTACTTAAACCATTGCTTTCTATCTGCATTTCCCTTACACCTTAATTTAAAAGGACAGGTACATGTTCTGTAGGAACTTCATCACTTTCTACAGAAGTGTCTCCATTGCCCCACATTACGTCATGCATGAGCCTATTTGCAACATCAAGTCCATCAGTCTCTGTTCCCCCCATGGTCTCACCCTCCGTGAGGACCACTGGATAGTCCACAGGATTCACATAATTGTCCCGGACAGACATCATTCTACCTCTTACCCAGGCTAGCATGGGATCTCTGATTTTCGCCATCCCAAATCTAGCCTTGGTCACAGGCACTTTAGACAACACATTGACCTTCTCCCATGCAGATTCCTGCGAGAGAGCAACTGCAACAGGCTTACCCGCCTGTTCAGACACAGCAGTTTTCCCATAGTCACTAATTTTTGAGACATTTTCACGCCGCAGCGCTTTATCACTCACCGGCCCGGCAGGTAGCAACTGCCGCTGGCTCACTGTCACTGGGTCTGCAACAAAATTATCAACAGGAACAGTCTTACCAATTGTCATCAGTGATTCAGCACTCCCGGAAGATAAGGGTAGTCCAGGTATATCTCCAGCACGGTCACCACCCTTCTCCTCAATGCAGTAGTTGCCACGGGAGACACCTTGGACTTGTCTCTTTCCGGACGGACATTCCAGCCGCACCCTTTCGGATTCTGTGCACAGTCGCAGGGAAAATAGGCACTCCTGAGAAACGCACCGCTCTCCACCTCTTTGTCTTCCCGACGGTTGCCCTTGGCAATGGCATACTTCTGCTTGTCCTCCGGAACTCCAACTGCAGATCTTGAAGTACTCCCGCCATACCATATCTGCCAAAATATGGGAAAATCCTTGCCCAGTATGAATTCTAGCCTCAGGGTCTCACATTTCAACAGCTCCCACTGCACTGAGCCATAGTCCGTCACAAAGGTCAGTGACACCTTAGTTTTTGTCTCTGGACCTCTTGTTACAAAGTCCAGAATTTCGGGCAGGACCCGTGACACTTGCTGGCGGGAGTCTAGTATGACCCCCAAAGGGATTCCCCCGATCACCATCTCGCAGGACTTTTCCCACGGGCTCCACCATGTTGCAGCCATTTTGACAGGTCAGTTTCTTTTATTGTGCTTCTGGCCCTTTAAATCCGCACACAGCTTGCACCACAGAAAAAAAACAGTCCACAGTCGCATGAGCAGCACTTGCTCCACTAGACAAAACAGGCTTCCGGCCCTTTAAATCACTGCACAGCAAAACAGCAATTCCTTGGCAACATTCACAGCACCTGTTCTTCTCAGTCAGGTCGTTGCCCCCAGCAACACTTTGCCTTTTTTCATCAGGGACGACTGCCCGCATCAGACACCAAATGTGGGGGGTTAGCTCTGGTCTCAAGGATCGTTCACACACAGATTGTCGTCCACCGCAGATTTAGGGGCCAAACATCGCTTTATTGTCTCAGCATCAACATAAATAAATCAAAACAAACACCTGCCCGGCTGGGCTCTAACTCAACACAGTGTGTCCCTGACTCACCTAAGTCACTGTTCACACACACGGCACCCAGCCCAATGTCCATCAGCCTCCTGGCTGTTACCTCACCAGTGTCTTTTGGGGGGGGGGGGGGGGTTGTGGTCCAGTCGTCCGCCCGACGCTGACCATGCGACCCTTATCCCTAGGCGTCGCGGGACCCCCCAAACTTCAGGCTACTCCCAGCCTCGTGGTCTCTCAGCGCTCCCAGCTCAGACCACACACAGAACCACTCCAGGCTTCTGTACCACACAAGACACACCCATCTCCCTGTGAGGACAGCTTTATGCTCTGTTGATTGTGGCACCTGTTGCTGCCTCAGGCCTGCCCACTGATGGGAAAGAGATGGATAATCCTGCCATTCCTCTCTTCTATCAGCCATGAGGCCTGTCACTGCCTCACAATATATATATATATATATGCACTGCAGTGTTGCAGTGATTTCTGTGAAACTGTATAGAGGCGTATTTCAATCAAAAACAAAAAATATATACGCATTTCACTCTTTAATTGTATTCTGGTTAAAGCGTATAGTGGCATTTTTCCGTCCAACACTAAAATATATGGTTTCGTCTCACTTCTGCAGTTATTTCTGGTGAAAGGATATAGGGGCCTATTACAGTAAAAAAAAAGGAACATATATATATATATATATATATATATATATATATATATATGCACTGCGCTGTTGCTGTGATTTCTGTTGAAAGCGTATCAGGCATATTTCAGTCAGAAAAGAAAAACTTATACACACTGCACTAGAGTTGAGCGAACCCCAACTGTATAGTTCGGGTTCGTGCAGAACTTTGCGGTTTTCCACACCCGAACCCGAACATTTCCATAAAAGTTCGTGTTCGTTGTTCGGCAATTTCTTCCCTCTTTTTGAAAGGCTGCAGGGCAGCCAATGAACAAGCGTTTCACTACTTTGCCCTAAGAAGCCATCACAGCCATGCCTACTATTGGCATGGCTGTGATTGGCTAAGTGCAGCATGTGACGCAGCCTCTATTTAAGCTGGAGTCACGTAGTGCCGCACGTCACTCTTCTGAACTCAGTGTAGGGACTGGTTGCTGATGGTGCTCTCAGGGAGAGATTAAGGAAGAAATCAGTTGAACTTGGTGGTGTTAAATCTTCAAACTACAGCAATTATTGAGGGTTCTATGGATTCTATATTTTTACCCAGCTCTGAGCCCAGTGATACTGTAAAATAATATTTAATCCATCTGTTACTGAGGTGGGAGTCGGTGGTCATTTTAGCAACTGCAGTGTCCTTGGAACTGCTTGTGACCTGCATGTGTGCCAGCCTGCCAGAGACATCAGTCTAATTATTTTTTAGTACATCAGTGGAGGAAAAAAAAATTTGGCAGGTCAAGTCCCCCTACATTAACTATTTTATAATTCTGCTGTTACATAGTGCATTTCTGTAGTTGCTGTAATAAACCGGTACTTTCGTACCACAGAGCACGTTTGCATACACCGCTGAAAAAACAATTTAAAAATTTTCCGGTGACATAGTGCATTTCTGTAGTTGATGGAATAAACCCGCACTGTCGTACCACAGATCATGTTTGCATACACCACTGAAAAAACAATTTTAAAATTTTACGGTTACACAGTGCATTTCTGTAGTTGGTGGAATAAACCCATACTGTCGTACCACAGAGCACGTTTGCATACACTGCTGAAAAAAAATTTTTTAAAATGTTGCGGTGACATGGTGCATTTCTGTAGTTGGTGGAATAAACCTGCACTGCCGTACCACAGATCATGTTTGCATACACCGCTAAAAAAACTTTTTTTTAATTTTATGTCTGTAGTTGGTGGAATAAACCCGTACTGTCGTACCACAGAGCACGTTTGCATACACCGCTGAAAAAACATTTTTTTTTGTTGCAAGTTTTGCCATGTACAAACCCCTGCTCTGCATAGGTGACAGGGCGGTCAATTTAAAAAAGTTATCTGTTACATTGGTGAGAGACATTTTGCCAGTTTTGCCATATACAAACCCCTGCTCTGCATAAGTGACAGGGAGGTAAATCTCAAAAAATTATCTGTTACATTGGTAACATAGTAAAATAGTATATATGACCGAAAAAAGACATTTGTCCATCCAGTTCGGCCAGTTTCCTACAAGTTGATCCAGAGGAAGGCAAAAAACCCCTGTGAGGCAGAAGACAATTTTCCCCACTTGGTGGGTGACCTTTTGCCAGTTTTGCCGCATACAAACCCCTGCTCTGCATAGGTTAGAGGGACGTAAATTTCAAAAAATCATCTGTTGCATTGGTGGGTGACATTTTGCCAGTTTTGCCATATACCAACCCCTGCTCTGCATAGGTGACAGGGAGGTCAATTTAAAAAAAGTTATCTGTTACATTGGTGACAGACATTTTGCCAGTTTTGCCGTATACAAACCCATGCTCTGATTAAGTGACAGGGCGGTAAATTTAAAAAAATCATCTGTTACATTGGTGGGTGACATTTTGCCAGTTTTGCCGTATACAAACCTATGCTCTGCATAGGTGACAGGGAAGTAAATTTAAAGTACCCCTGCACTGCATATCTGACTTTGAAATATATTCAGTAAATTAGGTGGCCTTCAGATTGTTAGGTGATCTGCACCCCCTGATCTGCACCCCTTCTTTCTTTCAAAGTACCCCTGCACTGCATACCTGACTGGGAATTATATTCTGTAAATTCGGTGGCATTTACACTGTTGGGTGCTGCAGTTATATGCTGTAAAATATAATGATGTCTATATGATGCGTTGGGGCCACTTGTGGCTTCTATACACTTTTAAAATAATCCTTTAGCGGGGCAAATAGATGCCTAATGACGGGGACGCTCCATGACCCCTTTTTTCTTTCAAACTACCCCTGCCCTGCATACCTCACTGAGAAATATATGCTGTAAATTAGGTGGCGCTCATATTGTTGGCTGATCTGTACCCCAACTTTCTTTCAAAGTACCTCTAAACTGCATAACAGACAGGGAACTTAGTTAATTACAATTGGCGGTTGCATTGTAGGCTGACATAAAGCCTTTTTTGGCTATGAAGCCAAAGGGAGTCGCCAACAACAATGTATTATTTTTTTGTTTTTATAAATTGGCGAAGACCCCAAAACATTGGGAAATATAAAAAAGAAAACAAAGAGTAAGTGCGTTGTAGTACAACAATGGTTGGGTAAGGCCGGTATACATGTCTATTATGCATAAGGTACGAACAAGTCCTGTGGGATCCATGCCTGGTTCTTTTTAATGAATGGGATTGTCCATGTTGGCTGTGGACAGGCAGCTTCGCTTATCTGTGATAACGCCCCCAGCCGTGCAAAACACATGTTCAGACAATACACTGGCTGCAGGGCAGGCTAGCACCTTTAAGGCATAAAGGTGAAGCTGAGGCCGTCCCCAATTTGGAGACCCAGAAGTTAAATGCGGCAGACCCATTGGCGTAGCTAGAAATGAAAGGGCACAACAGCAAATTTTTGAATGGGGCCCCCCTCCCCCAGTAATTTTTTTGCAACCCCTTCCTTTTATGCTGCCCCCATTCTTGTGGCTATTAAAAATCACTCTCTCAGACCAGGCAGCTGCTCTATCTGTTTTCAACACTGTCTATACTGCCACTGTATATAATTTCATTGTATAATACTGTTGAGGGGGCCTTGACAAAGTCTATTAGTCCTCTTCCTCCTGGATGGGCCCCTTCTTGGTCAAGGCCCCAAAGCAGCCGCTTTCCCTGCTTACCCTGTAGCTACGACCCTGGGCAGACCCATCAGTCAGTACGTGTAGGCATGTGCACAGATACTATTCCACCATTTTGCGGTGGTGGTGCTGGTTGTTGTGGCGTGGTGACAAAGCTTTTCCACATTTCGGCCATGCTAACCCTGCCTTCTGAGGTGTGGGCGGTGACCCAGATGAGTTGGTGACTTCTTCCTCCTCATCTTTAGCCTTATGCTTCCACTGAGCCCCTGGTGTCAGGTGTGAATGCCATCAGCAGTGCGTCTACCAGCGTTGGCTTCTTCCGATCACCCTTGAGTGACGAAATTAAGGACGGCACGTTGTCCTTGTAACGGGGATCCAGCAGGGTGGCCACCTAGTAATCTGCACAGATTAGAATGTGGGCAACTGGGCAGTTGTTGCGCAGGCACTGCAGCATGTAGCTGCTCATGTGTGCCAGGCTGCCCAGAGGCAACGACAAGCTGTCCTCTGTGGGAGGTGTATCATCTGTGTCCTCCGTATCCCCCCAGCCACGCTCAAGTGATGGCCGTGAGCTGCTTTGGGTGACACCCTGCTGTGGACACAGTTTCTTCTCCTCCTTCTCCTCCTCCTCCAAAACTGTGCTTTGGCTGGACAATTGTGTACCTGGCCTATGTTGGTGCAGGAACCCACCCTTAGAGCCATTTGTATATGACTGGCCTTATAAGTAAAGGGTAAGGCATGTATATAGTTTTGCTTGTTTATTTTGTTTCTCTGACTTATAGTTATTTAAATATGTTTATAAGTAAATTTGTAAATAGTTTGTGAATGAGCCCTGAGCCCTGAGCTGCATTGGGTGCCACCCTGCAGTGAACCCGGTTCCTCCTCCTCCTCTACCTCATCCTCCAGCTCTGAAATGTCTGGGTAGTTTTTAAGGAATTTCTGCACTACCAAATTCAGCACATGCGCCAGGCAAGGGATGTGTGTCAAACCGGCTAGTCCCAGAGTTGCTATGAGATTTCGCCCATTATCGCACACCACCAGGCCGGGGTGAGGCTCACTGGCAGAAACCACTCATCGGTCTGTTGTTCTATGCCCCTCCACAGCTCCTGTGCAGTGTGGGATTTATCCCTCAAACGCATGAGTTTTAAAACCACCTGCTGAACTTTACCCCTGGCTGTGCTGAAGTGGGTGGTTAAGGTATTTTGCTGACCAGATGAGGAGGTGGTAGAAGAGAAGGAGGAGGAAGCGGAGTAGGAGGAGGAGGCAACAGGAGGCAAAGAATAATGCCCTGTGATCCTCGGTGGTAGCGCCAAACCGCTATCCGCCTCGGGCCCAGCCGCCACTACATTTACCGAGTGTGCAGTTAAGGAGATATAGCGTCCTTGCCCGTGCTTACTGGTCCCTATCTGTGGTTATGTAGACCTGGCCACAGATGGCGTTCTGCAGTGCACACTAGATTTTATCCTCCACTTGATTGTGCAGGGAAGGGACGGCTCTCCTAGAAAAGTAGTGGCGGCTGGGAACGACGTACTGTTGGACAGCCACCACCATTAGCTGTTTAAAAAAGTTTGTCTCCACCAGACGGAATGACAGCATTTCAAAGGCCAGTAATTTTTAAATGCTGGCATTTAGGACCAGGAATAGAGGTTGGGTAGGTGGGTATTTTCTCTTTCTCTCCAGTGTTTGGGATATGGACAGCTGAACGCTTGCGTGTGACATGGTGGAGATGCTTGGTGATGATGACGGAGGTGGTGGTGTTAGTGGCGCTTCCTCTGTTTGCTGGGTGGCAGGTGCCACTGTGACTCCAGAGGTGGAGAAAGAGGCAGAGACAGCAGCAGAAGAGGAGCCTGAGACCTTTATTGTTGTGTTTACTCCACTGCAGTTCGTGCTTTGCATGTAGATGCCTGGTCATGCAGGTTGTGCTCAGGTTTAAAACGTTTATGCCTCGCTTCAGGCTCTGATGGCACAACGTGCAAACCACTTGTGTCTTATTGTCAGAACATTGTCTGAAGAACTGCCATGGCAATGAATTCCTTGGAACTGGCTTTGGTGTGCTAGGTCCCTGGGTGCGGTGGGCAGTAGCAGGCGTACTGTCTCAGGGAAAATCACTCTGCTTTTGCAGCCTGTTCCCTCTTTCGCTATACTGTTGCCTCTGTGTGACCACCGCCTCTTCCTCATAACTGCACACATCACTAGCATGAACTTGAGTCCAGTCGGGGTCTAGGACCTCATCGTCCTCCACATCATCTTCCACCCATTCTTGACCCCTGCCCTCCTCGTCAGTCTGCACACTGCAGAAAGCCACAACAGTTGACACCTGTGTTTTGTCATCATCAGAGACGTGCTGCGGTGGTCCTCCCAAGTCCTCATCCTGCAACATAAGTGGTTGGGCATCAGTGCATTCAGTATCTTACACTTCTGAGGTAGGGCTATGTGGATGGTCCGGGAAAACCCTGCCAGCAGAGTCATCAAAAAGCAAAAGAGTCTGCTGCATGACTTAGAGCTCAAGCTGCTGGCTGCTTTGCAAGGGGGTGAGGTGAAAGACTGATGGGCATGGGCTGCAGGTGCCATCTCTAAGCTTTCTGCAGAGGACTGGGTGGGAGATACTGTGAAGGAACTGGCGCCACTGTCAGCCACCCAATCTACTATCGCCTCTACTTGTTCTGGCCTCACCATCTGTACAGCGGCATACGGGCCTACCAAATAACGCTGCAGGTTCTGTCGCCTACTCGCACCTAAGAAAGGTGTTTCATTTGGACCTGTAGTCGGCGCTGAATGGCCACGTCCTCTTCCAGCAACAGGAGCTCCACCAACACCACCACGACCATGCCCATGTCCCTTATTTGATGTTCTCATCATTATTTGTGTTAACCCACCAAGCTGACAGATGGTTTATCTCCGGTGTCAATTTAACTGCCAATAGTCAACAATTAAGTTCACTAACACTAAGGCAGTGCCCGAGTCATAAAAATGCTCTGTGGACCAAGAATACCGCTTTTTTTTTCCACAAAAATACACTAATGCACTATTTCACTGCAGAAATGTAAATGAGGTATTTTTACGCTGTATGCACAACTGCTTTTTGAAGCAAGAATACGGCTTTTTTTTCACAAAAATGCACAAATGCACTATTTCACAGCAGAAATGCAAAATAGGTATTTGGGCGGTGCATTTTAAACTGCTTTGTGGACCAGGAATAACGCTTTTTTCCACAAAATTCACAAATGCACTATTTAACTGCTGCAATTTAAAATTGGTATTTGTACTCTGTATGCACAACTGCTTTGTGGACCCACAACACGGCTTTTTTCACTAAAACACACAGATCCAGTATTTAAAGGCTGGAAATCAAACTTAGGTATTTCTATGCCTTATGCACAACTATGCTTTATGCACAACTAACTAGAACATGACTTTTTTCAGTAAAACACACTAAAGCACTATTTCCATGCTACAATTTAAAAATGGTATTTGTACGCTGTATGCGCAACTGCTTTGGGGACCCAGAACACTACTTTTTTCACTAAAACACAAAAATGCAGTATTTAACTGCTGGAAATTAAACGTAGGAATTTGTACGCTGTATGCACAACTGGTTTGAAGACCCAGAACATGGCTTTTTTTTACCAAAATTCACAAATGCAGTATTTAAAGGCTGGAAATTAAATTAAGGTATTTCTACGCTTTATGCACAACTGTTTTGTGGGCCTAGAACACGCCTTTTTTCAGTAAAACACACTAAAGCACTATTTCCATGCTGCAAGTTCAAATTGGTATTTGAACACTGTATGCGCAATTGCTTTTTGGACCCACAACACAGCTTTTTTCACTGAACACACAAATGCAGTATTTAACTGCTGGAAATTAAACGTAGGTATTTATACGCTGTATGAACAACTGGTTTGGGGACCCAGAACACTGCTCTTTTTACCAAAATTCACAAATGCAGTATTTAAAGGATGGAAATTAAACTAGGTATTTCTATACTTTATGCACAACTGTTTTGTGGACCAGGAATACCGTTTTTTTCCTCAAAAAATACACTGATTCTCTATTTCACTGCAGAAATGTCAAATATGTATTTGAGCTGTGTATTTAAAACTGTTTTGTGGATCTGGATTACCGTTTTTTTTCACAAAAATACACCGATGCACTTTTTCACTGCTGAAATTGAATATACGGTTTTGTGCGTTGTATGCACAAGTGCTCTATAGCATCACAAGTTTCAGACTACAGAAATGGACTATGTCACCCCTTAATTATACAAAAGTAAATGTAGGGGACTTGACCTGCCAGAAAAAAAAGCATTTTTTCCTTCACTGAGCTACCAAAAAGGATTAGACTAATGTCCCTGGCAGGCTTGCACACATGCAGGTCACATGCAGTTCCAAGGACACTGCAGTGGCTAAACTGGCCGCTGACCCCCACCTCAGTAACAGATGGATTACAAAAAAAATTCCTTTGCAGTGGCTGGGTACATAAATGTAGGATTGCAGAAGCACCCTCCCTCGATATTTGCTGTATCTTGAGGATTGCACAACAAAAGGTTCTACAGATTTCTTGCCTAATCTCTCCCTGAGTGCACAGGTAGCAACTAGAGTTGAGTGAACACCTGGATGTTCGGGTTCGAGAAGTTCGGCTAAACTTCACGAAAATGTTCGGGTTCGGGATCGGAACTCGACCCGAACTTCATCCCAAACCCGAACCCCATTGAAGCCAATGGGGACCTGAACTTTTGGGCACTAAAAAGGCTGTAAAATAGTCCAGGAAAGGGCTAGAGGGCTGCAAAAGGCATCAAAATGTAGGTAAATGCCCTACAAACAAATGTGGATAGGGAAATGAATTAAAATAAAATAAATAAAAATTAACCAATATCATTCGGAGAGAGGTCCCATAGCAGAGAATCAGGCTTCAAGTCACCAACCACTGGAGAAGGCCACTTTCAGTTATTTAGGCCCCAGTACCCAGACAGAGGACAGAGGTCCCACAGCAAGGAATAAGGCATCATATCACCCACCACTGGAGAAGGCAACTTTCAGATATTTAGCCCATGGCACCCAGACAGAGGAGAGAGGTCGCATGGCAGAGGTTTAGGCTTCATGTCACCCACCATTGTAACAGGCCACTTTCAGATATTTAGACCCCGGTGCCCAGAATGAGGAGAGGTTCATTTAAGTTTGGATTGCACCGCAAGATCATGGTAAAGTTAAAAAAATGAGGATTCAAAAAAGAAGTGCCCCGGAGTACAAGAATACATGGTTGAGGGGGAGGCAGTTATAAATGTCTATTGTGCACAAGGGAGGGACAGGTCCTATGGGATCCATGCCTGGTTCATTTTTATGAACGTCAGCTTGTCCACGTTGGCTGTGGACAGGCGGCTGCGTTTGTCAGTAATGACGCCCCCTGCCGTGCTATATACACATTCAGACAAAACGCTGGCCGTCGGGCAGGCCAGCACCTCCAAGGCATAAAATGCTAACTCTGGCCACATGGACAATTTGGAGACCCAGAAGTTGAATGGGGCCGAACCATCAGTCAGTACGTGGAGGGGTGTACTGTTCAACCATGTTAGTGAAATGCTGCCTCCTACTAACACGTTCCATATCAGGTGGTGGTGCAGTTAGCTGTGGTGTGGAAACAAAACTTTTCAACATTTCTGCCATGCTAACCCTGCCCTCAGAGGAGCTGGCCGTGACACAGCTGCATTGGCGACCTCTTGCTCCTCCTCTACCTTCGCCTTGGGCTTCCACCTGTTCCCCTGTGACATTTGGGAATGCTCTCAGGAGCGCGTCTACCAGCGTGCGCTTGTACTCGCGCATCTTCCTATCACGCTACAGTGCAGGAAGTAAGGTTGGCACATTGTCTTTGTACCGGGGATCCAGCAGGGTGGCAAGCCAGTAGTCCGCACACGTTAAAATGTGGGCAACTCTGCTGTCGTTGCGCAGGCACTGCAGATCGTGACAGAATATTCTGACCCTAAACAAGGAGGCCGCTGTAGCAGCTGCTGTGGCTCCTCTTAGGGTTCAAATCTCTGAGTTGCAGGCATTTGGTGTTAACTACCAGGAAAAGTTTGCCGATTTACAAATTGAAATGAAAGGGCTACAAGAGGACATCCTTGATCTGTATAGACAATTGTGGGACTTTCGTTCCCGCAATACTGCTGCCGTAGATACTAATGCACGAATGCCACTACCACTCAAGTTTAATGGAGACCGTCGCCTTTACAGAGGTTTCCTTAATCAGTGTCGTATATACTTTCAGATGCAACCAGCTGCATTTACTTCTGACAGGAAGAGGGTGCTGTTTATTATCAATCTCCTGACCGAGGAAGCCTTAGCCTGGACCTCCCCTTATGTGGAGAAAGATGATGTCATCCTGGATAATTTCAATAATTTTGTGGCTGCTATGAATCAAGTTTTCGATGATCCCAACCGCTGCGCTACTGCTGAGGCAAAATTACACAAATTAAGACAGGGTAGACGCTCTGTTGCAGAGTACACCACGGAATTCCGACGTTGGATCTCAGATACCAATTGGAATCCAGCAGCACAAAAGAGTCAGTTCCGTCAAGGACTCTCTGAACAAGTAAAAGATGAGCTAGCCAGAGTAGAAAGTCCTGAAGACCTTGAGGCGTTTTTTTTAAATTATGTATTCGAATTGATCAGAGCCTTACTGAAAGGAGAAAAGAGAGACTGGGAATCCTAGGCAGTAATGGCGACATGCGTTTTTCTACTAGTCAGTTTACTCCTAAGGGTCCAAGAGTTCTTCCGGATTGTGACAATCCTGAACATATGCAGGTGGATGCTATTAAAAGAACTATTACTACTCAGTCAGGAGAAAGAAAGACGACGTTCAGAGAACTTATGTCTTTATTGTGGAAACGCTGGACTCTACGCAATTAATTGTCCCAATAAATTTAAAAGAACAATTGCGGCAACTGATGTTGTATCTGAACAAATAAACTTAATTTCTCAGTCTGTCTCTCCTTTGATTCAGGAAGCAAATAAAGTTAATTCCTTATCAACTCATTTTATCATCCCTATAAAGCTTATCGTTCAAGATGGTGAAATACCTTGTTCTGCTATGCTGGACTCAGGGGCCGGGGGAAATTTCATGGACATTGAATTTGCCCAAAACCATAACATTCAAATAAGAAATAAACTCACCCCTGTTGATATGGAAACTGAGGATGGCTCACCCTTATCTTCAGGACCTGTTACCCATGAGACTGTTTCACTTAAACTCCTAATTGAGACTATCCATCAGGAGACTATCAGCTTTCAGCTGATCACATCACCCAAGTTCCCTATCATCCTGGGCATTCCTTGGTTCTCTATCCATAATCCCTCCATCAACTGGGAAACACGTTCTTTGAGTTTTACCTCTGACCATTGCAAAAAACATTGCAGGGAATCTTATCAAATAAGCCCTCCACCAACCCTGGATTCACAAGCAGTTATGGTAACTACCCAGTCTTATGACAAGCTACCTCCACAATATCTTGAGTTTCGGGACGTTTGTGGTAAAAAGAACGCCGATCAGCTGTCTCCTCATTGCTCTTATGATTGCCCCATTGAATTGCTTCCAGGGGCAGAAATACCCATTGGTCGCCTTTTTTCTTTATCAGAACCTGAGCTGAAGGTGCTCCGGAAGTGGCTTAATGAGAGTCTGGAGAAGGGTTTTATCAGACACTCAACCTCTCCTGCTGGGGCAGCCTTGTTCTTCGTGGAGAAAAAGGACTAAACCCTGCGTCCGTGTATCGACTACAGAAACTTAAACAGGATAACAATTAAAAATCGCTACCCACTTCCATTGATTCCAGAAATGCTCAAGACACTCTGCTCCGCCAAGCTCTTTACCAAATTAGATTTACGGGGGGCATACAACCTTTTCCGCATTCGTCCTGGAGATGAATGGAAAACTGCTTTCAGAACCAGATATGGACATTTGGAGTCTTTGGTCATGCCCTTTGGACTGTGCAATGCTCCCGCGACCTTTCAGCATTTTATTGATGATGTTTTCCGAGATTTGCTGGATCAGTTTGTAATAGCCTATTTGGATGATATTCTCATTTTTTCTGATAATTTAGAAGAACACCAATAACATGTCTGTATTGTCCTCGAGAGACTAAGGCAGAATCAACTTTACATCAAACTAGAGAAATGCGAGTTTGAACAAAGTCAGATCCAGTTCTTGGGTTACATAATTTCTTCTGAAGGGGTAAGCATGGATCCCGATAAGATCAAAGCAGTGGTGGATTGGCCTGTCCCTAGGAATGTTAAGGAGATACAACGATTTGTTGGATTTGCCAACTTTTACAGGAAATTTATAAGGAATTTCTCCAAGGTAATAGCTCCAATTACACAGATGACAAAGAAAGGAATACCCTTTTTGTGGTCACCCGAGTCACAGGCTGCCTTTAGTAAACTAAAGACTCTCTTCACTACTGCACCAATACTGGTACATCCAGATCCTCAACTACCTTTCATCGTAGAAGTTGATGCTTCAGATTCTGCTGTGGGAGCTATTCTTTCTCAGCGAATTGGAGAAAAAATGCAGCTTCATCCTTGTGCTTATTTTTCTCGACTGATGTCTCCAGCCGAGAAGAATTATGACATTAGAAACAAGGAGCTGCTGGCTATTAAGCAAGCATTTTCTGAGTGGAGGCATCTGCTGGAAGGGGCTAAGCAGCCTGTAACCGTTCTCACGGATCACAAAAATTTAGAATTTATTCGTTCTGCCAAGAGGTTGTCATCTAGACAAGCTCGTTGGACCCTATTCTTCTCGAGGTTCAATTTTATTATCTCGTACCGCCCTGGGTCAAGGAATGGTAAGGCTGATGCCCTGTCACGGATGTTGTCTGGGCCTCTCCAGGAAAGCAACTCTGAATGTACGATCCTGCCTCAAAAGAATTTTCTAGGGGCCATGAGTTCTAAGACCTTTCTTAATCTTCTCAAGAAGGGGTATGAGAATGACACACTTCTTAATCATCCTCCTGAAGACCTTAACCTCAAGTACAGCAACGGTTTTTGGAACAGATATTTTGTTCTGGGGTGAAATTCACTTGAACCAGTGTCATCAGCCAGGGTGATCAGTGTGAATATCTGCTCCACTGCTATTGCTACTGGCCTCCGAGCCTGACTCCAGATCGTGACAGCAGGACTAGCTTAAATCTGTCCATAACAGGGTATATTTTTTTCTGGGGTGAAATTCAATTGCCAAAATAGAAATACCATAAATCAGTGGTTTCAGCTGTGGCTGGCCAAGTTTCATAGTGTCCTGCAAAGGATATATTTTTTTCTGGGGTGAAATTCAATTGCCAAAATAGCAATACCATAAATCAGTGGATTCAGCTGTGGTGGGCCAAGTTTCATAGTATCCTGCAAAGGATATATTTTGTTCTGGGGTGAAATTCAATTGCCAAAATAGCAATATCATAAATCAGTGGTTTCAGCTGTGGCTGGCCAAGTTTCATAGTGTCCTGCAAAGGATATATTTTGTTCTGGGGTGAAATATAATTGCCAAAATAGCAATACACTGAATCTGGTGTTCCAGCAGTTGCAGGCCTAGTTCAAATCTGTCCTTAACAGGGTATATTTTTTTCTGGGGTGAAATTTAATTGCCAAAATAGCAATACCATAAATCAGTGGTTTCAGCTGTGGCTGGCCAAGTTTCATAGTGTCCGGCAAAGGATATATTTTGTTCTGGGGTGAAATTTTAATAAACAAAATAGCAATACCCTGAATCTGGTGTTCCAGCAGTTGCAGACCTAGTTTAAATCTGTCTGTAACAGGGTATATTTTTTTTTTTGGGGGGGGGGAATTTAATTGCCAAAATAGCAATACCGTAAATCAGTGGTTTCAGCTGTGGCTGGCCAAGTTTCATAGTGTCCGGCAAAGGATATATTTTGTTCTGGGGTGAAATTCACTTGCCAAAATAACAATACCCAGAATCTGGTGTTCCAGCTGTTGCATGCCAAGTGTTAATCTGTCCGTAAAAGGGTATATTACACTCAAGATGTATATACAAGTGCTGAGAGGGTCATCCTCAATAACTTCACACGCTACCGTGCATGTCCCATTGTATTTCTGTCCGTTAAAGGGTATATTACACAAAGTGTTAAAATACAATTGCTGAAGGCATAATCCTACATATTTTTTCACACACTACTGTGCATCACCAAGTGTAAATCTGTCCATAAAAGGATACCTTTCATCCAGGGCCTAAATACTAGCCCTACAATAGATATTCCCCTAAATCGGTACTGCTGTGCCTGGATTAGTGTAATACTGTACATAAATAAATAGGCCGATAGTGTTAGGTGCCTGTAAAAAAAAGGCCTGAATTTGAAATCAATACATTGGGCCAAATAATTTTTTTATTATTGTGGTGCTTGGTGAATGGTAACAATGAGGAAAACATCTAGTAAGGGACGCGGTCGTGGTGGTGTTAGTGGACCCTCTGGTGCTGGGAGAGAATATGGCCATTCTGCCACAGTCACACGTCCTAGTGAACCAACTACCTCAGGTTCCAGTACCCGCCAGAATTTACAGCGATATTTGGTTGGGCCCAATGCCGTTCTAAGGATGGTAAAGCCTGAGCAGGTACAGGCGCTAGTCAATTGGGTGGCCGACAGTGGATCCAGCACGATCACAACATTATCTCCCACCCAGTCTTCTGCAGAAAGCACACAGGTGGCGCCTGAAAACCAAGCCCATTAGTCTGTCACATCACCCCCATGCATATCAGGAAACTGTCTGAGCCTCAAGTTATGCAGCAGTCTCTTATGGTGTTTGAAGACTCTGCTGGCAGGGTTTCCCAAGGGAATCGACCTAGCCCTTCCCCAGTGGTGGAAGACATAGAATACACTGATGCACAAACACTTATGTTTCCTGATGATGAGGACATGGGAATACCACCTCATCAGAGTCCGCACGTCTCTGATGATGACGAAAAACAGGTGGCAACTGCTGCGTCTTTCTGCAGTGTGCAGACCGAACAGGAGGGCAGGGAGGAAGACTGTGTGGAAGACGATGTAGGGGACGATGAGGTCCTAGACCACACATGGAATGAAGGTCGTGCCACTGACTTTCATAGTTCAGAGGAAGAGGCAGTGGTGAGACCGAGCCAACAGCGTAGCAAAAGAGGGAGCAGGGGGCAAAAGCAGAACAGCCGCCACCAAGAGAGTTCGTCTGCTACTGGCCACCGCCACCAGGGACCGATCACCCCAAAGGCAGCTTCAAGGAGTTCCCTGGCATGGAACTTCTTTAAACAATGTGCTGACGACAAGACCTGAGTGGTTTGCACGCTGTGCCATCAGAGCCTGAAGCGAGGCATTAACGTTCTGAACCTTAGCACAACCTGCATGACCAGGCATCTACATGCAAAGCATGAACTGCAGTGGAGTAAACAACTTAAAAGCAAGGAACTCAATCAGGCTCCCCCTGCTCCCTCTTCTGCAACTGCCTCCGACTCTTCCTCCGCCTCGGGAGGAATGTAGGCACCTGCTGCCCACCAAACAGAGGATGTGCCACCGACACCACCACCTGCGTCACCAAGCATCTCCACCATGTCACATGGAAGCGTTCAGCTCTCCATCTCACAAGCCTTGTAGAGAAAGCGTAAATTCCCACCTAGCCACCCTCGAGACCTGGGCCTGAATGCCAGCTTTTCTAAACTCCTGGCCTTTGAAATGCTGTCATTCAGGCTGGTGGACACAGACAGCTTCAAACAGCCGCCACTACTTCTCCAAGAGATCCGTGCCTTCCATGCACAACCAAGTATCTGATAAAATCAAGTGTGCACTGCGCAACGCCATCCGTGGCAAGGTCCGCCTAACCACAGATACATGGACCAGTAAGCACGGTCAGGGACGCTATATCTCTCTAACTGCACACTGGGTAATTGTAGTGACGGCTGGGCCCCAGGTGGAGAGTTCTTTGGAGCAGGTCCTTCTGCTGCCAAGGATCGCAGGGCATCATTCTTTTCCTCCTGTAGTCTCCTCCTCCTACTCAGCTTCCTCCTCCTCTGCTTCCACCTGCTCATCCAGTCAGCCACACACCTTCACCACCAACTTCAGCACAGCCCAGGGTAAACGTCAGCAGGCCGTTCTGAAACTCATATGTTTGGGTGACAGGCCCCACACTGCGCAGGAGTTGTGGCGGGGTATTGAACAACATACCGACCAGTGGTTGCTGCCGGTGGGCCTCAAGCCCGGCCTGGTGGTGTGCGATAATGGCCGAAATCTCGTCGCAACTATGGGTCTAGACGGTTTGACGCACATCCCTTGCCTGGCGCATGTGTTGAATTTAGTGATGCAGAAGTTCATTCACAACTACCACGACATGTCAGAGCTGCTGCATAAAGTGCGGGCCATTTGTGCACGGTGCGGGCGTTCACATCCTGCCGCTGCTCGCCTGTCTGCGCTACAGCGGAACTTCGGCCTTCCCGCTCACCGCCTCATATGCGACGTGCCCACCAGGTGGAACTCCTCCTTGTACATACTGGAGAGACTGTGCGAGCAGCAGCAGGCCATAGTGGAGTTTCAGCTACAGCACGCACGCGTCAGTCGTACTGCAGAACAGCATCACTTCACCACCAATGATTGGGCCTCCATGTGAGACCTGTGTGCTCTGTTGTGCTGTTTCGAGTACTCCACCAACATGGCCAGTGGCGATGACACAGTTATCAGCGTTACAATACCACTTCTATGTCTCCTTGAGAAAACACTTAGGGTACTTATGATGGAAGAGGAGGTGGCCCAGGAGGAGGACAAGGATAAGCGGTAATTTTTAGCACTTTCAGGCCAGTCTGTTAGAAGTGGCTCAGAGGGAGTTTTTTTTGCAACAGCAGAGGCCAGGTACAAATGTGGACAGCCAGGGCCCTCTACTGGAGGACGAGGAGGATGAGGAGGAGGTGGAGGAGGATGAGGAAGAAGCAGGTTCACAGCGGGGTGGCACCCGACACAGCTCAGGCCCATCACTGGTGCGTGGCTGTGGGGATACGGAGGACGATGATGATGCACCTCCCACAGAGGACAGCTTGTCCTTACCTCTGGGCAGCCTGGCACACATGAGCGACTACATGCTGCAGTGCCTGCGCAATGACAGCAGAGTTGCCCACATTTTAACGTGTGCGGACTATGGTTTGCCACCCTGCTGGATTCCCGGTACAGAGACAATGTGCCCACCTTACTTCCTGCACTGGAGCATGATAGGAAGATGTGCAAGTACAAGCGCACGCTGGTAGACACGGACCTGAGAGCATTCCAAAATGTCACAGGGGAACAGGTGGAAGCCCAAGGCGAAGGCAGAGGAGGAGCGAGAGGTCGCCAACACAGCTGGGTCACGGCCAGCTCCTCTGAGGGCAGGGTTAGCGTGGCAGAAATGTGGAAAAGTTTTGTCTCCACGCCACAGCTTACTGCACCACCACCTGATACGGAACGTGGTAGCAGGAGGCAGCATTTCACCAACCTGGTTGAACAGTACGTCTGCACACCCCTCCATGTAGTGACTGATGGTTCGGGCCCCATTCAACTTCTGGGTCTCCAAATTGTCCACGTGGCCAGAGTTAGCATTTTACGCCTTGGAGATACTGGCCTGCCCGGCGGCCAGCGTTTTGTCTGAACGTGTATTCAGCTCGGCAGGGGGCGTCATTACTGACAAACGCAGCCGCCTGTCCACAGCCAACGTGGACAAGCTGACATTCATAAAAATGAACCAAGCATGGATTCACAGGACCTGTCCCTCCCTTGTGCAGAATAGACATTTATCACTGCCTCCCCCTCAACCATGTATTCTTGTACTCCGGGGCATGTCTTTATTGAATCCTAATTTTTTTAACTTTACCATGATCTTGCGGTGCAACCCAAAGTTGAATGAACCTCTCCTCAATCTGTGCGCCGGGGCCTAAATAACTGAAAGTGGCCAATTACAATGGTGGGTGACATGAAGCCTGAACCTTTGCCATGCGACCTCTCTCCTCTTTCTGGGTGCTGGGGCTTAAATAACTGAAAGTGGTCTTCTCCATTGGTGGGTGATATGAGGCCTTATTCCTTGCTGTGGGACCTCTCTCCTCTGTTTGGGTGCTGGGCCTAAATAACTGAAAGTGGCCTTCTCCAGTGGTGGGTCATATGACGCCTTATTCCTTGCTGTGGGACCTCTCTCCTCTGTCTGGGTGCTGGGGCCTAAATAACTGAAAGTGGCCTTCTCCAGTGGTGGGTGATATGATGCATGATTCTCTGCTGTGGGACCTCTCTCCTCTGTCTGGGTGCTGGGGCCTAAATAACTGAAAGTGGCCTTCTCCAGTGGTGGGTGATATGACGCATGATTCCTTTCTGTGGGACCTTTCTCCTCTGTATAGGTGCTGGGGCCTAAATAACTGAAAGTGGCCTTCTCCAGTGGTGGGTGATATGACGCATGTTTCTCTGCAATGGGACCTCTCTCCGATTGATATTGGTTAATTTGTATTTATTTTATTTTAATTCATTTCCCTATCCACATTTGTTTGCAGGGCATTTACCTACATTTTGCTGCCTATTGCAGCCCTCTAGCCCTTTCCTGGACTATTTTACAGCCTTTTTAGTGCGCAAAAGTTCGGGTCCCCATTGACTTCAATGGGGTTCGGGTTCGGGATAAAGTTCGGGTCGAGTTCGAATTCCGATCCCAAACATTTTCGGGAACTTCTCAAACCCAAACATCCAGATGCTTGCTCAACTCTATATTAACCAAATTAGTAGATACCAGTCAAAGATAAACTACAAAGTAAAAGATAATTCATACAATTTTATTAATCAATATAGAAAACATGATTGGTACAAAGATTAAAAGCAAGTAAAAACAAACACACAAAATGTGATACACCACAAATAACCATCAAAGTAAGTACAGCTGATGGAAATTGGTATGGGACATATATCACAAGGGTAACATCTATAAGTGAATGCCACAAAGTCGATGAACAGACTATGTATAAAGGTAAGGATCATTCATATCACAGCCAGTTCAAGCGCATATATATAGGAGATGTAACTCCTAAGATAGAAAGGCGTATCTGATCCTAAATAAAGATGTAACAAACAGGCATAAAGGCATGCACACTAAGTAAATAGCATGATTATAGTACCCACCAGAAGTAAATAGCAGCGGTGTCGCCAAAGAACGCGCCGCGTTCTGATATTGAGTCTAATACTTTTGGGAATAAATTGTTGGTTTAATTGATTTGCTCAACTCTAGTTCTAATATTCAAAAAGGATCCAAAAACAGAGCCGGGAAACTATAGGCCAGTAAGTTTAACATCTTTCATGGGTAAACTGTTTGAAGGTTTCCTAAGAGATGCTATCTTGGAGTACCTCAATGAAAATAAGCAAATAACGCCATATCAGTCATTTGGGATCGGTCATGTCAAACTAATTTAATCAGTTTCTATGAGGAGTTAAGTTCTAGATTTGACAGCAGCGAATCAATGGATGTCATATATCTGAACTTCTCCAAAGCATTTGACACTGTACCGCATGAAAGGTTAGTATATAAAATAAGAATGCTTGGACTGGGAGAAAATGTCTGTTCATGGGTAAGTAACTGGCTGAGTGACAGAAAACAGAGGGTGGTTATTAATGGTACACACTCAGATTGTGTCGCTATCGCTAGTAGAGTACCTCAGGGGTCAGTATTGGGCCTTATTCTCTTCACTATATTTTTATTAATGATCTTGTAGAAGGCTTGCACAGTCAAATATAAATTTTTGCAGATGTCACTAAACTGTGTAAAGTAATTATTAATGTTGGGCGCGAATATTCGAATCGCGAATTTTAATTGTGAATATAGCCACATTGAGAATTTATGAAGATTTAGAATATAGTGCCATATATTCGTATTTACAAATATTCTAGATTTTTTTCCTCTGAACTCATGATTCTTCCCTGCTTCTTGCTTGTGGGCCAAAGAGAAGGCTGCAATGTCTTTGTCTGAGCTTTGCAAAATCCCTTGCAACCAATAGAAAAGTTGCCTACCACTTACTATACCGGGTTATACCGTAACATATAGTAAGGGTTAATACCGTTCAGGCGATTCCCTTGGCGAAACGCACAGCAACCCACAACCACTGGAATCCACCGAACTGGAACAATACAAAGTCCTCCTTTCCTGGAACAGGCAGGAGAACGTTCTGACTTAGCAATTCCCCCCAAGTATGAGACGAGGCTCCGTATTGATGGTTAAACAGGAATTCTGATTTTATTGAGGGCTACCTGCCCAGTATTTATCCAGGTCTCCCACCTGGTTGACACTCCCCTAGGGGACCAGAAGGAAGACTGAGACACAGGGGATACAGCAGCCAATCACACACAATGGGACAATAGGGACAACCACACCCAGCATATCCCTCCCCTCTGCCTGTGATACAATTACCCTACATGGGTTAATGTAATCATCACAGGCAGGAGAATACACAATGTCTTCTGTCCTGGAGACAACCGAGGAGTCATTCCATTATCTCTCAGGACAAAGGGAAATCATCAATACACACGTGGGGACAATAGGACAGACATCACTATTCAATATACAATGTCCCACCCTTTACAGTACACAGACATTTAACATATCCCCAGATGGCTTGGATCTGAGCGCTCAATATAGCCAAACAGCGCTCAGATGCCACAAACACAGTCAAATCACCATGGGGTTTAGGTTTAGCATGGGCTGATGAGAGGGCCCATAATCCTGGGGCAAGAGGCTGGCAATCTGTCCCCTCCAAAACCCAGTGGCGAGGTTGGTTTTGCCACACATCTCCCCTTTTCCAAACAGACTAACAGGGTATCTGACCTTCTGCCAGTCAACCACGGAAGTAGCCTGGTTGGAGCCTGGTTGTTGGAGGGGGAGACTGACCATCTCCCCTTTAGATACACAGCTCTGCTGTTGTAGGGAGATACCGACTTTCTCCCCTTTAGATAGACCACCATGCTGCTGTGGGGGGAGACCGACTGTCTCCCCTTTGGCTAAATGGCCCTGTTGCTGGGAGACAGGACCGACTGTCCCTACCCCCTGTGCTGTGAGTGCAGAGACCACGGTCCCATCTGCACTGTTGTGGGACTTACTGTCTCCCCCTGTAAATCACACGGCCGATGGGGAATGTAGACGATGCTCTTCTCTCCCTGCAAAACATACTGCCGCTGGTGAGCAGGACCGACTATCCCTACTCCCTGAAAATCCGCCTGCCGCTGGTGATACAATTACCCTACCCGAATTTGCACATTTATGACGAATATTCGCCCAAATATTGGCAAAATGTCACAAATTTGAATATTGCCTCTGCCGCTCATCACTAGTAATTGACACGGAAGAGGACAGTATACTGCTATAGAGGGATCTGGATAGATTAGATGTTTGGGCAGATACAGTAAGTGGCAGATGAAGTTTAACACTGACAAATGTAAGGTTATGCACATGGGAAGGAATAATGCAAGTCACCCGTACATACTAAATGGTAAAACACTGGGTAACACTGACATGGAAAAGGACCTAGGAATTTCAGTGAACAGCAAACTAAGCAGTAGAAACCAATGTCAGGCAGCTGCTGCAAAGGCCAATAAGATAATGGGTTGCATCAAAAGGGGCATAGATGCCTGTGATGAGAACATAGTACTACCACTTCACAAATCACTAGTCAGACCACACTTGGAGTACTGTGTACAGTTCTGGTCTCCTGTGAACAAGGCAGACATATCAGAGCTGGAGAGGGTTCAGAGGAGGGCAACTAAAGTAATAACTGGAATTTGAGGACTACAGTACCCTGAAAGATTATCTAAATTAGGGTTATTCACCTTAGAAAAAAGATGACTGAAGGGAGATCTAATAATATAAATAAATATATCAGGGGTCAGTACAGAGCTCTCTCCCATCATCTATTTATCCCCAGGACTGTGACTGTGACGAGGGGAAATCCTTTGCGTCTGGAGGAAAGAAGATTTGTACACAAACATAGAAGAGGATTATTTATGGTAAGAGCAGTGAGACTATGGATCTCTCTGCCTAAGTAGGTGGTGATGGTGAGTTTACTAAAAGAGTTCAAGAGAGGCCTGGATGTATTTTTGGAGTGTAATAATATTACAGGTTATAGCTACTAGAGATGGGTCATTGATCCAGGGAGTTATTCTGATTGCCTGATTGGAGTCAGGAATTAATTTTTTTTCCCCTTAAGTGGGGAAAATTTGTTTCTACCTCACAGTTTTTTTTTTGCCTACTCTAGATCAACTTGCAGGATAACAGGCCGAACTGGATGGACAGATATCTTTTTTCGGCCTTTTAAACTACTGTATGTTGCTATGTTACTATGTTGAAATATAAATAGTGACTTGGAAAATAATTAAAAAAAAGTTAAACTATAGGCCACATTCCATTTAATACAGCAGTATGATTAAATACGTATGCTAATGAAACTGGGTTTTATAATTTGTAAGAACACTTTATCACTTTCTGTAAACACTTTAAACATCATTTCTGAATGTATGTGTTAACATTTGTTAAACCATTTACTTCACTACATTATAAGACAAGATTTATTTTACATATAACTTAACTCTCTGTCGTACAATGATGAACATGTCGTAACAGAAAATACTATATGCAATTTTAAAACCTGCCATTTTCCTAATAGATAATATCCATTCTAGTATATTATTAACATTAATATTTAACAACCAGAGCATTTATCATTTCTGGCTTCCATCACTGGTTCGGTTTGTTAATGTTTTATAGCTCTCGGGCATCAATAACTACTCATATGAGACAGACAACATGATGGCTAGTTATTCCATACAAGAGCACATTTATGTAAATATCTGAAATGTGACCATATGATTTACTGATACTATAAAGTCCTGTCATCGTGATACATGTGAATGGGAAAAAAAATTTCCTAGTGGTATCCTCATTTACTAAAGAGTGTTTTTTTTGCACAATTTATATTAGCATCTCAGCTCAATGAACTGATAGAAGATTCATTAGTAGTTTTTGTTGAGATTTGAAAAAAAAATTATTAAGATAATTAAATGTATATATATATATATATATATATATATATATATATATATTGTAGAATGATTATGGTATTTTAACTAGTAATAGCAAAAGCCACATGTCAGACCCTCCTTCTGTATTTAATTCTGCCTGCCAGACAATGCCTTTTTTCCATACTAGGTTCCAATCCTACCAAGTATGCCAAAAAATTGTACGGGTGTCATACTTTATTAAAGTGGTTGGCCACTTTTTGGTTACTTGTAACCAATGTGTAGATAAGATGACTATGTGTCACTTAATAATATAGCCTTTATTTTTATCATGTGCCATTAACTATATTTCATAAGCTATGTCGCATTGTTAGGCAAATCTTCTGCACTGTCCACACAGAGGTCCTATCCATACGATGGTCGCTGATGGACAACCTTGTGACCAGACACATTACTCAGTCTCTATTCAAACACACTGCACATACCCAGCAGTCCAAGAGCTGATGGTAGATGTACAGTATTTATATGGAAGAGACAGAACATGAAGGTGAATTGTAATTTGCAGTAATTTTATGGACCAGAACTCTGTGTGGACAGCACAAAACACTAGGCAAAAAATGGGGCATACCTTATGAAATATAAAAAAATAGCATACAATTGAAGCAAATCCAAGATTAGTAAGTGTAATATACTAATCTTACAAGCACATTGGTTAACAGTAACGAGAAAGTTGCTAAAAACTTTAAGGATGTTTCAGACCCTTCAGAGGTATGTGCAGTTTCTAATTCTATGAATAATTGCAGTTGGCCACAGGTATAACATGAACAAGGATGCTTACTGGTCCCAAACTTGATGGTTGTTTGTAAGTGGTAACAGGCTTAGTGGGTCATTTATTATCCTCAAGGCGCAAATTGTGGCACAATGGTTATTTCTGCTGCAGTCTGTGATTTTTCCCAAGCCAGGTTTAAAAAAGTGTGCATGACGTGGGCCCGTCTCATTCATCATTTTCTCTGCTTGGTTTAGGGGTAGAAAATGGTCTAAATGTAAACCAGCAAGGAAGCATATGGTTACAAAATATCTCAGAGAGAACATAGTCATATTCAGTAGCAACAAGCAGCAGTAACTCAGGAAAACTTATCTTACTCTTACTTTTGAAAACTTTTAAATGCAGTTACTGAGTGCATAACATAGAATTTGAAAACCACATGTGGTTTTACCACAATGTGCCACAGTTTTGCACTGCAGTAATTGGCCATTTGGTTTTTATAGGGTAAAGACATTTATCTGACATATTTCACCTGTAAAAATGGTGTGGTCAATGACCATGCTACAAAACTGTAGTAAATGTACTTTTAAAATGCTAATTTTTGTGCAATTAACAGCCACCTCTTAACAGCAATGTCTGAATATACTCCCCATGCCAGTTTCCTTGTGTAATAAAAAGTCACAACTAGAGATGAGGGAACACCTGGATGTTCGGGTTCGAGAAGTTCGGCCGAACTTCCCGAAAATGTTCGGGTTCGGGATCCGAACTCGACCCGAACTTTATCCCGAACCCGAACCCGAACCCCATTGAAGACAATGGGGACCTGAACTTTTGGGCCCTAAAAAGGCTGTAAAATAGTCCAGGAAAGGGCTAGAGGGCTGCAAAAGGCAGCAAAATGTAGGTAAGTGCCCTGCAAACAAATGTGGATAGGGAAATGAATTAAAATAAAATAAAATAAATAAAAATTAACCAATATCAATTGGAGAGAGGTCCCATAGCAGAGAATCATGCGTCATATCACCCACCACTGGAGAAGGCCACTTTCAGTTATTTCGGCCCCAACACCCAGACAGAGGATTCAGGTCCCACAGCAAGGAATCATGCGTTATATCACCCACCACTGGATAGGGGCCACTTTCAGTTATTTCGGCCCAGCACTCAGACCGAGGATTCAGGTCCCACAGCAAGCAATCATGCGTCATATCACCCACCACTGGAGAAGGCCACTCAGTTATTTCGGCCCCAGCACCCAGACAGAGGAGAGAGGACCCACAGCAAGGAATCATGCGTCATATCACCCACCTCTGGAGAAGGCCACTTTCAGTTATTTAGGCCCCAGCATCCAGACAGAGGAGAGAGGTCCAACAGCAAGGAATAAGGCGTCATATCACACACCACTGGAGAAGGACACTTTCAGTTATTTCGGCCCAGCACCCAGACCGAGGAGAGAGGTCCCACAGCAAGGAATCATGCGGCATTTCACCCACCACTGGAGAAGGCCACTTTCAGTTATTTCGGCCCCAGCACCCAGACAGAGGAGAGGTTCATGCAACTTTGGGTTGCACCGCAAGATCATGGTAAAGTTAAAAAAATGAGGATTCAATAAAGAAGTGCCCCGGAGTACAAGAATACATGGTTGAGGGGGACCCAGTTATAAATGTTTATTCTGCACAAGGGAGGCACAGGTCCTGTGGGATCCATGCCTGGTTCATTTTTATGAACGTCAGCTTGTCCACGTTGGCTGTGGACAGGCGGCTGCGTTTGTCAGTAATGACGCCCCCTGCCATGCTGAATACACGTTCAGACAAAACGCTGGCCACCGCGCAGGCCAGCACCTCCAAGGCTTAAAATGCTAACTCTGGCCACATGGACAATTTGGAGACCCAGAAGTTGAATGGGGCCGAACCATCAGTCAGTACGTGGAGGGGTGTGCAGACGTACTGTTCAACCATGTTAGTGAAATGCTGCCTCCTGCTAACACGTTCCGTATCAGGTGGTGGTGCAGTTAGCTGTGGCGTGGAGACAGAACTTTTCCACATTTCTGCCATGCTAACCCTGCCCTCAGAGGAGCTGGCCGTGAAACTGCTGCGTTGGAGACCTCTTGCTCCTCCTCTGCCTTTGCCTTGGGCTTCCACCTGTTCCCCTGTGACATTTGGGAATGCTCTCAGGAGCGCGTCTACCAGCGTGCTCTTTTACTCGCGCATCTTCCTATCATGCTCCAGTGCAGGAAGTAAGGTGGGCACATTGTCTTTGTACCGGGGATCCAGCAGGGTGGCAACCCAGTAGTCCGCACACGTTAAAATGTGGGCAACTCTGCTGTCGTTGCGCAGGCACTGCAGCATGTAGTCGCTCATGTGTGCCAGGCTCCCCAGAGGTAAGGACAAGCTGTCCTCTGTGGGAGGTGTGTCGTCATCGTCCTCTGTATCCCCCCAGCCACGCACCAATGATGGGCCTGAGCTGTGTCGGGTGCCACCCCGCTGTGAGCCTGCTTCATCCTAATCCTCCTCCACCTCCTCCTCATCCTCGTCGTCCTCCAGTAGTGGGCCATGGCTGGCCACATTTGTACCTGGCCTCTGCTGTTGCAAAAAAACTCCCTCTGAGCCACTTCTAACAGACTGGCCTGAAAGTGCTAAAAATGACCCCTCATCCTTCTCCTCCTCCTCCTCCTCCTGGACCACCTCTTCCATCATCGCCCTAAGCGTTTTCTCAAGGAGACATAGAAGTGGTATTGTAACGATGATAACAGTGTCATCGTCGCTGGACATGTTGGTGGAATACTCGAAACAGTGCAACAGGGCACCCAGGTCTCGCATGGAGGCCCAATCATTGGTGGTGAAGTGGTGCTGTTCCGCAGTGCGACTGACGCGTGCGTGCTGTAGCTGAAACTCCACTATGGCCTGCTGCTGCTCGCACAGTCTCTCCAGTATGTGCAAGGAGGAGTTCCACCTGGTGGGCACGTCGCATATGAGGCGGTGAGGGGGAAGGCCGAAGTTAAGCTGTAGCGCAGACGGGCGAGCAGCGGCAGGATGTAAACACCGGAAGTGCGCACAGACGGCCCGCACTTTATGCAGCAGCTCTGACATGTTGGGGTAGTTGTGAATGAACTTCTGCACCACCAAATTCAGCACATGCGCCAGGCAAGGGATTTGCGTCAAACCGGCTAGTCCCAGAGCTGCAACGAGATTTCGCCCATTATCGGACACCACCAGGCCGGGCTTGAGGCCCACCGGCAGAAACCACTCGTCGGTCTGTTGTTCAATACCCCGCTACAACTCCTGCGCAGTGTGGGGCCTTTCCCCTAAACATATGAGTTTCAGAATGGCCTGCTGACGTTTACCCCGGGCTGTGCTGAAGTTGGTGGTGAAGGTGTGTGGCTGACTGGATGAGCTGGTGGAAGCCGAGTAGGAGGAGGAGGCTACAGGAGGCAAAGAATGATGCCCTGCAATCCTTGGCGGCGGAAGGACGTGCGCCAAGGAACTCTCCGCCTGGGGCACAGCCGCCACTACATTTACCCATTGTGCAGTTTGGTAGATATAGCGTCCCTGGCCATGCTTACTGGTCCACGTATCTGTGGTTAGGTGGACCTTGCCACAGATGGCATTGCGCAGTGCACACTTGATTTTATCGGATACTTGGTTGTGCAGGGAAGGCACGGCTGTCTTGGAGAAGTAGTGGCGGCTTGGAAGAACATACTGTGGGACAGCCATGGACATCAGCTGTCTGTGTCCACCAGCCTGAATGACAGCATTTCAAAGGCCAGTAGTTTAGAAATGCTGGCATTTAGGCCCAGGGCTCAAGGGTGGCTAGGTGGGAATTTACGCTTTCTCTCCAAGGTTTGTGAGATGGAGAGCTGAACGCTGCCGTGTGACATGGTGGAAATGCTTGGTGACGCAGGTGGTGGTGTCGGTGGTACATCCTCTGTTTGGTGGGCGGCAGGTGCCAACATTCCACATGAGGCGGAGGAAGAGGCAGAGGCAGCAGCAGTAGAGTGAGCAGGGTGAGCCAGAGTGAATTACTTGCTTTTAAGGTGTTTACTCCACTGCAGTTCATTCTTTGCATGTAGATGCCTGGTCATGCAGGTTGTGCTAAGGTTCAGAAAGTTAATGCCTCGCTTCAGGCTCTGAAGGCACAGCGTGCAAACCACTCGGGTCTTGTCGTCAGCACATTGTTGAAATAAGTGCCATGCCAGGGAACTCCTTGAAGCTGCCTTTGGGGTGCTCGGTCCCTGGTGGCGCTGACCAGTAGCAGGCAAACTCTCTTGGAGGCGGCTGTTCTGCTTTTGCCCCTGCTCCCTCTTTTGCTACGCGGTTGGCTCGGTCTCACCACTGCCTCTTCCTCTGAACTATGAAAGTCAGTGGCATGACCTTCATTACATGTGTGGTCTAGGACCTCATCGTCCCCTGCATCGTCTTCCACACAGCCTCCTCCCTGACCTCCTGTTCGGTCTGCACACTGCAGAAAGACGCAGCAGTTGGCACTTGTGTTTCGTCATTATCAGAGACGTGCGGACTGCGATGAGACGGTATTCTCATGTCCTCATCATCAGGAAACATCAGTGGTTGTGCATCAGTGCATTCTATGTCTTCCACCACTGGGGAAGAGCTAGGGGGATTCCCTTGAGAAACCCTGCCAGTAGAGTCTTCAAACAGCATAAGAGACTGCTGCATAACTTGAGGCTCAGACAGTTTCCCTGATATGCATGGGGGTGATGTGACAGACTGATGGGCTTGGTTTTCATGCGCCACCTGTGCGCTTTCTGCAGAAGACTGGGTGGGAGATAATGTTGTGAACGTGCTGGATCCACTGTCGGCCACCCAATTGACTAGCACCTGTACCTGCTCAGGCCTTACCATCCTTAGAATGGCATTGGGCCCCACCAAATATCGCTGTAAATTCTGGCGGGTACTGGAACCTGAGGTAGTTGGTTCACTAGGACGTGTGGCTGTGGCAGAATGGCCACATCCTCTCCCAGCACCAGAGGGTACACTAACACCACCACGACCGCGTCCGCGTCCCTTACTAGATGTTTCTCCTCATTGTTACCGTTCACCAAGCACCACAATAAGAAAAAAAATATTTGGCCCAATGTATTGATTTTAAATTCAGGCCTTTTTTTACAGGCACGAACACTATCTGCCTATTTATTTATGTACCGTATTACACTAATCCAGGCAAAGCAGTAACCACTGATTTAGGGGAATATCTCTTTTAGGGCTAGTATTCACGCCCTGGATGAAAGATATCCTTTTATGGACAGCTTTAAACTAGGCCTGCAACAGCTGGAACACCAGATTCAGGGTATTGCTATTTTGGCAATTGAATTTCACCCCAGAACAAAATATATGATTTGCAGGACACTATGAAACTGGGCCAGCCACAACTGAAACCACTGATTTATGGTATTGCTATTTTGGCAATTGAATTTCACCTCAGAACAAAATATATGTTTTCGCGGACACTATTATAGTTGGCCAGCCAGAGCTGAAACCACTGATTTATGGTATTGCTATTTTGGCAATTTAATTTCACCCCAGAACAAAATATATCCTTTGTAGGACACTATGAAACTTGGCCAGCCACAGCTGAAACCACTGATTTATGGTATTGCTATTTTGGCAATTGAATTTCACCCCAGAACAAAATATATGTTTTGGCGGACACTATTATAGTTTGCCAGCCAGTGCTGGGACACCAGATTTAGAGGATTGCTATTTTGGCAATTGAATTTCACCCCAGAACAAAATATACCATGTTACAGACAGATTTAAACTAGGCTGCAACAGCTGGAACACCAGATTTAGGGTATTGCTATTTTGGCAATTGAATTTCACCCCAGAACAAAATATATGATTTGCAGGACATTATGAAACTTGACCAGCCACAGCTGAAACCACTGACTTATGGTATTGCTATTTTGGCAATTGAATTTCACCCAAGAACAAAATATATGTTTTGGCGGACGCTATTATAGTTTGCCAGTGTTACGGTATAACCCGGTATAGTGAGGGTTAATACCGTTCGGGCGATTCCCCTGGCGAAGAGCACAGCAACCCACAACCGCTGGAATCCACCGAACTAGAACCATACGAAGTCCTCCTCTCCTGGAACAGGCAAGAGAACGTTCTGACGTAGCAATTCCCCCCAAGTACGAGACGAGGCTCCGTATTGATGGTTAAACAGGAATTCTAACTTTATTGAGGGCTACCTGCCCGGTATTTATGCAGGTCTCCCACCTGGTGGACACTCCCCTAGGGGACCAGAAGGAAGACTGCGACACGGGATACAGCAGCCAATCACACACAATGGGACAATACAGACACCCCCAGCATATCCTTCCCTCTGCCTGTGATACAATCACCCTACACAGGTTAATGTAATCATCACAGGCAGGAGAATACACAATGTCTTCTGTCCTGGAGACAATTGAGGAGTCATTCAATTATCTCTCAGGACAAAGGGAAATCTCCAATACACACGTGGGGACAATAGGACAGACATCACTATTCAATATACAATGTCCCACCCTTTACAGTACACACAGACATTTAACATATCCCCAGATGGCTTGGATCTGAGCGCTCAATATATCCAAGGATAGAGGCAGACTCCATTGAGCACATGGTTGCAAAAGGACATAAAATTACACAATGTTACAATTACTACATAAAACATATACATGTAACATATCCCCAGATAGCTTAGGTCTGAGCGCACATTATTGAATGGCGCTCAGACCACACACATCCAGTTCAATTGCCATGGAGCTAAAGTCTTTCCCATAGTCTTTCATTATACGAATGGGCTCCATAGCAGAGCTATCTGGGGCATCACCGCTCAAACAGGACAAGCATACATGGGGCCATAGTCGCAGGAGGCGAGCAATCTGTCCCCTCCAAAACCCAGTGGCGCGGTTGGTTTCGCCACACATCTCCCCTTTTCCAAACAGACTAACAGGGTATCTGACCTTCTGCCGGTCAGTGCCCTTGTTAGTCCAGCAGCCCACCCACAAAACAGAAACAGCAGTACAGCCCACCCACAATAAATGGTTACTACACCTGAGAAAGGGATAAACCTGTCCATGTCCATGTGCCTCACTACGGCTGTGTGGGGGACTGGTAGACTGCCTGAGTGGGTTGCTTAGTGGGCAGAAACCAGCGGTACTCTGCCCTGGTGCCAGCGCTACCACGGAAGTAGCCTGGTTGGAGCCTGGTTGTTGTAGGGGGAGACCGACTGTCTCCCCTTTAGATAGACCACCATGCTGCTGTGGGGGGAGACCGACTGTCTCCCCTTTGGCTAAATGGCCCTGTTGCTGGGGGACAGGACCGACTGTCCCTACCCCCTGTGCTGTAAATGCAGAGACCACGGTCCCATCTGCACTGTTGGGGGGCTTACTGTCTCCCCCTGGTGCGTTAAACTGTCGCCGGGGGATGGAGACCGGGCTCCCAATTCCCTGTACATCACACGGCCGATGGGGAATGGAGACAATGCTCTTCTCTCCCTGCAAAACATACTGCCGCTGGGGAGCAGGACCGACTGTCCCTACTCCCTTAAAATCCGTCTGCCGCTGGGGATCTGGGCCGACTACCCAGCATCCCTGTAGGGCCGGTGGAGAGCTCTCGGTCCCATCTCCACTGTTGTGGGGCTTACTGTCTCCCCCTGGTGCATTAAGCTGCCGCTGGGGAGAGGGGGTAACAACCTCCTCTTCCAGACATTCTTCCAGCTGCTGGAAAGGGACACCGACTGTCACCGCTCCCAATACAGTGTCCTGCTGCTGGGGAAAGGAGACTGGGCTCTCTATTCCCTGCTGGACACTCTGCCTCTGGGGAGGGAGGACAAGGCTCTCCTCTCCCAGTAAGTCACTCTGCTGCTGGGGGCCAGGACCGACTGTCTCTGCCCCCTGTAACTTAGCCTGCCGCTGGGGAGAGGTGGTAACAAGCTCCTCTCCCAGACATACTTCCAGCCTCTGGGAAGGGAGACCGACTGTCTCCGCTTCCAATACAGTGTCCTGCTGCTGGGGAAAGGAGACTGGGCTCTCTATTCCCTGCCGGACTCTCTGCCGATGGGGAGGGAGGACAAGGCTCTCCTCTCCCAGTAAGTCACTCTGCTGCTGGGGGCCAGGACCGACTGTCTCTGCCCCCTGTAACTCAGCCTGCCGCTGGGGAATGGAGACTGGGCTCCCAATTCCCTGCAGGACCGGTGGAGAGACCTCGGTCCCATCTCCACCGGCCACCTGGGGTTCTTCCCAGTAGACCTCCACAATATCCTACTAGCTGAAGGGCTCTAGACCTGGGTCTGACACTCTGCTCTCTCGCTGAGCCCTCTCACTGGAGTGGAACAGCTGCTGGTAGTCCTGTTCCAGCTCCATCTCCCGGGTCACCAGGTGGACCAGGTCTTGCTCAATTTTGTGAGTGTCGTCCCAGTCATACCTGCTCTCCCGCCACTCAAAGAGGTCCCTGAACCGGGCTTGTGTAGGGCTCCCAAACTCCAGCTCTGAAAATGTCTCCCATAACAAGCCAGGACCATCAAACTCCTCTCCCTCTGGCATGTCATGCTCGGCTGTCCGGGGTAGGTACCGAGCTTCATACCACCAGAGTGCCTGGTAGGCATCTTCCAGCCACATCTCCCGCCTTACCAGGTGCTTCAGGTCTTCTACCCACTCTTCCAGGGGCTGCTCTCCTAGGAAGGGCATCCGCAGGGCTACTCGCTTCTGCTGTCGCTGCTCGTCCTTGGGGAGCCTCTCGTCCCGCAGATACTCCACAATACCCAGTGCCTGGTACCAGATGCCTTTGCGGACTGCATCTCGGTCATCCATGACACCCTCATCATACTCCACTAGTGGTTCCATACCGGTGCTGTACTGGGACACGCTTTGCCCTCAAATTCCACGGTGCCTTCTGTTGCTGTCCTTCTGGCTGTAGGAACGATCCCGCTGCTTGCCACCAGTTGTTACGGATCGCCTGGCACCCCGACTGGGTACCTCCGTTGAAAGATGCTCCTAGCGTTTCCTGAGGATTCCAAGCGCTCTAGCAGACACCTCAATCACCGAACCTGAGAAGCATACGAATCCTCTCAAGCCTCTGAATGCTGTAGACAGTTGAATAGGAACCATACGAATAGGTTTGCACTCCTAGCAGTCAGACTGGAACAGCATCCAATAACTCCTCCCCCAATAATGAGACGACACTTCACTTTGAGGGTTAAACAGGAACGCTAACTTTATTGAGGGCTACCTGCCCGGTATTTATGCAGGTCTCCCACCTGGTGGACACTCCCCTAGGGGACCAGAAGGAAGACTGCGACACGGGATACAGCAGCCAATCACACACAATGGGACAATACAGACACCCCCAGCATATCCCTCCCCTCTGCCTGTGATACAATCACCCTACACAGGTTAATGTAATCATCACAGGCAGGAGAATACACAATGTCTTCTGTCCTGGAGACAATTGAGGAGTCATTCAATTATCTCTCAGGACAAAGGGAAATCTCCAATACACACGTGGGGACAATAGGACAGACATCACTATTCAATATACAATGTCCCACCCTTTACAGTACACACAGACATTTAACATATCCCCAGATGGCTTGGATCTGAGCGCTCAATATATCCAAGGATAGAGGCAGACTCCATTGAGCACATGGTTGCAAAAGGACATAAAATTACACAATGTTACAATTACTACATAAAACATATACATGTAACATATCCCCAGATAGCTTAGGTCTGAGCGCACATTATTGAATGGCGCTCAGACCACACACATCCAGTTCAATTGCCATGGAGCTAAAGTCTTTCCCATAGTCTTTCATTATACGAATGGGCTCCATAGCAGAGCTATCTGGGGCATCACCGCTCAAACAGGACAAGCATACATGGGGCCATAGTCGCAGGGCAGGAGGCGAGCAATCTGTCCCCTCCAAAACCCAGTGGCGCGGTTGGTTTCGCCACAGCCAGCCAGAGCTGAAACCACTGATTTATGGTATTGCTATTTTGGCAATTGAATTTCACCCCAAAAGAAAATATACCCTGTTACGGACAGATTTAAACTAGGCCTGCAACAGCTGGAACACCAGATTCAGGGTATTGCTATTTTGGCAATTGAATTTCACCCCGTAACAAAATATATGATTTGCAGGACACTATTATAGTTTGCCAGTCAGTGCTGGGACACCAGATTTTGGGGATTGCTATTTTGGCAATTGAATTTCACCCCAGAACAAAATATACCCTGTTACAGACAGATTTAAACTAGGCCTGCAACAGCTAGAACACCAGATTCAGGGTATTGCTATTTTGGCAATTGAATTTCACCCCAGAACAAAATATATGATTTATGGTTCAATCATATTTTATTGAAGCGAGGTTTTAGATAGACAAATACAGCCAGATGCAACCAGGCAAATTTAAAAGCAGGACATGGTGATACTCAAGATGAGGCTGCAATGGCATGCCATAATCAACACATAGGCAGGTATGGGGAAAAAATAAATAAATAAATAATAAATAAATAAATAAATAAAAGAACAGAGATGACAGGGGGCACACAAGACAGAAACAGGGTTTGCAGGACACTATGAAACTTGGCCAGCCACAGCTGAAACCACTGATTTATGGTATTGCTATTTTGGCAATTGAATTTCACCCCAGAACAAAATATATGTTTTGGCGGACACTATTATAGTTTGCTAGCCAGTGCTGGGACACCAGATTTAGGGGATTGCTATTTTGACAATTGAATTTCACCACAGAAAATAATCTATCCTTTGACAAACAGCAGACAGTATTATACTTGGCTAGCCAAAGCTGGAACACCAGATTTAGGGGATTGGTATTTTGGCAATTGTATTTAACCCCTTAATAAAATATAGAAATTGCTATCCTGAGTTTCTAGGGGTGACAATTAGCACAGCCAAGCCCCTGATGTAGGATATAGCAAAAAAAACTAGTATTGATGGATTCTGGTGCACCACAAGTCACAAAATGGCTGCCGATCACCCCAGAAAATAAGTGACAGAAAAACGCTCTGTGCAGCCTAAAAAACAGTGAGCAAGTAACTAGCAGAAGTTCAAACATTCACAGCTTTAGATCGATCACTTCCTTAGGTGTTTTGCAGACTTTTCCCTGCCTAATCTCGCCCTCACAGCAGCTGCGTCCTCTCCCTACACTAATCAGAGCAGTGTGACGTGCGGCGCTGCGTGACTCCAGCTTAAATAGAGGTTGGGTCACCTGCTGCACTTGGCCAATCACAGCCATGCCATTAGTAGGCATGGCTGTGATGGGCTCTTAGGGCAAGAAGTAAAACAATAGCTGATTGGCTGCTGTGCAGCCCTTCAGAAAGCAAGAAGAAATCACCGAACAACGAACCCGAACCCGAACTTATTTGAAAATGTTCGGGTCCGGGTCCCGAACACCCCAAAGTTCGGTACAACCCGAACTATGCTCAAACTGTTCGCTCAACACTAGTCACAACCCTCATGTTTGAGACTTTTTAAATGCCATTTTACATAAATTTAGGTGTAAGTGGTATTTCTATGCCACCCTCACCACTTTCCCGAAAAGGGAGTTTGGCAAGGGAGAGATGCGGTCAAAGGGCCCAGCAAATTCTGGCATAAAAGAAGACTGAAATCTACATCAACTCTGAGCTGGAGTAATTTTCCCTGCTTCGGTGCAGGAAAAATCGTAGACCAGTGTAACACATAATAAATGACTCACATAGTGCATTAAATTACTTCTAAAGACCCTATATATATATAGTTGAAACCAGAGGTTTACATACACTATATAAAAAGATGCATAGGCATGTTTTTCTAAATATCTGACATGAAATCAGAATAAACCTTTCCTGTTTTTGGTCAATTAGGATTACCATAATTATTATTATTTGCCAAATTCCACAATAATAAGGCATTTTATTACTTTCTGCAATGTCAAAAGTTTACATACACTAAGATTACTATGCCTTTAAACAATTTTGGACTGCCCATATGATGATGTCATGTATTTGGAAGCTTCTGTTAGGTTTGTTGGCAACATCTGAGTTAGGCCTCTTGTACACGACCGTATGCCCTCCGCGGGCAGCCTGACATGCACAGCATCATTGTAATCTATGATGCTGTGCGCTCCCATGAGCACTATCAATGCCGTTCCGGGACATATGGCCCGCTCACAGACCGTATGTCTCAGAGGGCATATGGTCGTGTGCAAGAGGCCTTAATTAGAGACACACCTTTGGGTGTATTTAAATGCACACCTGAAACACACTGCTTCTTTGTGTAGCATCATGGAAAAATCTAAATAAATCAGTGAAGATATCAGGAAGAGAATTGTGGACTTGCACAAGCCTGGCTCAACCTTAGGTGCAATTTAAAGATATCTGAAGGTGCTTTGTTCATCTGTACAAACAATTATATGCAAGTACAAAAAAGTTGGGAATGTCCAGTCATCATACTGCTCAGGAAGGAGACCGGTTCTGAGTCCCAGAGATGAACGTGCTGTGGTCTGATTTGTGCATATTAACCCAAGAACAAAAGCAAAATAACTTGTGAAGATGATGGCAGAAGCTGGTAAGATTGTGTCAATATCCACAGTACTTTATCAACATGGGCTGAAAGGCCACTATGCCAGGAAGAAGACATTACTCCAAAAGAAACATAAAAAAGCCAGATTAATGTTTGCAAATGCACACAGGAACAAAGACCTACATTTTTGATAATATGTCCTGTGGTCTGACAAAACTAAAATTGAACTTTTTAGCCATAATGACCATCATTAGTTATGTTTGGAGGAAAATGGGATACGCTTGGAAGACTAAGAACACCATACCAACTGTGAAATATAGAAGTGGCAGCATTATGCTGTGGGGTTGTTTTGATGCAGGAGGGACTGGTGCACTTTACAAAATAGATGGCATCATGAGGAAATAAGATTATGTGGAAATACTGAAACAACATCTCAAGACATCAACCATGAAGTTAAAACTTGGGCGGAAATGGGTCTTCCAAATGGACAATGACCCGAAGCATACTGCCAAACTGGTTAAAAAGTGGCTTAAGAATAACAAAATCATTATTTTGGAGTGGCCATCACAAAGCCCTGATCTCAATCCTATTGAAAATTTATGGGCAAAGCTGAAAAGGCAGGTGCGAGCAAGGCGACCAACAAACATGGCTTAGTTGCATCAGTTTTGTCAGGAGGAATGGGCCCAAATTCCGACCAACTATTGTGAGAAGCCTGTGGAAGGATATCCAAAACATTTGACCCAAGTCATACAGTTTAAGGGCAATGGTACCAAATATTATTGAAATGTATGTAAACTTTTGACTTTGCAAAAAGTAATATGCCTTAAAACCTCTCTCTCTCATTATTCTGGCATTTGGCAAATAATAATAATTATGGTAATCCTAAATGACTAAAATCCTGAAAGGTATATTCAGATTTCATGTAAATCATATGTGTCTTTTTATATAGTGTATGTAAACTTCTGGTATATATATCACTGTAAGCTATTTAGAGGAAAGGTAGATTGTATATTTTAATTGGGTATATTGGGGGGGGGGTATTCATATTTGTGTCTTTTTATTATACAACATACTGTATATCTAATAAAGGTTAAGTTTGAGGATGGATTATGTGTATTTGTCAAAGTAATTCCTCCATACTTTAAATCAGGGGTCAGAAACCTCCTGCACTCCAGCTGTGAAACTACAAGTCCTGGAACTCTCATGGAAGTTCATGGAGTCTGCTGGGTGTTGTAGTTTCACATCAGCTGGAGTGCCAGAGGTTGCTGACTTCTCCTGTAGATTTTATGTAGGAAGATATAAAATAGTTGTGCGAGTTTCATTTAGTAAATCTTCAATTCTTTCATCTAGGCATACAGCGCAGAATTACTTAATATGTGTTACTGGCAATACCAAGATATATTGACTTTGACATTGAGGTATTGCCACTGAGGAAGGGGAAAGCGTTCCCCGAAACGCGTCTGGCTGGAGGGAGTGTTACCCCAAACTTCGGCATCGCAAAGATACAGTGCACTGTGAAGAGGACCAACAGATTTTTCGTACGATATTACGGGTAGGCAAAGCCACACCCCACGAGAATTCACACGAGACCTCCGTACGAGATTTGCTTGCCACGAGTATACCGAGCACATGTGGAACGCCAGGACGCCGGCGATAAAATACTGGGAGTTACAGGTATCCGGCATATACTGCAATTTGATATAAACAGCAGAGGTAAGCCCACTTTATGTGGGAAACATTATTGCCAATATATTGAAACAAACGGATGGAAATCTATCTTTGATGGAGAAAGTTCGTATGTGGTCCACAGTTTTACTCTAGGTGCGGAATATATGCGATTAAGTTGGCACCTAGATATTGGATGCATAACATCAGAGACATTTGCAATTGAGCCGGCACCGTATAACATCGGGTACATGAGATTAGAGACATTTCAGTGATTCATAATTTAAAAGAAAGGATCGGTCTGGATTTCTATTGTCATTTATTGTCATAAGTTAAAAGACGATCTGCCTATACAAACATCTGCTGTGCGATCTCCATGTTGGAGAAATGATATTTATGCTATTGTATTGTTACTGAACTATTGAAACACACCATGTGTTAGCAGTTTGTTTCTGCCTAAAAATTACAATAGGATCCATTTCCACATAGGCACTGCTAAAACCCATGGTCTGCCTTTATTGGTGACATTGTATGAATTTTTATCTAGGGAGCATTCTATTCTTCTGGAGTTTTTTATGTGTTTTTATTGGTGTATTTGTACAATATGGGATCATTAAAGCACTTTTATTGAGAATCACTTTCCAGTTGTTCAGTCCATATACGAGTGCCCGCCGTTAGTATTTAAATTTGATCTTTTTATATACTGTAGTGTATGTAAGCTTCTGGTATATATATCACTGTAAGCTATTTAGAGGAAAGGTAGATTGTATATTTTAATTGGGCATATTGGGGGGGGGGTATTCTTATTTGTGTCTTTTTATTATACAACATACTGTATATCTAATAAAGGTTAAGTTTGAGGATGGATTATGTGTATTTGTCAAAGTAATGCCTCCATACTTTAAATCAGGGGTCAGCAACCTCCTGCACTCCAGCTGTGAAACTACAAGTCCTGGAACTCTCATGGAAGTTCATGGAGTCTGCTGGGTGTTGTAGTTTCACATCAGCTGGAGTGCCAGAGGTTGCTGACTTCTCCTGTAGATTTTATGTAGGAAGATATAAAATAGTTGTGCTAGTTTCAATGAGTAAATCTTCATTTCTTTCATCTAGGCATACAGCGCAGAATTACTTAATATGTGTTACTGGCAATACCAAGATATATTGACTTTGACATGTGGTAAACAAGACGCCTGTTGACGAGACATCTTATAACAGACAGTCTGTCACTTAGCAATTCCTTGTAGTGGAGCAGAATGCAATATGCCAAGTAAATACACTCTATATAAAGAATAACTTCTATTGTATTGGTGACTTAATATTGCTCCATATGCCCTAAAATCATTTTTAGAATATCCAAATAATATAAATGGTACCGCGCTCAGGAGGAGTGAAAAAAGAGGCTATCTGTTCTATATGTACTCGTATTGACGTACTACTGGAAATATACAAATTGTATTACCTTATGTATCGGTGCTGCTATTTTTAAAGTTCGTGCTCTTCTGTGTGGATCCTAAATCCAACGCTGTCACGAATATTGGATATATACCACAGCATACGCTCCGGCCGGTGGCGTGCTGCTAGAAAATTTTGGAGTTCGCGGTTTGCGCTCGCACGGATCAGCTAGTGACGTCACCCCTGTAGCTACGAATCGCTACAGGTACCAAAAAAAGCCTCTAAAGCATTTCGGACAAACGCTGTCCTTCCTCGGGAAGTATTACAGGGCTCCTCTACTGCTTGCTATTTATGCGCTCACCGTCTGATGTTGATTATTAACCCCTCCTATTCCGTTTGACAGCAGTGATCTACGCACCTCAACAAAAGGATAGTTAGTCAAATGCAAAAAGTTCTATTTCGGCATTGAGGCCATTTGGTATTAGGGTATCCATATTAAATATCCATTTTGTTTCTACTTTAGGCATTTCTTTGATAATGTCACCACCCCTTTTATTTTTCTTAAATACTTCTACTCCACAGAAGCTTGAACCTGCAAACTTCCCTCCGTGTTTTTCTTTATAGTGGCATATTTCCTATGGATATTATATACGTGTTCCCCAATTCTTTTTTTAAGTTGTCTTTTTGTATGGCCCACATAAATGTTATTGCAGGGACAAGTTATTGTGTATATTATTTTTCTGCTATTGCACGTTATGAATTGTTTAATCTTCTGCTTGTATGAACCCTCTGTGTTTTCTATATCAAATTTAATCTTATTATCCTGTGATTTTTTACATCCCATGCTTCTTCTGCATGCGTAAAAACCCACCAGTTGTCCTTCTTTTCTGGCTAGTATACCCCTACTGTCAATGGTTGTTATACATCTGCTAGTAGATGCTATGAGATTACCTATATTTTTCACTTTGCGGTATACAAATTTAAGTTCTACCGGGATGAGTTCACCTAATATTTTATCTTCTTTTAGAGTATTACAATGTTTTTTAATTTATTTTTCTAAATAATGCCGCTTGGCTGTTATACGGTATAATTAATGATGGGATTGCAGATTCTTTCTCCCCTAACTTAGTTTTCTTACGCACTTCTAATGGGGTTGATCTATCCAATAAGTCTATTGCTCTTTTATGTTGAATTAACTTTCCTCTATCGAAACCTTTTTGTTCAAATTTCTTTTGAATGATTTTGGCTTCTTTTTCATATTCCGCTTCTTCTGTACTGTTTCTTTTAATGCGTAAAAATTGGCTCCTAGGAACATTTTCTAACCAGCATGGAAGATGACAGCTTTCCATAGATATAAAGCTGTTAGCATCGGTTGGTTTATTAAAAGTTTTAGTGCAAATTGTGTCCCCTTCAATGTATACAGTTAAATCTAAAAAATAATTTCTTTCCTACTATGAGTTACCGTAAATTCCAAATAAAAATCATTTTTATTAATATTGTTTAAAAATTCTTGTAAACTGTTTTCCCCTCCTTCCCATATGAAAATTAGATCATCAATAAAACATCGCCAGAGGACGAGGCCTGCCCGGAGCTCGCCGTTGGGGTGGATGTATTGGTGTTCCCACCATCCAACGTAGAGATTTGCGAACCCCGATGCGAACCTCGTCCCCATCGCGGTCCCCTACGTCTGGAGGTAAAATTTGTCATTATACGTAAAACATGAATCTAATGCATTCCCCTATATAGTTGATTTGTGTCTCTGGCATCTCCCCTTTAGTTTTTAAAAAAATCAAGAAGGGGAAACAAGTAGTACAACAATAATAAGAAATCAAGGTGAAAACATAGAAGAAAACATAGAGGAAAATAGTAAGAGAAAAATTATTAGGAAAACTATAAAACAGGATTTTTTTCAGGTGCGAAAAAATGTAAACAAAAGAGGGGATGTAAAGGGGGCCATTCACTGCAAAGAAGAAACAAACAATTGAAAAGAATTATGAAAATGACGTCCTTGGGCAAAGAGTATATAATTTGAGTAGTTATGTACCCACAAAAGGAGAAGAAGCTATCCTAAAAAAGGGACTTAAATTTGCCCCCACTAAGTTTTTCAAATTTGAAGCATTCATAGGAATGAGAAAATTCATGAGAAGATTGGCTTTGAAAAAATATTTCATGAAAAAGACAATGAGAAAGGAAATGTCATCTCAGAAAGAGCAAACTAAGGAACAACCAATAGTAGAGAAAGATCACTTCAAACATACGGATTTAAAGCCAAAATCCACATATAACCCTGTACAAGAATATTCCCCTGCCCAAAATAGTTTCATGAACCAAGTGATAAAAGATATACACAAAATTCATCAACCAAAAAATCCCCAGTATCTGAGTATCACTAGTGAGGAGAAAAAGGCTATCACCAACATGCAGAAAAATAATGAAGTCATTATCCATCCCGCAGATAAGGGTGGCGGAATAGTTATATTGGATAGGATTAATTATCATAGAGAGGCGGAGCTTATACTGGAAGACAATAGAACATATAAAATTCTAAAAAATGACCCAACAGAGTCTTTCAAAAGAGAATTAAAAACGTTGATTCAAACAGGAAAAGATCAAGGAATTTTACATAAAAAAGAAGCAGCATTTATAAATATACAAAGTATAATATCCAAAAATCGCGTCATTTTACCACAATCCCAAAATACACAAAGACACATAAAATTCATCGGGGAGACCCATCGTGTCGGGCATTGATTGCCTTACCAGTTCCTTGTCTAAATATATTGATCACCAATTACAGCCATATGCACAAGCACTCCCCTCATATTTAAAAGACACAAAGCACACATTACAACTGTTGAATGGAATTAAATAGAGAGAAGATTATATAATTGGAACCCTAGACATCAAATCCCTCTACACAGTCATCGAAATAAAAAAATGAAGCAATGCGGTTAAATATTTTTAAAAAACTAAAGGGGGGATGCCAGAGACACAAATCAACTATATAGGGGAATGTATTTGATTCAACCATTGATAGTAGGTGCGCTACTAAAAAAAATCCTATAATTGATTCCATTTTTATAATATACTTTATTAATGGATTTTGCTTTTTTTAAATGAAATCGACACCCAATGTCCAGTTTTCTACAGCGGTTTGACTATTCACTATTTTTGTGCATCCCTGATTTCTCAGCATTGTATGGAGTATGGATTCCCTGCATCGCTACGCATACCTGTGCCACCTGAGCTTGGCTAAAGGCTGGCATAGCATATGGATACCATGAAACAATGTGTTATATCAGGATTCGCTAGACGGAGCGGGCTCCTGTGCCCGCTTCATTCAGCTGAGCTAATCCTAGTATATTACATTGTTATGTAATATAATAGAATTATGTGATATACCTGTGTTTTGTGATATACTTTGTACATCGCTGAGATATCAGCAATGTGCGAAAATAGTAAATTTAAAGTGCTATGGAAACAGGACTTTAGGTGTCAATTTCTTTATTAAAAACCCAAATCCCTGAATAATGTATATTATAAAAATTATTTTAGGGAATCTGGAACATTTTTAAATAAAATTGCATAATAGTTCAGTTACTCTTTAATATATATGTCATCAGAAAATGACCGATTGTTTAAATCATGTTTTTCTGTTTAACATTTTTTAAATAATTTTTGATGATGTTATTTTAATTTTCCATGTCAATATCTATATTTAAACAAAAAAAATCCTGCAGTTTTCTCACTGGCCACTAAGCTTAATAATAGGCTCTTTTTGGTCTTTACAGATCACTTTACTGTAGTTATCTGCTTATCTATCATTCTAATCCTGCCTGTAATGATATCACTTCTGTGTATTGATAAGACAGGATCCACCATTCACAATAGGTAATTTTCAAAGCTTATCTATTGTTTCCTTGTACAATGATCTTTGCACAGGTCACAGTACATGCCTAGAATACTCTTCCCTAGATGTCAATGAGGCCCCCTCCTTTCCATTGTGTCCATGGAGCATGTGGCTGCCGTAAATGAATTTTCCTAATGCTTTCTAATTGCTGTTCAGAACAGCTCAGGCAAGATCGCAGCTCCTATAATAAGGTTCAGGAAATAGAATAAATTAATCTGCAAACAGAAAATAAAAATATATTAGAAAAAAAGATATGTATTGCTATCTGGCAGATATATTTTTAATGACGCATTTCTTTAACTTTAAATTTTTACACAAACCAAAAAATAAAGCTGTGATCAATTATCTTATGTGCAGTTGTCTCATACAACCACATGAGCTGGTAATTACAGACAATTGTTCTGGCACTGGCTTGACAATAAAAACAAAGGCATAAAATGAAGCAGTTGACCACTACCCCAGAACAGGTTACTTTCAAATTGTTCTTGATTTGATGTTATTTAATCTGCTCATGAGTTGCATTGTGCTTTGTATGTATTCCAAAAAGCTGTTTGTAAGCGGCACTGTTCGTTTAATTATTTCCTAATTATGACTAAGCAGAGAAAATTAGCTTTCTCCAGCGAGGGAGGAGCTTTCTAGTAAGTATTGCATCAGCCATTTTGAGTATTAGCTCTGCCTGCAATTCAGGGCAGATGCCAGTTGAGCTCTAGGAGAAAAATCATTCCTGCGGAGAGAACTATCGCTAAGGGAAAGCTGAAGACATTGATAGAATGTCTAGGATCACAAGGTCATGCATGCTAGCAAGGTATTCACTGTCTAGGTCTAAGGACTTTGCTGTTTGTGGAAGGGTTAACAGTTAATGGAACCTTTCACTTATATAATGGTTTGGTCAACCGTTTGACGATCTAAACCCCTCTGAATATTAAACTTTTTGCATGTGGGTGTTTTGCAGTCTCTGGCACCTATCACACCTTCTTGCTATGTGTGTGGGTGGTTTGAAGTCTTGGACTCCTACCACATTTTTGAGTGTTTTACACAGGTGTGATCATCTTCTAAAGGATGCAAAGTGTTTAAAAAGAGCTCAGACACTACTTCTCCTATTATCATCATTGTTAGTGTTTGTCTATGTACAGCTATTGGGAAGAGACTGCTCTCTGACTTGCCTTAGAACTGTGCCTTCATATTGTTGGATTTACTACAACTCCCATTCTGTACTTTAGCAAAGAAAGACTTGTTTATTTGCTACAATCGGCATGGTTAATGACTCTAGCATCATATGCTGGCCACTGCACCTACACTCCCAGCCTTGCACCTTTTAATATAAATGAGATGTGTATGTGTATGTACCTGTATCAGTAGGAAGGAATAGCAACATTGCGGCAACAGTCACAAAATCACCCACCCATATTTGTCCTCCAACATCAGGATGGCCGAACCCTGATGTGAGTTTCAGGGGAAGCCTTCATATAGGGTTAAAATGGTTGGCAAAAATGTATGGTTGCTAAAAAAAAATTTTTAAAGTGTAACTGTGATTCTTTTTTAATTTTCGCAATCTGTAGGGCCAGTTATAATGAATATTTTTGTAATATTTCTATTAGAAAAGTAGCTCTAAAGTGTCCAATTTTTAGCCTTAGCAACGCTCCCCTGTCTTCTGTTTACATGACTTTGGAGACTTACTCAATACTGACTATAAACACAAGACAGAGGAGCATTGCTAAGGCTCAAAATGAGCTATTTTACTAATAGAAATGTACAGTTTCAGTAATTGAAGGGGTTATACAATACTATAAACTGCCCCACCATATGCCGGGCCCCTTACAGGGAAAATACTTACTCCGCTTCCTGTGCTGCTCCTGGTCACCACACCGTCACTGCTGCTTCTCCCCATGTGCCAATGAAAATATCCAGTGATGCCATTTGCCATGGGCTGCTCCCCCCGACACCAGATGTTTTCATCCACGCACAGGGAGAAGCAGCAGCAGTGGTGCGGGGACGAGGAGTGACACAGAGAGCGGGGAGCGTGGGTAAGTATATTCCCTGTGAGGGGCACGGCATATGGGGGAGCAGTTTATAGTATTAGATAAGCCTTTTAAAGTATGTTACAAAAATTTGCAGTATCACTGTACCTATACATTACAAGAATACAAAAAAATGATAGTTACACTTTAAGTAACATATTAACATAGTATATAAGATGGAAAAAAGACATTTGTCCATCCAGTTCGGCCTGTTTCCTACGAGTTGATCCAGAGGAAGGGAAAAAAAACCTGTGAGGCAAAAGCCAATTTTCTCCACTTAAGGGGAATACATTCCTTCCTGATTCCAATCAGGCTATCAGAATAACTCGCTGTATTAACGACCCCTCTCTAGTGGCTATAACCTGTAATATTATTACACTCCAGAAATACATCCAGTGAAGTAGAATACATATTTTATTTTTCTAGTGCATAACCTCTATCACAGCATTCTTATTCTGTTCCAGTGCTCCAGTTAGTGTGCAAACTGGAAACTTTTTTTATTTTATTGATCATCAGATAAAAAAATACCATATTTTTCGCCCCATAAGATGCATTTTCCCCCGAAAGTGGGGGGAAAATGCCCCTGCACCTTATGGGGTAACTACTAATGAGCGCTTCCATTATTGAAGTGCTAATTAGTACTGGAGGACCAGGAGGCAGTGAAGGCTCTGTACTCACAGCGTGAGGGTGCTCTGTGCTATGCACACCAGTTAACAGCACAGCGGACAGCAGGAGGAAGAAGATCGTGGGCGGAGAGGAGAGGCGGCATCCAGGAGCAGGAGAGGTAAGTGGGTTTTTTATTTTATAAAACATGAGGCAATATGGGGCTGCTGGGGGGTAATCTGAAGCAATATGGGGCTGCTAGGGGGGTAATCTGAGGCAATATGGGGCTGCTGGGGGGTGATCTGAGGCAATACGGGGGGTGCTGTGGGATGATCTGGGGCAATATGGGGCTGCTGGGGGGTGATCTGAGGCAATATGGGGCTGATGGGGGATGATCTGGGGCAATATGGGACTGCTGGGAGATGATTTGAGGCAATATGGGGCTGCTGGGGGCTTATCTTAGGCAATGGGGCTAATATGAGAGGCAATGGGGGCTGCTGGGGGCTTATCTTAGGCAATGGGGACAGCTGGGGGATGATATGAGACTTCTGGGGGCTAATGAGAGGTATGGGGCTCTTATCTAAGGTCTGATTGGAGGTCATTAACATTGGGGTCTGAGCTGAGGTCTGATTGGGGGTCTGATCTGAGGTCTTTTGAGGTCATATTAACATTGGAGGTCTGATTGGGGCTGTTTGCTGAGGTCTCATTAACATTGGGGGTCTGATTAAAAATATTTTTTTCTTATTGTCCTCCTCTAAAACCTAGTGTTTTATAGTGCGAAAAATACTGTAAAATAAAAACATATACAAGATACAGCACCTTGTTGAAGCAATATTGTCTGATGAAACCATTGCCCTATAGTTGTCACATAATAATGCAATTCAGTTTAAAAAAAATTATACCACTATATGTTGCTAAATAGTACAATGGTCCCTCAAGTTACAATATTAATTGGTCTTCAGATGACTTGAAACTATTGTATCTTCAGTCCATTACTCTATGGAAAACTGGTAATTTCTTCCAAAGCCTCAAAATGTCATCCTAAGATAACAAAGATAACAGAGAATGAAGAATTAAGAAAAATAAGTAAATAACCAAGACTAGAGTTGAGCGAACACTTGGATGTTCGGGTTCGAGAAGTTCAGCCAAACTTCCCGAAAAGGTTCGGGTTCGGGATCCGAACTCGACCCGGACTTCACCCCGAACCCAAACCCCATTGAAGTCAATGGGGACCCAAACTTTTGGGCACTAAAAAGGCTGTAAAATAGCCCAGGAAAGGGCTAGAGGGCTGCAAAAGGCAGCAAAATGTAAGTAAATCCCCTGCAAACAAATTTGGATAGGGAAATGACTTAAAATAAAATAAAATAAATAAAAATTAACCAATATCAATTGGCAGCTTGGAGGAGGAGGAGGGGGTGGAATAGGAGGTTGGGGTGGCATCAGGTGGGAATGCTATGGGAGTTGAAGTTCTCATCACAGCCAAAAAGGATTCATATCTGCCTGCAGTGCCACAGACTCGGGGCCATGGCACCCACAAAGACGAGAGCGGTCTTGTAACAGCAAAACAGGCCTCAGGTCAACCTGCAATGGAACAGGCCATTATCATTTATGTAGGCCCCTGGCACCCAGACAGAGGAGAGGTCATTTGACAGTAAAAAGAGTTTAATGTCTCTCACCCAGACAGCATGCAATTAAACGAAATATAGGCCACTAACACCCAGACAATGGGGCTGGCATTAGACAGTAAAAAGGGTTAAAAGTCTGCCAATAAGACAGCCAGCAAGTACGTGAAATTTAGGGCTCTGACACCCAGACAATGGGGCGGTCATGACAGTAGAAAGAGTTTAATATCTCCCACCAAGACAACAAATGATTAAACGACATATAGGCTCCTGACACCCAGACAATGGGGCGGTCATTAGACAGTAAATAGAGTTAAATGTCTGCCACCAAGACAGCAAGCAAATACTTGAAAGTTAGGCCCCTGACAACCAGACAGAGGAGAGAGGTCCTATAGAAGCAAAAGAGGCATCATGTCACCCACCAACGGAGAAGGCCACTTTTAGTTATTTAGGCCCCAGCACCCCGACAGAAGAGAGAGGTCCCAAAGCAGAGAATCAGGCTTCATGTCACCCACCAATGGAGAAGGCCACTTTCAGATATTTAGGCCCCTGGCACCCAGACGGAGGAGAGGTTCATTCAACTTTGGGTTGCCCCGCAAAATAATGGTCAAATTAAAAAAAGAGGATGCAATAAAGAAGTGCCCTGGAGTACAAGAATATATTGTTAAGGGGAGGTAGTTATAAATGTCTATTCTGCACAAGGGATTCATTTTTATGAACGTCAGCTTGTCCACGTTGGCTGTGGACAGGTTGTTGTGTTTGTCAGTAATGACGCCCCCTGCCGTGCTGAATACACGTTCAGACAAAACGCTGGCCGCTGGCCAGGCCAGCATCTCCAAGGCATAAAAGGCTAGCTCTGGCCACATGGACAATTTGGAGACCCAGAAGTTTAATGGGGCCCGAACCATCAATCAATATGTGGAGGGGTGTGCAGACGTACTGTTCCACCATGTTAGTGAAATGCTGCCTCCTGTTAACACATTCCGTATCAAGTGGTGGTGCAGTTATCTGTGGCGTGGTGACAAAACTTTTAAAAATCTCTGCCATGCTAACCCTGCCCTCAGAGGAGCTGGCCGTGACACAGCTGCGTTGGCGACCTCTCGCTCCTCCTCTGCCTTCGCCTTGGACTTCCACGTGTTCCCCTGTGACATTTGGGAATGCTCTCAGTAGCATGTCTACCAACGTGCACTTGTACTCCCGAATCTTCCTATCACGCTCCAGGGCAGGAAGTAAAGTGGGTACATTGTCTTTGTACCGGGGATCCAGCAGGGTGGCAACCCAGTAGTCCGTACACGTTAAAATGTGGGCAACTCAGCTGTCGTTGCGCAGGGACTGCAGCATGTAGTCGCTCACGTGTGCCAGGCTGCCCAGAGGTAAGGATAAGCTGTCCTCTGTGGGAGGCGTATCGTCATCGTCCTCCGTTTCCCCCCAGCCACGCACAAGTGATTGGCCCGAGCTGCGTTGGGTGCCATCCCGCTGTGAACATGCGTCATCCTCATCCTCCTCTACCTCCTCCTCATCCTCATCGTCCTCCAGAAGTGTGCTCTGGCTGGCCACATTTGTACCTGGCCTCTGCTTTTGCAAAAAACCTCCCTCTGAGCCACATCTAAGAGACTGGCCTAAAAGTGTTAGAAATGACCTCTCTTCCTCCTCCTCCTCCTCCTCCTGGGCCACCTCCTCTTCCATCATCGCCCTAAGTGTTTTCTCAGGTAGACATAGAAGTGGTATTGTAATGCTGATAACAGCGTTATCGTCACAGGCCATGTTGGTGGAGTACTCGAAACAGCGCAACAGGGCACACAGGTCTCGCATGGAGGCCCAGTATTGGTGGTGAAGTGGTGCTGTTCCGCAGTGCGACTGACCCGTGCGTTCTGCAGCTGAAACTCTACTATGGCCTGCTGCTGCTCACACAGTCTCTCCAGCATGTGCAAGTTAGAGTTCCACTTGGTGGAAGGCTGAAGTTATGCTGTAGCACAGACAGGCGAGTAGCAGCAGGATGTGAATGCCAGAAGTGCGCACTGACGGCACGCACTTTATGCAGCAGCTCTGACATGTCGGGGTAGTTGTTAATGAACTTCTGCATCACCAAATTCAGCACATGCGCCAGGCAAGGGATGTGCGTCAAGCCGGCTAGTCCCAGAGCTGCCACGAGATTTCGCCCATTATCGCACAACACCAGGCCGGGCTTGAGGCCCACCGGCAGCAACCACTTGTCGGTCTGTTGTTCAATACCCCGCCACAATTCCTGCGCGGTGTGGAGCCTGTCCCCCAAACATATGAGTTTCAGAACGGCCTGCTGACGTTTACCCCGGGCTGTGCTGAAGTTGGTGGTGAAGGTGTGTGGCTGACTGGATGAGCAGGTGGAAGAAGAGGAGGAGGAAGCCGAGTAGGAGGAGGAGGCTACAGGAGGCAAAGAATGATGCCCTGCGATACTTTGCAGCGGAAGGACGTGCGCCAAAGAACTCTCCGTCTGGGCCAAGCCGCCACTTCATTTACCCAGTGTGCAGTTAGGGAGATATAGCGTCCTTGGCCGTGCTTACTGGTCCACCTATCTGTGGTTAGGTGGACCTTGCCAGAGATGGCGTTGAGCAGAGCACACTTTATTTTATCGGATACTTGGTTGTACAGGGAAGGCACTGCTCTTTTGGAGAAGTAGTGGCGGCTGAGAACAACATACTGTGGGACATCCATCGCCATCAGCTGTTTGAAGCTTTCTGTGTCCACCAGCATGAATGACAGCATTTCAAAGGCCAGTAGTTTAGAAATGCTGGCATTCAGGCCCAGGGCTCGAGGGTGGCTAGGTGGGAATTTATGCTTCTTCTCCAATGTTTGTGAGATGGAGAGCTGATCGCTGCCGTGTGACATGGTGGAGATGCTTGGTGACGGAGGTGGTGGTGTTGGTGGCACATCCTCTGTTTGGTGGGCGGCAGGTGCCAACATTCCTCCCGAGGCGGAAGAAGAGGCCGAGGCAGCAGCAGAAGAGGGAGCAGGGGGAGCTTGAGTGAGTTCCTTGTTTTTAAGGTGTTTACTCCACTGCAGTTCATGCTTTGCATGTACATTAGATGCCTGGTCATGCAGGTTGTGCTAAGGTTCACAACGTTAATGCCTCGCTTCAGGCTCTGATGGCACAGCATGCAAACCACTCAGGTCTTGTTGTCATTACATTGTTTGAAGACGTGGCATGCCATGGAACTCCGTGAAGCTGCCTTTGGGGTGCTTGGTCCCTGTTGGCGGTGGCCAGTAGCAGGCGAACTTTCTTGGTGGCGGCTGTTCTGCTTTTGCCCCCTGCTCCCTCTTTTGCTACACTGTTGGCTCGGTCTCACCACTGACTCTTCCTCTGAACTATGAAAGTCAGTGGCACGACATTCATTCCATTTGGGGTCTAGGACCTCATTGTCCCCTGAATCGTCTTCCACACAGTCTTCCTCCTTGACCTCCTGTTCGGTCTGCACACTGCAAAAAGACGCAGCAGTTGGCACCTGTGTTTCGTCATCATCAGGGACATGCGGACTCTGATGAGGTTGTATTCCCATGTCCTCATCATCAGGAAACATAAGTGGTAGTGCATTCTATGTCTTCCACCACTGGGTGGGTGGATTCCCTTGGGATACCCTGCCTGCAGAGTCTTCAAACACCATAATAGACTGTTGCATATCTTGAGGCTCAGACAGTTTCCCTGATATCAGGAAACATAAGTGGTTGTGCGTCAGTGCATTCTATGTCTTCCACCACTGGCGAAGGGCTAGGTGGATGCCCATGGGAAATCTTGCCAGCAGATTCTTCAAACAGCATAAGAGAATTCTGCATAACTTGAGGCTCAGACAGGTTCCCTGATATGCATGGGGGTGATGTTACAGACTTATGGGCTTGGTTTTCAGGTGCCACCTGTGCGCTTTCTGCAGAAGACTCGGTGGGAGATAATGTTGTGAACGTGCTGGATCCACTGTCGGCCACCCAATTGACTAGCGCCTGTACTTGCTCAGGCCTTAGCATCCTTAGAACGGCATTGGGCCCCACCAAATATCGCTGTAAATTCTGGCGGGTAATGGAACCTGAGGAAGTTGGTTCACTAGGACGTGTGGCTGTGGCAGAACGGCCACGTCCTCTCCCAGCACCAGAGGGTCCACTAACAACATCACGACCATGTCCGCGTCCAAGTCCCTTACTAGATGTTTTCCTTATTGTTACCGTTCACTACAATAAGAAAAAAATAGTTTGGCCCAATGTATTGAATTCAAATTTAGGCCTTTTTTTTAGAGGCACTTAACACTATCTGGCTATCTATTTATGTACTGTATTGCACTAATCCAGGCACAGCAGTAACCACAGATTTAGGGGAACATCAATTGAAGGCCTAGAATTTAGGCCCTGGGTGAAAGGTATCCTTTTACGGACAGATTTACACCTGGAGATGCACAGCAGCGTGTGAAAAAATACATAGGATTATGCTTTCAGCACTTGCATTTTAACACTTTGTGTAATATACCCTTTAACAGAAAGAAATACACTTGGAGATGCAAAACAGTGTGTGCAAATGTAGAGGATTATGCTGTATTTTAACACTTACTGTAATATACCCTTTAACGGAAAGAAATACACTTGGAGATGTACGCTGAGTGTAATTTACCGTTTTACGAACAGATTTACACTTGGCCTGCAACAGCTGGAACACTGATTTTGGGTATTGCTATTTTGGCAATTGAATTTCACCCCAGAAAATAATATATCATTTGACGGACACTATGAAACTTTTCCAGTCACAGCTGGAACACTAGATTTGCGGTAGTTCTATTTTTGCAACTGAATTTAACCCAGGAAATAATATATCCTTTGACGGACACTATGAATCTTGTCCAGTCACAGCTGGAACACCAGATTTACGGTATTTCTATTTTTGCAACTGAATTTCAACCCAGAAAACAATATATCATTTGACGGACACTATGAAACTTTTCCAGTCACAGCTGGAACACTAGATTTACGGTATTTCTATTTTTGCAACTGAATTTAACCCAGGAAATAATATATCCTTTGACAGACACTATGAACCTTGTCCAGTCACAGCTGGAACACCAGATTTTCGGTATTTCTATTTTTGCAACTGAATTTCACCCCAGAAAAAATATATCCTTTGCCGGACACTATTAAACTTGGCCAGCCACAGCTGAAACCACTGATTTATGGTATTGCTATTTTGGAAATTGAATTTCACCACAGAAAAATATCTATTCTTTGCCGGACACTATTAAACTTGGCCACCCACTGCTGGGACACCTGATTTAGGGGATTGCTATTTTGGCAATTGAATTTCACCCCAGAACAAAATCTGTCCTTTGCTGGACACTATTAAACTTGGCCAGCCACAGCTGACCCCACTGATTTATGGTATTGCTATTTTGGCAATTGAATTTCACCCCAGAAAAATATCTGTCCTTTGCCAGACAGTATTAAACTTAGCCAGCCACAACTGGAACACCAGATTAAGGGGATTGCTATTTTGGCAATTGAATTTCACCCCTCAATAAAATATAGAAATTTCTATCCTGAGTTTCTATCCTAAGCACAGCCAAGCCCCTGATGTAGTATATAGCAAAAAAAACTAGTATTAATGGATTGATGGACTTGGTGGCAGCTTGTGCTGAGACACAAAATGGCCGCCGATCACCCCAGAAAAAGCTCTGTGCAGCCTAAACACCAGTGAGCAATTAACTAGCAGAAGTTGAATGATTTACAGCTGTAGATCGATCACTTCATTAGGTGTTTTTGCTTAGTTTTCCCTACCTAATCTTGCCCTCACAACAGCTGCATCCTATCCCTACACTAATCAGAGCAGAGTGATGTGCGGCGCCATGTGACTCCAGCTTAAATAGAGACTGGGTCACTTGCTGCACTTGGCCAATCACAGCCATGCCATTTGTAGGCATGGCTGTGATGGCTTCTTAGGGCAAGTAGTAAAACGCTAGCTGATTGGTGCTGTGCAGCCCTTCAGAAAGCGGGAAGAAATTGCCGAACAACGGACCCGAACCCGAACTTTTTTGAAAATGTCCCGAACACCCCAAAATTCGGTACGCTCAACTCTAACCAAGACAGAAAAAGTAAATCTAATGGAAGCTGTAAATCACTTTCTATGGTGAGGCCAGAAACTTCTTCGGGATTTTACTTAGTACATAGATGTACCAGAAAGATAAAATGAAGCCATCGCTCACGTGGTGTCCAAAGTAGAAACTCATCCTGGCACTGGCAGGGGGCAGTATAGACTATTTGGTGCCACAGAGGATCTGCTAGACAACCAATAAAGGTGTTTTACCAGTGAAATTGTCATGCTGATTGATTGGATCTGAATTTGAGGCATTGTTTGTTGAGTCTAATTTCAATTTACGATGGCCCAGAAAAGACTTTTTTATGTTGAAAATATTGTATTCTGAGGTCATTGTATCTGGAGGGATCACTGGTACTGTCTTTTTATGGTTAAGTTTTAATCTAGAGTAGTCCTTGGGGAACCTTTGGCAACTGTGAATTTTGTCATCCCCTAGATCTGATGATGCATTTATGCATCTATTGATAATACAAAACTGAATTTATGATTTAGTAATTGTAATACAAAGAAAAATTTGATAAACCTTGTACAGAAACACATACACTACAGGGAATTCTATGATCATCATTTTCCTGGCAGGTAAGAATTTTCATTCAGGTAACTCATGAGGCCACTTAACTATTTATACCACCCACATATCTCATATAAAAATGCATATATTTATTCAATACAGGAGATAAAACTATATTACAATTGAAAATTGATGACTTTTCTTATAAGCGATGAAAGAAAAGGATTTCTCAAAGGAAGCGCTGCTATACCGCCTTGGCAGGAGCCTGGTTTCGAGATAAAAAAAGCACTGTCACTCTATCAAGTGGGTTGTCAAATATTATAAGATATTATCCTTTTCAAGAGGGGATATTACCGGGAGAATGGATCACAACCCTTCTAAATAATTCAAGAGCATAAAATGAAATAAAGGAGTTTCAAAAATAATGGCTTATTTTATTGCAAGCTTAGCAATTTAGCCACCAAAATGGCTTCATAAAATTTCAAGTGAAATTTGGGCAGATTGCCAATGGCATTTATGAGTGACATATAACATAACAGTAGATGCCCTTCCAAAACTTTTCAGCAATAAATGGCAATATATAGGATAAAACATATTCTAAGGTTTACTCTTGAATGAGTCACAACCTGTACTTAAACATTTAATATTGGCACATACATATCAATATGTTGGCATAGTAAAATTTTATATAGTCTTGACTATAGTCACTATATTCCATTGCCTGCTTAATGACAAGGTTCCTTCCATATTGACAGACACAGTTGCCTCTAAATTACCCTCTTTTTAGCTTAATTATACAACTTGCACATTTTTTTCCATAAACACAATATATGGGCAAACATATGTGGGTGACTAAACTCATCCATATAGTATATCTCTGAGCACTAAATAGTTAAAATTGCTAGCTTTTTAAAATTATTAAGTTATTCAGGTATTAAGATTTCTTGAGATGTTTCTTGATGTTCTCACAACGGGGAATAAGTGAGAAAAAGTACTGATGAGACAAGGAGTACTTTCAGGTCCAAAATGATATGCTGTTTAATTTATAAATATACATGCATTCATATAATAGTTGGAGCTCTGTTTTGGAGATCAACACAGTTAAATGATAAAAATGAAATAGATAAAGCAAGTTGGGTATTTCGGATGAACCAGTTGCTACTTCAGTGTGTTGCCAGGTGTAAAGTCGACAGGGATTTAAAATTTAATAAAAAAAAAGTTTTCAGACTTTTTCAGACACCCCAGCTGTATGTTGAAGTACCACATTTTTCCAATTACCCTGCTTTGCTTCTTCACTTGCAATATTGATATCCTATTTCTTTAGCAAAGGTTCAGTTTGAATAACCACAGGTTTTAAAGGCCCCTCTCATGTGTTTGAATTTGTTTCTCTTAGCCTCTTTGCTGGTTGAGATCTTCTCTGTTGTGTAGTGTTCTGATGACCCTCAGTTTCTGATCCAGAGCATGGTGGGAGTCAAACAGCAGACACTAGTCCATATTTTTAGGTTTCCTGTAGACAACTGTGTTTTTTATCCAAGAAAGTCAGTGTGTTCCATACATCTTCCAGCCTAAACCTGATGTTATAGTCCACTGCACTGATGAACAGTATCTATTGAATGCATATACTTCTTGTTTTTTTAATTTTAAACCAGGTGTCTTCCATATATCTGAACCAGTGTCTGATTTTAATTCCCAGGATGGTGTTAAGGGCTTTCTTTTCCACTTTCTCCATGTAAAGGTTAGCTACAAATGATAAAATGGTGATCCCATGGTACAGACATGTTTTTGTCTGTAGAACTTATCCTTGTACTTAACATAGGTGGTTGTCAGACATAGTTCTAGCCAGTTAAACAGTTTATGTGGTGGGTATGCATGTTAAAACAAGTATGAGAATATAGGATATTATTGTTTCCTCTGTACCCAGTATCAAGCCTTAGATTCTAGTTTTAAAGTTTTAGGATGTGGTGCTCTGTATTTACAACAAGAGGGACTAGAATGTTGGCTAAGTATTTGGAAACATTTTAGGTTATCAAGTTGATGCTGACATTAGGCCTCAGCTGGTTCCCTTCCTTGTGTATTTTAGGAAGTCCATATATGTATACAGAGACATATATTCTCTGCCACTTGCACTGCTATTCTAACACCTCCCCCAAAGCAGTTAAATCACACCTAATTGCTTTAGTCATGCAAACTGCAATCAACATCTTACATCAGTGAGGTACTTGACCTTGTATGGATTATGATAAAGTAATTATGCTGACTAGAGCATGAATTGCCAGTATTTAATGTTGTAGATTTCTTTTATAAGTCATTGTCATTGTGGAAGCCAGTCAGGTGACTAATAAAATCTTTAATAAAAAATATAAGTCCAGTTCCTCTGATATGTTAAATATTTAGTATAAACATATTTTATACTAGTGAATCTCAATAAAGTAGAATATCATCAAAAGTTAATTTATTTCAATATTTCAATTCAAAAGTTAAACCCATATCTTGTATAAATTTATTACACACAGAGTAATTTATTTCAAGTGTTCATTTCTTCTAATGTTGCTGATTATGGCTTAAAACTAAGGAAAATCCCAAAGTTAGTATTTAAATTTTTTTTATATCATATAAAACCAACTAAAAATATTTTTTAATATAGAAATGTTGTCCTACTGAAAAGTATATACAGTATTTGCACTCAATATTTGGTTGGGGCTCATTTTGCATCAATTATTGCATCAATGCAGCATCGCACGGATGCGATCAGCCTTCATTTCGTCTGCATTGTAGGGTCTGCCATTCCTCATCTTCCTCTTGACAATACCCCAAGAGTTTAGGTCAGACAAGTTTGCTGGACAATCAAGTACAGTGATACAGTTGTTTCCAAACCAGGTATTGGTACTTGAATTGTGTTTATCTCTCTCCACTCTTCCTCCAGACTCTGGGACCTTGATATCTAAATGAAATACAAAATTTACTTTCATCTGAAAACAGGACTTCAACAGTCCAGTCCTTTTTCTCCTTAGCTTGGGTAAGATGCTTCTGATATTGTTTCTAGACCATAGGTGGCTTGGCATAAGGAATGCGACAGTTGTAGCCCATGTCCTGGACATGTCTGAGTGTGTTTGGTGGCTCTTGAAGTAATGACTTGTGCCACAGTCCACTACTTGTGACCCCCCCCCCCGCCTGAAATTCTTGAATGACCTTTTCTTGACAATCCTTTCAAAGCTGTGGTCATCCCTGTTGCTTGTGCACCTTTTTCTACCACACTTTTCCTTCTACTCAACTGTTCATTAATATCCTTGTATACAGCACTCTGTGAACAGCCAGCTTTTTAGCAATGACCTTTTGTGGCCTACTCACCTTGACATCTTCTGGACAACTGTCAAGTTAGCAGTCCTCTCTATAATTGTGTAGCCTACTGAACCAGACTGAGGGACCATTTAAAGGATTAGGAAATCTTTGAAGGTGTTTTGTGTTGATTAACTGATTGGAGTGTGACACCATGAGTCTAAAATATTGAACTTTTTCACAATTTTCTAATTTTCTGCCATAATCATCAACATTAACAGAAATAAATGCTTGAAATAGATCTCTCTGCATGCAATGCATATTTATATATGAGTTTCACTTTTTGAATGTAATTACCGAAATAAATTAACTTTACAATAATATTCTAATTTATTGAGACACACTAGAATATGTCTGATGAAAGATCCTTGGTGCAGAAGTGATATATAGGATTAGCAACAAGCAGAAAATAGGAATAACATTAGCATTGTACCTTTGATTTCTTATATACAAATTTCTCTCCCCTCATACTCAAGGCCCTTTTACATTGGCCAATGATCAGGAACAAACATTTCTGATTGTCAATCATTAATCTGTGTAAACATGCTGGCAACCACCCATCAAACAACCTAATACTGTCATTATTAAAAATGTGATTTTTAACATATTTTATTTGGTAGAATGTGGCATCTTGTATACAGTGGATGTGCTGCTGACAAATAAAAATTGTATGAGGATAAACAATTGTATTAATGATCATTTATCCCCTATACACAATGATTAGAGATGAGCGAATTGAAGAAAAATTTGATTCCCACCGAAGCTGAATTTCCTCACGATTCGTGGTACCGAATCACATTTTTTCCTAAAATGGCTGCTGCACATGTGAGGACATGGAGCAAGGAGATCTGGGAAGTCGGGATCACCCATATTTCCATGCATGCAGCCAATCAGAAGCCACCCGTATGATGTTACAGCCCTATAAATAGCGTTAACCATCTTAGATTCTGCCATTTAACAGTGTACATAGTGCAGGGAGATACATCAGCAGGCACTAGGGACGGCGATAGAAAAAAACAAATTGTGCTAAAAGACGATTTACAAATGCAAGGAAAGATTATTCAAGGTGAAGGGAAAAAATATGGAGAAATCATTCCACAGCATTTGTGTTGAACAGGGTTCAGTAGGAAAGGTTACAGCCTGGGTAATAGGAACAATCTGCACTGACTGGGGATCCAAATTGCCATTATACAGCTCCCTTAATTCCAGCAAACCATTCTTATTAGGGTGCAAGTGCTGTTTGATACAGGCATTAACAGGGTTAATTACAAGGATTCATTAGGAGAGTTTACAGCCTGGGTAATAGGAACAATCCTATTATACCTTGTTGCACTGACTAAGCACCCAAATTGCCATTATACAGCTCTGTCATTCCAGCAAACCTCTCATCGCGTTCACTAAAGCACCAAATCTTGGTTTAAAAATAGCACCTTCTATAAAAAATCCAAAAAGAAAAACTATCACTACAAAAATGGATAAATATGAGTGGTTTCTTCAGGTGTGGCAAATGTATGGGCTGTAGAGGTACTACATTCCCAAGAAAGACCAGCAAAGTCCAATCCACACAAAATCTATTCTCTTTTGAGATAAGAGACTGCCTGACATGCAACTTCTCCGGTGTCATATACATAATCCAGTGCCGCTGCCAAAAACAATATATTTGCAGAACTAAAAGGCTCTTGAAATTGAGAATTGTGGAGCATATAGCTAACATTAATAAAGGTTATGAGAATCATCCACTGTCGAAACACTTCAAAGATGTCCATGACAAAACTATAGCGGATTAATGTTTGTGGCACTGGAGAAGGTAGAAAGACACTGGAGGGGAGGCAACTATATCTCAAAATGTAAAGAGCAGAATCTAGATGCATTTACAACTTTGGAAGTTTACGTCTTGCAGGGCTAAACGCCGAACTCAAAATATTATAAATAGATGGGGTGGGTGCCCCTCGCCAACGGGAGATCACATGTCTGGCTGTTTATCAATACTGTGATGTCCCCTTCGCGTTGGGCCCCCATCCCCTCATTACCATATTTCTACAAAGGTATTTATATAGATAAACTATGTTCTGCGACTATAACACTGACTGTTTGCCTATATGTTATGAGTTATATATTTTAGGTATATTTCATGTTCTGAATCTACTAACACATGAATAATCAATAAGATATATACCACACAGTATGGGAAAACTGCATACAAAAAACGCATAAAAATCGCACCCCATCTTTGGAGAGACATTTAAAACGCATTGGAAATGCAATATGGAGATTTAAAATAGAAAAATGCACTCCTGAATTCTGATCTGACATTTTTTATCTGATGACATTGGGTATAAAAGCATGAGACTGACCATTGAGAGTGAACCCACTGAGGAAAAAGTAGAGATTACTTCGAAATGCATCTGGGAAAGCTGGGAAAATATTTTCACTTGCAAAAGTCCTTGAAGCATGGCCATGCGATTTATAAGAAATTTACAATACGGACTTTTACATTGAAACGCTCTCTGTAGAGATTATTCCCACGATATTTGGAACATACAACATAACAGTTGCGGGCTGATACAATGCCCGGTTCAACTCCATTGCGAAATACAAACTACCGAAAATTCGCAATAGTCGAAAAAATCCACAACCGACAAACGATTTGAACTACTCCAAGAGCACAGAGCACTTACACGTGGGATGCCACAAGAATAGGGGCCAGCTTGAAACAGTGAGAAGTCATCGAACAAATCATATAGTATGTCGGATTACTACAGAGAGACTATTGATGCACTTTAACTGCTACAGGACCGCCAAATGCAGGGATGCGTCCTGCGGGCGGTCCTGTAGCTCTGAGACGACGCATCGGCGCGTCATCTCGCGAGAGCCGTGACTTCCTGTGAACAGTGAAGCGCGTCTCGGCAGTTCAGCTACAGCCTGCCAGCGATGATCCATCGCTGGCAGGCTGTAGATGCGAATTAAATCGCATCAAACAGCTATATCAGACGCTGTTTTGTGAACAGCGTCTGATATAGCTGCTACCTGGTCCTCTGGTGGTCCCATTTGCTGGGATCGACCACCAGAGGACCAGGTAACACTGTAAAGTTGCACCAAACACTACACTAACCCCCCCACCCCCTCACCTCCCTCACCTATTAACCCTTGATCACCCCATCTAGACCCCTGATCACCCCCTGTCATTGATCACACCCCTTGTAAGGCTCCATTCAGACGTCCATATGTGTTTTGCGGATCCGTGGATTCACGGATCCGCGGATCGGATCCGCGGATCCTCAAAACACGGACACCGGCAATGTGCTTTCCGCATTTTGCAAATCCGCACATTGCCAGAACTATATAGAAAATGCTTTTTCTTGTCCGCAATTGCGGACAAGAATAGGACATGTTCTATATTTTTGCGGAACGGAAGTGCAGACCCGGAAGCGCGGATCCGTAATTCCGGATCCGAGCGGGACAAAGTCTGTCCCCGTAGAAATTAATGGGTCCACAATTCCGTTCCGCAAACAGAATTTCGGACGTGTGAATGGGGCATAAGGGTCTCTTATAGTTTGTAAACGCTATAACTTTTACCCAAACCAATAAATATACACTTATTGGACTTTTTTTTATCAAAGACATGTAGAACAATAAATTTAGAGAAAAATTTATATAGAAATGTAGTTTTTTTTGAAAAATTTTACAACAGAAAGTGAAAAATGTCATTTTTTTGCAAAAATGTCGTTAAATTTGTATTAATGGCAAAAAAAGTAAAAATGTCAGCAAGAATGAAATACCACCAAATGAAAGCTCTATTAGTAAGAAGAAAAGGAGGTAAAATTCATTTGGGTGGTAAGTTGTATGACGGAGCAATAAACGTTGTAAGTAGTATAGTGCGGAATTGTAAAAAGTGGCCTGGTCATTAAGGGTGTTTAAGCTAGGGGGGTTGAAGCGGTTAAAAACCATCTTTGGCGCTTTTTTTCCATCTCATGCACTTTTACCACTATCCTATGCGCTTTTAACCCATGCGCTTTTTTATCATTATATGATTGCGTAATGGTCCCAATGCACTGAAAGTAACCTCGGGAGGACACTATTTGAGGAGACTGCACAATACTGGGACTCATAATCCTATCGATTGATTATCTAGTTGATTTTATAATATATTTTATTTTTGTGTGGTTTAAATGTATCAATTTATTGTATTTTCTTTTAAATAGTGGAATCTTATCTTTTTAGCTGTCTCACAATATGCCCAGTGTATGAGTGCCTGTCTATTCTTTCTATGATTCCAGCAAACTGTTCTTATAATTGGGGTGCAAGTGCTGTTTAATAAAGACATTAACAGGGTTTATTACAAGGAAATATTTCTATGTCTTATTTGCCCTTGTGCTGTGCAGTTATATGATCTAAACCATTTTTTGGCTTGTATTAGTGGGAAAAAAGGGCTTATTAGCCATTGTGTGGTGAAGTGAGAAAATTACAGTCCTTTTTGTCATGCATTAGTGCCAAAAGTAAAATATATTTGCTGTTTAGTGGTGCAGTTATCTGTTGTAAAGCCTTTTGTGGCGTGTATCAGTGTAAAAAGAAAAAATATATTTGCCGGTCAGCAGTGCAGTTATATGTTCTAAAGCCTTTTGTGGCCTGTATTAGTGGAAAAAAGAAAAATATATTTGCCGATCAGTGGTGCAGTTATATATTCTAAAGCCTTTTGTGTCGTGTATAAGTGCACAAAAATAAGGGCCTATTTGCCATTCATTTGTGCAGTTACAGTATATGTTCTAAAGCCCTTTTTGATGTGTATTAGTCGGGAAAAAGAAGAAGGGCTTATTAGCTGTTGTGTGTTGAAGTGAGAAAATGAAAGCCCTTTTTGGAGTGTATTAGTGTATTAGTAACTAGAAGAGTTTGCCCTGGAAAAGCTGTCCTGCTCGGCCAGTAGTGTGGCATTACAGCTGGTGTTTAGTGCGGCGGGGGCCATAGTTACCCCAAGAAGAACTCTCCTGTCCACCCAAAATGTGGAGAGACTTGTCAAGATGAATCAGGCATATATCAGCCAGGATTACCACCCACAATGCTGATGCATCAAACTATCATCCATGGTGCCACACCAACAATTTGACAAAAGAGACCTGTTTCTTCGGGCTACCTGCCTCACCTACTACTACTCTGATGCTGCCAACCGCCTGATGCCACACATCTGAAGGCAAGTGCTCCTTCTTTCACCCACCATCTTCAGCGGGTATGCGTATTGTCACCCACCTCCCCACTCTGTCACCGGGTGTCACGGCCTGTGGTTGGCGCTGTGAAACGGTTGCCACACATGCTGTTGCCTGCGGCAACATGTTGATGTTGCATGTGTGTGCACTTTCCCTTTTAGACTTTTCCTCCTGTTTGGAGGAGCTGGGTGTGGTCTCAGGTCTCTTTATATACTGCTGCTGTGAGACTGAGACCATTGTTATGTCTGCCTGTGTGTGAGAAGGAGCTTGCTTCTTTCTTGGATGCAGACAGAGAGCTATCCTAGTTTGACATCGCAGATGACATCGATGGCAAACTATCATGGCTCTCAGTCTGCATTCAAGAAAAGAGCAAGCTCCTTCTCACACACAGGCAGACATAACAATGGTCTTAGTATGACAGCAGCAGTATATAAAGAAACCTGAGACCACATCCAACTCCACCTAGCCCTACACCAGCCAGAGAATTAACCACTTAGGCACGAAACATAATGGAGGAAAACCCTAAAAAGGAAAGTGCACACACATGCAACATCAACACATTGCTTCAGGCAACATCCTGTGTGGCAATCGTGTCATAGCGCTAACCACAGGCTGTGACATCGGGTCACTCTGTGGTCTCCTGATGCTGCTGCCACCTCCAAACTATTTCACCTTGCCACTCTGTGGTCTCTTGATTCTGCTACTACTTCCACACTATGCCACCTTGCCACTCTGTGCCCTCCTGATGCTACCACCACCTCCACACTATCATTGTGCCACTCTGTGGCCTCCTACCTATTGTGCCGCCACCTCCAGAATCTGTCATTGTGCCACTCGGGAATGTGCATGAATGAATATATCCAAAGAAGTATACTAATATTGTTACAATTTGATTAACTGTTCTGGAACTGACTTTGGTATCAACTGGTAAATATACTGTATGTTGAAAGGAGCACTTAAAAATATGTACTGTATGGCCTTAAACATGGCAGCAAAGCATCACATCACACATCTCCATCTTATAAATTGCTAACAAATCACTTGGATATGTTATTTCTTTACAATTGGTTGGTTTATGACCTCTTGGACCCACATAAGTCATAAGAATAATTTGACTGTAGTGCTGATTTACCAATGAATCACCTTTTGTTAATGAGTCAGCGCTGCTGTTCCCTTTGCAGCAGGAGGCCTTGGTGTTGATCTGCAGGGAAGAACAGTGTAGAGGACACAGCAGTAAATCAGTGATGTGGCCCCTTTATTGTCAATATCTCTAAGGGTCCAAGAGATTGGATCCCCACGGCACTACCATATCACAGAGAAATACCAACACTTTGTAAGATGGGAATAACTCTTTAATGTTTTGCCACTATGATAATATTTGTATAGTAAAATACTTAATGTCTTCTTTGGATTGGGAGTAGTCATTCTTCAGATGGACAGGTTGATCATTAAATACCTCTTTGCAGATACTATTAATGTCATAAACTGCATGGATAAGCCAAGGAGAAGCATTACAATAATTTTTTTTATAAATTCATAAGAAAAATGTGAATAAATTTTCTTTAATCAAAAGTTTATCCACTTGCATATGACATAAGAAATGTATCTATATTAATTTCTGAATGCTAATGTGCACTACATTCATCCTTTTTTTCATAAACTGTGACCTTTATCATTATCTTAGTCGCCCAGGTCAGTTCTTCTTTTAATTATAGTTACAGCATATGCATTATGAAAATAATATCCTTTCTTGAAGTCGTATGAATTGTGTATTGAAATGTTAATTCACACTTATTAGTTCTGTTCTCATTATGGACCAGTTTAGAATTTCATGTTTATATTAAATTCTGTTCACTTATTTTCTCCAGTTCAAAGGTGATAGCATTGGGGCAGTCTTGGACTTATCAAACGATAATTGCATAAAGAGAACTTATTATTTATAATTAGTGTTGAGTGAACCCAAACTGTAAAGTTCGGGTTCGTACCGGACTTTAGGGGTTTTTGTACCTGGACCCAAACTCAAACTTTTTCGCAAAAGTTTGGGTTTCAGTTTGGTGTTCGGCCGTTTAATAAAGCTTGTTGAAAGGCTGCAGAGCTTAAGATGTGTGCCCTTAGAAGCCATCACAGCCATGCCTACTAATGGCATGGCTGTGATTGGCCACTGCAGCATGTGACTCAGCCTCTATATAAGCTGGAGTCACATAGCACCGCATGTCACGTCAGCTCTTACTAGTGTAAGGATAGGATGATGCTGCTGTGAGGGAGAGATTAGGAAAGAATCTGATATCAGAGCTTGGTGTTAAGTCTGCGATCTACAGCAATTTTTTTTGTGGGTGCAATGCAACATTTTTGTACCCTGCCCTGAGCCCAGTGACACAGAAAAATACGTTTTAATCCGTCTGTTAGTTAGGTGGGCGTCGACGGCCATTTTGTGCAAGTGACAATATTGCCAGGGACAATTATTTTTCCAGGGACAATAATTTAATCCTGTTCTTGTAGTTCAGTGGGCGACATATACCCATTTTTAAGTGCACCTGCCCTGCATATGTGCCAGGGGAAGGGAAAATAATATCGGTAATCTGTTCAGAAACACAGGGGGTGACATATTTACATTTTTTTCTGTAAAGTACCTCTGTGCTGCATATGTGACAGTGTAATCAATTCAGTAAATCCATCTGTTTCTGAGGGGACAAATACATTTTTTTTGCTAAAAAGTACATTTGCAGCCTGCACTGCATTTCTGAGAGTGAAATATAATCAGTAAATACAACTGGGACATTGTGGCTGAAAAAAATCCTCTTTTTTTGCCATAAAGTATATTTGCATCCTGCACTGCATTTCTGAAAGTGAAATATAATCAGTAAATACAACTGGGACATTGTGGCTGAAAAAAATCATTTTTTTTGCCATAAAATACATTTGCAGCCTGCACTACATTTCTGACAGTGAAATATAATCAGTAAATACAACCTGGACATTGTCGGTGAAAATATTCACTTATTTTTGGCCATAAAGTACATTTGCATCCTGCACTGCATTTCTGAGAGTGAAATATAATCAGTAAATGCAACTGTGGCATTGTGGGTGAAAAAAAAAATCACTTTTTTTTACCATAAAGTACATTTTCAGCCTGCTCTGCATTTCTGACAGCCAAATATAATTAGTAAATCAAGCTTTTAGATTGTGGGTGGACTTTCCACGGTTATCAGGCCAGTCATTGACAAGTGCCTTGGAGAGTGTGTTCCTCCTGCACTGCATACCTGACAGGGAGATATATTCTGTAAATTCGTCAGAGTTTATATTGTTGGGTGATCTGTACCCCTGTTGCAGGGAGAAGAAGTGGTCAATCAGTGCCAGCTACATGCCCAAATGAAACACCTTCCTCAGGTGCACGTAGGCGACAGAACATTCAGCCTTATTTTGTAGGCCCAAATGCTGCTCTACGAATGATGAGGCCAGAAAAAGTACAGGCGGTAGTAGATTGGGTGGCTGATTGTGCCTCCAGTTCCTTCACATTCTCTCCCACCCAGTCACCTGCTGAAAGCTTAGAGTTGGCACCTGCAGCCCATGGGCATCTGTCTTTCACCTCAACCCCTTGCAAATCAGCCAAGCAGTCTGAGCCCCATGTCATGCAGCAGTCTCTTATCCTTTTTGATGACTCTCTTGGCAGGGTTTCCATGGGCCATCCACAAAGCCCTGCCCCAGAAGTGGAAGAGATTAAGCACTGTGCAATAATGGGCAACATCTCGTAGCAACTCTGGGCCTAGCCGAATTCACGCACATCCCTTTCCTAGCGCATGTGCTGAATTTGGTGGTGCAGAAATTCCTGAAAAACTACCCTGATATGTCAAAGCTGCTGCAGAACGTGCAGGCCACCTGTGCGCACTTTCGGCATTTTCACACTGTTGCTGCTCGTTTTCGGCCTTCCTGCTCACTTCCTCATATGCGACGTGCCCACAAGGTGGAACTCCACCTTGCACATGCTGAAGAGACTGTATGAGCAGCAGCAGGCGATAGTGGAGTTTCAGCTGCAGCACGCACGGGTGAGTCGCTCTACGCAACAGCACCACTTCACCACCAATAAGAAAAAGGAAATTCCACGGCACTTCCCAAAAATAGATACGTGTTTATTTCACCAGATGCATCTGGTGCTAAGGGAAGTGCCATGGAATTTCCTTTTTTTTTCTACTTTTTTCTACTATTGTCTGCAGTGCTGCCCTATATATACATATATATATATATATATATATATATATATATTTAAAAGTCAATGTGGCTGGGCAGCACTGCAGACAATAGTAGAAAAAAGTTGAAAAAAGGGGTGCCAGCGGCTGTGACGATGATCCTACCATCAAACCATAAATTCCACGGCAGTGGAATAATGTCTCATATTTTAAAAAGTTAGGTGTGGCAAATAAATATTCCACTATGCTATAATCTCACATATAAAAAGAAAACTGAATACTACCTTCAATGCAGATGGTAACATAAGATATGAATTATATGACCTTAGAATTATTCTGGGGCTTTCTCACTTATATCAAAAGATTAGAGATGAACGCATTGAAGTTGACAAAGGGGAATACGATCCGAATTTCAGGAAAAATTAGCACCATTTGCACCGAATCCAAATTTTCTCATGCTTCGTGGTAACGAATCAAATTTTTTCCTAAAATGGCTGCTGCACGTTTTAGGACATGGAATAAGGAACTCTGGGAACAAGTGATCACCCACAATGCCATGCATGCAGCCAATCATCAGCCAGCCAGCCTTGTGATGTCAAAGTTTTATAAATAGCCTCAGCCATTCAGCCATTTTCCAGTGCAGGGAGAGACGTCAGCAGACGCTAGGGACAGTGGTAGAAAAGACTTGAAAGCTTTTATTTTGCTGTATAGAAGTTCAGGGAAATGATAGGGATGAATCATTCTACAGTATTGAGGCAGAACAGGGTTCATTAGGGGAGTTTACAGCCTGGGTAATAGGAACAATCCTATTATACCTTGCTGCTCTGACTAGGGATCTAAATTGCCATTATACAGCTATGTAATTCCAGCAAACCATTCTTGTTATTGGGGTGCAAGTGCTGTTTGATACAGCCATTAACAGGGTTACAAGGAAATATTTCTATATCTGCACCACACAAGAGCAAATAAGCCCTTGTGTGGTGCAGTTATATGTTCTGAAGCATTTTTTGCCTTGAATTAGTGGGAAAAAAAGAATTTATTAGCCGTTGTGTACGAAAATTACAGCCCTTTTTGGCATGTATTAGAGGCACAAAAATATATATTATTTGCCATTCAGCTGTGCAGTTATATGTTCTAAAGCCCTTTTTGGCGTGTATCAGTGGCCAAAAAACATATACCGTATTATTTGCGATCAGCGGTGCAGTTATATGTGCCAAAGCCTTTTGTGGCGTATATAAGTGGAAAAAAATAAGGTCATATTTGCCGTTCAGCGGTGCAGTTATATGTTCTAAAGCCCATTTTGGCATGTATTAGTGGCAAAAAAATATATATTATTTGCTGATCAGTGGTGCAGTTATATGTTCTAAAACCTTTTGTGGTGTGTATCAGTGGAACAAAATAAGGGCCTATTTGCAGGGCCGGCGCGTCCTATAAGCGGACTAGGCTGCCGCGTAGAGCGCCCCTTGGCAAGGGGCGCTGCTAGGAGCGCCAGCCCTGCCTCATGCTGCAGCCGCCCGAGCGCTCTGAATTGAGCCTCAGACGGCTGCAGCACTGCCCGGGCTGGCGCGTCCATGAGGGCTCACCGCCCGGGCTCAGCAAGAGGAGAGGAGCTGACAGGAGGGAAGCGCTCAGCGCTCCCTCCTGTCAGTCCATTGTACCATGGCCGATCTCTTTATGGCCGCGGGTACAGGAGCATGTGTCTCCTGTACCCGGCCCGACTGACATGAAGTGCGCACACAGTGTGCACTTCCTGTCAGTCCGTCAGGGTACAGGAAACTAAAGCTCCTGTACCCCTGGACCATAAAGAGCTCGGCCACGCTACACTGGGGGAGGGGAGAATGACAAGAGTGGGGGAAGAAGAATGACAAAGGGGAGAGAATGACAAGAGGGGAAGGAAGAATGACAAAGGGGGAGAGAATGACAAGAGGGGGAGGAAGAATGACAAGAGGGGGAGAATGACAAGGGGGAGAGAATGACAAAGGGGGTGGGGAGGAAGAATGACAAGAGGGGGAGAATGACAAGGAGGGGAAGAAGAATGACAAGAGGGGGGGAGAATGACAAGGGGGGGGAGGAAGAATGACAAAGGAGGGGGGTGAAGAATGACAAGGGGGGGAGGAAGAATGACAAGGGGGGGGTGAAGAATGACAAGGGGGGGGGAGAGAATGAATAGGGGGGGAGAGAACTGGCATTAGTTAAAGGGGTTCTGCAGTTTATTTAAACTGATGATCTATCCTATGTATGCAGTAGCGCCTCGGCCTTCTTGCTGTTTAACGCAGACGCAGTGACGTCACGACTAGTATCACTGGCCTTGGCGGAGTTAAGCACTATTCACTTGAATGAAGCTTAGCCGCACCCAGGCCAATGAAACTAGTCGTGACGTCACTGCGAGAAGGCTGAGGCGCTACTGCCAGCGCCGCTGCCTTCTGAAACAGCTGATTGGCGGGGGACCCCTGCCGATCAGTTTAAATAAACTGCAGAACCCCTTTAATATGGCAGATCATATGGGTGGGGCATTGTGATGTGATGTCACATGGGGGGGGGGCGGCAAACTTTTCTTTTGCCTAGGGCTGCAAAAATCCTTGCACCAGCCCTGCCTATTTGCCATTCAGTGGTGCAGTTATCTGTTCTAAAGCCCTTTTTGGAGTGGATTAGTGGCAACAAAATATATATTATTTGCCGTTCAGCGGTGCAGTTATTTGCTCTACAGCCCTTTTTGGCGCATATTAGTGGCAAAAAATATATATTATTTGCCATTCAGCGGAGCAGTTATATGTTCTAAAGCCCTTTTTGGCATGTATTAAAAAAAATATACAGTGTTCCTTCAAGATACAATGGCCTCAGGATACAATTAGAGATGAGCGAATTTCTAAAAAATTCGATTTGGCCGGTTCGACAAATTCTCCAGAAAAAATTGCCTTGATCCAAATTAATTCGTGATGAATCGCATTAAAAAACGGCTATTTCCAGGCTGCATAGAGCCTTTATATGGGTGTAGAATACTTTGCCTTGCAGTAACACGCATAGGGGGTCTGCTATGGTAGAGAAATAATACTGTGAGTCCGTATGACATGCAGATACCAGGCGTCGCTCTTAGAATCACTACACTCTTCACATATTTGGGCAGTCATGGGGCCAAAACTGACCAAATAACTGAAGTATAAACTCAGCCTTACAGGTAAATGTTAGCGTCAAGAAGAAGCGCACTCCTTTTACACTCTCGTCAGCTGATTCTTCATAGAAGTCTACAGAACCGGTTCTAGTAAATGCTTATACAAGTAGAGCCCCCACCCCCGCCCCGACAGAGTGGAGAGGGTGTTAGCACTCACTGATTCATTTTCTCTTCCTCTGATCCGTCATAATAATAATAATAAGAAGAAACGGATCCTCTCTGGGGAGCATACACCTTCACTCGGTCAGCATTTGCTCAGTAATCCATGAGTATTGCTAATGCCAAAATTAACAGGAGTGGATCTAAAACAGAGATGACACGTGAAGGTAATATTTGCGTGTCTTCTGTGTTTTGTACCCACTCCTGCTTTTGGCTACCAAATCATAAGCCAATTCTGATGGGACCATACAGGCCTACAGCTGCTACACAGACAGGATCCGTTGTGCGTCCCATTTTTCCTTCCTTCTGAACGATCAGAAGAAAGGTCAAATAAATGGTGATTTCAAGAAGGCCAAATAAGGACAATAGCGACCCCGTCTTAGAGTGGGGAGGGTGGTAACAGCATGAGAAGTCCACCGAGTGGCCCTATGACATAGTGTTGAGGTGAAAGCAGCATGAGGAGACCACCAAGTGGCACAATGACAGGGTCTAGAGGTGGTGGCCGCATCAGGAGGCCACAGAGTGGTACAATAACAAAGTGTGGAGGTGACAGCAGCAGTATGATGAGGCCACAGAGTGGAAAGGTGACATAGTGTGGCGATGGGAGCAAAAGCAGCAGCAGCAGGATACCACAGAGTGGCAAGGTGACATAGTGTGGACATGGCAGCAACAGCAGCAGCAGCATGATACCACAGAGTGGCACGGTAACAAATTGTGGAGATTGATGATCTAATCTGATGCATCAGGCATTGGTGAGTAGAAATCCTGGCTGATCCAAGCTTGATTCATCTTGACAAAAGTAAGTCTCTACACATTTTGGGTCTTCAGGAGAGTCCTTCTTGGGGTAACTATGGCCCCTGCGGCACTAAACACCCGCTCTGCTGCCACACTACTGGCCGGGCAGGACAGTTTTTCCAGGGCAAACTTCGGCCAGTTGCAGCTACAAATTCAGTTTGGCTGCGGATCTTCTATGACGGCTGGCAGGGTGCTGTCAAAGTATGCCACCACCTGCTGGTTCAGGTCCTGCTGCAGGTCTACCTTCTGCTACTGGTGAGTAGTTTATTCACTATGCAGGTGAAGAAAACTGCTCATCAGCAACTCTAGATTCAAGCTGCTGGAGCTGATGTCGCTTGCGACGAAGTCGAAGATCGAGTCAACCCATCAAGAACCGCTGGGTTGCTGGTCAAGACACGACCGTTAGCGTTTCTTTTTTTTACTGAGATAGGCAACTAAAGGATTTGAAATAAGCAACAAAATGATTTCAGCGTAAATAACAGCAAAAGGGAACAGCGTATATATTTCTCGTATTGGACTAAAATAGGCGACTAAACGATTTCTAAGTAAATAACAGAAAAGTTGAAGTGCATATATTTTTCTCTAAAATATGACAATAAACACTTTTAGCGCAAATAACAAATGTGAACTGCGTAAATTTTTCTCGTATTGTAGTGAAATATTGCAATAAACACTTTTAGCGCAAATAACACCAATTGTGAAAGCGTCTATTTTTCTCATATGCTAATGAAATATGGCAATAAATGCTTTCAGCGCAAGTAACACCAATTGTGAACTGCGTCCATTTTTCTCGTATTATAGTGAAATATGGCAATAAACATTTTCAGCGCAAATAACACCAAATGTAAAGTGTGTCTATTTTTCTTGCATAATGAAATATGGCAATAAATGCTTTTAGCGCAAATAACACAAAATGTGAACTGTGCCTATTTTTCTCGTATTGCAGTGAAATATGACAAAAAATGCTTTCAGCGCAAATAACACCAAATGTGAACTGCGTCTATTTTTCTCGTATTGTAGTTAAATATGACAAGAAACACCTTTAGTGCAAATAACACCAAATGTAAACTGCGTCTATATTTCTCATATTGTAGGGAAATATGGCAATAAACACTTTTAGTGCAAATAACTCCAAATATGAACTTAGTCTATTTTTCTTGCATTGTAGTGAAATATGGCAATAAATGCTTTTAGCGCAAATAACACCAAATCGCATATTAATCGCGATAACTAGAATAATGACGAATATTCGATTTCGACTAATATGAAATGAATATTCTATCGAATATTCACGAATTTCGTCGAAATCGAATATGGCACCTGCTGCTCATCACTACTCTGTGCTCAAGTTCCTAAGCCATGGCTTGTGAGGCCATGTGGGGGGTAGGAGCAGTTCCAGCTCTATCAGCAGCAACTTGAGTCTAGAGTCGCTGATGTGCTGCTTTCTTCACCCATCTAGTGAAGAAACTACTCACCAGTATAGTTAAGCGAACACCTGGATGTTCGGGTTCGAGAAGTTCGGCCGAACTTTCCGAAAATGTTCGGGTTCGGGATCCGAACTCGACGTGAACTTCATCCCGAAACGGAACCCAATTGAAGTCAATGGGGTCCCAAACTTTTGGGCACTAAAAAGGCTGTAAAATAGTCCACAAAAGGGCTATAGGGCTGCAAAAGGAATTAAATGTAGGTAAATGCCCTGCAAACAAATGTGTTTGTCAGTAATGACGCCCCCTGCCATGCTGAATACACGTTCAGACAAAAAGCTGGCCGCCAGATAGGCCAGCACCTCCAAGGCATAAAATGCTAACTCTGGCCACGTGGACAATTTGGAGACCCAGAAGTTGAATGGGGCCGAACCATCAGTCAGTACGTGGAGGGGTGTGCACAGGTACTGTTGAACCATGTTAGTGAAATGCTGCCTCCTGCTAACACGTTCCGTATCAGGTGGTGGTGCAGTTAGCTGTGGCGTGGAGACAAAACTTTTCCACATTTCTGCCATGCTAACCCTTCCCTCAGAGGAGCTGGCCGCGACACAGCTGCATTGGCGACCTCTTGTTCCTCCTCTACCTTTGCCTTGGGCTTCCACCTGTTCCCCTGAGACATTTGGGAATGCTCTCAGGAGGGCGTCTACCAGCGTGCGCTTGTACTCGCGCATCTTCCTATCACGCTCCAGTGCAGGAAGTAAGGTGGGCACATTGTCTTTGTATCGGGGATCCAGCAGGGTGGCAACCCAGTAGTCCGCACATGTTAAAATGTGGGCAACTCTGCTGTCATTGCGCACGCACTGCAGCATGTAGTCGCTCATGTGTGCCAGGTTCCCCAGAGGTAAGGACAAGCTGTCCTCTGTGGGAGGCGTATCATCATCGTCCTCTGTATCCCCCCAGACACGCACCAGTGATGGGCCTGAGCTGTGACAGGTGCCACCCCGCTGTGAACCTGCTTCATCCTCATCCTCCTCCACCTCCTCCTCATCCTCCTCTTGGCTGGCCACATTTGTACCTGGCCTCTGCTGTTGCAAAAAACCTCCCTCTGAGCCACTTCTAACAGACTGGCCTGAAAGTGCTAAAAATGACCCCTAATCCTCCTCCTCCTCCTTCTCCTGGGCCACCTCCTCTTCCACCATCGACATAAGCATTTTCTCATGGAGACATAGAAGTGGTATTGTAACGCTGATAACGGTGTCATCGCCACTGGCCATGCTGGTGGAGTACTCGAAACAGCGCAACAGTGCAACAGGGCACACAGGTCTCGCATAGAGGCCCAATCATTGGTGGTGAAGTGGTGCTGTTCCGCAGTGCAACTGACGCGTGCATGCTGCAGCTAAAACTCCACTATGGCCTGCTGCTGCTCGCACAGTCTCTCCAGCATGTGCAAGGTGGATTTCCACCTGGTGGGCACGTTGCATATGAGGCGGTGAGCGGGAAGGCCGAAGTTACGCTTTAGCGCAGACGTGCGAGCAGCGGCAGGATGTAAACAACTGAAGTGCGCACAGACGGCCCGCACTTTATCCAGCAGCTCTGACATGTCTGGGTAGTTGTGAATTAACTTCTGCACCAACAAATTTAGCACATGCGCCAGGCAAGGGATGTGCGTCAAAGCGGCAGGTCCCAGAGCTGCGACGAGATTTCGCTCATATCGCACACTATCAGGACTGGCTTGAGGCCCACGGGCAGCAGCCACTCGTCGGTCTGTTGTTCAATACCCCGCCACAACTCCTGCGCGGTGTGGGGCCTGTCCCCCAAACATATGAGTTTCAGAATGGCCTGCTGACGTTTACCCCGGGCTGTGCTGAAGTTGGTGGTGAAGGTGTGTGGCTGACTGGATGAGCTGGTGGAAGCAGAGGAGGAGGAAGCCGAGTAGGAGGAGGAGGCTACAGGAGGCAAAGAATGATGCCCTGCGATCCTTGGCGGCGGAAGGACTTGCGCCAAGAAATTCTCCGCCTGGGGCACAGCCGCCACTACATTTACCCAGTGTGCAGTGAGGGACATATAGCGTCCCTGGCCATGCTTACTGGTCCACATATCTGTGGTTAGGTGGACCTTGCCACAGATGGCGTTGTGCAGTGCACACTTGATTTTATTGGATACTTGGTTGTGCAGGGAAGGTACGGCTGTCTTGGAGAAGTAGTGGGTCTTGGAACAACATACTGTGGAACAGCCATGGCCATCAGCTGTTGGAAACTGTCTGTGTCCACCAGCCTGAATGACAGCATTTCAAAGGCCAGTAGCTTAGAAATGTTGGCATTCAGGCCCAGGGCTCGAGGGTGGCTATGTGGGAATTTACACTTTCTCTCCAAGGTTTGTGAGATGGAGAGCTGAACGCTGCTGTGTGACATGGTGGAGATGCTTGGTGACGCAGGTGGTGGTATCGGTGGCACATCCTCTGTTTGGTGGGCGGCAGGTGCCAACATTCCTTCCAAGGCAGAGGAAGAGGCCGAGGCAGCAGCAGAAGAGGGAGCAGGGGGAGCCTGAGTGAGTTCCTTGTTTTTAAGGTGTTTACTGCACTGCAGTTCATGCTTTGCATGTAGATGCCTAGTCATGCAGGTTGTGCTAAGGTTCAGAACGTTAATGCCTCGCTTCAGGCTCTGATGGCACAGCGTGCAAACCCTCGGGTCTTCTCGTCAGCACACTGTTAGAAGAAGTGCCATGCCAGGGAACTCCTTGAAGCTGCCTTTGGGGTGCTGGGTCCCTGGTGGCGCTAGCAAGTAGCAGGCAAACTCCCTTGGCGGCGGCTGTTCTTCTTTTTCCCCCTGCTCCCTCATTTGCTTTGCTGCTGGCTCGATCTCACCACTGCCTCTTCCTCTGAACTATGAAAGTCAGCGGCACAACCTTCATTCCATGTGAGGTCTATGACCTCATCGTCCTCTGTATCGTCTTCCACCCAGTCTTCCTCACTGACCTCCTCCTGTTCAGTCTGCACACTGCAGTAAGACGTGGCAGTTGGCACCTGTGTTTCGACATCATCAGAGACTTGCTGACTCTGATGAGGGGGTATTCCCATGTCCTCATCATCAGGAAACATGAGTGGTTGTGCGTCAGTGCATGCTATGTCTTTTACCGCTGGGGAAGGGCTAGGTGGATGCCCTTGGGAAACCCTGCCAGCAGACTCTTCAAACAGCATAAGAGACTGCTGCATAACTTGAGGCTCAGACAGTTTCCCTGATATGCATGGGGGTGATGTGACAGACTGATGGGCTTGGTTTTAGGGCGCCATCTGGGCGCTTTCTGAAGAAGACTGGGTGGGAGATAATGTTGTGAACGTGCTGGATCCACTGTCGGCAACCCAATTGACTAGCGCCTGTACCTGCTCAGGCCTTACCATCCTTAGGACGGCATTGGACCCCACCAAATATCGCTGTAAATTCTGGCAGGTACTGGAACCTGAGGTAGTTGGTTCACTAGGATATGTGGCTGTGGCAGAATGGCTACGTCCTCTCCCAGCACCAGAGGATCTACTGACACCATTCCGACCTTGTCCACGTCCCTTACTAGATGTTTTCCTCATTGTTACCGTTCACCAAGCACCACAATCAGAAAGAAAATATTTGGCCCAATGTATTGATTTCAAATTCAGGCCTTTTTTTTACAGGCACCTAACACTATCTGCCTATTTATTTATGTACCGTATTACACTAATCCAAGCACATCATTAACCACTGATTTAGGGGAATATCAATTGTAGGCCTAGTATTTAGGCCCTGGGTGAAAGGTATCCATTTATGGACAGATTTACACTTGGAGATGCACATTAGCGTGTTAAAAAATATGTAGGATTATGCCTTCAGCAATTGGAGACAGAAATACACTTGGAGATGCACGGTAGCGTGTGAAGTTATTGAGGATGACACTCTCAGCACTTGTATATACACCATGAGTGTAATATACCCTTTTACCGACAGAAATACACTATGAGATGCACAATAGTGCGTGCAGATTTACAGGATTATACTTTCAGCAATTGTAATGTAACACTTTTTGTAATATACCCTTTTATGGAAAGAAATATACTTGGAACTGCACGCTGAGTGTAATTTACCCTTTTACGGACAGATTAACAATTGGCCTGGAACACCAGATTCAGGGTATTGCTATATTGGCAAGTGAATTTCACCCCAGAACAAAATCTATCCTTTGACGGATACTATTAAACTTTACCAACCACTGCTGGGACACCAGATTTATGGTAATGCTATTTTGGCAAATGAATTTCACCCCAGAAAAAAAAAAAATATATGCTTTGCCAGACACTATTAAACTTGTCCAGCCACTGCTGGGACACCAGATTTACAGCATTGCTTTTTTGGCAATTGAATTTCACCCCAGAAATAAATATATCCTTTGCCGGATACTATTAAACTTGTCCAGCCACTGCTGGGACACCAGATTTACGGTATTGATATTTTGGCAATTGAATTTCACACCAGAGAAAAATATACCCTTTTACGGACAGATTTAAACTAGGCCTGCAACGGCTGGAACACCAGATTCAGAGTATTGGTATTTTGGCAATTTAATTTCACCCCAGAACAATATCTATCCTGTGATGGACACTATTAAACTTGCCAGCCACAGCTGAAACCACTGATTTATGGTATTGCTATTTTGGCAATTGAATTTCACACCAGAAAAAATATACCCTTTAACGGACAGATTTAAACTAGGCCTGCAACAGCTGGAACACCAGATTCAGGGTATTGCTATTTTGGCAATTGAATTTAACCCCTTAATAAAATACAGAAATTTCTATCCTGAGTTTCTAGGGGTGACAATAAGCACAGCCAAGCCCCTGATGTAGGATATACCAAAAAAAAAAAACTAGTATTGATGGATTGATGGACTTGGTGGCAGCTTGTGCTGGTGCACCACAAGACACAAAATGGCCGCCGATCAAAGTGAGAGAAAAACGCTCTGTGCAGCCTAAAAATCAGTGAGCAATTAACTAGCAGAAGTTGAATGTTTCACAGCTCTAGATCGATCACTTCATTAGGTGTTTTTGCTGACTTTTCCCTGCATAATCTCGCCCTCACAGAAGCTGCGTCCTCTCTCTACACTAATCAGAGCAGTGTGACGTGCGGCGCTAAGTGACTCCAGCTTAAATAGAGGCTGGGTCACATGCTTTATTTGGCAAATCACAGCCATGCTTTAGTAGGCATGGCTGTGATAGCTTATTAGGGCAATAAGTAAAACGCTAGCTGATTGGCCCTTCAGAAAGCAGGAAAAAATCGCTGAACAATGGACCCGAACCCATACTTTTTTGAAATTGTTCGGGTTCGGATCTGTGTCACGAACACCCCAAAATTCGGTACGAACCCGAACTATGCTCGAACTGTTCGCTCAACACTACTCACCAGCAGCAACAGCAGCTAGATCTGGAGCATGACCTGAACCAGCAGGTGGTGGCATACTTGGAGAGAACCCTGCCATCCCACATTGAAGATCCGTTGGACTACTGGGCAGCGAAACTTGATTTGTGGCCGCAAGTGGCAGAGTTTGCCCTGGAAAAGCTGTCCTACCGAGCCAGTAGTGTGACATCAAAGTGGGTGTTTAGTGAGGCTGGGGCCATAGTTACCCCAAGAAGAACTCGCTTGTCCACCCAAAATGTGGAGAGACTGTCCTTTCTCAAAATCAGGCGAGGATCAACCAGGATTTCCACCCACCAATGCCTGATGCATCACACTAGATCATCCATGGTGCCACACCAACACTTTGACAAAAGAGACCGGTTTCTTCTGGCTACCTGCCTCAGCTATTATCCTGATGCTGCCACCCTCCTGATAGCACACATCTTATGCAAAATGCTGCTTCTTACACCCACCATCTTCAGCTGGTACTGGTATTGCCACCCATCTCCCCACTCTGTTAATGGGTCACTCTGTGGTCTCCTGATGCTGCTGCCACTTCACCACTCAGGTCTCCTGATGCTGCTGCCACCCCCACACTTTCATTTTACCACCCTGTGGCCTCCTCCTGATGCTGCTGCCACCTCCAGACCCTGTCATTGTACCACTCTATGGCCTCCTGATGCTGCTGCTGCCACCTCCATACTGTCATTGTGCCACCTTGTGGCCTTTTCCTGATGCGGCTGGTGCCGCCACCTCCACACTCTGTCATTGAGCCACTCTGTGACCTCCTGATGTGGCTACCATCTCCACACTTTCATTGGGCCACTCTGTGGTCTCCTCATGCTGCTTTCACCTCACCACTATGTAGGGCCACTGTATGGACTTCACATGTTGTTCCCACCCTCCCCACTTCCTAACTGGGCCACTATTTTGCCTTTCGGCCTGGCTGACATCATAATTTATTGGACCCTTAATCTTATCTGTCAAAAGGAAGGTAAAATGAGATGCACAATGGATCCTGTCTATGTAACAGCTGTAAGGCCTGCATGATATAATCCCTATTTTGCATCAGAATTGGCTTATAATTTGGTAGCCAAAAGGAGGAGTGGATACAAAACACAGAAGACACAGAAGACATGCAAATATTCAATTCACGTGTCACAGACAGGATCCGTTTTTTGGGGGTTATTGTTCTGATGGATCAGAGGAAGGTCAAAATAATTAGTGAGGTCAACACAAACTTACTGCTGACACCCACTCCACTCTGTCGGGGGGGGGGTCTCTACTTGTATAAGCGTTTAATAGAACAGGTTCTGTAGAAATCTATGTGGAATCAGTGAATTGGTGTAAAAGGAGTGCACTCTTTCACGCTATGGTAGGATCTTGGGCCTGTGCACGATTCTTTATACCTGGCGCTAACATTGTCCTGTAAGGCTGAGTTCACACTTGAATTATTTGATCAGTTTTAGCCCCATAACTGCCCAAATAAGTGAAGTGTGCAGTGATTCTAAGAGTGACGCTTGTCATACTGACTCACAGTATTGTTTCACTACCACAGTAGACTCCCTATGCGTGTTACTGCAAGGCACAGTATTCTACCCCACTATAAAAGCTCTCTGCAGCCAGGAAATAACCGTTTTTTAATGCGATTCACCACAAATAAATTTGTATCAAACCAAATTTTTACGGAAAATTCTGAGAACTGGAAATTCGCTTATTTCTATAAAAGATGATTGGGTTGGCTCAACAGTCTCTCTCAAATTGGTGCTGGGGAAGCTGTAGGCAATCACAAATTTCATCTGCAATAGTTACATGCTATTACGTGGTGGCAGTTAGGATGAATGGGTGTTCTGTTCATGCATTAGGCTAGTTTAACATATGCAGTAAAGCACTCTGGCAGAGGAACAACCTGCTGGATTCCGCTGTATCCAGCATAGCCAGATACTGCCATTTATCTCTGAAGCCCTTTCACTATAATTGACCTGGCAGAGATCCGGACAGTTTCCTGCATAAGTGTCGGGATTTGGCTGGACAAAAACTAACACAAGAACCAGTATTTGTCCGCTGGAATCCCCTGAATAAATCTGAAAATAGGCCAGATTCCAGCCGGGTTCTATTATAGTCAATGGGGTCTGGCGGCACTCTGGGCCTATCTGGCTATGCCAGATACAATGAACTCTGGCAGGCTGTTCTTTTGCTGGAAAAGCCTGACAGATAGTTTTAACACATATGTGATAGAAGCCTTAACTTAGTTATTTTTAGATCAACTTCTTTGACCTAAATACACCCTAATCATAAGGCATATATACAATAATTATTTTCATGAGACAACCCCTTTAACTTTTTAAAAGATAAGAATAGAATTAATAGTAGTTGTATTGTATCATTTTTACAGTAATCAGTGATCCAGAACTGTGTAATTTACCTGGAATTGGAATTGCCTCATCCTATTGTGCCTTGCATCACTCATCATCTCAAATGCATATAAAATAATGGTGGTCAATAACCATAGATCTACAGCAGTTTAAAAATTTTGCTGCAGATGCCATTTGGAAACAAAATTTGCAACTTTTTAGCTTTGTCTGAACCCTTGCCACATTTTCAAAAAGTGGCAGGGTGTGGGCAAGAGGAAGCATGCATGCCAGAAGATTGGCATACAGATGCAGTATAGTTAACACACATACTTAACTAAACATGTTAACTAAACTAGTTGTGTTAAGCTGACACCTTTAATTTCTTATCAATGGCTTTTGTTTCGGGACATCACAATGAGTTAAGATATTTTAGTTAAGAGTTTGAGTGTTAAATCTGCTACTGGCTGGCATAGATTTCAGTTCTGGCACATGGACTGTAGAGATTGCAACAAATTTATTAAGAGGCCTGTATCTCTAAATAAGTTGTTCGGATCTTCCTCTGACTGTTTTTTTTACTAAGACTGGCATGTGAAAGTGGCCCTAATATATTTAGAAGAATATGGGGGAAATTTTGCAACAATTGTTTAAAACATTGTACATGGAGTAAGTTTGCATTTTTTGTGACTTTTTAAAAAAGTCTCAGTAATAAATTTACATTGAAACCAATTAACATAGCCAACCATGACCTCTTTTCCACCCACTTTTTTAAAACTGAACTAAGTTGTATAAAAATGAAAGAAGTTAGAAAATCTTGCAAGCCCTATTTTGAAACTTTGCAAATCCAGAATTCTGGAGTGAAGAGCATAATAAATTCCTCCTATATTGTTTCATAAGGAACAAGACATGCATAGGAGCATACAGTGGAAATAAAAAGTCTACACACCACTGTTAAATTGTCAGGTTTCAGTGCTATAAAAAAATAAGACAAAGATAAATCATTTCAGAACTTTTTCACCTTTAATGTGACCTATAAACTGTACAACCCAATTGAAAAAAACTGAAATCTTTTAGTTAGAAGGAAGAAAAAATATAAATATGAAATAATATGGTTGCATAAGTGTGCACACCCTTAAACTAATATTTTGTTGAAGCACCTTTTGATTTTATTACAGCATTCTTTTAAAACACTCACTCACTCTTACAGTCTTTTAGGGTATGAGTCTATCAGCATGGCACATTCTGACTTGGCAAGATTTGCCCACTCTTTGCAAAAACACTCCAAATCTGTCAGATTGCGAGGGCATCTACTCTGCACAGCCCTCTTCAGATCACCCCACAGATTTTCTATCGGATTCAGGTCTGGGCTGAAGCTGGGCCATTCCAAAACTTTAATCTTCTTCTGGTAAAGCCATTCCTTTGGTGATTTGGATGTATGCTTTGGGTCGTTGTCATGCTGAAAGATGAAGTTCCTCTTCATGTTCAGCTTTCTAGCAGAATCCTGAAGGTTTTGTGCCAATATTGACTGGTATTTGGAACTGTTCATAATTCCCTCTATCTTAACTAAGGTCCCAGTTCCAGCTGAAGAAAAACAGCCCCAAAGCATGATGCTGCCACCACCATGCTTCACTGTGGGTATGGTGTTCTTTTGGTGATGTGCAGTGTTGTTTTTGCATCAAACATATCTTTTGGAATTATGGCCAAAAAGTTCAACCTTGGTTTCATCAGACCATAACACCTTTTCCCACATGCTTTTGGGAGACTTCAGAAGTGTTTTTGCAAAATGTAGCCTGGCTTGGATGTATTTCTTCATAAGAAATGGCTTTCGTCTTGCCACTCTACCCCATAGCCCAGACATATGAAGAATATGGGAGATTGTTGTCACATGTACCACACAGCCAATACTTGCCAGATATTCCTGCAGCTCCTTTAATGTTGCTGTAGGCCTCTTGGTAGCCTCCCGGACCAGTTTTCTTCTTTTCATCAATTTTGGAGGGACTTTCAGTTCTTGGTAATGTCACTCTTGTGCTATATTTTCTCCACTTAATGATGACTGTCTTCACTGTGTTCCATGGTATATCTAATGCCTTGGGAATTCTTATGTATTCTTCTCCTGACTGATACCTTTTAACAATGAGATCCCTCTGATGCTTTGGAAGCTCTGTGTGGACCTTGGCTTTTGCTGTGGGATATGAGTAAGAACATTTCAGGAAAGACCAACTAGAGCAGCTGAAATTTATTTGGGGTTAATCAGAGGCACTTTAAATGATGGCAGGTGTATGCTGACCCATATTTAACCCTTTAAGGACCGGAGGTTTTTTATTTTTTGAGTTTTCGTTTTGCGCTCCCTGCCTTCTCAGAGCCATAACTTTTTTTTTTTCCGGTTCACATGAGCCATATGAGGGCTTGTCTTTTGCGGGACAAGTTGTACTTTCCAACGCCACTATTTAATATTGCATATGATGTAGTGGAAAGCGGGAAAAGAATTATTGCAAATGGGGTGAAATTATTTATATATTTTTATAGTATGGGTGTTCTCGCACATTGCGACACCCGTGATGTGTATTTTTTTTTTTTTTTTTAGCAAAAGGGGGGTGATTTGAACTTTTATGTTTTTTTTATTTATTTATTTTTTAAACTTTTTTTTTTTTTTTTTACACTTTTAAATAGTTCCCATAGGGAACTATAACTTACAATCATCTGATTGCGATTTTCATACATTCCAATGCAATATGAAAAAAATCACATATTTCCTATGAAGCCTATTGCAGGCAAGGCTCCATAGGAAATACTACAGAGCAGCCTGGGTTTCATTCATAGAAACCCAGGCTACTACAGGCATGCTCTGGCTCCTCCGATCGCCACACGGGGGAGCCGGAGCACAAACCGAAAGATGCGCACTCAGATGCCGTGGTCAGGATTGACCACGGCATCTGAGGGGTTAAATGTCCGTGATCGGCATCGCTGCCGCTCGCGGACATTAGCCGCTGGTGTCTGCTACAGGAACCATGCGGACCCCCGCGGCTAAGGCGCCCGCATAGAGCAGGAGCGGGCGCCATCTTTAGAGACAGGACACAGGAAGTACGGGTACGTCCTGTGTCCTTAAGAGGTTAACATTATTTTGAATGTGATTGCTTAATTCTGAACACAGCGACAACTCCTGTTATAAGAGGGTGTGCACACTTATGCAACCACATTAGTTTAGGTTTCTTTTTGTTTTCTTCCCTCCACCTAAAAGATTGCAGTTTGTTTTTCAATTGAGTGGTACAGTTTATAGTTCACATTAAAGGTAGAAAAAGTTCTGAAATGATTTATCTTTGTCTCATTTTTTTACAGCACAAAAACCTGAAATTTTAACAGGGGTGTGTAGACTTTTTATATCCACTGTATATGTGTCACCTGCTAAAACATCTGTGTAGAATGTGCTAAAATATAGATAAGATTAAAGGGATTGGAGATTTTTTGTACACATATAACATTTTAACAAGTCCATAGAAAAGTGTAATTTGTAATGAGGCAATCCAACAAATTGTAATCCAAATTTCCATGCATCATTTATATCAGTGACTTACTGTAGACTCTCAGGCACCAGTGCCCACATGACTAGTGCTGTAGCTAATCCCCTGCATGTGTAGTACATGTATATAAGATTTGATTACATAATAACTTTCCTACAACTTTTATACTTTTTGACAAGACAGTGTTAAAACAAAATAGAGATGAACATGGCTTGGAGGTTGTAACCTTGAAGCTGAATCTAAATTAGAAGTTTTACGAAGTGATAGAAGCAAATATGAACCCATTCCATATAGAGTTGAAAACAAAGACTGTGATTATGCATTAAATTTATTTTCTCTATATATTCAAATATTCTTTAGAGTTTCTTTGTACAAACATTTCATTTGTTGTGGGACATTTCTTTTTGTAAAAATGGCAAAAACAAAAATGCTTTGTACATAGTGCATCTTCAATTCAAATATTGGCTTTAACAACCAAGTGATGTTGTCTGATGGGAGCAGAGGCATTACTAGGCATTTAAATAGGGGGCCTATGCCCTACATTGATTTACAAGCATAGTGCCCAAACCTCCAGCCAGCACAAAAGAGGAGAAACTTCATCTGTCCACTGCAACTACAGTACAGGAAGTAACCCCCTGCTGAGAACAGAGGCTAATCCACCAGTCCACGATTTTCTGTAGATCAGCCAGGAACAGATGTGGCTTATAGTTTCCCCAGTGTTGTGCCCTTGAATGGCCTCCATCTCCATCCTCCCATACCCATGCCTATTCAACAACATGGCCTCTACACAGTGGCTTACCCAAGTATGGGTGAGTATTCTCCCAAGCCCCCTCAAGAAGCATCACTTGCCCTCTCTATTGCTCTTGCAGCTCATAGCTTGTGGTCAGGAAGATAAAGGAGGTAGAGTCTTCAGAAAGTAAAGACTGTAAAGGTGGTGAGTGTATTTAAGTATCTAGGGGTGGTGGTTTACAGGAAGCTTACTGAATATGAGAAACTGAATTTGTCTCCCCTCATAGGCAGATTCAAACACAAACTCTATGTCTGGTCTAAGCTGCCACTGTCAGTGGTAGGACGGATAAATCTGATCAAGATGATCTGGATGCCGCAGCTGCTTTACTTACTACATAATTCCCCCATATGGTTACCGCTCAGGCTTTTCAATTCCATTAATAGGCTGTTTAGGGAGCTTATATGGAGGGGGGGATCGGCACGACTGCAACTGGAGACATGGCAGAGAGGTAAAACTGAGGGGGATTGGCTCTACCAAATCTGTGGGTATACTTCCTGGCTGCCCAACTTCAGCATAAGAGGGACTGGGAAAGGGGAGAGGGAGACACCCAACATAGGCTATTGAGAGACTTTTTTTTGGTACCAAATCTCTATGAAGCATTAGAGGCAGATAGGCTAAAACTCTGGTCTGGCGTTCCCTACGTTGTGTCTCTTACATAAGACTTGGTGGAAAGTAAGGGACATGCAGGGCATCAAAGGCGTCACTCAGTATACTTCTATATGGGACACTCCGTGGTTGCCTCATCTGGGCTCCCTGCAGGGAATGGGGGGTTGGCGCAATAGGGGTATTATTAGAGTCCACCAACTTATTGATAGTACTGGTCTCAAATCTTATGAGCATCTTCAGGCGGAAACTGGTTTACTGTCCTCAGATTTTTATAGGTATTTGCAGCTGTGCCATGCCTTCCGGGCTGACCATGACAGCGGTATGTTGAGCACGGTACATCAGAACAAGATTATTGCCCTTGTAGAGAGGAGAGGCTCCTCTTCTGGGGTTATCTCTCTGCTCTATCAGACCCTGCTGGACCTATTTCTGCAAAATCATCCGGTGAATAGTAGGACAAGGTGGGAGGCAGATATGGGGCCGTTAGAGGAAAATTAGTGGCAGGAGATTTTGGAGAGGATCCCGCAGCTCTCTCTTAGCGAGGCCCACAGGTTGTGGCACTTATAATCCGGTTGGATTCCAAGTGCCCACGATGTGGGGGGATGATGCTGGTATGTTACATATGCTGTGGTCCTGCTCGGCCCTGGAGGGCTTTTGGCGCTGTGCTGCATCTCATTGATTCTCTGTATGAAGTTACACTGGATGTGACCCCATTTGTCTGTGTATTGGGATATGTGGAGGACCTGCCAATCACTGAGCCCAGGAAGATAGCAGTGGCCAGAATGTTGTATATGGCTCATAAGCTGATTGCTCAGCACTGGTTGGATGAGGGTAGTCCTAGTAGAACTGAATTTATAGCCAAGATTAATTGGCTACTTAATTTGGAACGGGTGGTTTATAAGAAGAGGGGTGCTATGGCTAAATTTGAAAAGCTCTGGACTCCTTGGATTAATGCCCCCGGGCTGGCGTCCAGGGAACTTCAGAGATACCGTCTGGGATTAGTGTGAGGGTACTATTGCCTGCTGTACATATCTGGCTCCGTGGTTGGCGTCTCCTGCAGGATATATGGAGTGTTTCTGTGCTATGTACTGTAAGGTGGGGAAGTTCAGGCTGATAACAAATGTATATTCCTTTATAAGATCGCTGTTCTGATGATATTGTTCGGTGGGAAATGCTGTAGGGAAAGGGCATGTGCCTCAGTAATTATTATGCGGTGGTCATGGGGTAGCCGAATGTTGGAAGTTATGGAAGATGGAGGGCATCATAAAGATGATTTGTTGGGGGAGGGTATGTGGGTGTTGGGATTTATGTTTGTATTATTAAAATGCTAATAAAAATTACTTAATAAAAAAAAAAAGGCTGTAAAGATCTGTCATGTGCTTCCCCTCCCCCATGCTTCCCACCGTCATGCATAAACTATATATCTGTACTATTTGTGTAGATATCATGTGTATGTATTTATGTATGTATGTATGTGTAATGTGTATGCCAGAGGTTGCAATAACACCTCTACTTGCATGTATATAATTTTAAAACTTGTACTCTCTCTATATAAAGCTGAGGGGCTATCAGTTGTCGTCCTTTGTTCTAGTAAAATGTTTTAAAGGAAAAGCGACTCCTGCTGAATACATGTCTACTATTATACCTTACTTTGTATAATTACTATGTATTTATATTTATTCATGAGAAATTTAGACACATTGAATGTAACTGGTAGAACAATGTTCAATTTGATTGACGTGAGTAGCTACAGCATCTTTGGTTTCCTAATGGTTGGCAGTTGATTTTGCTCAGCTTACTTCTACAATGTGTTTTGGCTGGAGTGCCATTTTAATCCAAAATGAAAAAAGATACAATTATTTCTTTGGCAGTAAAATCATAATATAGATCATAAGCATTTTCAGAATGTCCACTCTGCTAAATTGAATATGTTAAATAAAAATATGATTGAAATGACTATAACCCTTACAACACTATATTTATCATTACAGCGGATTACAAACTGCCTCATTAAAATATAGGCTTTATAACACTTGCATTTAAGGCTAAGACTGGAGCAAGAATAAAATGTTATTTACATGTGACTTTTCTTTATCTGGTTCTATGATAGTGTACAAATAGGAAAGTGCTTTATCTGTCCTATAAAAATGTATATGTTTGATGGAGTGACAAGTAAAACGAAGTTCAGTTCAATGCATACCGTATGTAGTTATTTTATCGTCTTAATATTTCACAGTTCTTAAAGCTCCGAGACCTCCATTAGTCCATGGCAATCACATGATCACTGGTCTCATAAGATCATGACAGCAACTCCATTCATACAGATAATGTATAATGTAAAACACTCTGAAATGTCTTTTCCAAACATTTGAGAAATATGTTACAAACATTGAAGTACAAAAAAAAAAAAACTGTAAAGAATATATTTAATAATAAAAAAAAATATGTCTTTGTCAATAGTGATGAGCAGCAGAGGCAATATTCGAATTTGCGATATTTCACGAATATTTGGGTGAATATTCGTCATGAATTCACGAACTTAAGAATTCGCGATTATTTTCTTGATTGCGAAAATTGGCAATATAATATGCGCGTATTGCACGCGCAATACATTGGGTCACTATTGCCACATTTTTCAAGCTGCTTGAAGTTTCCTGAGACTGGATAAAATGGTTGGCACGGCAGAACATTACAATAGCTTTATATGCAGATAGAGTGCTATGATATATTCGCGATTGAGCAAATCAGCAATTAATGATGCGCATATTGTTGTGCAGTTCATGCAACTTCACATTTTAGCAGGTCTGACTACATATTAGAGATTGGTGCACTAATTATTGTTGTGAACTTGCCGGTAGAATGCATGTATGGATAGCAGAACCTATCAGCTACACTATATCACTATCTAACCTTCACTCACTTTCTCCCACCCACTTTCTGTTTTATATATATAAGCTAACTAACTAACTAACTAACTAACTAACTAACTATCTAATGTAATGTGACACAGCAAAGCACAGAGCACAGCAATGACACTGCTGTCTCTCTCAGAACTGTAATAAACGGCAAAAAATTTCTCCTCTGGGGAGATTCTTATATAGTAAGGGGTAGGCAACTTTCCTATTGGTTGCTAGGGATGTTGCTAAGCTCAAAGACATTGCAGCCTTCTCATTGGCCCACAAGCAAGAAGCAGGGAGGGATCATGGGTTCAGAGGAAAGAAAAATCTAGAATATTCGCAAATACGAATATCTAAATCTAAATCTTTGTGAATCCTCGATCTGGCGATATTCGTCATTAAAATTTGCGATTCGTATATTCCCGTCCAACACTATTTGTCAATTATATCAAGCCATAACCCCACATGCAATGAACCAAAACAAATGAAAACCACTAAAACAATATGAAACTTGAAAAATATCATACACAATACAGACCTAACTACTAAGCTAGATGGCAACAATACCTTTCTCTGTTCTATATAGTTCAGTATTTTAGCTCATATACTAAGGTTTGTGGGCCTTAGACCTTACACTGATCTCTTTGTGAGGCTAGGGCAATATAATATTGCCTGGCAGAGTTGATCCTGCCAATTAAAATGATACCTATCTTGTGAAAATCTGTTGCAGTGCTCCTGAGAAAAAAATATTTTATTCTTTATGTAAGTGAGGACTTCAGTGCACCAAGTGAGTAGAGCCTAGTACCAATATGTACCTTAGCTCCTCAGCTTTCCAGTACTGGCCACACCCTTTAGTGCGCTAAAGCCATCACTTGTATAAAAAATAAAAGTATTTTTTTTTTCTCAGGAACACCACAATGATTTTCACAAGACAAGTATCATTTTAATCAGCAAGAGAAACTCTACCAGACAGTACTCCTGGTTTAATAGGGTTGATAATACTGACTTATGGCCTTTAAGTACCAATCTAGGCTACATTACTAAGGTGTTAATAAAAATCCCATAATAAAGTATTAAAAATTGTCTGTTTAAGCACAACAAATTTATTTGGAAACATGGTCCATGGAGGGCACACATGATCAGGAGCTCACTGGAGTATCCATTATCTGAAAACTCATTTAGGCTGGGTTCACACGGGCGTCACGTTTGATGCCCCGGATAAGAGGCGGGTGCGTTGCGGGAATATGCGCGTTTTTCCCGCACGGGTGCAAACGTTTGTAACGCGTTTTGCACGCGCGTGAGAAAAAACGTCATGTTTGGTACCCAACCCGAAGCCGGACTTCATCACTGAAGTCCGGTTTCGGGTCTTCTGGAGAATTTATTATTTTCCCTTATAACATGGTTATAAGGGGAAATAATAGCATTCTTAATAAAGAATGCTGTGTAAAATGAAGTGGAAGGGGTTAAAAATAATAAAAGTTAACTTGCCTTAGCCACTTGATCGCGTAGTCGCGATCTCTCCTCTCTTTCCCTGCATCAGCTAAGATCTAAAGGACCTGTGATGACGTCACATCACATGGTCCAATCACATGGTCCATCACCATTTTACAATGCATTCTTTATTAAGAATGCTATTATGTCCCCTTATAACCATGTTATAAGGGAAAATAATAGAGATCGGGTCCCGTTGCTAAGCAACCATGCGGGAAAATCGCAACGCATCCGCACTTGCTTGCGGATGCTTGCGATTTTCCCGCAGCCCCATTCACTTCTATGGGGCCTGCGTTGCGTGGAAAACGCAGAATATAGAGCATGCTGCGATTTTCACGCAACGCAAAAATGATGTGTGAAAATCACCGCTCATGTGCACAGCCCCATAGAAATGAATGGGTCAGGATTCAGTGCGGGTGCAATGCCTTCACCTCACGCATTGCACCCGCGCGGAAATCACGCCCGTGTGAATGCAGCCTTACTAGTGATATTTATACCTATTATGAAGACCAGCTGTTAAGTATCAGCCAGCAAGAAGTGACTTCTCACCACTACTTTACACGTTAAGTGAACGTTCTGAGAGAATATCAACAGACCAAAATGGGCGCCAATGTCTAGACATAAACCCATTGTTTAAAAAAAAAAAATACTGTACTTTAGTTGAATTTTTTTTTGCTTTGTGTGATCTGATCTGAAAACCTTTAGGTGCATGTTATTTTTAAAATGTTTTAATAAAGAGTGTAACATTATGTTTCTGCTATCCTTTCTATGAGCGGTAAACTAGAAGTACATTTTCCATAGAACTGTACCCATGTTCCCCAATAGGGTTATCCACATTTGATATAGTTAATCATCAATGTTTTTATTTCATTTATGATTCACATAATTGTTTTGAAATCACAGTATATTTAAACATTTACTTTTTTCTATAATCAAATATGTTTCTAATCACAAAAAAAGTGTTGATTGCAATTTGTACAAAATCTATCATTTACTATGTTGTACAGTCCAATGTTCCTTCTTCCAAAAGACATGAGAACTGGGTAGTAAGATATTGAATGCTTTAGACACAGTAAATTAACAGTAAATAACTTGTCAGATTGTCAATTTTCATATTAATAAAATTCTTATTAACTTGTTACTGCTATCAGAATACATTAAAATCCAATGTCAGTTTTGAGATTGTCACATTATGTGAAACTGACTGCAATTATACGGAAATGACTGATTCACGCAGCTTTATATTAAAGTTGCTTTCAAAAGGAAGATGAAAATGTGTTTACTAATGCAGAGAGCCTGCATAAAAACTGAATTCTGCAGGCGTAAGTTTGTTTCTGGTAGCTGTCATTTCTAAGAGTAAAATAAAAAATTTAAGCAAATTAACCATGTACTCCGAAGGCAAAAAAAGGCAATAAGGTAAATAAAATAATAAGTTCATCAAGTTCAACCAAGGGATGGGCGGTGATGTGGATGAAGGAAAATTAAATGATAAAATGATATACATCTTGACTTACTGTTCCAAACATATTTTTCTTTCATGTTCTTAAACATGATCAGTGAGATTTATCAAACTGGTGTAAAGTAGAACTGGCTTAGTTGTCCATAGCTGCCAATCAGATTCCTCCTTCCATTTTTCAAAGGAGCTGTGAAACATAAAAGGTGGAATTTGATTGGTTGCCATGGGCAACTAAGCCAGTTCTACTTTACACCAGTTTGATAAATGACCCTAATAATCTACACCGGTAATGGCTAAGGAGCAGATTGTGACCTACTGGTAGATCGTACTGACTTTTATGTTACTAGCCTGTTAGCAGACTTCTAAACTGAAGTGGAAAAACAGCCTAATAGGGTCACAAGTGTATGCCACTATACTTTTCTAGTGAATTCTCCATCACACAATCAAGTAGGTATTTGGGAGTCTCCCCCATAGTATTAGCTGATATGGGTCCCATACACAACCTGAAACATAATAAAACACTCTAGCACAGAGCATGCCTTACTATATCCATGCCTTACTCATATTATACATGATTTTTCTGACCATTAATGCAGAATACATTGCTGTGGAGCATGAGCAATAAGGAACTGTGTATTTAAAAGAAAATCACAGTTGTACTCTAGCCTCTACCAAAACAGGATTTGGTAGTTGAAATCCAACATGGTGATCCTCATCTCACTAAGAGTTTCCATCAAAGGAGAGGAGGGAGAGAGTCATAGTCATTTTTAGTTGGCCAAAGCCAACAAAATCAGCAGGTTTGGACAACATATATCAAAGGTACATGACTTTCTTTATGCCTGACAATGAGTAGAGCCAACACTAACAAAGGTTGGCCACTTATTTGTTCATTTTTATGTTCTAACTTATTGGAGTTAAAAGTATCTTGAAAAAATGCTTTATAAAGAACATTGTTTTGAAAAATCTAATTTGTATTATACTTTGCAATTTTCATATCGGCGAAATCCAAAACATCCTCAACGGTTTTATTCTTTATTTGTATCTTCTGTATTTTTAAATAGTTTCTGCCATCTTCCTGCTATTGCAGAAATAATACCAGACATAACACATTGTAACCCATTAATGACCATGCCTGTTTGTCCCTTTTGTTTTTGCATCTATGCACTTCAGCAGTCATACCTTTTTTTTTCACTAGCGTGGCTGTAGGAGGCCATGTTTTTTGTGTGGAAAAAATAGAATTTATTTGCATACTGTATTTGCTGCATAAAATATAAAAACCAATGTGGTGGGGAGGTAGAAAAAAGCAATTTCCTCATTATTTTCTAGATTTTTTATTGTAATCTCTTCATGTTTCAGTCTAAATAACTCATTCAGCTGTAGGTTTATTTATTCTATGTATGTGCAAGAAAATGTATGTCATACTTTATAATCTTATAAAAAATGTTTTAGTTATATATTTTTTTAATCCCATAAAGGGATTGATTTTGTATGTTTAATTTAAACTTATATTGGCATATATTAGAAATTTATTTTCATTATTAATGGTTTTCAATATGTATGCTTGCTGTATTTAATAGGGAGTGGGACCTTTATTATCTGTTTAAAGCTGGTGAAAATCAGTCCTGGTCCTGTAATGAACACACAGCTGCAGGACTGTTTCAGTTACAGTGCAGTTATCAGAACTATGTCTTTTTACCTGTGTGTCCATCAAATGACTAAGGTAGATTTTTTATTTTCTGAGAGTAAACAATGAAAGTGCCAGTTCATCTCTTTGCACACCTTGATGTCATAGGATCACTAGGGGTATACTGAGCAGGAGCTTGCTGAGGTATAAAGTTGCCAGCCCCCTACAATAACTGGGATCAGACAAATTTTTTTTTTCAATAATGGGGTTTCTGTGACACTGCCTTTTTAGAACTTAATCTTGAGATTTTTCTACATAGAAGCATTTTGATGAACCTTCAGGTTACAGGTAAAATGCAATCTTGCAAACATTCTTATGTATATTTATGCCTTGTAAATTCCAAACTGTGCAATATTAAAATGAACTGAGGCCTATCTTAGGCATTTGAAACTGATAACATTTGTAGAGAAAAATGGTATGTAATAAAAAACTTTTTCATGATAATTTCATAAATGTATAAACCCACATACAAAAAGTGATTTAAAAAGTTAAAAATAAATGACACAAAAAACAATAAAAATCACTATAGTTCAGTTACACAACCTGTATGTCTCATAAATTATATTTATAAATACCAGGAGGCAAGTTCAATAGAAGTCTATGGCTTGTCTTGATTCCATCCTCTGTATGTCACTTAATTTGAGTTACCCCAGTCTCCGGCAGTTGCCTAATGATGCAGCCTTGATGAGCTTGCGCAGCATTGTCCATGAAGATGAAATTTGGCCTGTCTGTTCATGCAGAAGCACAATGACTGAATTATTGTTGTTATTCAAGTAGTATGGGCTTGTCACTGTACCAATCACAAAGTGTAAGGCAGTATTGACCAGACCCACCTGCCCACACTGTAACACCACTACCACCAAAGGCTCGTCTGGTGACAACAGTGGCTGATGTATAGCGCTCTCCTTGACATTTCCAACATTGTTAGCAGTCATCATATATACATAGCGTGAATCAACTTTCATCAGCACTGAGACCCACTAATCCCTCGTCCAGTGTAGATGCAAGATGATGCCTGTGCTTTGTGGTGGGGTCAGGTACCCTTGCAGGTCATCTAGCATGCAGACCCACATTGATGTAAACAGTTTCAAATGGTCTGGCATGACACTTGAATGCCTCTCACCTCCCTTAAATGTGCCTGGAGTTCTGTGGCATTAATCATCCGGTTCCGCAGGGCAATGTTCACAATGAAGCGGTCATCAGTGTGGGATGTGGCCAAAGGACATCCACTTCTATGCCTTTCTGTGACTCTTCCAGTCTCTCTGTATCTCTGTTGCAACCAGCTGATGACACTTTGTGACACTCTAAGCTCAGTGGACACTTTCATCTGAGAACATCCTGCTTCATGCCTAGCAATGGCAAGGTACAGTTGATCAACTGTTTGGTGTCGTCTTGGTCTCAAGATTAGATTTGAGCGAACACCTAGATGTTTGGGTTCGAGAAGTTCGGCCGAACTTCGCGAAAATGTTCGGGTTCGGGATCTGAACTCGACCCAAACTTGACCTCGAACCCGAACCCCATTGGAGTCAATGGGGACCCGAACTTTTGTGCACAAAAAAGGCTGTCAAATAGCCCAGTAAAGGGCTAGAGGGCTGCAAAAGGCAGCAAAATGTAGATACATCCCCTGCAAACAAAGGTGGATAGGGAAATGACTTAAAATAAAATAGATAAAAATTAGCCAATATCAATTGGCAACTTGGATGAGGAGGTGGAATAGGAGGTTGGGGTGGTGTCAGGTGGGAATGCTATGGGAGTTGAAGTTCTCATCACAGCCAAAAAGGATTCATGTCTGCTTGCAGGGCCACAGGCCTCATTCACAGACTCAGGGCCATGGCAACCATACATGGGAGTTGAAGTTCACATCACAGCCAAGAAGGATTCATGTCTGCCAGCAGTGTCACAGGCCTCACTCACAGTCTCAGGCCAATGGCAACCATACATAGGAGTTGAAGTTGTCATCACAGCCAAGAAGGAATCATGTCTGCCTGCAGGGTCACAGGCCTTATTCAAACATTCAGGCACAAAGAGGAGAGTTACAATCATGCAAAATCAGTATTGAGCGGTCCCGTAAGAGCAACACAGGCCTTAGGTCAACCTGCAATGGAACAGGCCATTATCATTTATGTAGGCCCCTGACACCCAGACAGAGGAGAGGTCATTTGACAGTAAAAAGAGTTTAATGTCTCCCACCAATGCAGCAAGCGATGAAATGAAATATAGGTCCCTGACAACCAGACAATGTAGAGGTCATTTGACACTATAAAAGGGAAAATGTCACCCAACAAATGCTTAAACGACATATAGGCCCCTGACGCCCACACAATGGGGCAGTCATTTGACAGTAAAAAGAGTTAAATGTCTCTTACCAAGACAGCAAGCAAGTAAACGAAATATAGGTCCCTGACACCCACACAATGGGGCGGTCATTTGACAGTAAAAAGAGTTTAATATCTCCCACCTAGACAAAAAATGATTAAAAGACATATAGGTCCCTGACACCCACACAATGGGGCAGTCATTTGACAGTAAAAAGAGTTTAATGTCTCCCACCAAAACAGCAAGCAATTAAACGAAATATAGGCCCCTGACACCCAGACAGAGTAGAGGTTATTCGACATCAAAAAGAGGATAATGTCACCCACCAAAGCAACAGGCGATTATCTGAAATGTAGGCCCCTGGCACCCAGACAGAGGAGAAAGGTCCCATAGCAGCAAAGAGGCATCATGTTACCCACCATTGGAACAGGCCACTTTTAGTAATTTAAGCCCCAGCACCCAGACAGAGGAGAGAGCATGAGGTCCCATAGCAGCAAAACTGGCATCAAGTTACCCACCAATGGAACAGGCCACTTTCGGTTATTTAGGCCCCAGCACCCAGACAGAGGAGAGAGGTCCCATAGCAGCAAAACAGGCATCATGTTACCCACCAATGGAACAGGCCAATTTCAGTTATTTAAGCCCTTGACACCCAGACAGGGCATTTGACAGCAAAAAGAGGTTAATGTCACGCACCAAAGCAGCAGGCGATTAGCTGAAATGTAGGCCCTTGGCACTCAGACAGATGAGAGGTTCATTCAACTTGGTGTTGCCCCCAAAAATAATGGTACAATTAAAAAAAGAGGATTCAATAAAGAAGTGCCCTGGAGTCCAAGAATATATGGTTGAGGGCGAGGCAGTTATAAATGTCTATTCTGCAAAAGGGATGGACAGGTCCTGTGGGAGGAGGAAGCCTAGGAGGAGGCAACAAAAGAATGATGCCCTGCGATCCTTGGCAGCGGAAGGATGTGCGCCAAACAGCTCTACTCCTGAGGCCCAGCCACCACTACATTTAACTAGTGTGCAGTTAAGGAGATATAGCGTCCCTGGCAATGCTTACTGGTCCAGGTATCTGTGGTTAGGTGGACCTTGCCACAGAAGGTGTTGCGCAGTGCACACTCTATTTTATCTGATACTTGGTTGTGCAGGGAAGGCATGGCTCTCTTGGAGAAGTAGTGGCGGCTGGGAACGATGTACTGTGGGACAGCCAGCACCATCAGCTGTTTGAAGATGTCTGTGTCCACCAGCCTGAATGACAGCATTTCAAAGGCCAGTAGTTTAGTAATGCTGGCATTCAGGGCCAGGGATCGAGGGTGGATAGGTGGGAATTTACGCTTTTTCTCCAAGGTTTGTGAGATGGAGAACTGAACGCTGCTGTGTGATATGGTGGAGATGCTTGGTGATGGAGGTGGTGGTGTTGTTGGCACATCCTCTGTTTGCTGGGCGGCAGGTGCCAACATTCCTCCAGAGTCGGCGGAAGAGGCAGAGGCAGCAGCAGAAGAGGGAGCAGGAGGGGCCTGAGCGCTTTCTTGGTTTTGAAGGTGCTTACTCCACTGCAGCCCGTGTCTCGCATGTAGATGCCTGGTCATGCAGGTTCAGAACGTTAATGCCTCGCTTCAGGCTCTGATGTCAAAGCATGCAAACCACTCGGGTTTTGTCGTCAGTACATTGTGTGAAGAAGTGCCATGCCAGGGAACTCCTTGAAGCTGCCTTTGGTGTGCTCGGTCCCTGGTGGCGGTGGCCAGTAGCAGACGAACTGTCTTGGCTACGGCTGTTCTGCTTTTGCACCCTGCTCCCTCTTTTGCTACACTGTTGGCTCGGTCTCACCACTGCCTCTTCCTCTGAACTATGAATGTCAGTGGCACGACCTTCATTCCATGTGGGGTCTAGGACCTCATCGTCCCCTGCATCGTCTTCCACACAGTCTTCCTCCCTGACCTCCTGTTCGGTCTGCACACTGCAGAAAGATGCAGCAGTTGGCACCTGTGTTTTGTCATCATGAGAGACGTTCTGACTCTGCTGAGGTGGCATTCCCATGTACTCATCAGGAAACATAAGTGGTTGTGCGTCAGTGCATTCTATGTCTTCCACCACTGGGGAAGGGCTAGGTGGATGCCCATGGGAAATCTTGCCAGCAGATTCTTCAAACAGCATAAGAGACTTCTGCATAACTTGAGGCTCAGACAGGTTCCCTGATATGCATGGGGGTGATGTGACAGACTGATGGGCTTGGTTTCCAGGCGCCACCTGTGCGTTTTCTGCAGAAGACTGGATGGGAGATAATGTGAAACTGCTGGATCCACTGTTGGCCACCCAATCGACTAGCGCAGTACTTGCTCAGGCCTTACCATCCTTAGAATGGCATTAGGCCCGAACAAATATCGCTGTAGATTCTGGCGGCTACTGGGACCTGAGTTAATTGGTTCACTAGGACGTGTCCTCTCCCAGCACCAGAGGGTCCACTAACACCACCACGACCATGTCCGCGTCCCTTATTATATGCCTTCCCCATTGTTACTGTTCACCACAATAAGGAAAAACTTATTTGGCCAATGTATAGAGTTTAAATTAAGGCCTTTATTTACAGGCACCTAACACTATCTAGCTATCTATTTATGTACCGTATTACACTAATACAGGCACAGCAGAAACCACAGATTTAGGGGAATATCAATTTTAGGCCTAGTATTTAGGCCCTGGCTGAAAGGTATCCTTTTACGGACAGAATTACACTTGGAGATGCATAATAGCATGTGCAAATATAGAGGATTACGCTTTCAGGCCTTGTATTTAGACACTTAGAGTAATATACCCTTTTGCGGACAGAAATAGACTAGGAGATGCACAATAGCGTGTGCAAATACAGAGGATTACGCTTTCAGCACTTGTATTTAGATCTTGAGTGTAATATACCCTTTTACGGACAGAAATACACTTGGAGATGCACAGTAGCGTGTGCAAATATAGAAGATTTATTTTTCAGGCCTTGTATTTAGATGCTGACACGCTGAATGTAATATACCCTATTGCAGACAGAATTACACTTGGAGAGGAACAGCGGAAAGCACAGATGTTTAGGATTTCTATTTCAGGGATTTTAGTTAACCACAGAAAAAAAATCTATCCTGTGACGTACAGTATTAAACTTAGCCAGCCACAGCTGGAACTCCAGATTTAGGGGATTGGTATTTTGGCAATTGAATTTCACCCCACAAAAAATATATCCTTTGACAGACGGTATTAAACTTAGCCAGCCACAGCTGGAACACCAGATTTAGGGGACTGGTATTCTGGCAATTGAGTTTAACCCCAGAAAAAAATCTATCCTTTGACGGACAGTATTACACTTGGCCAGCCACAGCTGGAACCCCAGATTTAGGGGATTGTTATTGTGGCAATTGAATTTCACCACAGAAAAAAATCTATCCTTTGACGTACAGTATTAAACTTAGCCAGCCACAGCTGGAACACCAGATATAGGGGATTGGTATTTTGGCAATTTAATTTCACCCCAGAAAAAAATCCATTCTTTGACGGACAGTATTAAACTTAGCCAGCCACAGCTGGAACACCAGATTTAGGGGATTGGTATTTTGGCAATTGAATTTTACCCCTCAATAAAATATAGCAATTTCTATATTGTGTTTCAAGGTGTGACAATAAGCATAACCCCTGATGTAGGATATTGCAAAAAAAAGCCTACTATTGAACCCAAAAATGTATGTTGAACTTGGCCGCAGTTCAAAACATGTGCTGGTGCACCAAAAGATCACAAAATGGCCGCCGATCACCCCAGAAAAAAGTGACAGAAAAACGCTGTGGGCAGCTGAAAAACCAGTGAGCAATGAACTAACAGAAGTTGAATGATTCACAGCTGTAGATCGATCACTTCATTAAGTAGTTTTTCTGAGTCTTCCCTGCCTAATCTCACCCTCACAGCAGCTGCATCCTATCCCTATACTAAACAGAGCAGAGTGATGGGCGGCACTATATGACTCCAGCTTAAATAGAGGCTGGGTCACATGCTGCACTTGGCTAATCACAGCCATGCCATTAGTAGGCATGGCTGTGATGGCTTCTTAGGGCAAGAAGTAAAATGCTAGCTGATTGGCTGCTGTGTACTTTTTTGAAAATGTTCAGGTCCGGGTCCGGCTCCCGAACACCCCAAAATTCAGTTCCGGTTCGCTCAACTCTACTCAAGATGTCAAAATGTAAACAGCATGATGAGGAGGACTTTTTAAAATGATTCATGGATCAAACACTGAATTTTGCCATTAAGCTCCTTGTTAGAAAACAAGTTGTGCGAATAGTACTGAAACGCTGAACAGTTGGACATGCATTCAGAAGTTTAGATAAGGTCACATTAAGTTCACCTATAAAGGTTAGAGTACATTTTAGGTTCATCCTGAAATTTCACCCACAAGCCAAATATATACATATTTTCTGATATATATATATATATATATATATATATATATATATATATACACTGTATATAGGTATAGAAAAAAGGGCAGCACTCCAATTGTAACAAAAAGAAAAACGCAGTTTATTCACCCACCTTGAGGAAGGCTCCAGTATAGAGCCGAAACGTCGCCTTTGTCACATGGGTGAATAAACCGCGTTTTTCTTTTTATTATAATTGGAGTGCTGCCCTGTTTTCTATACCTATTTATATGGAGTGGCTCATCAAGTGGGCTGTGCACCCGGATATCTCATAGGTGGTGCTGCCGATTTTTGCTATAATATATATATATATATATATATATATATATGTTAGGGTGTTTCATTTTTCCAAAGAAGTGATTTTCATGTGACTTTGCTGATGCGCCGAGTCTCAGTGAAATAAAAGATATATATGCCAAATATCAAGTTGCACACATTGATAACTTTTATTATAACTCTCACTCCTGTACCTAGGAGATTGGTCTAAAAATGGTTTTAGTTTCAGGATCCCAGGGGCTCTGCATTAAGCAAGGTGATGGCAAAGGCAATATATGCACTTAAAATTGTCCTTTTCACTAAACAGTTGAATATTCCTCAACGAGAATTGAAAGGAATGAAACGGGTTGCACATTTTATCATCCTCATATATGTTTGCTTATGGCACGAGGCAATTGTAAGTCGATGGGCTCCAAAGAATGATTTGCTACAGCTTCTGAGCACTTACCCAGATGCAGATGTAAAAAAAAGTGCTCTCACAGTTGCTAAGAGACACCTTTGGTATCTGTCAAAAACAAATGTAGGATTGGCTTTTTTTGGACAAACGCATTACTCAGGCTGTTAAGGAAAATATGATAAAAAATTTTTAAACCAAACCTGCAAAGAAAAAGGAAATGAAATGGTTAGAGAGTAAAAACCTAGTTTTTGAAGGAAAAGACCTGAGCCATTTCGTTACTAATAAAACAAAGACATTCTTTGAATTGTTTGAGATCCACGACGTGACCGAATACTGCAGTGAATCTTTAAGAAGCCTTGTGAATGCTCTTAAGGTGGTCAATGATACCGCAGAAAGAGGAATTGTTTCTGATAAAAAGGTTTAACGAATCGGTCAGGGACGAACAACAAAAACTATTCTTGGTGAGGGTAGTCGAGCTTCACAGAAAAGTCATCACCAAACTAACAAAAGAAGAGATTGCATCATTCAAAGTTTATTAATATAACACATGTTTTGCCTATCATACTACCAATTAAGAATATTATTTAGTTTTAATATTATTTTAAGTTTGGTTTTTCCAATAAAAGTAATTAACATTGAAAAATCTTCATTTTTGCCTACTTTTACAAAACTGATCAAAGTGTGCAACCTCAAAATATTATCCGATCTTCTTGCAATTTGGCATATATATCTTTTACATCACTGAGAGTCAGGGCATAAGCAAAGTCTGCAAAAATTTTACATTTTTTTTTATCCATTACAAATAGAAACATCACAATCTATATATATATATATATATATATATATATATATATATATACACAAACCGGATTCCAAAAAAGTTGGGACACTATACAAATCGTGAATAAAAACTGAATGCAATGATGTGGAGGTGCCAACTTCTAATATTTTATTCAGAATAGAACATAAATCACGGAACAAAAGTTTAAACTGAGAAAATGTACCATTTTAAGGGAAAAATATGTTGATTCAGAATTTTATGGTGTCAACTAATCCCCAAAAAGTTGGGACAAGGCCATTTTCACCACTGTGTGGCATCTCCCCTTCTTCTTACAACACTCAACAGACGTCTGGGGACCGAGGAGACCAGTTTCTCAAGGTTAGAAATAGGAATGCTCTCCCATTCTTGTCTAATACAGGCCTCTAACTGTTCAATCGTCTTGGGCCTTCTTTGTTGCACCTTCCTCTTTATGATGCGACAAATGTTCTCTATTGGTGAAAGATCTGGACTGCAGACTGGCCATTTCATTACCCGGATCCTTCTCCTACGCAGCCATGATGTTGTGATTGATGCAGAATGTGGTCTTGCATTATCTTGTTGAAAAATGTCTGGATGGGAGCATATGTTGTTCTAGAACCTGAATATATTTTTCTGCATTGATGGTGCCTTTCCAGACATGCAAGCTGCCCATGCCACACGCACTCATGCAACCCCATACCATCAGAGATGCAGGCTTCTGAACTGAGCGTTGATAACAACTTGGGTTGTCCTTGTCCTCTTTGGTCCGGATGACATGGCGTCCCAGATTTCCAAAAATAACTTTGAATCGTGACTCGTCTGACCACAGAATAGTCTTCCATTTTGCCACACTCCATTTTAAATGATCCCTGGCCCATTGAAAATGCCTGAGCTTGTGGATCTTGCTTAGAAATGGCTTCTTCTTTGCACTGTAGAGTTTCAGCTGGCAACGGCGGATGGCACGGTGGATTGTGTTCACTGACAATGGTTTCTGGAAGTATCCTGAGCCCATTCTGTGATTTCCTTTACAGTAGTATTCCTGTTTGTGGTGCAGTGTTGTTTAAGGGCCCGGAGATCACGGGCATCCAGTATGGTTTTACGGCCTTGACCCTTACGCACAGAGATTGTTCCAGATTCTCTGAATCTTCGGATGATGTTATGCACAGTTGATGATGATAGATGCAAAGTCTTTGCAATTTTTCGCTAGGTAACACCTTTCTGATATTGCTCCAATATCTTTTTGTGCAACATTGTGGGAATTGGTGATCCTCTACCCATCTTGGCTTCTGAGAGACACTGCCACTCTGAGAATCTCTTTTTATACCCAATCATGTTGCCAATTGACCTAATTAGTGTTAATTGGTCTTTCAGCTCTTCGTTATGCTCAAATTTACTTTTTCCAGCCTTATTGCTACTTCTCCCAACTTTTTGGGAATTTTTTGACACCATGAAATTCTGAATCAACATATTTTTCCCTTAAAATGGTTTATTTAAACTTTTGTTCCGTGATTTATGTTCTATTCTAAATAAAATATTAGAAGTTGGCACCTCCACATCATTGCATTTAGTTTTTATTCACAATTTGTTTAGTGTCCCAGCTTTTTTGGAATCAAGTTTGTATATATATATATATATATATATATATATATATATACAAATTGAAAGAAGGGCCAGCAGCACTCCAGATGAATTCCAGCGAACAACGTTTATTCACCCAGTGTCCGGGTCAAACAGCGATGTTTCGACTGCTTATTGCAGTCTTTCTCAAGCCATACAGTCATGTGTACCATACAGAGTATATATAAAGAGTGCACATCAATTACAATCAATCACATAATTAATCATCAAAAGTGTAAAATTAATTTCTAAAAAATGCTAATATACAAAGTATAGTGACAAGTACGTGCTGCCACATACATGATCATACTTAAAGTGCAAGTGCTTCTGTGCAAAACATGTTATACTGTAAAAAATGTATCTCAAAGTGCTAATTGCTCAATAATAAACATCCAGGTGTAATTCATAACTATAGATGTGATTAAAAACTCACTCATCGACAATTCATTAGTAGCAGGTGATGTCGGAAACATCGGGTACTCATCGCGTCCTGTTGTTGCTACTGCACATGTGCGGGATCAACCAAATCTCACGATACTTCGCTCCAAACCTCAGAGGACTGGCATTGACCTAATCAAAAATGGCCGCCCAGATATTTCCTGATTCCAACTTCCTCTTAGCTCGGATCATGTGATCCATAATGTGCTACTGCACATGTGCGGGATCAACCAAATCTCACGATACTTCGCTCTATCGTGATACTTCGCTCTATTGACCCGGACACTGGGTGAATAAACGTAAATGTTCACTGGAATTCATCTGGAGTGCTGCTGGCCCTTCTTTCAATTTGTATATTGTGGACTTTGATGCCAGTCCTTAGGCCTTGATTTGCACCTGCTGCCTACAAGTGTGCTGCTACCTCTTTCTTTTATGCCTATATATATATATATATATATATATATATATATATAGATATGTCCACAAAAAAATCAACGCAGCACTCTTCTTGTGAAAAACCGCAACGACTTTATTCACACATGTGACACAGATCAGCAACGTTTCAATCTGCTTTGGCTTTCCGCTTTCAATTGGCTTGAGAATGATCCTGGGAGGGGATTGAAATGTTGCCAATCTGTGTCACATGTGTGAATAAAGACGTTGCGGTTTTTCACAAGAAGTGTGCTGCGTTGATTTTTTTGTGGATGTATATACCCGATATCAAGGGTGGGACGCGTGCACCTTGAACCTGAAAAAGCGAGTGCTGCCGAATTTTATACATAATATATATATATATATATATATATATATATATACTGTATTAAAGATGAGCTAATCAATACTTCTTATGGGGATTCGGCACCCTCCAAAAGAAAAAATAGTACCCCAACCATCTAAACTGCTTGAAAAACTGATTGCATGCTTTCAAATTGCATTCAGTTTAAAATTCTTCAACCATAGACCTCCATGGTAAAAATAATCTAGATGAATCTGACAACTAATAGTACATGATGCACTTTGATCACTGTTATCATAAGATCATCTATTTTTACAGCAAAAAGTACAAAGCTAAAAAACATAAGAATAAATATATTGCAAAAACAATAATATATAGTACATACTGTTAAAAGGGGTTGTTCCACTATTAGCATGAAAAACTATTCATAACAGATCAATTGGCACAATGAATGGAGAGATCTCTGGATCCATGTGAGGTACAGGGCTTATTAGCTTTGTTAGAAAGAGATTGTCATGTACTATATTATTTCTGATTTTTTAAATCTATTATGGCATAACCCCTTTGTATGTTTGTTCCTGATGATTGGCCTGTATAAAGGTCCCACCAGTCACTTGATGAATGATCAAAATCATTCACTGATTAAAATCTTAATTAATGCAGAAACTAAGATCAATGTTTGTGGGCAGCATACCGTTCTGTGTATACAACGATCTGTCACCCAGAAAATATGAATGTGTATGGGGACGAGCAATTGCATTAGTGATAGCTTGTCCCCATACAAAAGAGATTGCTGTTTGCAAATGCAGCTCTCACTTCTTCTGGCAATTTGAATTATTGGGAACAAATGATTCATGCCTAATAATTGCCTGCTCAGTCAGCATGTGTTTTCATGGTTTGTAATCTTACATTAGCATAATCCAATAACATTTTATCCGAAGGAGGAATATTCACAAAAGTATAATCAGAATGTAAAGATACTGTAGCAAGCACAAGAAGACAGTTTCCTACCTGAATCATCTGTGTTGCTCAAGAACTGAAAATACCAAAAGGAATTGTATTGCTTTATGTTCTCTGACAATAACAAGAGGTCTATAAACTCAGTGTATTTTACCACTGCTTTAGAAAATGCATGTACATGAAATAAAATGCCTTTGCTTTAAACGTATAGTATATATAACCGAGAACATTTAATTTGCCAAATTCCAGAATACAAATCAAAATGTCATTGATCTTTCCTAAACTATGAGAAAGTTAAGTGAAGACTTGGAGAACAACATCACCATTCAGCTTAATCATTCTCTCAAATTCCTTTGTTTCCTACCTTTACTTGACATTGCTTCAGGTTATGAAGACAACTTCAGAGATGTCCCCATTTTATATGCAGAGCTCATTTTTAACATACACTGTTACAGTTTGAACTAAGAAAATATATATATAAATAATGTGCTCCTAGTTTATCTTCAAGGTTTTGCTTAATACAAAGTACAGCACTTTAGCCACTGATCCAAAATTTTATGTCTCAAGTGACAAAACAATATCATCCTCTTTGTCCTTTCGTATCACAGAACATTCAAACATTCAAAAGAGTCAAACGTCAGATGCTGTAATTAAAAACACATGTTTAAAAGTAGGAAATTGCCATTATTGCCATTAAAAGTTATCTTCACATTTGCAACCAGATTTATTGCATCAGTGCATCTTTAAAATATCCCACTGTTTTGTGTAACTATATATAGCTCCTTGCTCCTATGCAGATCTATATGGCTCCATGGGTAATTTTCATACTCTGCTTCCTCTGCCTCTTCTTATTGCTAACCTATGGTACATAAAGTAGAAAAGAGGGTAGATGGAAGGAAGTATGACTGCATGATTAGACTACATATAGGGGGTCATTTATGAGCAGATAAACGCCACTTTTGTTGTATATCTGGCACAGATTCTGGCACACTCCATGGTGCGGCAGAACCTGAACTTCTTTCCCAATCACGCCAAGTCTTAAAAAGAGGCATGGTCTGAGAGATGAAGGGGACATCTAATTCATCATTTGGTACAACTGGTTTAGGCATAGAAAATGATCTAAATGTAAGACAGCATGGAAGCGGTCTTACAATTACAATTGGTGCTGGATCCATGTGCCTCTACATAACTTGGGCAGATCCAACAGCTATAGGGCTTATTAAGACCCACGTCTAAAGCGCCACTCTTAATAAATGTGTAGTTTTTTGTAATTTGTACCCACAGAAGTCTACCTAGAAGACATGTACACAAAATTATGCAATATTGTGTTCTACATTTTTCCTTATTCCTCTGTCCACTTTACTGTGGAGGTTGCACATGTTCAGTTCCACCCTTCAACTGTCACCAGTCTTATCTACTGCTAGAAACTCTGATAGTTACAGGAAGAGAGATGCAGCAGGAACGACATGCTTCCTGATAAAAAGATATGCCCCCTGAGATGCCAGCTTGAAATAAATCTAGTAGAGCAATTACAGCAATGGATGTTGAGATCTCTATCTACGTGAGGTACAGGGTAAGTTCTAGCATTGTTAAATGCTAAATGATCTATAATATTTGCATAGTTATGCTACCTCTATCCACTTTAACCTGTTGAAAATATTAATACTGATAGTCATTTGCATTATCAGATGAAATAACACTACCCACCCACTACATAAGGCCTATACCTGAATAAAATCCATACTACAAGTGCTATGATATATCCAAAGGTTATTGAAAGCAACATCTGTGGCAACCACCTGATGTTCATCCTTTTCTCACTGCTGGTTTTAGTCCTCTATACTTCACAATCATTCTACCCTTGCTATAATAGTGATTTGTTCTCTATCTAATGACATTCTGGTGACCCTTTGATAGATCTGTGTTTATAAACAGCAGCCAATTAGAAAAAAACAGACCTGCAGGGAGGAGGGAGAGATGAGCAACCTGAACCAATGATGAGATAGGAGACGTGTATCAGACTACCTTAGACTCCTTGTAGGCACAGTAGCTAAACTCTGTAGTCACAGAACACACTCCTGCATTAATATAAATAAACTTAAAAAGAGATGAGCAACAAGATGTGAGAAAGATAAGTATATTTTAGTGGGTTCCAATAGAGGAGGTGAGAAGGCAGCACTGAACCATGCAGTAATAGTAAAAGCAATCCTTTATTCATCTGATATAACAACATAACATAACAACTTCAGCAGAAACAGTGGGGACGGACAAGTAATCCACACATAGCGGCGACGGCCGTTTCACGCAAAATTTGCTCATCCTCAGGCCACTGATATAAGCACGAACTGATTTGCTGACTTTTAATACACCCAGGGCGAAATTGTCATGTCATCGCAAAACAATCTAACACCCTAGATGAATAAATGATTGCGCTTACTATTACCCATTGATGTATTTCTTGGTTGGCATGTGCACCGCAGTATTGCAGTGAGGACGTTGATGTACATCTACTTTGGTGTTTAAGTGTATGGACTGTTACAGAGTGTACATCTGTGCTGCCTATTTCTACTACTGTGTGTGTTTAAGTATCTTTTACTGTTGGGCAAATCGAAGTTCATGAAGTGGAAAAATTTGGTTTGAGCCGAATTTATTTGCTGCATGTTGCATTAAAAACGGCTATTTCCTGGCTTCAGAGAGCCTTTATAGTGGTATAGAACACTGTGCCTTGCAGTAACACGCATAGTGAGTCTGCTCTGTTAGTGAAATACTAATGTGAGTCCGTATGACATGCAGATAAGAGGCCTCGCTCTTAGAATCACTGCACACTGCCCATATTTGGGCAGTCACGGGGCCAAAACTGACCAAATAAATAAGTGTGAACACAGCCTTATAGGTCAATGTTAGCGTCAAGAAGAAGTGCCCTCCTTTTACACCGTCACCAGCTGTTTCCACATAGATGTCTACAGAACCTGTTCTATTAAACGCTTATACAAGTAGAGGCCCCCGACAGAGTGGAGAGGCTGTCAGCAGTAAGTGGTGAGGTGGAAGAAGCATGAGGAGGCCACAGAGTGGCACAAAGATAGTGTGGAGGTGGCAGCAGCAGCATCAGGAAGCCACAGTGTGTCAAAATAACAGAGTGTGGGGGTGGCGGCAGCATCAGGAGACCGCAAAGTGGCGATGCGACATAGTGTGGAGGTGACAGCAGCATAAGGAGGCCAGCAGCACCATGAGGCTACGGAGTGGCTAGGTGACATAATGTGGAGGTGGCAGCAGCATCAGAAGGCCACAGAGTGGCAAGGTGACAGAGTGTGGAGGTGGCAGCAGCATGAGGAGACCACAGAGTGGCAAAGTGACATAGTGTGGTGGTTAACAGCATGAGGAGACCACAGAGTGACCCGGTGAAAGAGTGTGGAGGTGGCAGCAGCATTAGGAAGCCACAGAGTGGCAAGGTGACATAGAGTGGAGGTGTCAGCAGCATCAGGAGGCCACAGAGTGGTAAGATGACATAGTGTGGAGGTGGCAGCAGCATGAGAAGACCACAGAGTGGCCCTATGACATAGTGGTCAGGTGGAAGCAGCATGAGGAGGCCACAAAGTGGCACAATGACAGTGTGGAGATGGCAGCAGCATCAGGAGGCCACAGAGTGGCACAATGACAGAGTGTGGAGGTGGCGGCATCAGGAGCATCAGGAGGAGGCCACAGAGTGGCAAAATAACAGAGAGCGAAGGTGGCGGCAGCATCAGGAGACCACAGAGTGGCAAGGTGACATAGTGTGGAGATGACAGCAGCATCAGGAGGCCACAGACTGGCAAGGTGACATAGTGTGGAGTTGGCAGCAGCATGAAGAGGCCACAGACTGGAAAGGTGACATAGTGTGGAGGTGGCAGCAGCATAAGGAGACCACAGAGGGACCTGGTGAAAGAGTGTGGAGGTGGCAGCAGCATCACGAGGCCACAGAGTAGCAAGATGACATAGTGTTGAGATGGCAATGAAATAAAGAGGCCACAGAGTGGCCCTATAAAATAGTGGTGAGGTGGAAGCAGCATTAGGAGGACACAGAGTGGCACAAAGACAGAACGTGGGGGTGGCGGCAGCAGCAGCATCATAAGGAGGCCACAGAGGGGCACAATGACATAGTGTTTAGTTGGCAGTGAAATAAGGAGGCCACAGAATGGCCCTATGACATAGTTTTGGGGTGGAAGCAGCATGAGGAGGCTACAGAGTAGTACAATGACAGTGTGGAGGTAGCAGCAGATGCATTAGGAGGAGGCTAAAGAGTGGCACAATGACAGTGTGGAAGTGGCAGCAGCATGAGAATACCACAGAGTGGCAAAGTGATATAGTGGGGAGGTGGCAGCAGCATGAGGAGGCCACAGAGTGGCACAATGACAGTGAAAAAATTGGCAGAAGAAGCATCAGGAGGCCGCAGAGTAGCAAGGTAAAAGGGTGTGGAGGTGGAAGCAGCATGAGGAGACCACAGAGTGGCAAGTTGACATAGTATGGTGGTGGCAGCAGCATGAGGAGACCACAGAGTGGCAAGTTGACATAGTGTAGAGGTGGCAGCAGCATGAGGAGACCACAGAGTGGCAAGGTGACATAGTGTGGAGGTTGCAGCAGCATCAGGAGTCCACAGAGTGGCAAGGTGACATCATGTGGAGGTGGCTGACAATGCCAGTACCCTCTGGAGATGGTGGGTGAAAGAAGGAGCACTTGGCATCAGATGTGTGGCATCAAATGTGTGGCATCAGGTGGGTGGCAGCATTAAAATAGTAGCAGAGGTAGGTAGCCAGAAGAAACCGGTCTTTTTTGTCAAAGTGTTGGCGTGGCACCATGGATGATCCACTCCTGATTCATCTTGACAAAGTTCAGTTTCTTCACATTTTGGGTGATCAGGCGAGTTCTTCTTGGGGGAACTATGGCCCCTGATGCACTAAACACCCACTCTGATGCCACACTAATGGATGGTCAGGACAGCTTTTCTAGGGCAAACTCTGCCAGTTGCGACCATAAATCCAGTTTGGCTGCCCAGCAATCCGGCGGATCTTCAATGTGGAATTGAACAGTACTGTCCAAGTATGCCACCACCTGCTAGTTCCGGTCCTGTTCCAGGTCTAGCTGCTGCTGCTGGTGAGTTGTTTCTTCACTAGGCGGGTAAAGAAAGCTGCTCATCAGCGACTCTAGACTCAGGCTTCTGCTGATAGAGTTGGTACTGCTCCTGCCACGCCATCCCTCCCCAGCAGCCATGGCAGTTGAATGTGAGCGCAGAGGCCCCCCACCCCCCTGGTCAGACCTGCGAAAGGATGGACGATGTCGCAGATAGGCAGCGGCCAACTGACTACATAGGATGTCTCTATAGTAGTTCAGTTTGTCCTCCCTCTCAGCGGGGGTAAAAAAGTCTCCCATTTTTGACTGGTAGCGAATCCGGTAGCGAAACAGGTGGAGAGCCAGAAGACATCCCTCTGCCGAATGTTGACAATTCGGCTGCCACTACGCAAGCAAGTGAGCATGCATCGGGCCATTTGTGCAAGTGACTCAAATGGACTCCCTGTCTCCATCTACAAAGCATACTATCACGGTGTGTCTGGGTCCTCTGCCTCGTTTTCCTCATCGCCCTGTAGTTCCTCTGGCTGCTCCTGCTCCTCCTCTCCTGTCACCTGTGTAGAAACACCACCCATTTCTCTACACATTGCTTGTGCTCTAATGTCCTCCTCCTCCAGTTCAGCCCACACAGGGCTCATGTGACCATGAGATATAGGCTCAATATCTCCAGTCCCCTGACCAGCTAGATTTACCAGGACATGAAGCAGTGGAATAAAGTTGTTCATCCTGTAGTCCTGGCGACTGACAAATAACGTGGCCTCCTCAATGGGCCTGAGCAAACGGCAGGTGTCACGCATGAGCTGCCACTGGCTGACATCGAGGTTACACGGGTGAGTACTCCTGTCCGCTTGGATCATCAAGAAATCGTTTATGGCCTTTCTCTGTTCGTACAGTAGGTCCAACATATGGAAGGTGGAATTCCAACGGGTGGAAACATTGCATATCAGGTGATGCCATTCTACTGCTGGAGCTCAAGGAGGGTGTGCTTTGTGGTGTACGAGTGGCTGAAGTGCATGCAAAGTTTCCTGGCCATTTTTAGAATGTCTTGCAGATGGTTGGAAGAATTCAGAAACCGCTTGACAACCAGATTGAACACGAGTGCCATTCAGGGTGCATGTCTCAGCCGTCTTTGATGCAGCACCGACACCATGTTCTTCCCATTGTCGGTCACCATGGTTCTGATTTTGAGTTGTCACGGAGAAAGCCAAGATTCGATTTTTTGATGAAGGACACGGAGCAGTTCCTCCCCTGTGTGACTCCGTTTGCCCAGGCAAACGAGGTGCAGAACAGTGTGACACCGCCGTGCCCTGCACATGTGGTATGCCGGTGGGGCACTGTGAATTGTCCCTGCAGTGGAGGCTGAGGACACGGTGGAGGATGAGGAGGCAGAGGCAGACATTGTCGCAGGACAAATGGCGTGAGAACATGGAGGCAGAAGCGACGTAACCTGACCAAGTTGCTGGTGTGAATATGCAGGAACCACCTTCACCCAGCAGGCCATAAAGGACATGTATTGTCCCTGACCATAGTTACAGCTCCACACGTCGGCGCTGCCATGCACTTTGGCAGACACCGACAGGCTCAAGGACTGGCCCACCTTCTGTTCTACATGTGTGTGCAGGGCTGGTACTGTCTTTTTGGCAAAGAAATTACAGCTTGAGACTCTCCACCTCGGCTCCACCACCACCACTTGAAAGGGCAAAGACTGCAGCACCAGCAACTTGGACAGGAGCATGTTCGGCTTCTGCGACTTTGGATGAATGCACACATACTGTTGTCTCTTGGCAATCGCTTCGGTGGCCGATTGCTGACTGAATGCCTGACGAGGAGTACGAGAGCGAGGATCAGGAGCTTCAGTACCAACAGATGATGGGATGGACAGACAGCTCCCTTCAGCTCAGGTGGTGGAGCCTTGACTACCTGAAACTGGGTGCGTTCCACTGGATAATGCAGCATTGCTGCTGCAGGCTGGACCACCACATTGGAGACACGGTTGTCCCATGCCACTTTATGGTGATGCTGCAATTGTTGACGCATGGCCATGGTGCCATCATTGGTACCCTGGCCACACTTCACCTTCTGCCCACAGATTCTAAATATGGCCAAGTTCACCTCCTCTGGCGGCTTAACAAAAAACTGCCACACCACTGAGTAGGTGATTTTACCCCCAACACAACACACCGACAGACTTCTACCGGGGCTGCCTTCTTAAACGCATGCACTGCTACTTCCTGGGCAGATAGGCTCCTGCAAAGCGGATGGTGTACCCTGGGCATGTTTGGCTCCCGACCTCCCACTGCTGCCACCCTGCTGACTCCTGGCCACGCTAGCGACTTGCTGGCTCCGCCACTGGCTCACGGCAAGCTGCCACTCTCGTCTCCTGATCATGATGAAGCCCCTTTGTCACCGGGCTCCCAAGTGCGATTAGCTACATCAACTTTGAGTACAGTCTGCAGGTCACTGATGTCCTCCTCAACCGTCTCTGGGACAGGAGCCTGACCGCTCGCAACACCAGCTTCCACACCACTCTCCTCTTCACTACTTGCCTGCCAAGTGGAGGACGCGGCGAATGTCTCCTCCACATCTTGGCTGGGTAGTATCTTCTGACTGTCCTCTAGTAGCTCGTCCTTGCTAAAAAGTGGAGCCGAGCCAAGGTAATATAATACTTTTTGCGCTCATTTTCAGGAAACTGAAAATGAGAGTTAAATGTTCAGGACAGGTGGGGGCACAGGGCCTACTCCCGGGCCATGCGGACTAAGCGTCATGTAAGAGGAACCCACGGACTCTTGGCTGGGGGTGTCTGATGTCACTTGGGACGAATTGGATGACCGAGTCAACCATTCAAGAACCGCTGGGTTGCTGGTCAAGACACGACCGCTAGATAACACCGAGAGCCCAGGTCTCTCGCTGAGCCCCCTTCTGCCACTCCCCTGTGCAGGGCCTGGAACTTCTCTGTCTGACATACTGTTAGATCAAATAATCAAATATTTTTTCTTTCGCAACTAATACACTGAAAACAGGCATTTAGAATATATCACTGCACAGCTGAATGGCAATTAGGCCCTCATTTTTTTCTACTTGTACACAACACAAAAGGCTTTTCAACAGATAAGTGCAATGCTAAATGGCAAATATATTTTCATTTCGCCACTAATACACAGCAAACAGGGCTTTAGAATATATTACTGCACAACTGAACAGCAATTGGGTCCTAATCTTGTTCTCCTTTTACACAACACAACAGGCTTTTTAACAGATAAGTGCAAAGCTTAACGGCGAATATATTTTTATTTCGCCACTAATACACGACAAACAGGGCTTTAGAATATATCACTGCACAGCTGAACGGCAATTAGGCCCTGATTTTTTTCTACTTTTACATAATACAAAAGGCTTTTCAACAGAGAAGTGCAACTCTGAATGGTGAATATATTTTTATTTTGACAATAATACAAGGCAAACAGGGCTTTAGAATATATTGGAATCACTGAAAATATATATATATCTCAAGGGTCGTTGCTATGCAAAAAACACTATCACTAAGGGCAAACACCTAAAACTTAACTTTTAATCCCAAACTTTTTAACAATTAGACAAGTCCCATGCAGGACTAATAGAGGCATAGTACAAAAACGGGAGAGACAATAATAACCAGAACAGTCAGCCGCTAGATAGTGAAACACACTTAGTACAACACGTCTATTTACCTATGTCTGTCCCTGTTTTTCCCTACAGATGTCTGCTCAGCCCAGAGATACACCTGAATGGTAGGGGTACTCTGTCCACGTGCCTTGGCTGACCTGTCCTTAGAATAGCTCTAAATTAAATCTAATACAATATATAATTGAAAATCCCATAAATTTGTTACACAATACCTAGTTCCAGGTCCCAACACGTTTCCCCTTATAGTGCTTAAGGTTCATCAGGGGACAATTGGTATCAAACACTAATGACACAATATCAAATCAAATATACCAAAACAGACAAAAAGAAAAAGGAAAGAAGAAAAGAAACCGGGGCGCCCCAAACCGACACTGGTCTGTGAGGGAGTATAATACAATAAGCAAAATGTATCAGAGATAGACATGTGGTCAGCTAACATGCTAGATATAAAACATATATGCTGTGCCGACAACTCTAAGTGGTCAATTATATGCAGACCATTAGTACAATACTTATCTGATAAATTCAGTCGACGTCGCTCACACACAGACCGATAGTGCACAGTTGGAGGTGCTCCAGGGGGCAAAAAGATACAGCTCCAGTTAGTCTATGTAGTACACTCATTTTTAAATGCCTAGGGAGGGGCGGAAACATCCTCCATTGGCCAATCCTAGCCCGCCCATCTTAATCACGTGACACTGAGATTCAACTGTTATTGGATGAAAGTACTGTCATTTAGCAGATCCATGAGAGGATATAGCCTAATAGCAGCTCAGATGATCTGACATGTACTCGCAGCGATAACACAATACAGTTAACCATAATCGCATCGCACCAATATATGTATACATTAACATACATAGTAACATAGTAACATAGTATATAAGGCCGAAAAAAGACATTTGTCCATCCAGTTCGACCTGTTTCCTGCAAGTTGATCCAGAGGAAGTCAAAAAACCCCTGTGAGGTAGAGCCAATTTTCCCCACTTAAGGGGAAAAAATTCCTTCCCGACTCCAATCAGGCAGTCAGAATAACTCCCTGGATCAACGACCCATCTTTAGTAGCTATAGCCTGAAATATTATTACGCTCCAGAAATACATCCAGGCCCCTCTTGAATTCCTTTATTGTACTCACCATCACCACCTCCTCAGGCAGAGAGTTCCATAGTCTTACTGCTCTTACCGTGAAGAACCCTTTTCTATGTTTGTGTACAAACCTTCTTTCCTCCAGACGCAGAGGATGTCCCCTCGTCACAGTCACAGTCCTGGGGATAAATAGATGATGGGAGAGATCTTTGTACTGACCCCTGATATATTTATACATAGTTATTAGATCTCCCTCAGTCGTCTTTTTTCTAGAGTGAATAACCCTAATTTTGATACCCTTTCAGGGTACTGTAGTTGCCCCATTCCAGTTATTACTTTAGTTGCCCTCCTCTGAACCCTCTCTAGCTCTGCTATGTCTGCCTTGTTCACGGGAGCCCAGAACTGTACACAGTACTTTATGTGTGGTCTGACTAGTGATTTATAAAGTGGTAAGACTATATTTTCATCACGGGCATCTATGCCCCTTTTGATGCAACCCATTATTTTATTGGCCTTAGCAGCAGCTGCCTGACACTGGTTTTTACAACTTAGTTTGTTATTTATTAAAATTCCTAGATCCTTTTCCATGTCAGTGTTACTGAGTGTTTTACCATTTAGTATGTACGGGTGACTTGCATTATTCCTTCCCATGTGCATAACTTTACATTTGTCAGTGTTAAACCTCATCTGCCATTTCTCTGCCCAAGCCCCCAATCTATCCAGATCCCTCTGTAGCAGAAAACTGTCCTCTTTAGTGTTAATTACTTTACACAGTTTAGTGTCATCTGCAAAAATTGATATATTACTGTGCAAGCCTTCTACAAGATCATTAATAAACATATTATTTGCGTGATAGTGGTGCATTCAAAATAGCAGTCATGTGATTATAGGCAAAATGGCCATGCGTCTCACTGAGGAGAATGGTGAAATGCACGTTCAACATCAAGATCGCGTGATATGCAGTCACCCGTAATCGCATCACGCCTGCATACATGCGCTTATTTATTATTCGCGTCATGGCGGCACATTCAATATAGCGATCACGTGACTCCTGCAGTTCACAATATCTCTTATATCATATCTCTTGTTCGTGACTGAACTGGTATTGGTCCTGGTTTTTCTCAAAAAACAACAGGCCGAGCATGCCCCACAGCGAAATGTACCAATCAGTCTGTGTGTGAGCGACGTCAACTGAATTCATTAGACAAGTATTGTACTAATGGTCTGCATATAATTGACCATTTAGAGTTGTCGGCACAGCATATATGTTTTATATCTAGAATGTTACCTAACCACATGTCTATCTCTGATACATTTTGCTTATTTTATTATACTCCCTCACAGATCAGTGCCACGCTCCGGTTTCTTTTCTTCTTCCCTTTTTCATTTTGTCTGTTTTGGTATATTCAATTTGATATTGTGTCATTAGTGTTTGACACCAATTGTCCCCTGATGAACCTTAAGCACTATAAGGGGAAACGCGTTCGGACCTTGAACTAGGTATTGTGTAACAAATTTATGGGATTTTCAATTATATATTGTATTAGATTTAATTTAGGGCTATTCTAAGGACAGGTTAGCCAAGGCACGTGGACAGAGTACCCCTACCATTCAGGTGTATCTCTGGGCTGAGCAGACATCTGTAGGGAAAAACAGGGACAGACATAGGTAAATAGACGTGTTGTCCTAAGTGTGTTTCCCTATTTAGCGGCTGACTGATCTGGTTATTATTGTCTCTCTTGTTTTTGTACTACGTCTTTATTAGTCCTGAATGGGACTGGTCTTATTGTTAAAAAGTTTTGGATTAAAAGTTAAGTTTTAGGTGGTTGCCCTTAGTGATAGGGCTTTAGAATTTATCACTGCACAGCTGAACGGCAATTAGGCACTAATTTTCTTCTAGTTTTACATAACACAAGGCTTTTCAACAGATAAGTGCAACGCTGAATGGCGAATATATTTTTATTTCGCCACTAATACACGGCAAACAGGGCTTTAGAATATATCACTGTACCGCTGCACAGCAGTTAGGGCCTAATTTTTTTCTACCTGTACACAACACAAAAGGCTTTTCAAAAGATAAATGCAACACTGAACGGCGAACATATTTTTTTTTCACCACTAATAGATGGCAAACTGAGCTTTAGAATACATCACTGCACCGCTGAACGGCAATTAGGCCCAATTTTTCTTATTTTACACAACAAAAAAGGCTTTTCAACAGATAAGTGCTACGATGAACAGCAAATATTTTCTTATTTCGCCACTAATACGCAGCAAACTGGACTTTAGAATATATCATTGCACCTCAGAAATACAAATATATTTTTCTTTTGCCACTAATACACTTCAAAAAGGGCTTTACAACATATTACTGCACCACACAAGGGAAAATAAGACATATTGTAGACATATTTCCCTGTAATAAACCCTGTTAATGGCTGTATCAAACAGCACTTACAACCCAATAACAAGAACAGTTTGCTAGAATGACATAGTTGTACAATGGCAATTTGGATCCCCAGTCAGTGCCCCAAGGTCTAATAGGATTGTTCCTATTACCCAGTTTGTTACCACCTCTACTGAACGCTGTTCTTCATAAATTATGTGGAACGATTCCTCCCTATCCTTTCCCTGCACTTATAAATAGTTTTTTTTACCATAATCAAGTCTTTCCTATCACTGTCTCTAGCGCCTGCAGACGTCTTTCCCTGCACTAAGTAGAGTGGTAAATGGCAGAATCTAAGATGACTGCCACTATTTATAGGGCTGTGACATCACAGGGCTGGCTGGCTGCTGATTGGCTGCATGCATGTCAGTATGGGCGATCCTGCTTTTCCAGAGTTCCTTTTTCTATGTCCTCACACGTGCTGAAGCCATTTTAGAAAAAAATGTGATTCGTTACCACGAAGCGTGAGGAAATTCTGCTTCGGTACGAATCGAACTTTTTCTAAAATTCAAATCGAATTATACTTCATCAGCTTTGAGTTGCTTATCTCTAGTGGTAACTAATCGATTTTCCCTGAAATGGCAGTAAAAATAAAAAATAAATCATACTTACCTCCTTCATTTAAGAGAAATCTTGTGTGTGGTGGATTCTCACCTAATCCATTGAGGCCACCTTGATTGCAGAAACAGCTCAAAATCTCATGCAGGGTGACATGTACGTCACCACGCTGGCCGGGCGCCGTGATATTATCTGTGATGGCATTACTGTGCCCAGCCAGTATGGTCAATATGCGAGATTTCATACTGGATCTCAAAGCAAAATGGCCAAGACGGCCTATTTTTGTGATCAAATGGATTTTTTTTAAATTATCAACCACTAAAATGCTTTAATATGGCATCTAAAGAGTTCAATGAAGGTTGAAGGGGGGGCGGGGGGGGGGGGGGTTAGGGGAGGCGCAATTGCCATTCCCTGTCATTGCACCTGCTATTTACAAGGAAATGCTCTAAGCTAAATTTTCGGGTAAAACTTGGCGAAGGAGCCAAATTGAATTTTTGAGACCTTTGTTCATCTATAGTATCTTCTATAAGTACAGATCATTTTAAAGCAAAAGCCATTGCAGTCTTTGATACTAAAATAATTGATGGCTATGACTATCTGGACCACTACCTTTGTTGATTAACATGATATGAATTTTAAATTATGAATTGCTTAAAGAAAATAAATTTCAGAGACTGATATAGTTAAAGGCTGATACCGTTACTATCATTTAGAAAGATTGTGGCAGATTTTCTAATACTGTCTAAATTTAAGACATTGTAAACTTATCTACTCACACTATCTTATGCTAGATGATATATCGGGTGTTTGTCTAGTCTAAGTTAGCGGCATCTATAAATTGGTTTTGTTTTATTCTAAAAATGGGTCAAAATTTGGTGCATGTTTTGGTTCAAGGAGGTGCATCTAAGCAATGCCCTTTCCTGTGAAGCCACACCCCCTCACTGATGAGCCATGCCCCTTGTTAGACACAGCATTATAAGGTTAGAAAAGTGACACTTGATAAATGCAGCGCAAAGTATGTGCACCAGTTTTTTGTACAAAAAATATAGCATATTTGCAATTGTAAACCTGCCCCATTGTGTCAACCAATAATCCTTTATAAAAAATAATATAGAATGCAAAGCAATACTAATAGAATTAGAAATGTAACTATATCACAACATATACTGATATAATCTCAAAATAACAAATATCTCAACATATACCGATGTACACTGTAAGCCCCAAAGAACCAACAAAGTGGCCATTCAGATGAGCACGGAATATAACTCCAGATAAGCATAGTTCATGCATTTTATAGCTTGTCCAGTAGTATAGAAAATGCTTTATTGCCTGTTTCCTTGTATTTCATATATGTCTTGTTTCAGGTTTTATGATACTTAATGATTGAAAATGAAATATTTCACCTTGGCAAAAGCCATCTTATTGTGTAGTAATGTAATAATGGCATTACTAGGTCTTGAAAATAGGAAATAATCTTGACAGCCTGGCAAGGATGTCACATAAATGCTACATAGGAAGGTACTTGATAAAAAGGTGCAATCAGATGTTATATTGCAATTACATTTTTTTCATGACATTTTTAATTAAATTAAGTTCATGGCATGATTCTAAAAACTACTTTTGCTACTTTAGATTTATGTGAAAGCTTTAAGCTAGAAACATTATAAATAGTTGAAATAAATATAAATTCCATATTCTAATTCACACATTTATAGGGTTGTATAGTCTTTAGTAATTATATATTCTTGGGATCTGTATTCATGGTGGGGTTGGCAATGAAAGACTTCAGTAGAGACGGCAGGTTAAAAAGTTGAAGCAGTTATTTTCTAGTACATAACTAAACAGTATCCAAGTTATGACTTCGCTTGGTGGTTTGAACCTACGGCATCAACATAACATAAACAGCAAAATAAACTTCTGCCCGTCTGGGCACTACCTAAACAATTTGTCTCTGTCTCACCTATAGAGTACAGTTCACACACAAGGGAAATCAAGCTCCAACAGCTAGCAGGTCAGCTGGCTTCCCAGGCTTTCTGACCCAGACTGACAGTCTGAAGCTTGATTTATTCCCCAGTAATTTGCTGAAACCTCTGAAACTTTATTGGGTTTCATTTATCTCACCCAGTTGAGGATTCTGGGTGAAATATGAATCCAAATGTGCTAAACTGCACCACATTTCAGCACAATTTACTTAAAAATCTAGGTACACTCATATTAGTAAATATGGACCAATGTGTAGAGATAGAGAAGGGATGGGGGAGTCATACAGAGGTCTATGACTATGAAGTCTATTAGGGTTCATAGAATTATGGTAGCTATGTGTATTCCTACCCAAAGTACAGAATACTGAGCACCATAGTTCTGAATGTGGTGCCATAGCGGAGACTGGGTTTTCCTCATGAATCACTGTGAACAGATAGATGTCACTAATGTACCATTATGTATATGTTTTATGCAGACTTGATTTAAAATAATATGTATCTACCATTGTATGCACTGTCCCATTGAATTGCAGACCTACAGCTATGCTTTCTAGGGTAAAGGTGCAGTTTGCTGCACAAGCCCTGTTTCTAAATATCTGTAAAGTTACCCCAGTTTTTGCCATGTGTCTTAGGACTTTGTTTTGCATGGTCCTGTCCTTATGTCTGAAACTCAGTAATGTATTTTTGGATAAAATATCTTTCCTGTTTAGTAATGCATCCTCCTAAGAACTAAGCAGGGCATACATTATTCCACTTTATTACAAATTTTTAAAGTTTTGGGGGTAGTTCTACTGTCTTCATGGTACTTTTTTCTCTGCTTTTAATCAGAATTTTATTTTGGATAGGGCAGCTAGTTTTAATGATCATTTTCTCCCTGATGAATTATTTTCATTACTTTTTAATGACTTTAAATTAGCAATTTGCCAATTCATGATATGGTACACTGTAACACAGAACAAGGTATAATTGTAATAATTTGTACTTCGTTTGCTATAACATGGTTTATCTGACAAACCACTGAGTAACACTGCAGAACACAGCATAACAGTCTTTTTTTTTGGCAAAGCAAGTCTTGAAGACCGCATCTTGCATCACTATTACTTGGTCAGGCATAGTTAGCAATAGGGGTAATAGGAATTGCCTAATCAAGAAGGCAGTTTTAGGCAGATTTAATTCATATGCAAAACAACTCATTTATAAAAATGATCATTTGCCACCCCTTTGCTTTATGATAAAATCTCCTATTAATGAAAGCTCGAAGAGGTGTTCAGATTCTTAGGACCTCAGTCCATGATTCATTTGTGATCAAACCTTGCAAAGAAAATGCAATTATTTGTAGAATCAATCATTTTTGCTCATTAGTTTGTGATCTTACGCCATGATATGGGTCAGCATTACTGCATTATTAAGAACAGTTGGTAGTTGAGAAATTACATGGCAGATATTTGTGATGACTGAACACATAGTTGTATCCACAAAGTCAAATGCAAATACTCAGCATGATGTAAAAGCATTGTTACTTTCTTCCAAAAAACAGCACCACCCCTGTCCAAGGGTTGAGTATGGTATTGTAGCTTGGCTTTATTGGAGTCAATGGGGCAGACCTGCAATACTGCAGAAAACCTATGAACAGGGGTGGTGCAGTTTTTGGAAGGAAGCAACCATGTTTTTTCTTTTTAATCCTGGACAACCCCTTTAACATATAAAAATAAATGCAGTTATTTCAGAGTATTTGCTTCCACACACAGCATAACGCAAGGAGGAAAGCTATCATGATTGACTTTTCTATTTTCTACAGATATCCAAGACACGCTATGCTATATTTTGAACCAAGGACCTCTTGATCTGCAATCAAATGCTCTACTACTGAGCTATATTTTGGGGATATAGCTCAGTAGTACGGCATTTGACTGCAGATCAAGATGTCCTTGTTTCAAATCTGCGTGCCCCCATGTTATGCTAGATCTAAATACCTTATTTTTTCGCTTTATAAGACGCAGGTTTAGACAACAGAAAATTAAAAAAATATATTTTCTTGGTCCTCTTTAAAGTGAATGTGGTTTACTGGTGTTTTACTAAAGTAAAGGGGTCAATAACTTTAGGTGTAACATCCAGAAGTGGTGCATTTGGTCACCTCATTAGATGTACCTGTCCAAATAAATGTTTCTCCTGTCATTGCTCTGTTGTGTCCTGCCATGCTTCTTCTTCTGCTAGATAATTTTTTAAGTATTTTCGTGTGACACACACACACAGTTGTGGTACACACACAGCCCTGCTATACACACACACACAGCGCTGCCACACATACAGCTCTGCTACACCCATTCAGGTCTGCTACACCCATACAGTTCCGCTACACACATATAGCACTGTTACACACATACAGTTCTGTTACATGCAAATACATACACACATATACACATATCATCTGTAATGAAAACTCACTACACCATTGCCAGCGTATAGTCTTCCAGCTACTGGGCTCCTCCCAATGATGACATCATCAAAGGTCATTAACCCCTTAAGGATCGGGCTCATTTTCACCTTAAGGACCAGGCCATTTTTTGCAAATCTGACCAGTGTCATTTTATGTGTGAATAACTTTAAAATGCTTTTACTTATCCAGGCCATTCTGAGATTTTTCCCGTCACATATTGTACTTTAAGACACTGGTAAAAAAATAAATAAAAAAATCATTTTTATTAATAAAAGTTGTATCAAATTTACAAAAAAATTGGAAAAATTTGCTAATTTCCAAGTTTTAATTTCTTAACTTCTATAATACATAGTAATACCTCCAAAAATAGTTATTACTTTACATTCCCCGTATGTCTACTTCATGTTTGGATCATTTTGGGAATGCCATTTTATTTTTTGGGGATGTTACAAGGCTTAGAACTTTAGAAGCAAATCTTGAAATTTTAAGAAAATTTCCAAAACCCACTTTTTAAGGACCAGTTCAGGTCTGAAGTCACTTGGTGAGGTGTACATAATAGAAACCACCCAAAAACGACCACATTCTAGAAACTACACCACTTAGGTATTCAAAACTTATTTTACAAACTTTGTTAACCCTTTAGGTGTCTCACAAGAGTTAATGGCAAATGGAGATAAAATTTAAGATTTTTTATATTTTTTGGCATATTTTCCATTTTAATCCTTTTTTTCAAGTAACAAAGCAAGGGTTAACAGCCAAACAAAACTCAATATTTATTGCCCTGATTCTGTTGTTTGCAAAAACACCCCATATGTGGTCATAAACTGCTGTATGGCCAAACGGCAGGGCATAGAAGGAAGGGAACGCCATATGGTTTCTGGAAGGCAGATTTTGATGGACTGGTTAATTTACACCATGTCCCATTTGAAGACCCCCTGATGCACCACTAGAGTAGAAATTCCAAAAAAGTGACTCCATCTAAGAAAGTACACCCCTCAAGGTATTCAAAACTGATTTTCCAAACTTTGTATTTTAAATGATTTCAGCAGGCACCTTGTTCCAATCACCATGCCCACTGCACGGCGGTGATCGAAAATACCCAGGTCGTACATGTATGCCCTGTGTCCTTAAGGACTCAGACATCAGGGGATACCTGTACACCCTGTGTCCATAAGAGGTTATAGGCTATGTACACCGTTGGGGGCCATTTTTGTTTATGATTTCATTTTAATAATTTTTGGCTAAAAATCTTATTTTCAATTGGCCTTTATTAACATCATTGAGATGTTCTGTCACTAAGGGTTAACTGTTTTTCTAACTGTGTGACTTGTACTTTCACTTTGTGCAGAACAGCTAATAAGCCTTATCTTGAATTAATAAGAGGTCATAAACACTTATTTAAGCCACATTATTATCAGTAAGATAAGGACTGAGTTTATAATGTCAGGGAGCAGAGATAAGGAGCCCATCAGCTCCCTAACTGATGGAAAAGAGAGAAAATCCAGAAGCTTCTACTATCTCAGCTATGTACAGAAAAGAAGTCTACATATCTTTAATAAAGTGATTTTAGCTCAAAATAAGTACAATGCAATAATAGTAATAACAAAACATGTCCCCAAAGGTGTATATAGCCTTTAAACTGTACTTGGAGTTCTCCTCTCCTTTCAGTTCAGTGCAGGACCTTCCTCTCCATACACTGAACAGATCGTTCTCCTGTTCTCCTGCTTGATGTCGGCAGAGAGAGGTGAGTGTAGATGAATAGATATTTCACTGATCGGGCAAAGTGCTGCATCTTTGATTTTACCGAATCATTAAGGACATGGTCAGGGGGTCTAGCCCTGCTGCATCTCCCAGACTGCTGTTTATCAAGCGAAAAAATACGGTAATTACACTAGTTAAAAGGGGTGTACACTTTTTAAATACATTTTTATTAAATATTAAAAGGGTCCTCCTAAAATAATGATGCTATAACCAATGAAAGAAACTGGTAGCAAAAGTGGTACATTTTTCTGCAGCACCACCACAGAGAAAATTAAGCATTACACAATACAAATCAATAAACAGCCTGTGCAATAGAGGAATATACTGAATTTGTCAAAGCAAGAAAAGGTCTTTGTAGCTAATTGATAATGGTCCTGAATTAGAAACCTCCTCAAAATTCTGTAATATGGCATTTTAAATAGTGATGAGCGGCAGGGGCAATATTCAAATTCACGATATTTCTCAAATATTTGGTAGAATATTCATCATATATTAGCGAATTTGAGAATTCACAAACATGGTCTTGTTTGTGAAAATCGGCAATGTAATATGCACGTAATGCGTGCGCAATACAGGTCTGGGTCACTATAGCTACCTTTTTCAAGCTGCTAGAAGTTTCCTAAAACTAGAGAAAATGTTTGGCACGACAGAACATTACAATAGCTTTATATGCAGATAGAGTGCTCCAATATATTTGCGATTGCGAAATCGGCACTAATGATGCAAATATTTTGGCGCAATATGTGCAACTTCACATTTTAACAGGTCTGCCTACATATTAGTGATTGGAGCACTAAGTATTTTTGTGAACTTGTGACATCACAGCACTATGTATGTATGTATGTATGTATGTAATTAGCATACATACATGCATACATACACACATACATACAGTACTATGTATGTAGCATGTATGTATGGACAGCATGTATGTATGGATCATCTACACTATATCACTATCTAAGTTACACACCTACACTGACTATCTCCCACTAACTATCGGTAATATATATATATATATATATATATATATATATATATATGTGGCAATGTGAATAACAAGGGGTGTTGTTTGCACCAGGAGCGTGTCACCAAGGGGCCCGGCCTTGGTGAAGTAAAGGCCCTAGTCTAGAGATGGGTGGCCACTAAGTTAGTTGGTGGTCACCAAGATAACTAGCTTAGCTGGCTCCAGCTAGTCCAGGGCGGGCTTTTACTGGGAACAGGCAATGTGCTGGGTGGGTGCCTGTTCCCCATGCTCCAGTCCGGGGTTTTTGACAACGCCCATGTCCAGGGATGCTATTTAATCCTCTTGTTGGACATGGGTGGGGTCCCACTCTGGAGAGAGTTTTGGAGACAGAGTTTGGCAGAGGCTCTGTGTGAGTGGTCTCGGCCAAGTTGGCTGAGGGGCCACGGGGCTAAGCGATAGCCTGGAATTGGGGACACAGCGACGCCTGGAAGGGTCGCAGGGCCACAGTCAGGAGGACTGGTGAGCCTGAATTCCCCAACGGACATTGAACTGAGACTGTGTGTGAACAGTGCTCTGAACAGCCAGGAGGCTGTGGGACATTGGGCTGGAGAAAGCCGCATCAGTTCACAGGGTGTGAACTGTACCCACTAGGTGAGTGAGGGACCCAACTAATATGTTTAGTTAGAGCCTAGCCGGGCCAGTGTTTATTGTTTTATACCTGTTGTTTTGTTTGAAAAGACTGCCAAATAAATGCACTGTTTGGACATGAAATCCGTTGTCCGGAAGGAAGTTTGTGTGAATGATCCCCGAGACCAGAGCTAACCCCCCACATTTGGTGGAGGATGCGGGCAGTCGTCCCTGCTGGAAAAAGGTAAAGTGTTGCTGGGGGCAACGACAGGACAGAGGAAAAAGCTGTGCGATTGCTGTATTGGAGCTTAGGGCCGGAAGCCTGTTTGTTCGGTGGAGCAGGTCCTGCTCGTGTGGTCCTGGACACTTTGCTGGGTTGCAAAAGAACTGCTGATGATAGTTTGGACTGTTTTTTTTCCCTGTGGGGCAAGCGGTGCAAAGGTTTAAAGGGCCAGAAGCACAAAAGAAAAAAAAAAAAGGAAAAAAACTGACCTGTGGAAATTTTTTGCTCAAAATGGCGACCTGGGTGAAAGATGGTCAGGTGTGGCGGAAGCTGCTTATACCAAAGGTGATACCATATGTGAGAAGTGGCCCGGTTTGGCGGAAAACCCAGGCCACTGAGGGTGTAATGGAGCAGCTGGTGCTGGAGACTGATCGGTTGGTGAGAAAGCTGAGTGCAGTGTTGGAGGAGAATATGCATGCCGTTGCCAAGGGCAACCGTCGGGAAGACAAGAAGGTGAAGAGTAGTGCGGTTCCCAGGAGCCTCTACATTCCCTGCAACTGTGCACAGAGTCCTCAAGGGTGCGGCTGGAGTAACCATCCGGGAAAGGTCTGGACCCCACCTCATGTTGTTTCCGGTGGCAATGGTAGAAATGGCCTGGGACGGACGTCATCTTCCGAGACTGCCGAATCCACGACAGGCGGTAAGACTGTTCCTGTTAAAAATGTTGTGACAGTGAGCCGGCGGCAGTTGCTACCTGCCGGGCCGGTGAGTGATGAAGCACTGAGGCGAGAAACTGTCTCAAAAATGAAAGACTATGTGAAAAATGCTGTGTCTGAACAGACGGGTAAGCCGGTTGCGGTTGCTGCCTTGCAAGGATCTGCACAGGAGAAGGTTATAGTGTTGCCTAAAGTACCTGTGACCAAGGCTAGATTTGGGATGGCGAAAGTCAGAGATCCCATGCTAGCCCGGGTAAGAGACGGCATGATAGCCGCCCCTGAGACTGGTAGATTATTAAATGTGCGGGACAATTATAAGAATACGGACTATCCCGGGGTTCTCACTGAGGGTGAGACTCCCGTGACAACTGGGATTTGTGATCTTGATGCCATAAGTGTGCTCGTACATGAGAGAATGATGTTCTGTGATGTTGGGGGCACTGGAGACACTTCTATAGAAAGTGATGAAGCCGCTGCAGAACCTATACCTGTCCCTTTAAATGAAGGTATAAGGGAAATGCGGATAAACCATTGCTTTCTAAGTGAAGTGACCAATAAAAACAGTGAAGCTGATAAGGTGCAAAGTGATGGTACCGTGTTGGCCAAAATACATAATGTTAATGCGGATTTTTGTGAAGGATGTGATGATGACATGCATTTTACATTGCAGGTTATAGACAGGGGAGAAGCGCCCCATGGTGGTAAAAATGTAAAGTTTGGAAAAATGCAGATAAATGTCGAGAGCACCGAGTTGGGGAACCCACTGTAGAGAATGGGCAGGAAACTGTGGCAGGGCCAAAGAGTGTACCACACGTAACAGAGGTGGATGTGCCGTATCCACGGAGTTCTATGTGGGCTAGGGAAGTGTCCAAGGTGGGGATTAGCTCCGCAGTGCCCCTTGAGGGCAGAAATGAGAATGACATGAGCAGTATATATGACGCATGTGCTGTGACCGATAGCAACTCAGAGAGAGAGGCTGCCATGTTGAGGTCTTGCCAAACTGACGTGGTTACTGATAGCAACCAGACGATAGTTATACTTGATGTGACGAGAGATCAGTCGGGGACGTCAGCCTAGTGTCTGAAGCTCATATCCAGACAGTCTTAGATGACCTGACAGAACAGTACAGCTGCAAACAGGAGGCTGATCTCACTCTCGCCACACAGTCCCTAGGTACGATAGCGAAGGGACTAGCCGTCGTCATAGAGTCACCGAAGAAGGCTGCAGAAGGGTCAAAAGAGGAGACCCTGGAAAAGACGAGTGAATTGAAGGGTCTACCGCCTGGTGTCCTGGGGAAGGGAAAAGACTCCATGAAGACACAAAAGTCTATAGTAGACCTCAACCATGGGCTTGAAGAGTCCCTGGGTGGAAATCCCACGGAGTGTCTAAGGAAGAATGGTGGTACTCCTACAACTGCTGTTACACCAGAACAGAGTGAAGAGCAGCTGGACCAGAAGGCCCAAGAGTGGGGCGCTGCTAACAAGCTGGTGCGAAAAACTAAAAAGAAGACCAAGGCCCTCTCCTTGACTAGAGCCCTTAAAAAGTGCTTAAGGAGCGAAATGAGTTGGAGAAGTCTCTGCATGCTCCAGCGCAGCAGAGTGGAAGAAAATGAGATACCTGAAGAGGAAAATCCTCTAAAAGATGCCAAGAAGTCAGAGCCCGTTAAGAATGGGTCTGGAGGTGGTGGCGCTGTGGTGCCGGCCGAGGCAGAGAAGAAGATGGAAGATGTATCTGCTGAACCAGATGATGGTGCTGAGGTGGATGCAGAAGCCCAGAGACTCATGGCAGTGTGTGGCCAGGACCTGGTCATGAAAGACATTCCCTCTGCTGTCAATGCCTTCCAGAAAGCCAGCAGTCTGCTGGGGAAGAAATACGGGGGACCGATGACCAGTATGAGGGTCCTGTTTACTCTGATGGGCTGGCTCTCCTGAATCCTGCCCAAAAGGAGAACCATATCCTGGGTGAACCTCTGCAGGGATTGCCAGAAGGCGACGAGTCTGGTGAAGATTCTGATGTCCCCAGTGCCTCCAACCTTGATGAGAAAGAGGAGGAGGAGTTAAGAAGGAAAGGATATGATGCCATGTCCGTGAAGGATAAGAAGGCTAATAAAGTGAATGGAGACTCCAAAGAAACAGAGGCCGAGGTCTTGAAGGGGGAGAAATCCTCGAATGTTCTAGAAACCAAAGAAAAGACTGAAAAAGAGTCTGCTGAAGTGGGGAGTACCACTGAAGAAGCAGAAGACTCTGAAACTGAAGCCAAACCTGACATAACCCCTGTGGGGAGTAAAGGAAAAAGAAAGATGCTATCTGTTGATAAGATAAAGAGACAAAAAGAGGCTGACATGTCAAGGTCCGCTAAAACTGTGGTAGTTGCTAGTAGCGACCAGGTGTCTCTAGTATGTGACAAGATGACTGGTAGGATAGTAAGCTTCGTGTTTGTGACAAACTGGGTTCTGCTGGCGTGGTTGTGGCAGAATAAAGGGAAGCCTGTGATGCTGGCCACATCTTCCAGGGGGACCGTTGAGCTTGAAGATGGCAAGATAATGCGGGTGCCCTATCACGAGCATCCAGTCGGTACATGTGTTCACCCCCACAGGTGTGAACAGAGGGGGGGGATATGTGGCAATGTGAATAACAAGGGGTGTTGTTTGCACCAGGAGCGTGTCACCAAGGGGCCCGGCCTTGGTGAAGTAAAGGCCCTAGTCTAGAGATGGGTGGCCACTAAGTTAGTTGGTGGTCACTAGTGTTGAGCGCGAATATTCGAAAAGCGAATTTTTTTAGCGAATATCGGCACTTCGCTAATTCGCGAATATTTCGAATATAGCGCTATAAATTCGCTATTTCGAATATTCGTTTTTTTTTTTTTTTTTTTTAGTTATATTTTTTTCTTTCCCACTTCCCAAAAGTAGTTCTTACCTGTCATGAGGATTCCTGGCTTCCTGGCTGCTCCAGTCAGTGCCCGTTGCCGCTTCTGCCGACTTCCGTGCTCATGGAGCGTCCCCTTCCATGGGAAAATCTCTATATACTAAAATGTACTGTCGGATTTGAGGAATTACGTTGAAATCGCAATGCGATTAATTCAAGTTATATTAATCGCATTGCGATTACAACTTAGCACTGCTATCTTACATAGGCTAGAATTAACGAATATGGAATATATAGCTATGCACTAGCAGTGCTAAGTTGAAATCGCAATGCGAATACTTTAAGTTAAATTAATCGCATTGCGATTTCAACTTAGCACTGCTGCTATATTCCATATTCGTTAACTTCGTTAATTCTAGCAAGCTGACCCATTATAAACCCAGCTCTAAGTTGAAATCGCAATGCGATTAATATAACTTGAATTAATCGCATTGCGATTTCAACGTAATTCCTCAAATCCGACAGTACATTTTAGTATATGGAGACGTTCCCATGGTGATGGGGACGCTCCATGAGCACAGAAGTTATGGTTGGCTTGGTAGAATTAGCGAGGATGACGAATATGACGAATGTATTCGTCATATTCCTCAAAACGAAGATAGCGAAGTATTCTACATCTTCGTTTTAGCAACCTATTCGTCAACTTCGCTAATTCTAGCAATCAAATAGGAAGGTTGACTTACCAGACAGCTGTGTTAAATTCGCTATGCGATTTTTTTTTTTTTTAATAAATAGAATACTTATAATAATATTATCATATCAAGTAATATAATTATTGTATTAAAAAAAAAATCGCATAGCTAATTTAACACAGCTGTCTCTATAGTCAACCTTCCTATTTGATTGCTAGAATTAGCGAGGTTGACGAATAGGTTGCTAAAACGAAGATGTAGAATACTTCGTTATCTTCGTTTTGAGGAATATGACGAATACATTCGTCATATTCGTCATCCTCGCTAATTCTAGATATGAAACCAATAGGAAAGTAGCCTTAAGTACAAATCGCAATATGCGATTATTTAAATCGCATTTTAATCGCGATAACTAGAAAAAATGACGAATATTCGATTTCGACGAATACGAAACGAATATTCATTCGAATATTCGCGAATTTCGTCGAAATCGAATATGGCACCTGCCGCTCATCACTAGTGGTCACCAAGATAACTAGCTTAGCTGGCTCCAGCTAGTCCAGGGCGGGCTTTTACTGGGAACAGGCAATGTGCTGGGTGGGTGCCTGTTCCCCATGCTCCAGTCCGGGGTTTTTGACAACGCCCATGTCCAGGGATGCTATTTAATCCTCTTGTTGGACATGGGTGGGGTCCCACTCTGGAGAGAGTTTTGGAGACAGAGTTTGGCAGAGGCTCTGTGTGAGTGGTCTCGGCCAAGTTGGCTGAGGGGCCACGGGGCTAAGCGATAGCCTGGAATTGGGGGACACAGCGACCCCTGGAAGGGTCGCAGGGCCACAGTCAGGAGGACTGGTGAGCCTGAATTCCCCAACGGACATTGAACTGAGACTGTGTGTGAACAGTGCTCTGAACAGCCAGGAGGCTGTGGGACATTGGGCTGGAGAAAGCCGCATCAGTTCACAGGGTGTGAACTGTACCCACTAGGTGAGTGAGGGACCCAACTAATATGTTTAGTTAGAGCCTAGCCGGGCCAGTGTTTATTGTTTTATACCTGTTGTTTTGTTTGAAAAGACTGCCAAATAAATGCACTGTTTGGACATGAAATCCGTTGTCCGGAAGGAAGTTTGTGTGAATGATCCCCGAGACCAGAGCTAACCCCCCACAATATATATATATATATATATAGATCCCAGAGAAGAGGCAGCACTCCTGAGTTAAATGGTGATGACCCAATTTATTCCAAGGCAACGTTTCAGCCTACTCCATGAGGCCTTTGTCAAGCTATTGCGGACAAGAAAAGGCATTTTCTGTATAGTTCTGGCAATGTGCGTATCCTCAAAATGCGGAAAGCACATTGCCGATGTCTGTGTTTTGCAGATCCGTGGATCCATGGATCCGCAAAACACATACGTACGTCTGAATGAGTCTTAGAGGGGGGTGATTAGTGAAAGGCGGGGTGACAGGGGGTGATCAGGGGGGTGACATGGGGTGATCAGGGGTAAATTGGGGGTTAATCAGTAACGGGGGGTCTGTGTGGTGATTGGTGCACTTACATATGTTTCCTTTGGTGGTCCAAAGCAAAAGGGACCACCAGAGTAACAAGCAGCAGGCATATCAGACGCTGTTAACAAAACAGCATCTGATATGCGATTTTTTTTAACTTCTGCAGCCTGCCAGCGCATGATCAGCGCTGGCAGGCTGTAGTTTAACTTCTCCCCTACACGATCCTGTGAGCGCGTGCGCGCGCATTTCCAGGAAATCTCGAGTCTCGCGAAATGACGCGCGGATGCATCCAGGAGGAATAAACCTGCCGCCGCCTGGACACATCCGTGCGTTAGGCGGTCCAGAGGCGGTTAAAGGGTCAAACATTGACTTACAGGATAGCTACCTTACATCTGGTGGCATTACAGGCAGAACTTGTTAAAAGCTCATTTGCATCCCTTTCGTAACAGAATTCCAGTGTAGCATGTATGGCTTATAAGTCTCCTAACACAAATTAAGGTGCCCTCTCCCCAAGAAGAGAGAGTACTCCTAAATATTATAACCAGGACATATATAAAATCATGATACACAATCTATTAGATATTCAGAAGATAAACTAACTTATTACACTTACAGTAGATCATTTAAATTATTTGCAAAGTGAAACATGATTACATTTATTTCATAGTTTGAATAATGCAAATTGTTTCACAATCAAGATAATAAATTTTGACAATTGATTCACTTAGTCTTAATAAACTTGGAGTACTCCAAAAATAATATTCAACTCCCATTGTTCCTAAATGAATAATTCACATCTTTTTTGCCAAGGAATAATACAAGGAGACCTATTGTAAATTCTGAAGAGTGAAGGATAGACAAAAGACTTCTTTGAAATTAGTTTAATTGAATGTTCGTACAGTAGAGAGTAAATTATAGTAACAAGTGTCAATAAAAGTTTAGAAATATGACAGATTAGGTTAAAGAAGGAAAGAGGGAGATGCCAAAGTCAAGAGACTTATTAATAGTCTACAACTTTAAATAAGCGTTTTACATGACATTTAACCATCCTTCCTCTTCACTGTCACTACTTATTTTAGAATCGCAGGAACAAATGGAACATTCACTAATACAGATTGAGCTGTCAGCCTGAATAAGTCATTGGTCAAACAAGCTCTCTTAGCTTCTATTACCTTGTACTTGCATTTGCATTTTGACTAGAAGTACTGTAGTAGTAATTTGCACCCTGAACTTTGGCAATGAAGGTGAATAGAGTATCTCTCTCTCTCTCATATATGTATATATATATATATATATTTTTTTTTTTAAATAAATCTGGCAGAACTATAAAAAAAAAAAAAGAAAAGCATGTGCAAGCCCAAAGGGACTAGACTATTGTCACATAAACTCGTGCTTCGTGTTGGTGAATCAATTTAACCTGAAATAGTGTAAAAAACAATCATACTTGCCTCCTTCATTTGCTCGTGACAGGTGGGATGCCGCCATCTTGATTGAAGATCTTGGATGAAATCCCATGCATGGTGACATATGACGTCACCACGAAGGCCGGCGTGACGACATCACGCCGGCTGGCCCATTTCGCTCTGTAATTGCACCGGCTACTTACAAAAAATGCACTTTGTGACAAAGTAATTAAACAAGAAGCAAATTTATTTGTAAAACAAGGCTAAGCAGCTGAATCAAATTTTCCAAAACTTTACTCATCAATACAAACTACAGAAAAAGTTGACTTTTTTACCTTCTCTGCCCAGATAGAGGGATTTTCTTTTATGTTTGGACTCCTGCAAGCATTTGTAGCAGGATCAGAAAATGACGATGGGGAGGGAGATGTTGTATCCTATATAGAAGATTTTTTAAAAAAGAAAAGATAGAGGCCTCAAGTACACGACCGTTGTTTGTTTCCGCGTCCGTTCCGTTTTTTTTTTTCACGTATAGGATGCTTTCCCATTCATTTCAATGCGGGTGGTCAAGAGTGATGTCCCGAACTATTCGCCGGCAAACGGTTCCCGGCGAACATATGCAATGTTCACTTTCACCCCTATACTTTATCATTGAGCAAACTTTGACCCTGTACCTCTCAATCAGCAGACACACTCCAGCCAATCAGCATACCGTCTCTCCCAGATCCTTCCACCTCCTATCAAAAAGCAAGGATGGCATCCATCTTAGATTCATTCTGAAGCTGCAGTGTTAGTAGTTGTAATCACAATGCGATTAATATAACCTGTATTAATCGCATTGCGAATTCAACTTAGAGCTGGGTTCCCAATGGTTGTATTGCGAGAATATAACGAAGATTGAGAATATAGCGCTATATTCTCAATCTTCGTTATATTCTAGCAATACAACCATAAGGAACCCAGCTCTAAGTTGAATTTGCAATGCGATTAATGCAGGTTATATTAATCACATTGCGAATTCAACTTACCACACTCTGCGTCAACTATGTAATTTTCCATGGGAGTTTTGCCATGGATCCCCCTCCGGCATGCCACAGTCCAGGTGTTAGTCCCCTTGAAACAACTTTTCCATCACTGTTGTGGCCAGAAAGAGTCCCTGTGGGTTTTAAAATTTGCCTGTCTTTTGAAGTCTATAGCGTTTCGCCCTGTTCGCCCGTTTGTGAACGTTTGCGTAAATTTGCATTTGCTGTTCACGAACGGACAATTTTATGTTCGCGACATCTCTAATGGTCAACCGTTTTTGTTCTGCATCCGTGGTCCGTGTTTACATTCAATAAAAAAAATAGAGCATGTCCTATTTTTTTCACGTTTGTGGACAAGGATAGGCATTATTACAATGGATCTGCCGTAAAAACGGATCCGCCCAAAAAAACGGTCCGTCCTCGGTCGTGTACATGAGGCCATAATCTTATAATTGTCTAGGAGACCTATACACAGCTACAGTTGTGTTCAAAATTATTCAACCCCCACTGAAATTGAGTGTTTTGGCCAGTTTGACATTGATTTTGATCATTTCAGTCATCTTGTTTACAATTAAATCAAAGAGGCACTTGTAAGTCAGACAAATATAACATAACATTTATAATGAAATAACCACAAATGTCTTTTCTGTGCTCACATCGTTATCAGTTTTATTCAACCCCCAAGTGACATTCAATCTTAGTACTTAGTACAACATCCTTTTCCAGTTACAACAGCTTTTAAACGTGAAGCATAGCTTGACACAAGTGTCTTGCAGTGATCTACGGGTATCTTTGCCCATTCTTAATGGGCAAAAGCCTCCAGTTCAGTCACATTCTTAGGCTTGCGTGCTGCAACTGCTTTCTTTAAGTCCCACCAGAGGTTCTCAATCGGATTTAAGTCTGGTGACTGCGATGGCCACTTCAAAATGTTCCAGCCTTTAATCTGCAACTATGCTCTAGTGGACTTGGAGGTATGCTTGGGATCATTGTCCTGTTCAAAAGTCCAACGTCTCCCAAGCCTCAGGTTTGTGACGGACTGCATCACATTTTCATCCAATATCTCCTGGTACTGAAGAGAATTCATGGTACCTTGCACACGCTGAAGCTTCCCTGTACCTGTAGAAGCAAAACAGCCCCAAAGCATGATTTACCGCCCGCCATGCTTCACAGTAGGAAAGGTGTTCTTTTCTTCATAGGTCTTATTCTTCCTCCTCCAAACATAGCATTGATTTATGGGCCCAAACAGTTCTAATTTTGTTTCATCAGTCCACAGAACACTATCCCAAAACTTTTGTGGTTTGTCCACATGACTTTTGGCATACTGCAGTCGACTCTTCTTATTCTTTGGAGACAGCAAGAGGGTGCGCCTAGGAGTTTAGGCATGGAGGTCTTCATTACGCAGTGTGCGCCTTATTGTCTGAGCTGAAACTTCAGTACCCGCATCTGACAAATCTTTTTTCAGTTCCTCAGCAGTCACACGGGGACTTTTCTCCACTTTGCGCTTCAGGTAGCGCACAGCAGTTGAAGTCAGCATCTTCTTTCTGCCACGACCAGGTAGCGTTTCAACAGTGCCCTTTGCCTTGAATTTGCGAATGATGCTTCCTATGGTGTCTCTTGGTATGTTTAACATCTTTGCAATCTTCTTATAGCCATTGCCCTTCCTGTGAAGAGAAATCACCTCTTCTCTTGTCTTCCTGGACCATTCTCTTGACTTCACCATGTTTGTAAACACACCAGTAGAGATGGCCCGAACTATCCGCCGGCGAACAGTTCCCGGCGAACATAGCTTGTTCGCGTTCGCCTCTGCCGGGCGAACATATGCGATGTTCGGTCCGCCCCCTATACATCATCATTGAGCAAACTTTGACCCTGTACCTCACAGTCAGCAGACACATTCCAGCCAATCAGCAGCATACCCTCCCTCCCAGACCCTCCCACCTCCTGAACAGCTTCCATTTTAGATTCATTCTGAAGCTGCAGTCTTAGTGAGAGGAGGGAGAGTGTAATTGCTGCTGATTTAATTGGGAAATTGATAGCTAGGCTAGTGAATTCAGTGTCCACTCCAGTCCTGAAAGACTCATCTGATCTCTGCTGTGAGGACAGCGTCCTGACAGCACCCCAAAAAGCCCTTTTTAGGGCTGCAACATTAGTCTGCTTTTTTTTTTCCTTTATATACATATTGCAGTTGCCTGGCCTGCCTGTGTGTGAGGAGCTGCAGGCCCACAGACTGTAGTGTGCCCACTGCCAGTGCCCACCCCTGTCATTCCGTGTGGTACAGGACTTTGCATCAAAAAAGGCATTTAATTTTTACACTTTAATCTAAGGTTAGTTGCCTGCCAGTGTGTGTCAGGCTGACTTCCACTGACTGTAGTGTGCCCACTGCCAGTGCTCCACCACTCATACCGGCTGGCACAGGACTTTGCATAAAAAGGCATTTAATTTTTACACTTTAGTGTAATTTCAGCTGCTTGCCTGCTGCTAGTGTGTGTCAGGCCGACTTCAACTGACTGTAGTGTGCCCACTGCCAGTGCCCACCCCTGTCATCCCGTGTGGCACAGGACTTTGCTTAAAAAAAGGCACTTAATTTTTACACTTTAATCTAAGGTTAGTTGCCTGCCAGTGTGTGTCAGGCTGACTTCCACTGACTGTAGTGTGCCCACTGCCAGTGTCCACCACTCATACCGGCTGGCACAGGACTTTGCATAAAAAGGGCATTTAATTTTTACACTTTAGTGTAATTTCAGCTGCTTGCCTGCTGCTAGTGTGTGTCAGGCCGACTTCAACTGACTGTAGTGTGCCCACTGCCAGTGCCCACCCCTGTCATCCCGTGTGGCACAGGACTTTGCTTAAAAAAAGGCACTTCATTTTTACACTTTAATCTAAGGTTAGTTGCCTGCCAGTGTGTGTAAGGCTGACTTCCACTGACTGTAGTGTGCCCACTGCCAGTGTCCACCACTCATACCGGCTGGCACAGGACTTTGCATAAAAAAGGCATTTAAGTTTTACACTTTAGTGTAATTTCAGCTGCTTGCCTGCTGCTAGTGTGTGTCAGGCCGACTTCAACTGACTGTAGTGTGCCCACTGCCAGTGCCCACCCCTGTCATCCCGTGTGGCACAGGACTTTGCTTAAAAAAAGGCACTTAATTTTTACACTTTAATCTAAGGTTAGTTGCCTGCCAGTGTGTGTCAGGCTGACTTCCACTGACTGTAGTGTGCCCACTGCCAGTTTCCACCACTCATACCGGCTGGCACAGGACTTTGCATAAAAAAGGCATTTAATTTTTACACTTTAGTGTAATTTCAGCTGCTTGCCTGCTGCTAGTGTGTGTCAGGCCGACTTCCACTGACTGTAGTGTGCCCACTGCCAGTGTCCACCACTCATACCGGCTGGCACAGGACTTTGCATAAAAAGGCATTTAATTTTTACACTTTAGTGTAATTTCAGCTGCTTGCCTGCTGCTAGTGTGTGTCAGGCCGACTTCAACTGACTGTAGTGTGCCCACTGCCAGTGCCCACCCCTGTCATCCCGTGTGGCACAGGACTTTGCTTAAAAAAGGGCACTTAATTTTTACACTTTAATCTAAGGTTAGTTGCCTGCCAGTGTGTGTCAGGCTGACTTCCACTGACTGTAGTGTGCCCACTGCCAGTGCCAACCACTGATACCGGGTGGCACAGTAGCTTGCCGATAAATAAGGCATTTAATTTTTAGACAGTAGTCTAAATTCAGTTGCTTGCCTGCTGCCAGTGTGTGTCAGGCCCTCTTCCACTGACTGTAGTGTGCCCACTGCCAGTGCCAACCACTGATACCGGGTGGCACAGTAGCTTGCCGATAAATAAGGCATTTAATTTTTAGACAGTAGTCTAAATTCAGTTGCTTGCATGCTGCCAGTGTGTGTCAGGCCTGCTTCCACTGACTGTAGTGTGCCCACTGCCAGTGCCAACCACTGATACCGGGTGGCACAGTAGCTTGCCGATAAATAAGGCATTTAATTTTTAGACAGTAGTCTAAATTCAGTTGCTTGCCTGCTGCCAGTGTGTGTCAGGCCCGCTTCCACTGACTGTAGTGTGCCCACTGCCAGTGCCAACCACTGATACCGGGTGGCACAGTAGCTTGCCGATAAATAAGGCATTTAATTTTTAGACAGTAGTCTAAATTCAGTTGCTTGCCTGCTGCCAGTGTGTGTCAGGCCCGCTTCCACTGACTGTAGTGTGCCCACTGCCAGTGCCAACCACAGTAGCTTGCCGATAAATAATGCATTTAATTTTTAGACAGTAGTCTAAATTCAGTTGCTTGCCTGCTGCCAGTGTGTGTCAGGCCCTCTTCCACTGACTGTAGTGTGCCCACTGCCAGTGCCAACCACTGATACCGGGTGGCACAGTAGCTTGCCGATAAATAAGGCATTTAATTTTTAGACAGTAGTCTAAATTCAGTTGCTTGCCTGCTGCCAGTGTGTGTCAGGCCCGCTTCCACTGACTGTAGTGTGCCCACTGCCAGTGCCAACCACTGATACCGGGTGGCACAGTAGCTTGCCGATAAATAAGGCATTTAATTTTTAGACAGTAGTCTAAATTCAGTTGCTTGCCTGCTGCCAGTGTGTGTCAGGCCCGCTTCCACTGACTGTAGTGTGCCCACTGCCAGTGCCAACCACTGATACCGGGTGGCACAGTAGCTTGCCGATAAATAAGGCATTTAATTTTTAGACAGTAGCCTAAATTCAGTTGCTTGCCTGCTGCCAGTGTGTGTCAGGCCCGCTTCCACTGACTGTAGTGTGCCCACTGCCAGTGCCAACCACTGACACCGGGTGGCACAGTAGCTTGCAGATAAATAAGGCATTTAATTTTTACACATTAGTCTAATTCGGCACACGTCCCCGGATAGGGTACGCAACAGGGATTAAACTGATAGGAATAGTACTAGTTAAGACACCACTCATATAGGGTGTCACAGCACATTGCTCTGTGCACGCGCAGTGCCCCAATTTGGGAGTAAGAGGACCGACCAAGCTGCTTTTTCCATCTCCCGGTTCCTGAAATCAATTCAGTTTAGTGTATGAGAGTTTGGTCTGTCACTGTGAAGGCAGTCGAAGGTACCCGGCCTAAAATTTTTTTCACAAAAAGCAAACCCTGATATGGGACGTAACAGGGATTAAACTGATGAGAATAATACTACAGAAAATACCACTCATATCAGTGGAGGGAGCCAGCGTTTTTTTAACCATCTCCCCGTTCAAAAAATCTATTTAATAAATGGCCCCCAGATTGGGGAGTCGGGGACGTTAGAGGGATTAAACTGATGAGAATAGTACTACAGAAAATACCACTCATATCGGGTGTGACAGTAAATTGCACGGCGCAGACGCAGTGACCGTGGTTTAAAACAGAGTGGAGTGAGCCAGCGTTTTTTTAACCATCTCCCCGTTCGAAAAATCTATTCAATAAATGGCCCCCAGATTGGGGACGTTAGAGGGATTAAACTGATGAGAATAGTACTACAGAAAATACCACTCATATCGGGTGTGACAGTAAATTGCATGGCGCAGACGCAGTCACCGTGGTTTAAAACAGAGTGGAGGGAGCCAGCGTTTTTAACCATCTCCCGTTTGAAAAATCTATTCAATAAATGGCACCCAGATTGGGGACGTTAGAGGATTAAACTGATGAGAATAGTACTACAGAAAATACCACTCATATCGGGTGTGACAGTAAATTGCACGGCGCAGACGCAGTGACCGTGGTTTAAAACAGAGTGGAGGGAGCCAGCGTTTTTAACCATCTCCCGTTCGAAAAATCTATTCAATAAATGGCCCCCAGATTAGGGACGTTAGAGGGATTAAACTGATGAGAATAGTACTACAGAAAATACCACTCATATCGGGTGTGACAGTAAATTGCACGGCGCAGACACAGTCACCGTGGTTTAAAACAGAGTGGAGGGAGCCAGCGTTTTTTTAACCATCTCCCCGTTCGAAAAATCTATTCAATAAATGGCCCCCAGATTGGGGACGTTAGAGGGATTAAACTGATGAGAATAGTACTACAGAAAATACCACTCATATCGGGTGTGACAGTAAATTGCACGGCGCAGACGCAGTCATCGTGGTTTAAAACAGAGTGGAGGGAGCCAGCATTTTTTTAACCATCTCACCGTTCGAAAAATCAATTCAATTCATCTTTTGGGGACCCTTGGTGTTGTACGTGGCTGGGTGGAGGAAGAAACCTTCAATGACATCACCGGGACGTGGCTAGCTTGGTATCCAACCTTGTGCAAATGGGGAGTTTGCGGTTGTGCAAATGAACTGTTTGCGGTGCATTAAAAGGGGAGTTTGGTCTGTCAATGTCAGTGAAGCGGGCGTAACCCTTACACTACCTGATCGATACAACATCATACCTGATCGTATACACACAATGGATGTTTTAAAGCAGGTTATTCCAAACAATTTAGGAATGTTAGTTGATTTATGCCCTTTATGGATTAAAACCCGACTCTGCGTCCACTACGTAATTTTCCATGGGAGTTTTGCCATAGATCCCCCTCCGGCATGCCACAGTCCAGGTGTTAGTCCCCTTGAAACAACTTTCTCATCACTATTGTGGCCAGAAAGAGTCCCTGTGGGTTTTAAAATTCGCCTGCCAATTGAAGTCTATGGCGGTTCGCCCGGTTCGCCCGTTCGCGAACATTTGCGGAAGTTCGCGTTCGCTGTTCGCGAACTGAAAATTTTATGTTCGCGACATCACTACACACCAGTAAATGTCTAGACGGAGCTGAGTATCACAGTCATTTTAAAACTGCCTAATTGGTGCTTATTATGATTGATTGCTGCTCCTTGACATCCACAGGTGTTTTCAATACCTGATCGAAAACACTTGATAGAACCTCTGTTCTTAAGAGTGGTAGTCTTTAAGGGGTTGAATAATTGTGTCAATGAAGAAATCACAAAAAAAAACATTTAATACTGTATTACAAAAACAATTGATGTCATTTTAGTTGCATTTGGTTCTTTAAAAAGTCCTTGTAAGATTTCATTCTGAACACAATTACAAATGTACACTAAATTCCCTAAAACCCTTTACAGCATTGGGGGTTAAATAATTTTGAACACAACTGTATACACACCCTAATGTTTATGGTATAGGGAAAATAAGGTCACTGTTCAATCTAAAATGCATCTTATGTCATTAACTTTTCCCCATTAAGGACATTTGAGAAAAAAAAAAAAAAAAAATCCATATCAAATAATGATAAAAATTTCCCAGACAATATACAAATCGGCATTAGCACAACAAAATCTTCTCACCATAAACACTGACAATGAATTTTTATGAAAAATAATTACAAAATAGTTTTTTTGTTTTCTGTTTATTGTGTATTTTCTGATGTGCCTGAATACATTTTGCGCAGGAATGTGTCTTTTACTGTGGCATGGAATATTAATCAAGGAAATGTTCCACAGTGAGCTCGTCTTGGCTTAAAGATTCATGAAAATCAGAACAGTGGATGTGCTCAAGCATCAAATGCCAGCTGTATATTCACAGTGTCTTTTTTTTTTTAAGTTCTTCCTGCTCTGAGGCTAAGATAATGTCACTTAAAGTGTTTGGAAATCACTGTGCATTCATTGCACAAATGCTTTTCTAAATAGTAAATGAATTCTTAAATACAAGTGAAGCCAGGTGAAAGAGGAAGTAATCCTATAAAACCAGCATTTTTATTTTTCTATAAAATGTCCATTGAATATAGTTTATTGGTCCATGAAAAGCACAAATTTTATTGCACGGAAAATTATTTTCTAAATTAGCATATGCTCTAACAGCATAAAATAGATTACCAGAGCCACAAATGCCTTCAAGCATCTCATGTGAATGATAATCTTTGAAACAAATAAAACATAAATGGCTCTGCATAATCTTTGCACAATGCTATACTCTGTGGAGGGAGGGCTTAAAGTTGTCGCAGTTCAGCTGTTTCAGCCGTTTCAGCAAGTTATGCTACTCTGTAAAGTTTATCATAATTAGGATTAGGCCTTTTGCACACGGCCATTGTGGGTCCGCTCCGTGCATTGGGGACCACAATTTGCGATCCCCAATGCACGGGCAACGTCCAATGGGGCGGCCGGGACATAACTTGAATGGGTCCGTAATCAGTCTGCACTGCAAAATGCATACAACGAAATAACAATCTATCCAGTAAAGATGACTAAAAATGACAGGATAGATAATATAGTCTAGATTTCCTCTCAGTAGCGTAGAAGGTAGTACTGGAGGCAAATAACCGATGCTACAAGATAATCCCTGGTGGTGTTGGGCTGCACTTGACAAGGCTCGTTCAATGTGGAAAATAGATTTGATGACAATTTATGAGGACTAAGCCAAAAAATAAGAAGCTAATAAAATGCTAACATGCTTCTTAACAATGCTTAATTAATATGCTTCTCCAATGATTTCCAATGTGAATACCACACCTAGCATCATAGTAACATTGTTTATAAGACAAAAAAATAGCATGATCTACTCTTTACAGAGATAGTAAAGGAATAAACGGAGATGGCTGTGCATGCATCTATCTCACATTAATGCATGCACCAAGGGCTATTGCGTGTATATTGTATCCTGTGGCTATGCCATAAATGTCTAGGATAGGAAAACCTCTTTAATTACCGAGTCATTAAGTTATGTACACATTGTATTACGATAAAGCCTCAAGCACTTGGCAGTCACATACATGATGGCTATAGGGAGACAAGGCCCCTGCTGTTCCATATTAAGAAGCCATAGGCTCTCCATGTGCCTTCATATGGGGCACTGTATGATGCCTTGTTGCAGAATAATTCTTCCTGAGAAGAAAAACAAGCACAACAATGGCATCTGATGGAACATGCCCCAATTTGTTTCCATAGGATATATCATTTTGTTTGTGATTCATTTATATTGCACTTCATTGTGTCCCTATAGGACAGTGATGGGTAACCTCCGGCACTCCAGCTGTGGTGAAACTACGACTCCCAGCATGCTCCATTTATTTCAATGAAGTTCTGAGAACAGCTAAGCAAGTGTACATCTTGGGAGTTGTAGTTTTACCACAGCTGGAGTGCCGGAGGTTAGCCATCACAGCTATAGGAGTCAAAATGTAATTGTGGATTAACTTATCTGTATTTTTTTTTGGTAGTGTTAGAAAAGTGACTCTAACAGAAAAAAATATATGTATGCTTCCATTTCTAATAGGATGCATATGGAGGTCCAACAAGTCCAACCAAAGTCTATGGGTGCAGTATTATGGCTCGGCACAGCTGGAATGTTGAAGGAGACCTTATTATGATACATAATAGGTTTTAATAATACTTAATGTGAGACAAGCCTCTGAATCTGGACCCTTACAGTGGTTGTCAGGGATTTTTATATTGATGGTAGAAAAGGTCATTAATATCTGATCGGTAGAGGTATGACTCCTGCCCCTCGCACTGAGCAACTGTTTGAAGACACTGCAGCACTGCAGCCTTCTCACAGCTTCCCAAGCACAGCTCTGAACATTGTATAGTGGTTATACTTGGTATTGCAGCGCAGGCCCATTCACTTGAACGGGACCGAGCTGTGCTTAGGTCATCTAATTAAAGTAGGGGGACATCACTGGCCTAGGAAAAGGTTGCAGAGCTCACTGAGCACCATGGTCTCTTCAAACAGCTGATTGACGAGGGTGCCTAGAGTCAGACACTCACTGATAAGATACTAACAAGTCAACGACCCTTCCTGAGGTTAGGGCATATATATAAAAATCCCAGACAACCCCTTTAAATAGGGAAAAAAATGGAGATTGCAGTCAGCACAACCCAATATGCAGGTGCACGTTGCTATGGTGAAGTACACATACAAACGTAAAAACAAAGGTGCAATGGCACAGTGCTGCTAGAGCTCCGTCCTGCCACTATGCTGGATGTTAGATGAGGCATTAGTTTATATTTTGGCCAAATTATGTAAGCCACCCACCACTTCACGGTTGCCTCTCGAGTGGTCCCTAACATTAATTCTTACCTTTTATGGGCCATATCAGCCACACAAAACCCAGGGAGTGCAGGTGCAGCATGCATGCCAGATACACTCTGCTTGTAACCCCGTCTGGTGCCATACAGCGTTCATCAGATCAAGGGATGCAAATACCAACATGCATGCTGAGCTCACTAGTACTTCTCCTGGAACCAAATTGCTTCTGGTAAGTTCAATAAAGCAGACTCAGTTTTATACTGACTTTAAAACCAGCCTACAGGGCGGATTCACTAGTCAGGTGTGCATGACTGCATGGAGGTCACCACGCCTCCCATATATGCTACAAAGGGAAAAAAAATGGAGATTGCAGTCAGCACAACCCAATATGCAGGTGCACGTTGCTATGGTGAAATACACATACAAACGTAAAAACAAAGGTGGCAGGACGGAGCTCTAGCTGCAGTGTGCCATTGCACCTTTGTTTTTACGTTTGTATGTGTATTTCACTATAGCAACGTGCACCTGCATATTGGGTTGTGCTGACTGCAATCTCCATTTTTTTTCCCTTTGTAGCATATATGGGAGGCGTGGTGACCTCCATGCAGTCATGCACACCTGACTAGTGAATCCGCCCTGTAGGCTGGTTTTAAAGTCAGTATAAAACTGAGTCTGCTTTATTGAACTTACCAGAAGCCATTTGGTTCCAGGAGAAGTACTAGTGGGCTCAGCATGCATGTTGGTATTTGCATGCCTTGATCTGATGAACGCTGTATGGCACCAGACGGGGTTACAAGCAGAGTGTATCTGGCATGCATGCTACACCTGCACACCCTGGGTTTTGTGTGGCTGATATGGCCCATAAAAGGTAAGAATTAATGTTAGGGACCACTCGAGAGGCAACCGTGAAGTGGTGGGTGGCTTACATAATTTGGCCAAAATATAAACTAATGCCTCATCTAACATCCAGCATAGTGGCAGGACGGAGCTCTAGCTGCAGTGTGCCATTGCACCTTTGTTTTTACGTTTGTATGTGTATTTCACCATAGCAACGTGCACCTGCATATTGGGCTGTGCTGACTGCAATCTCATTTTTCCCCTTGTAGCATATATGGGAGACGTGGTGACCTCCATGCAGTCATGCACACCTGACTAGTGAATCCGCCCTGTAGGCTGGTTTTAAAGTCAGTATAAAACTGAGTCTGCTTTATTGAACTTACCAGAAGCCATTTGGTTCCAGGAGAAGTACTAGTGGGCTCAGCATGCATGTTGGTATTTGCATCCCTTGATCTGATGAACGCTGTATGGCACCAGACGGGGTTACAAGCAGAGTGTATCTGGCATGCATGCTGCACCTGCACTCCCTGGGTTTTGTGTGGCTGATATGGCCCATAAAAGGTAAGAATTAATGTTAGGGACCACTCGAGAGGCAACCGTGAAGTGGTGGGTGGCTTACATAATTTGGCCAAAATATAAACTAATGCCTCATCTAACATCCAGCATAGTGGCAGGACGGAGCTCTAGCTGCAGTGAACCCCTTTAAATAGTTAAAACATGTCTATGCCAGGAAAATAAGTCAAGTAGTCAAATAGAGATTTAGTTTAAAGTGTTGCGAGCCCCATGATAGAACCGTCAAAGGAACAATGGAGACAAACCTAGTAATCCTATAAAAGACAGTCATATAAATTCATGCAAATATTCAATACTACATGCTTTGTGTAGGAAGATAAAAGTTTAGAGACTTGAAAAGTCTAAATCACAAATACATTTAGCTACTATATTCATATTTAGCAGACAACTAATGAAGAACTGCCAACAAATGTTCACAGCTGCATGTTCTGCACAATAGACTTTCAATTATTGCTCAGCAGTGCCACCCTATACACACTTTACACATTATGTAAATCAATGAGCTTCTAATGGAAACATCGAGTTTTGAGTTTCATGTTAATTTACATAAATCAGCTATCTGGCCTCCTTCCTGATACCCCTATACCAACAATTTATCTAACATGCCGCACAAAGGATAATTTTATAGTACAGGAGTTCTTGCTCTTCATTTATCATCTAATTGGTATTTCATCCAGTCATGTCATGAGATTCTCTTATAAAGATTTATATTTTTGTATGCCAGCTTACAGCTGAGCTGCACCTTTTTACAGGCAGACTTTTTTCCTTTTAATCTCACACGGCCTTGCTATTATTTAGATTGCTGGAACACATTTCATTTGCCAAAAGAGATTGCAGGAGTTTTTCTGTCAAATCCACAAAACATGAGTGCATCAAATGAGAAAAAGATGAATTTGGTTCAAATATCCCATACATCTTTGTTTGCTATAAAATTATAATAGAGTGAATTTCAGAACCAAGAAGTGTGGAGATGCTGAAATTGGAAATGTATGATGGTGCAGAGGCTGCTGGACATCATAACTCGAGCAACAGTCTTCTTTTTTCTTGCAAAAGTAGCACCGGGTATTATAGGAATGTAGGATCTGTGTCTCTCTGTACATTGTATCTCATACAGCTAAAAATGAATGTTGTGAACAGAAGGGAATCATAGTTTACATGGTGCTAAGCAGGGGCGGACTAAGAACCCTCAGGGCCCCCGGGCAAAATAAATCAAGGGCCCCCTTCCAGGCCCCACCCATGCCCTACCTCCAGCCATGCCCATATTATACCTCCAGCCACACTTATATCCCGCCTCCACTACCTGGTCACACCGCCATCATTATGCCTCTGATCCCATCACTACAGAAATACAGGGCACTTACCTATTACGTCCAGTGACGTCTTCTTTGATCTAGATGTTTTCTGTCCTCGTCTTCTCCTTTCAGACCTTCAGACCAGACCGCCATGTTGTCGCCATTTTCCATCTCTGCAGTTTAACAAAAAAAAATCTTAGTTTACTACTTTTCCATCATCCTCCCATCTTCTGGACAAATCATCCTACTACCCCCAATACTGTTCCGCTGTGCTCCCCAACACTACACTACAGAAACAGATAATACCCCTGGTAATACTAGTACCACACAGAGCCCCCCCATATAAAATGCCCATTCTTTGTGGCCTCAGTAGAAGCCCCCATAGTGCCCCATAATAATGTGCCAGCAACACGTGCCTCTCCATGCCACCACATGTGCCAGTAATAAGTACCTTTCTTTTGCCTCTCCCCCATGTGCCAGTAATAAGTGTCTCTCTTGTGCTTCCCCCAATGTGCCAGTAGCCGCCCCCCCCCTTATGTGCCAGTAGCCACCCCCCCTTATGTGCCACTAGCCGTCTCCCCTTATGTGCCAGTAGCCTCCCCCCTTATGTGCCAGTAGCCCCCCCTTATGTGCCAGTAGCCCCCTTATGTGCTATTAGTCCCCTTATGTGCCAGTAGCCTGTCCCCCCTTATGTGCCAGTAGCTGTCCCCCTTATGTGCCAGTAGCAGCCCCCTTAGGTGCCAGTAGTCCCCCCTTATGTGCCAGTAGCCGCCCCCCCTTATGTGCCAGTAGCCGCCCCCACTTATGTGCAAGTAGCCATCTCCCCTTATGTGCCAGTAGCCTCCCCTCTTATGTGCAAGTAGCCCCCCCTTATGTGCCATTAGTCCCCCCTTATGTGCCAGTAGCCCCCCTTATGTGCCATTAGTCCCCTTATGTGCCAGTAGCCTGTCCCCCTTATGTGCCAGTAGCTGTCCCCTTATGTGCCAGTAGCAGCCCCCTTAAGTGCCAGTAGTCCCCCCTTTATGTGCCAGTAGTCCCCCCTTATGTGCCAGTAGCCCCCCTTACGTGCCAGTAGTCCCTCTTATGTGCCAGTAGTCCACTTATGTGCCAGTAGCCCCGCTTATGTGCCATTAGTCCCCCCTTATGTGCCAGTAGCCGCCCCCTTATGTGCCAGTAGCCACCCCTTATGTGCCAGTAGCCGTCTCCCCTTATGTGCCAGTAGCCTCCCCCCTTATGTGCCAGTAGCCCCCCCTTATGTGCCAGTAGCCCCCCTTATGTGCCATTAGTCCCCCCTCATGTGCCATTAGTCCCCCCTCATGAGCCATTAGTCCCCCATCATGTGCCAGTAGCCCCTCTTATGTGCCATTAGTCCCCCTTATGTGCCAGTAGCCCCCTTATGTGCCAGTAGTCCCCCTTATGTGCCATTAGGCCCCTATATGTGTTATTAGTCCCCCTCATGTGCCAGTAGCCCCATTTATGTGCCAGTAGCCGTCCCTTTATGTGTCAGTAGCCCCTTATGTGCCAGTAGCCCCTTTTGTGCCAGTAGCCCCCCCCCTATGTGCCAGTAGCCGTCCCCCCTTATGTGCCAGTAGCTGTCCCCCTTATGTGCCAGTAGCTGTCCACCTTATGTGCCAGTAGCAGCCCCTTTAAGTGCCATTAGTCCCCCTTAAGTGCCAGTAGCCCCAAGAAAAAAAAAAAGAAAACTTATACTTACCTCCAGCGATGCGATGCAGGCCTCTTCCGGCATGTGTCTCAAGCTCTACCGCTCCGGCGGCGCGATGACGTCATTGCGCCGCCTGCACCGGCCTCTGATAGGCTGCCGGCCTAGTGCAGAGGAGGCCTAGGCACGCCTCTCCCTCCTCTGCCGCTGCACGGAGATGAGCTCAATGGAAGCACTCATCTCCCGAAGTCCCCTGCCGCTGCGTCTGTCCTGGGGACGGGCCCCCTACTGGCCCAGGGCCCTCGGTCCATGCCCGAGTGCCCTAATGGTCAGTCCGCCCCTGGTGCTAAGAGTAATGGATTTCCTTTGTAACTGTTTTGATGTAGAAAAATATCTTTATTAAGCTACATTCACATTGACATTCACTTTTTTGGACGGGCGTTATGTGGCTGTTTTCTGAACCATTGTGATTTATTTAATGGCCAATGAATAGCGGCCATTAAAAATAGGACATGCCCTATTTTTGCCCATTTTCACCACCAGATGGACCCCATTGAGATCAATGGGACCAGTTCTTTAATGCCCATTTAGACAGGAGTGCACCCCTCTAACGGCTGTTAAAAATGTGTAAACTAGTGCAATATGGATTTTTTGGGGTTAAAAAAAAATCACTCACCTACACGAGCAGAGGCACTCGCTCCCCTCTTGATTCTGAAGGACCTGCAAAAGGACCTATGCTCAAGCTCGATGACATCACATAATCATGCTAAGAGCACAAAGTGTCATCACACTTGAGTGCAGGTCCTTCGGCAGGTCCTTCAGAATCAAGAGAGGAGCGACTTCCTCTACACATACAAGTGGATAGGTGAGTAATTTATTTTCTGCTAAAAACAAACATTACAGCTGAGGACTAGTATGTGGGCATTGGGGGCCACTATGGTTAACATTAGGTATACTTCAGGTGGTGGGATTTTATTAAAAATAGCCAATGAAATTCATTCATTTTTAACGGCCATGCAAAGCGGATGCAAAACAACCATCAAAAACGGCCAGGTGCCTAGAAAATAGATGCACAAATGGTTAAAAGATAACAAAGAAAAACTCACTGTATGTCTGTTTTTAACAACCATGTTTTTCACTGTCACGTGCGTGTAGCCTTAGGGCTCATTCACACAAATGTTTTGCGTTCCATATACGGGCCGTTTTTTGAGTTCAGTATACTGTCCATATATGGAACCATTCATTTCAATGGGTCCACAAAAAACCTGAATGTACTCCATGTGCATTCCGCATTTCCATTTTTCCGTTCCCCTACATTTTGAGTCATGTCCTATTATTGCCCCCAAATCACGTTCCGTGGCTCCATTCAAGTCAATGGGGCTGTAAAAAAAATGGAATGCATACGGAATGCTTCCATATGTCTTCCGTATACGTTCAATTTTTACTAAAGTATCTATGGAAAAAATTTTGCCCAGACCAATTTTTCAATGTACTCACTGTTAAAACATTATTATATGCTTCCGTTTCCGATCACAAACGGAAACCATATGGAAACAGAATGGAAACGGAAACACTACTAAAACCAAAAATGGTAAAATGGATAAGTTAAAAATGGACCGCAAAACCATACGGTCGTGTGAACGAGCCCTTAGGCCTCATGCACACAACCATATGGCTTTTTCAGTATTTTGCAGTCTGCAAAAAATGGATCCACAAAAAATACGGATGACGTCCGTGTGCATTCCGTTTACTGCATTCTGTTTTTTGCGGACAATAATAGGACATGTTCTATCTTTGAAAGGAACATAAAAATGGAAATACAGAAGGCATACGGAGTACCTTTTGTTTTTTTTGGATCCACTGAAATGAATTGTTCCATATACAAAACGCAAAAATGTGGAACATAAACGGAAAATACATACGGTCATGTGCATGAGCCCTTAGTCTGTATTGACACATACAGTTGATTATAGTGAAGGCTGTTACTTTTCTTCTCCTTTGTATCCATTTAGGAGTGAAAAAAACTGCATCCCAGACTGAATATGTGGATTCAGCCTAAGACCTCATGTACACCACCATGTCTGTTTTGTTTTTTACAACACCCCGGATCCACATAATATAGATGCGGTCTATGTGCCATCAACTTTTTTTTGTGGACCTACTGACTTTAATGGGTTCATAGTCTTTATTTTGCAGACATGTTCAATCTTTTTGCAGAATGAGCATGAGGATGCGGAAAGTACATGAATGATCCGTGTGCTTTAAGCATCCGTATGTCCATTGCACAAAAAGCTAGGACACGTCCTATACTTGGCCACAAAATGCGGGCCATGGACACATTGAAGTCTATGGGACTGCAAAAAATGAGAATGCAACACAGACGGTAACTGTAATTTGCGGATCCACAAATAGTCTGTCAGAAGGTTTTTGAATATCAAAACCCGGCACGGTGGCTGATAGAGCTTGAACAGTACCGTTGTTAATTCATTGCTGAAGTGGATCCACTGAAATGAATTGTTCCGTATACGGAACGCAAAAATGTTGAACATAAACGGAAAATACATACGGGCATGTGCATGAGCCCTTAGTCTGTATTGACACATACAGTTGATTATAGGGAAGGCTGTTACTTTTCTTCTCCTTTGTATCCATTTAGAAGTGAAAAAAGCTGCATCCCAGACTGAATATGTGGATTCAGCCTAAGACCTCATGCACACCACCATGTCTGTTTTGTGGTTTACAACAACCCGGATCCACATAATATAGATGCGGTCTATGTGCCATCAACTTTTTTTTGTGGACCTACTGACTTCAATGGGTTCATAGTCTTTGTTTTGCAGACATGTTCAATCTTTTTGCAAAATGAGCATGAGGATGCGGAAAGTACATGAATGATCCGTGTGCTTTAAGCATCCGTATGTCCATTGCACAAAAAGCTAGGACACGTCCTATACTTGGCCACAAAATGCAGGCCATGGACACATTGAAGTCTATGGGACTGCAAAAAATAAGAATGCAACACAGACGGTAACCGTATTTTGCGGATCCACAAAGAGTCTGTCAGAAGGTTTTTGAATATCAAACCAAGCACGGTGGCTGATAGAGCTTGAACAGTACCGTTGTTAATCCATTGCTGAAGTGCCCGCGCATGTACAGTACTGTTTCTGGATCCTGACCAGGAGAGAAGAAATAGACTGTGTACTGTATGCACCAAAGTTGTGTCACACTGCTCAGGCCCTGTAACTGAACAGAATTAAATCCAACAGACTGCACTAACGGTGTCTTTTTGTTTTTTGTGCTTCGTTTTTCCCTTTTTTTTGTGGAAAAAGTCCTGGATGCAATACTTTTCTGTCTTTTTTTTTTTTAAGGAAACTGCAGCTATGAACATGTCCTGTGTCTTGACAGCTAATTTCAGCTAGTCCTACATACAAAAAATTAGATGTAAAAAAATAGAAATGTATGGTCACGATTTTTTTAATAGTCTGTGGCATTGCCTATGCTAAAAAGTATGCCATCAAATTTTGTGAAAAGGGTCTACAATTTATTGTAGATCTATACACTATTTTCCACTGTATTTTGCTTCAGTTTAGCACCAGGGCAATATCTATAATACAGCATATATCACAGCATGCTGCTGTTCTTCTTTTTCCATTTCATCACACTGTACAATATTATAGGTACAATAAAGAAAGAGCCATAACCACTTATGAGTAACATAATAGGGGGAATTACTAAATAATTCATGTATTGTTGGACCGACATTCCTTGGTCCCGCCAGAGGACATTATTTTCTGGGCCAAACCCTAATATCATCTAAAATGTGTAATAGGTTTTAAATCAAATAAATATTCCCTAGTAACAAGTGCTTAAAGTGCTTATCTTCAAAGGCAGCTCCAAAGTTTTTTTTTTTTTTTCTCTTGGACCTTTCTTGGACCAGCCCGACCCTGGATTTCTGCCCCAATTGTTGCCACATACCATTCTTGGGCTAAGCTGTTTGACTTTTTGCTCTACTTTCTCTTTTTAAAAAGTGGCTTGAAAACATGTACATTCATTTGCACCTGAATTTGGAAATTATAGTGCAAATCCATTCCTCCTCAAAGTAGATGTAGATTTGAATTTCTGGTGCATGGACAGGCAAAGTTGTGCCAAATTTATTGAGAGGCATTGGTTTAAAAGAACGTGTATGAATAACTAATCTTAGTAAATTTTCCCCTTGAATTTGAGAGGTTTTTGAGGTTTGCCTATCTGTTGGTGGTAAAATCACTAGGGTTGAGCAAATCGAAGTATCTGAAAGGACTTCAATCTGAATTTCAGGGAAAATTCTTTTCTCCTTGAAGCCGAATTTCCTCGCTTGAAATAGCGGTAAAAAAAATCACGCACCATTCCGTGCAGCATCTTTAATCAAGATGGCTGCAGCGTCCTCAAATGGATAAAGTATTTTTTTTAGCTGATGAACCCCTGAAAGCCCTCATTTTTTATCACAGATGCCACGATCAGCAATGACCGCGGTATCTGAGGGGTTCAATGACAGGGGCAGAGCAATCCCCATTCCCTATCATTGTACCCAATACTTGCAAAAAAAATGTGCTTTGTGACTAAGTAATTTCTTCATGAAAAAATTTCTTTGTGAAATACAAGCAGCCGAATTGAATTTTTGTAAACTTCGCTCATCACTTAAAATCACTTATAGTTCAATGTTAAGCAACTACTTTTTTGTAAATGTTCATAGAAATTATATGGTACATTCACATTATGTGTAAAAAGTAATATCACTGTAAAGCCTCTGTTAGAAAACGTTATAATTGCCGTGATTGTTTGGCACAGAAATGCTTAAAACCTTTGCATATACTGTAATTATACATGTTTTACAATTTTGAATTTAGGTTATCATACCATTAAACCAGATAACATTTGTCAGCAGTCTTCTATTGCATAGCCTGATTACTTTGATGATCAATTATGTCCATACATTATTGTTTTGGCAAAGGCTTTGAATTCTGTTAATGGGCATTTTGGGCAATATACAGAAGTATATGTAAAGTATTTCTACATTTAATATGGAAATATACAATCAAAACAACGAAAGCTTCATTTACATTTCAAACTATGAGGAAATAATGATAAAATTAGAAAAAAAAATGCAATTCATGTTTGCGTTTCAATACTATTTTACACTGTCTTTATTGATATAATAATGTGTTACCTCTGCAGTAATTATTATGCATCTTGTTTTCTTATTTATGAGATTTACCGTGCAATGTTCACACAATTATATGTGTTTATGAAAAATATAATTAAGTAACTCGAAGTAATACATAACAAAAAAGTATTTGTAAACATACTCAAAAAGTTTTGATCTACTGAATAATGCAGCAGTCCACTCTTCATAATGCAGTAAGCTTGTCTGTAAAAGTCTATGGGATCAAACAAAGTGGGATCATGCTATCCTGGACACTGTACTACAGCAATAGCAATAAAAGCACACATTTGTAATTTGCTTTTCTCACAAGAGACGTACAACACAAGATAGAAGTAAAATAATACATTTTGCTTTAATTAGACATGAGTGAATCAATTCTGAAATCCGGAAAATCAAACTAAATTTTTTTTTAAATATAGATTTTACCAAATGCGAATTTCATGTGATTTAATTTGGAAGAATTGAGGAGAGTGAGTGAGAGAGAGAGACAAGAGGAGAGAGAGAAAGAAAGACATTAACAGGCAATCAGAGCGCATTCTATTTCAAAGTCAAATTTTTGAGAATCGTATGGTTGATTTGGCCAATTCTGACCTTAATCAAATTTTAAGAGATTCACTCATCTCTAATGATAATGCCATGTGCAGTGTGTTATTTGTGGATTTTGAGTCTTGTTTTAAATGCGTACAAGTATGATATCTCCCTGCTTGATCCGAGTAATGATTTCCTGGGAGTGGAAGCTGCATAACAGAAGGTCCTGGCTCTAAATATTTCATGTTGGATATCGGGTATGGACCTGGGTAAGGACAGTTCATTAATGCCTGTTGATCTGAGAGGATGACAATGAGTGTTGGGTGTTACTAATACTTTCAAGTAGCTGGGACATAAGTTGTTTATCATCAAGCACATTTTAAAAGCTATTCTTCATTTTATGGGCAGTTAATGAAGTGAATGAAGGATTTGTATTATGAGAGCATGTCATCTTTGTTTGGTTATTAACCTAACTGCAGCAAGTTAGACTAACTGAAGGAGGTGTATTGCTTTGTCTAGAAGACCTACGTATAGGACAACATAGTAGTCCAGCTGTAAGGTTTTGAAGGCTTGCACCAATGTTGATGACCTTCTGATGGAATGATAAGGTGTTTAATTTTTGCAAGGTTCCTTTGGTTAATGTATGAAAATTTAGTAAAGGCAGTTATCTGTTTCTCGGAACACAGTTCTTTACATTACACATATAATAAGGTGATAAGAACAAATCAGGCTGCTGTTGGTCATGAGCAGGCATAGTAGATTCCTACAAGCATAACAGGGAGCTCACAAACAGTGATGAGCGAACCCGTGTAAGTTTGGGTTTGCCGGGTTCGGCTGAACTTCAGGTCCTGTACTTGACCCCGAATCCGGACCCCATTAAAGTAAATGGGGACCCAAACTTCACTTTATTATTTTCTGTTATAACATGTTTATAATGGAAAATAATAGCATATCTGATTTTCATCTGATTTCATCCACTTAATCATGCATGTCATGCATGTCAGCCGATATCCTCTTCTTATGGTGGTGAGTGGTGAGTGTGGCGATGTCATTGCAGGTCCTGCTGAATGAAGATAGAAGGACCTGCGGTGACGTCACTGCGCTCACCATGTGGTGAGCGCGGTGATGTAATCACAGGTCTTTTTGCAGGTCCTGCAGAAAGAAGAAAGAAGAGGATACCGGCTGTGCGATCAAGTGGATAAGGTTTTTTTTTTAATTATTATTTTTAATCCCTCAATGGCCATTTTATTTAGCATTCTGTCTTAAGAATGGTATTATTTTCCGTTATAACCATGTTAGAACGGAAAATAATAAAATCACCCGAACACTGGTCCCAAACTTCAGTGAAGAAGTCCGGGTTCGGGTACCCGAAATCACAAAGTTTGGTACGTACTCAAACTTTGCAGTTCAGGTTCGCTCAACCCTACTCACAAACTAGAGATGTCAACAGGCATATCAGAAGTCTGTCAAGCTCTACACCATAGTCTCACCAATTCTTAACTCTAGCCTTGTTGTTGAGGTACATACCTTGATATAACTATAAGTTATACCTTATCACTAGGCCAAGAAAGAAATATCATGTGATTGTGGTGGCATATTTTCAACAATCACATAGTGTTCCTGTCCATGGCCCAGAGCAGCTTGTTCTCTGCTGCCCGCCAGCAGCGGGTCCAGCCACAAGGGTTACATATGGCTTCTGCAAGTCATAGCTTTCCCTTCTCTGTAGAAGCCTCCCAGCTTGTCTCTAGGGCATACATACACATGCTCCACAGCTCTTAAAGGGCCTGTATGCATGGAGAAATTTCCTCTATCCAGTGGTTTGACACCAGGTTATTTAAGGCATATTCCTCTAGGAGAGGATGCCTTAGTTTTATTGTTATTAGTTTACTAGTAACCAGTGAAGGTGTGCTGTTCTGTTTGTCTACCATGCACTTACCATGGCCTGTTTACCAACTCTGACTTTTTTATTTTAATTTCCCATATCTCTATCTAAGTAATGAAATATTGCACTTTTAACTTTGAACACTGAAGTAAACAACAGGCTTTCTATTCTGTGAAGATCATTTTGCATAGTCATCACACATAGGAGAACAATAAAAGGTATCACATCTATTATGAGTCTGGGGCAGATAACTTCAAATTCATCATTGATCATAGGTGATGCCATAGCTTGCTTCTTGCTTCTTCTCATCATAAGACTCTAAGTTCCTATGGTGCAGATGGTGCTGTAAAGCATCACTGTGAACTGCTGTTAGCAGATCAGAGCAGCAGCTCAAGAAAGATGGTTTTTCTTTAATCATGAACAGAAAATAGAATAAAATAATCTACAATCAGAAAATAAAATCAGATTTGAAAAAAATATATATTATATATGGTTTAAATTGTTAGGCCTCTTTCACGTTAGCAAAGTTCTCTGTTTGGATGCCATGTGTAAAAAAAATCACAGCATGTTTTATATTGTGCATTTTTCTGGCTCCATAGAAATAAATGAGGCTTGAGTGAAAAATGGAAGGCATCCGGATGCAGTGTGCTCTTTGCTGATGTTTGCTAGGAGATGTTGATTGGTTTTCTTCGGTTTTTCACGCAAGTGAAAAACGTATCAAAAACTGATTATATCCGCAGAGAAAAAACTGAAATATTGAACACAATGGCAGACCAAACTGATTAAACTTACATGCAAAGCCATCAGATTTTCCCAGAACAGAACCTGACTTTTGATTCGGGTAGGAATGATTCAGACATGTATCAAATAACAAGACTGATTTGGAAAAATAGGCCCAAATAGAATTTTAATAAATTCGCTCATCTCTAATTATGTCTCTCCTTTATAATTTTATTCCCTTTCAACCCACTTCTTTTTTAATTTGTTAAAAAACTGCAGAAATCTATGTGTAAAACCACTTTTAGAATGATTTCACACTACTTTTTCAAATAAAAAATGCATTTTTTTTAGTCCGCATTTAGTCTGGAGCAGAAATGGGGTGTCCAAAACTTACATGCGGGCCAATAGGAAATTATAAACTGCCCTACAAATAATGCATCTAAGACAGTTTCTTGGTATTTTTGGTCCCTTAGCTTTTTTTTTTTTTTTTTTATAAATCACAGCTTGATTTAGGTGTGTCATTTTTCAAGAGATGACACATGGAGGGCAGTAAACAGGCACACAGAACGAAGACTTAACACGGACATTGTCACAGATAAAAAATGAACATAGTTGAGTGAATAAGACCTAATGAGAACAAAATGTATGATAACATTGATTCTACCTAAAAAAAGATAGATGCTTTCTAAGGCATTTAAATGATTAAAAATATAACTATTAGATTATTTGATGAGTCAGCTGAGCATTTAAAATAAGCTGTTGACACATACAAAGAATATCATGGCATTGAGAGGCTTTTATGAAAGTACTTCCACAGTACATGTAATGGTCGAGGCAACACTAACTATTGTTAGACTGTAAGGCTAAGGTCGCTGACTAAAATCATATACGGTAATTTCTGATTTCAGAAACAAATGGTCATGTCCTAGCAACTGATGTAATGTGTTGCTTTTAGTGATAAGGGCAGGAATAACTCAGAGGGCAGGAATAACTGCAGAATTGTTATTACATGTGGAATGCAAGACGTTGCAGACATGTCAGGAGAGGTGCAGATCATCATTCAATAACAGTCATCTAAATCACATAGGAAATTACATAAGGACTTTTTCTTTCTGATAACTACAACTTGCAGAGCATCAACAATAGTGATTGGAGAGAGCTGAAACTCAATGTAGCCCAGCGACAGCCCCGAAAACTGAAAAATCTGGAGAAAATCTGTATGAAGGAGTGGGCCAAAATCCCTGCTGCAGTGTGTGCATACTTGGTTAAGAACTACAGGAAACATCTGACCTCTGCAATTGCAAACAAAGGTTTCTGTACCAAATATTACGTTCTGTTTTTTCTATTGTATCAAATACTTATTTCATGCAATAAAATGCAAATTAATTATTCCATCTCTCACAGTTGAAGTGTACCTAAGATAAAAATTACAGACCTCTCCATTCTTTGTAGGTGGGAAAAATTGCAAAATCGCCAGTGTATCAAATGCTTAATTTCCCCACTGTACATATTTTAATCTCTGTACACAAAGCATTTAGTAATATTTTAATTGGATACTGTTTGCAAAATAATGTAGCAGATGATATTAGAATATTAGACTGATCACTACTGAACTGAAGGCTTAGTTAGGAGCGTATCTGCAAACTCTGTCTAATCTTGCAGAATTCTTCCTCTTAAAGTGGTTATTCAATTTCACAAACAGCCCCCCAATGTGCCGGGCCCCTCAGAGGGAATATACTTACCCTACTCCCTGCGCCGCTCCTGGTCCCTGCGCCGTTGCTGCTGCTTCTCTCTATACACGGAAGAAAACATCCGGTGTTGAGGGAGAGCAGCCAATGGCAGGCGGGGATGGGGACGAGCCTCCCTAGTGTCACCCCCGATGCTAGGTAGGCTCGTCTCTGTCGCCGCCTGCTATTGGCTGCTCCCCCCCCACACTGAATGTTTTCATCCGTGTACAGGGAGAAGCAGCAGCAGTGGTTCGTAGACCACTAGCGGCGCAGGGAGCAGGGATCAAGGTAAGTATAATCCCTCTGAGAGGGTTGTTTGTGAAATGGTATAGCCCCTTTAAAACAATGTTCACAACAGTACCTGATAGCCCCTATTATATGTCAGTGGGGGGTCCACAGAGCATTTGTGTTTTCTGTCTTATTACAGATCTAGCACTTTATCTTGGAGTTTGTTATACATGGAAACCAGAGCACAGAGCCTAAATAGAAGTTATTTGGCCTTCTTCAAGTAATTTTCACTTTAGCACAGGCATAACCACTTAGATATCTGTGCTTCAACTTTATGGTATTAAATCCCAAACCTATTCTGTACTGATGAGAAGTTAAAATTCTGACACAGTGATGTCTACAGATTAGGTTTGTCTGATAACCCAAGTCATGCTTCAGAGCAGTTAAAGGGTTCATGCAATTTCTTACAGGTTAGAAACGTAAAGGTACCACTAGAGAGTATTTTTTATACATCTGAATTAAAGTTATTTGCTTTTGAATTGTATACAGATATTATTCAACAGTGTGATTTTGGCCTGTTATTACATCTATAAATTAAAGGGGTTGTCGTCAGAATAGGTCATCAATATCTGATCGGCGGGGGTCTCACTCCTGGTATCCCGCTGTATCATTCACGAATTCATGAAGTAAATGGAGCGAGTACTTGCAATTACACTACGCCACCGCTCCACATGAGATGAGGTATAGTGTGAAGATAAAGAAGTGGTGCTCACATGAAGCACCACATCCTGGTCTCACAGCTAATTGGAGAGGGTGTCGGATGTTGGACCTTCACAGATTATATATTGATGACCTATCCTGACAATTGGTCATCAATATTAATGGCTGGAGCACCCCCTATAAGTATAAAGAGGGTGATGTATTCTTTTTATTTTATTTTTATTTTTTCTTTATTTTTTTTAATCTATGTTACACTTTGTATCCCTTCATAGTGTCATACAAGACCTTTGAAACCATTTTTATTTAATTAAATTTTTTCTTTTATTTCTGATATCTTCTGTAACTATGGCTGACAAACTGGCCCCAGTTACACGGGGAAATGCAGCCTTTGGCACCTCACTGGAATGTCTCCGATATCCAGTATCCCTTTCCTGCAGCTACATGATCCCCTTGTATCTGCAGACTCTACCAGGGTGTTTTCAAGCATTCTTGCAGAGTTCCACATGGATCCATGGGAGGATTAGCACCTTCCAGCAGTTCAGAACTGGTTAATTGGCTTCCTATAAAATTGCACCTAGTGGATGTGTCTACAACAGTGATGTAGATTGTGAGACGCTTCTGGAATAGGGACTTATATGAAAGGTGGCAATCTCTATGCAGCATTTCAGAAGATAGCGGCACTATAAAAGCAACAGGAAATAAATCAACTCCTTAATGACAAGCCAATTTTTGTTTTTGACCTTGTTTTTTCCTTCCTGCCTTCCAAGAGCCATAACTGTTTTAAGTTTCTGTTCTTATGGTCGAGGACATATTTTCAGTGGGACAAGTTGTATTTTTAATGGCTCCATTTAATTTACCATATATTGCATTGAAAAATAAAGTTAAACATGACATAATGCCTATATTATGAGGATCAATATAATTACAGCGTTACCAAATTTATATAGTCTTTATTATGTTTTACTGCTTGAAAAAAATAAAAACCTTTGGAAAAAAATATTTTCGTTTGCCATATTATGACAGCCATAACTCCTTTATATTTCTATATACAGAGCCTTTTTAGGGCTTGTGGAATGAACTGTAGTTTTTCTTGGTACCATTTTACGGTACATGACTTTAATCACTTTTTGTTCTATTTTTAAGGGGGAGACAAGCTGATTAAAAATCATCAAATTGGCCACTTTTATTTTTTTCATTACCCCATTCAGTGTGAATGATAGACAAGATGATACCAGTTATGGACATTTCATTGTTATTATTTATATCTAAATTTGAGGTGATTTAAACTTTTATTATTTTTAAAAACATTTTTATTTCTATATATTTTTTTGCTCTACTTTTAAGTCTTCTTAGGGGACTTTAGCATTCAATCCTCTGATGGCTTACATGCTATAATAGGAAAAATGCAAATCACAGCCCAGTTGCAAATCACGTAGGATTTTATTTGTAGACGTGCGGCTAATACATGCGTGCGAACGTTTTCGGTCTATTTGGCCTTCATCAGGCACTCTGCCGCCTTTGTGGATAGGAATAGATGGGAGAGATTTATGGAGAAAAGGGCTGGGCTGTGATTTGCATTTTTCCTGTGAATGGGAGTGGGAATCCGATCCACAGCCCAATAAAAACAGAACAGCAGGATTATACAAAGCTTTGAATAGTTACATGCTATAATAGTTTGCTACTGGTAAAGTTTACCATTATCATGTGTTATCAATGGCTGGCCAAACTCAGACAATGATGGTATATTGCTTGGATGTGCCATAAATGTAAGGTGCAGGTCTCACCTTTGTCAGATAGGTTTGAGTCCCACACCTACACGTATTTCCAGAATTGGTCCCCCGAAGTGAACAGAAAGCAGTCAGGCATTTGCAGCCATGCTTCTTTCACCACAATGGGTCTTTCCAAAACAGCCAAGCATATTCGCTCAGCTATTGTTAAAACGCCCATAGTGCTGAATAGAGAGCATGCGGTGCATGTGCAGTGTGTTTTCCTTGACTTCAGGGGTCCCATTCCGGAGATATGAGCAAGCGGTATGACTTGTACCTATTTGACATTGATTGAATATCCTAGTGATATGTCACCATGGCTATAGATCACTCAAACACAACAATAGCTGATCTCAGGGAGACCAGCTACAAAAAACACTGCAGAGCCTCACTTAAGAGTCTCAACACAGCAATCCGAAGTGCAAAGTTCCCTGGGAAACAGGAATATGCAAAATAAATGTGGAGCCCCAGTTATGGGTCTACAACACAATAAAAGCCAGATATCCCTCAAAGGAAGGAAAACCAAGCAAAGGGGTGTCTCCATTACAGAGATCACCAAATCCACCATATTAAGTGGCCCCTATGTCAAGATCCCGCTTTTTTACAAGCTTTAAGGATGTGACAGGGAAAACCTAAGCTAGGTATCCATCCACAGACAGCTGTTTCGGGGTGTTGCCCCTCATCAGTGTGGAGTAGGATTCTGGCTAATAGCTGGTCTCCCTGAGATCAGCTATTGTTGTGTTTGAGTAGTCTCCGAGGCATTGCTCCCGGTTAGCCAGAATCCTACTCCACACTGATGAGGGCAACACCCCGAAACAGCTGTCTGTGGATGGATACCTAGCTTAGGTTTTCCCTGTCACATCCTTAAAGCTTGTAAAAAGCGGGATCTTGACATAGGGGCCACTTAATATTGTGGATTTGGTGATCTCTGTAATGGAGACACCCCTTTGCTTGGTTTTCCTTCCTTTGAGGGATATCTGGCTTTCATTGTGTTGTAGACCCATAACTGGGGCTCCACATTTATTTTGCATATTCCTGTTTCCCAGGGAACTTTGCACTTCGGATTGCTGTGTTGAGACTCTTAAGTGAGGCTCTGCAGTGTTTTTTGTAGCTGGTCTCCTGAGATCAGCTATTGTTGTGTTTGAGTAGTCTCCGAGGCATTGCTCCCGGTTAGCCAGAATCCTACTCCACACTGATGAGGGGCAACACCCCGAAACAGCTGTCTGTGGATGGATACCTAGCTTAGGTTTTCCCTGTCACATCCTTAAAGCTTGTAAAAAAGCGGGCTCTTGACATAGGGGCCACTTAATATGGTGGATTTGGTGATCTCTGTAATGGAGACACCCCTTTGCTTGGTTTTCCTTCCTTTGAGGGATATCTGGCTTTCATTGTGTTGTAGACCCATAACTGGGGCTCCACATTTATTTTGCATATTCCTGTTTCCCAGGGAACTTTGCACTTTGGATTGCTGTGTTGAGACTCTTAAGTGAGGCTCTGCAGTGTTTTTTGTAGCTGGTCTCCCTGATATCAGCTATTGTTGTGTTTGAGTAGTCTCCGAGGCATTGCTCCCGGTTAGCCAGAATCCTACTCCACACTGATGAGGGGCAACACCCCGAAACAGCTGTCTGTGGATGGATACCTAGCTTAGGTTTTCCCTGTCACATCCTTAAAGCTTGTAAAAAAGCGGGATCTTGACATAGGGGCCACTTAATATGGTGGATTTGGTGATCTCTGTAATGGAGACACCCCTTTGCTTGGTTTTCCTTCCTTTGAGGGATATCTGGCTTTCATTGTGTTGTAGACCCATAACTGGGGCTCCACATTTATTTTGCATGGCTATAGATGAGAATACTTCTTTTGGAGCTTAGAGTTTCTTATAATAAACATTAGTTTGGCAAATGTCTAGATGTATAACCATTCAAGACACCCAACTTACTCATATGACAAAAGTATGAACCATGCAAAATAACAAAAACAAAAAAAACATGCAGTTCATAGTTTTAGCAAACTCCAATGAAAAATTCCAAGGGAGAAATTGTCTTTGTAACTGCTAACATTTCTGAAAAAGCAGTAGCTTTCTACATGCAAACATGACAACATTCATTCAGTTCTAGAAATAGAAAAATATGAATAGACAGCTTTGGGTTTTACCATTTTACTGCTTTAAAATGTAATTTCTAACAAAAAGTTGAATAATGCATTTGGGCATATCCTCTGCTTTATGGATAAGAATCTTGTCCAGAAATATGATTCTGTAAAAGAATACACATAAAAACTCTAATTGCAATGACTAGTTTCCATAGCTTTATGAATACTTCTAACATATGCCAGAAAGTTAGTAGGAATTTTTCTCTGTAGAGCCAGTTATATTAAAAAAGAACTTGATAGTTCAGACACTCCAGAGACCTCCTAGGACTGTGGTCAGGTATACTGTACAGTATGAGTGCAGGAATTCCCTCAAGATAAAGTATCAACCTGAAAAGAGCTACATGGTTAAGACTGGTGAATTCTGCTTCGGCTGACAATAAACATTCATCTGGAACTGCAAGTTCACTCAACCAGCACCTTCATTGAAAAGCTGAGGCGGCCACAGTCATGGAAAATATATAAAACCAATGCTTTAAGAAAATCAAGTGGACAAGTTACTGTTCCTTTGGTCTTTTTTTCCTTCTTTTTTTCCTTCTCATATTTTGTTTCTGCTGATCTCTTTCCTCTTTTTACTGACTAATGCTGCCTACATGTGATGTGTCCCAGCATGCAGGATCTGCATACTGCTTACCAGGAATTGCTGCGTTACACCTGCAGTAACTTGTACAATGGCTACCCAACAGGTACAGGTCCTGCCTGACAATTAGTAGTATGGATCCAGCTGCCTGGCTGCATTGTGTGACTGGTCTTACTATTTCCAGTTTTGTTCCTTTCTCTATAATTAACAGTCTTCCTTTTTCTATCTCCATTCTTATTCTATACTCAGTTTCTATATCTCTGTCTGAAAATTGGGTACTCCATGCGAAAATATTCATTGGTTAGTAGTTTTACTGACTGTAATATACTTTATTCAAAGTATCTATGAAGTCCTGTTCACTATTTCAGAATGTTGGTCACGTGATCCTGTCCATAGCAGTAGAAGCTCCATCAATAGCTCTTCTGATATGGAGTGTGTCATCAGCATCCTAATTTCTATGGCTTGTCTTTAATCATTCCCAGTATTCAGCCCCAAGCACTGCCCGTTCTCTAAAGGAGCAGACAAGTATTCTTGACTTTGCCGGTCTTCCCAGGAGGGAAGGGGGTTTGCCAAAAACCTCCCAAGAGGAGGGCAAAACGAATTTATCTCAGAGAAAGTAAGGAACAGCAATCCCTTTGTTTGTAGCTAAAGGGAACCTGTCATCAACTTTATGCTGTCCATACTAACGGCAGTATAAAGATGAGACAGGTGAGTTGATTTCAGCGGTCTGTCATTTAAAAGTTAAAAGTAAATGGTTGCCGAGAACCAGCATTACAATTATTACAGACTGGGCATGGAAAAGAGTCAACGCCACCTGAGAAGAGTCATGGTTATTCTTAAATTCCTGCTTTTAACTCATGAGTGATACACCGCTGAAATCAGCATTTCTGTCACTGTTTTATGCTGCCCTAAGTAAGGTCAGCATAAAGTTAATGGCAGTTTCCCTTTAGTGCTGCAACACTGTATCAAACAGGATGGTTCACTATCGATTATAGAGTAAAGAAATTGTATAGCAGACAACAGCATCTTTGTTGCGATTGTGCTACTTATTTTGGAAAAACAAAAATCAATTCTACCATCAATAGATAAATATTCTATGGGTCCATATGATTACAGTAATACCAAATATGTGTAGTATCTGGATCTAATGTAGTTTTTCCACAACATTAGCATAATCTAGCAGGAAAGTAGTCATAAAGAGAAACATTATACTGTATAATCCTTGAGCAGTTGTACATTTGCTGCACATGTATTTTTAAGTTTAAAAGTATAACATGTTTAACATGATCTAAAAATGTGTGATAAGCAATGACAAAATTTGTCTTCATCATCAAGAAACATTTTCAGGGATTTCTAATACAAGCTTGGATACAGATCTTCCTGGATGCCTCACTTGTGAAATTTCAAGGATAATGGCAGGGAACAAGGTGTCAAAGAAATGTTAGACACTGCTGTTTACATGAAGCAATCATCATTTCTGTATGAAGTTTTGATTAATTTACTATTTAAATCAAATTTTCATGCTGAACATAATTTAAAGATTTTTAAAAAAAATCCTAAAATCACATTGACCACTGAGTCTTATAATAGGCTCACTTTTCGTGTTCTGCAAAGATCACTTTTCAGTAGCCATCTCATTATAATCAGAAGCTGGATTGCAATGAAATGTAACACATGATCGATCACTCACAATAGGTTATGATCTTCCCCCTCCCTGCACAATGAGCTCTGCTCAGATCACAGAGCATGCCTAGAATAACTCTATAGCCCATATGGGTGCTATAAAGCATATTTCTAAATGCTGTTCACAGCAGCTCGGAGAAGAGGGCTACAGAAAATAGAATAAAAAAATCTACAGAAATGGAGAACAGTTTAGAAAATAAAATAACACATATTAACATTTGGATTGATTAGCAAAAAATATAGGTGATACATTTCCATAAATCTCAAATCTATTTTATCTGCTTTTACTATCCACCAAAATGTGTTTGTTATGCGTTAGCAGCCATATTATGACGAGAGGCTGACAGCACTGGAATTACAGAGGGGAAGTAAAATGTATTTCCTTATGATATATAGTTTATTTTTCACATCTACATAGAGTTGCAATGATATCTTCTGTACACCATAACATTAGCAAGCTTTACTACAAGCTTTCTGCTATAGCTTTACTTTTACTTTAACACATGCAGTAGCATAAGAAGGTAATACAGAATGTCATGGCATTTCAATTCTACCTGACACAAAGGCATGTTTTTTTATCCATGTCATTTTAAAGAAGAAAATGCAAAATTCATACCACCATTGATGTACAGTTTCATCCCCAGGATCACCAAACCAAAGGTTCTGAGTCATTGAGTTGCTGAATGCATGGTACCAGTCTGTAAAGATAAACATATAGAGTTATAGTTCCTTTGTGCGATATATACAGCATAATGCAATTTTTATTTTACATACTATTAGCTTGTGTTACTGTATCATATGCAATATAAATTGACTTTCTATAAGCTACTTTAGACTTAGATCTCATACCAGACTTCTAGGAGTTGATCAGTAGTTGGTTGGGTGATGGTGGATTGACCAGATTGTACTCAGAATAACAATCAAGTAGTGTCTTCATGGTCCTCTAGGTAGTGCTGATCTGCCTTTATCTAATAGAACCTCATTTGCACTTACTAAAGCCCATTATTATTGACTCTATCCATGCAATATTCTTCTGTTGTACATTATCTCTTTATTTTTTCCAGTTCATCCTTCCTTGCCAAACTTATATTTCACCTAAAATGTTGCCTTTGGTGATGAGCGAATTTCTCAAAAATTCCATTCAAAAGGTTCACCGAATTTCGCAAAAAGATTCAATTCGATCCAAATTTATTCATGACGAATCACATTAAAAACATCTATTCCTTCTCTTGGTTGCAGAGACGCATTCAACATTAACAATGGTCCTACTGAATAATACTTGTACCAGCCAATTTGGACATAGCAAACGGTCCTTAGAGATTAGGGTACTATCTATAATGGACTAGTTGTGTTAGCTAATAGGGAGATGGTCTAGCATCCTTGGGTGGTATATGTAACTATATGGTGCACCCTGTTCATCCAGGTAAATATAGACAGGCATACCTTATCCTGTCCTGGATCGGCAGCCGTAGTGCACATTAAGGATCTAGAAGTAGTATTGGGTGGAGTCCTCACGCACCTATATAACTGCCTGCATCCATTACACATCACTTGTGGTAAGTGGGTCCACACATACAGTTGTGTTCAAAATTATTCAACCCCCACTGAAATTGAGTGTTTTGGACAGTTTGACATTGATTTTGATCATTTAAGTCATCTTGTTTACAATTAAATCAAAGAGGCACTTGTAAGTCAGACCACAAATGTATTTTCTGTGCTCACATCATTATCAGTTTTATTCAACCCCCAAGTGACATTCAATCTTAGTACTTAGTACAACATCCTTTTCCAGTTATAACAGCTTTTAAACGTGAAGCATAGCTTGACACAAGTGTCTTGCAGCGATCTACGGGTATCTTCGCCCATTCTTCATGGGCAAAAGCCTCCAGTTCAGTCACATTCTTAGGCTTGCGCACTGCAACTGCTTTCTTTAAGTCCCACCAGAGGTTCTCAATCGGATTTAGGTCTGGTGACTGCGATGGCCACTTCAAAATGTTCCAGCCTTTAATCTGCAACCGTACTGTAATGGACTTAGAGATATGCTTGGGATCATTGTCCTGTTGAAAGGTCCAACATCTCCCAAGCCTCAGGTTTGTGACGGACTGCATCACATTTTCATCCAATATCTCCTGGTACTGAAGAGAATTCATGGTACCTTGCACACGCTGAAGCTTCCCTGTACCTGTAGAAGCAAAACAGCCCCAAAGCATGATTTACCCCCCGCCATGCTTCACAGTAGGCAAGGTGTTCTTTTCTTCATAGGCCTTGTTTTTCCTCCTCCAAACATAGAGTTGATCCATGGGCCCAAACAGTTCTAATTTTGTTTCATCAGTCCACAGAACACTATCCCAAAACTTTTGTGGTTTGTCCACATGACTTTTGGCATACTGCAGTCGACTCTTCTTATTCTTTGGAGACAGCAAGGGGGTGCGCCTGGGAGTTCTGGGATGGAGGCCTTCATTACGCAGTGTGCGCCTTATTGTCTGAACTGAAACTTCAGTACCCGCATCTGACAAATCTTTTTTCAGTTCCTCAGCAGTCACACGGGGACTTTTCTCCACTTTGCGCTTCAGGTAGCGCACAGCAGTCGAAGTCAGCATCTTCTTTCTGCCACGACCAGGTAGCGTTTCAACAGTGCCCTTTGCCTTGAATTTGCGAATGATGCTTCTTATGGTGTCTCTTGGTATGTTTAACATCTTTGCAATCTTCTTATAGCCATTGCCCTTCCTGTGAACAGAAATCACCTCTTCTCTTGTCTTCCTGGACCATTCTTTTGACTTCACCATGTTTGTAAACACACCAGTAAATGTCTAGAAGGAGCTGAGTATCACAGTCATTTTACATCTGCCTAATTGGTGCTTATTATGCTTGATTGCTGCTCCTTGACATCCACAGGTGTTTTCAATACCTGATCGAAAACACTTGAATGAACCTCTGTTCTTAAGAGTGGTCGTCTTTAAGGGGTTGAATAATTGTGTCAATGAAGAAATCACAAAAAAAACATTTAATACTGTATTACAAAAACAATTGATGTCATTTTAGTTGCATTTGGTTCTTTAAAAAGTCCTTGTAAGATTTCATTCTGAACACAATTACAAATGTACACTAAATTCCCTAAAACCCTTTACAGCATTGGGGGTTGAATAATTTTGAACACAACTGTATATAAGGTTGGAGCTTGGTGGGCGATTGTTGATTTTTCTCCCAAGAGACTATTGCTGATGTTGAATGGGATAACAGAGTTATTCAGTACCCCTCAGCATACAACTTCCCACAATCTGTCTGTCTCTGCAACCAAGAGAAGGAATAGCCCTATTTTATTGAAGCTTTTCTAATAAAGATGTTTTGTTTTGTATTAAATGTCTATTTAGGCAGTGAGATATTTTGAGTTCTGGTACGGTATACTTACCCACTTGTGTTTCTCTGTGAGCTCAGACTGAAAATTCACCCCAAAAGCAAGGATGAATTAACGTACTTTTATATATTTAAAATTAGCACACCCCAAAACTGGTTGTGTCAGACTGCACTTTCAACCCAATAAAAGATGCTGGGATTACTGCAATTACTCTTTAAAACAACCTAAAATCTGCAGTAATAGATAATTTTTAGTAACCCCAATTGGTGCAGCCACGGAATAGCTCCTATTCCCAGGCATTACACCCCCCTATTGGTCCCTGTTCTCCTTTTATAGTGTAGATAATGCCTCCCTATCCTTTCCCTACACTATGAATAATCTTTCCCTGAAGTGCTTTTTAATAGATTCTTTCATAATCACTGTCCCTAGTGCCTCTGAGGTCTCTCCCTGCACTAAGTTTACTGTAAAATGGCTGAGACCAAGCAGGCTGAGACTTTTTATAGGGCTCTGACATCACAGGGGCTGGCTATCTGCTAATTGGCTGTCTGCATGGCATTATGGGTGCTCCCTCATTCCCGGGCTTCTTACTTTTACTTTGTAACATGCAGCAGCCATTTTATTTTTATTTATTTTTAATTGTATTTATCAAAGAATAAATATTTTATAACATTTTTCCTACAAATACATTATTTATAATTTTTTCCCATTAATCCTCTACACCAAAAATAGCTAATCAAGCCCCATCCACCCACCGCTTGCGATGCATCCCCTAGTGCCCTCCATCTGTAAGATCAGGGGAAATCACTAATGGGGCAGAGAGTGGAAGCCTGAGAACTCCATCCTCCCCATACCTTCCCCCAACTCTCTTCGCAATTCCTTTGTCTATACAGAACTCTTACCTTTATTGACCAAATTTAACCATTCATAAACAGTGGGAGTATTGGGAGAGAACCAGACTCGTGAAATTAAAAGTCTAGCCAAAAATGCTATTTTAATCAATAGGATTTTTTTATATCTATAACAATCAACCAGGGAAAAATAGCCCAAAATCCAACATTCTAACATATATGGGATCACTAATTTAAGTTTTTGGGAAATCAATTTGGCTATTATCTCACAATATCCTGTTAGTTGCGTGCAAGACCAGAACATATGTAAATGATCTTCCCCTAACAATTACATCTTGAACACTTAGAGCTACTTCTCCACCCAAATCTATTAAGCCAGACTGGTGAAATGTGTATTCTATGTAAAATATTAAACTGAACCATAACGTGGTTAAAATTATAAGATACTAACCGAAGATTTGTCATTATATTCCACCATATGGCTGAACCGTTGAATCACAATACCACGCCCTTTGACCGGGGGAAATAAATCCCTTAACCTCTTAAGGACGCAGGGCGTACATGTACGCCCTAGCGTCCTGGTACTTAAGGACATGTACGCCCTGAGAAGTTCCGATCACCGCAGCGCTGCGGGTGGTGATCGGAACAGGATGCCTGCTGAAATCATTCAGCAGTCATCCTGTGACAATGCCGAGGGGGGTCCTGTGACCCCCCCCCCGTGTCGGCGATCGCAACAAACCGCAGGTCAATTCAGACCTGCGGTTTGCTGCGCTATCTGTAGTCTCTGCCCCGAAGTGTAATTTTTAACCCCCCCCCTGCACCCCGCCATCTTAGTGTCCCCCCGGGAGGTGCAGGGGGGGGGGATTGCGGGCGGTGCTGCGGGTGGGCGGCGCGGGAGGCGGGCGGTGCGGCAATTGCGATCCCCCGCCCGCCTCCTTTCAATCCATTTCCCTGGTGTCTACTGGGTATAGCAGGGGGTCAGCACATTGCTGACCCCCTGCTATAAACTGCTGACATCTGTGCTGCAGATGTCAGCAGTTTAACCCCTTCTATACCGCGGTCCGTACGGATCGCGGTATAGAAGGTGTTAACATGGAGGGAGCTCCCTCCCTCTCCCATCGGGGCTGCCGTACCTTTGCAGCCCCCGACGGGATAGGATGGTAGAGGGAGGGAGCTCACCTCTCTTCCCATCACCCGCTGCTCTGTAATGGCAGCGGGTGATGGTTACCATGGCAGCAGGACGATTTCAGAAGCATCCTGCTTGCCATGGTATAGTAACTCTGGTCAGACTTCTGCTAAAGGCAGAAGTCTGACCAGACTGTGAAAAGTAAAAAAATACAGTGCAGTACACTATACAGTGTACTGTTCTGTATTATATAGACACCAGATCCACTGGATCTACAAGAACCAAGTGGGTCTGGGTCAAAAAAATGTCAAAAAAGTGAAAAAAAATGTAAAAATAAGAAAAATACATATCACTGAATAAAAATTAAAAAAAACAAATAAACTACACATATTAGGTATCGTCGCGTCCGTAAAAATCTCCTCTATAAAAATATCATGTGACCTAACCCCTCACGCAAATACCGTAAAAAAAAAACACAAAAAAATGGTGTAAAAAAGCCATTTTTTGTCACCTTGCATCACAAAAAGTGTAATACCAAGTGATCAAAAAGGTGTATGCCTCCCAAAATAGTACCAATAAAACCGCCATCTCATCCCAAAAAAAATGAGTCCTTATATAGGACAATCGCCCAAAAAAATAAAAAAATATGGCTCTCAGACTATGGAGACACTAAAACATAATTTTTTTTTTTCTAAAATGCTATTATTGTGTTAAAGTAAAATAAATAAATAAATAAAACATATTATGTATCGCCACGTCCGTAAAAACCTGCTCTATAAAAATATCACATTATCTAAACCCTTAGGTAAATACTGTTAAAAAAATAAAATAAAAACAATGTAAAAAAAAAACATTTTTGTCACCTCACATCTCAAACTGTAATAGCAAGCGATCAAAAGTTATATGCACCCAAAAATAGTGCCAATCAAACCGTCATCTCATCCCGCAAAAAATGATACCCCACATAGGACAATCACCCCCCCAAAAAAAAAAAATAGGGCTCTTAGACTATGGAGACACTAAAACATGATTTGTTTTGTTTTAAAAAATGATAATATTGTGTAAAACTTAAATAAATAAATAAAAAGTATAGATATTTGGTATCGGCGCGTCCGTCGCAACCTGCTCTATAAAAATAACACATGACCAAAACCCTCAGGTGAACACAACAAAAAAAATTAAAAATACGTCAAGAGCCATTTTTGTCACCTTACATCACAAAAAGTGTAATAGCAGGCGACCAAAATGTCATATGCACCCCAAGATAGTTCCAATCAAACCGCCATCTCATCCCGCAAAAAATGAGCCTCTACATAAGACAGGCGCCCAAAAAATAAAAAAAATATATGGCTTTCAGAATGTGAAGACACTAAAAAAATCATTTTTTTCAAAAATGCTGTATTATGAAAAACTGAAACAAACCCCCCCAAAAAGTTGCCATATTTGGTATTGCCGTGTCCGTAGCAACCTTCTCTATAGAAATAGCACACAATCTAACCTATCAGTTCAACGATGTAAATAACAAAAAATAAAAACGGTCCGAAAATAGCTATTTTTTTGCAAATTTTCCATTTTAATCAATTTTTCCAGTAAAAAAACAAGGTTTAACAGCCAAACAAAACTCAATATATATTGCCCCGATTCTCTAGTTTGCAGAAACACCCCATATGTGGTCGTAAACTGCTGTATGGCCAAACGGCAGGGCGTAGAAGGAAGGGAACGCCATATGGTTTTTGGAAGGCAGATTTTGCTGGACTAGTTATTTGACACCATGTCCCATTTGAAGCTCCCCTGATGCACCCCTAGAGTAGAAACTCCAAAAAAGTGACCCCATTTTGGAAAGTACGGGATAAGGTGGCAGTTTTGTTTGTATTATTTTAGGGTAAATATGATTTTTGGTTGCTCTATATTACACTTTTTTTGAGGCAAGGTAACAAAAAATAGAAATTCCGAAATTTCATCTCCATTTGCTAATAACTCTTGTGGAACACCTAAAGGGTTAACAACGTTTGTAAAATCAGTTTTGAATACCTTGAGGGGTGTAGTTTCTTAGATGGAGTCACTTTTTTGGAGATTCTACTCTAGGGGTGCATCTGGGGGCTTCAAATGGGACATGGTGTCAAAAATCCAGTCCAGCAAAATCCGCCTTCCAAAAACCATATGGCGTTCCCTTACTTCTGTGCCCTGCCGTTTGGCCATACAGCAGTTTACGCCCACATATGGTGTGTTTCTGAAAATTACAGAATCGGGGCAATAAAAATTGAGTTTTTTTTGGCTGTTAACCCTTGCTTTGTTACTGGAAAAAATGGATTCAAACAGAAAATTTTCCAAAAAATCGAAATTCTGAAATTTTATCTCCATTTGCCATTAACTCTTGTGGAAAACCTAAAGGGTTAATGATGTTTGTAAAATCAGTTTTGAATACCTTGAGGGGTGTAGTTTCTAGAATGGGGTCATTTTTGGATGGTTTCTATTATGTAAGCCTCACAAAGTGACTTCAGACCTGAACTGGTCCCTAAAAAGTGGGTTTTTGAAAATTTCGGAAAAATTTCAAGATTTGCTTCTAAACTTCTAAGCCTTGTAACGTCCCCAAAAAATAAAATTGCATTCCCAAAATGATCGATACATGAAGTAGACATATGGGGAATGTAAATCAATAACTTTTTTGGGCGGTATTACTATGTATTATAGAAGTAGAGAAATTGAAACTTGGAAAATTGCTAATTTTTCCAAATTTTTGGTAAATTTGATATTTTTTTTATAAATAAAAATGAAATTTTTCGACTTAATTTTACCAGTGTCATGAAGTACAATATGTGACAAAAAAACAATCTCAGAATGGCCTGAATAAGAAAAAGCGTTTTAAAGTTATCACCACATAAAGAGACAGTGGTCAGATTTGCAAAAAACTGGCCAAGTCCTTTAGGTGAAATAGGGCTGAGTCCTTAAGGGGTTAAATAGAGTATCTCCAAACAGTTTATAAATATTCGAAATTCTTAGATTGTGACCCACATTTCCCAATAGTTCATTTAACGGTGCGTAGGTATTTATCTGTAATAATACTTTCAGTTTTTTACTAGTGAGTGCTGAACGGAGTTGTAAATACCGAAACCAAAATAAATTCAATGTGTGTACTCTTTGTGTAAACTGCAAAAATGAAAGTATTTCTCTATTTTCCACTACTTATGAAACATAAAAAACATAGTTTTTTTGGTAAAATTTTCCTGCGCTAAATCCTCCAATTCAGGTAAAAAATAATTGTGCCATAAAGGTGCAAAATATAGTGATCCTTTTATTCCAAACCACGCTCTAATAGTGCTCTATGATTTAGAAAATAGCCTCCTATTTTCCTTATAATCCTTTTGGAATCTAATTAGTGACCCGGACTCCATTGAGCACACAACACCATAAATTACCAAAAAATGTAACTTTATTCAATTTGAAAATAGACAAAAATAGTAAAATATACCATAGGACTGGTAATAGCACCACTATGACACAGATGAGGAAGAAAAAATAGGAGAGGACCGCAGGGTCAACACCTGGAGGGTACATACACAGTGTGCATGAATAACAAAGAAATGACACTTCAAAAGCTTGTAAAGAAAAGAAGTAGCCCGAGGACGAAGTCCTCTATGAAGGCAAAGCAAGCAGTTAAAGAGTAACGCAAAGAAGTATACCCTCCACAAGTGTGTCGATCCTGCGGTCGCCTCCTCCCAACGTTGTTTCGCCTAGACTGGCTTCTTCCGTGGATAAGTCAAAATGTAAAACTCCCTCCCTAAATAGGGCTTGAAATCATGCTGGAATCAATCACAGGTGGGATTGGGGGATCAAATGGCCATTTCTTAGCCCCCTTCCTTCTTACCATACTCCTTTTTTAGATTTGCTATATTACTAAACAGAATTCCCCTCATAAAGGCTTTAAATGTGTCCCATACTAGTTGTAATATTGCTGTATTGTAGTTTCTATCCCAGATTTCTAGAATCTTATAACTCAATGAGACATGATTATCCATTATTGAGATCCAGTGGGAGTTTAATCTAAATGGGGGCCTATCTTTATACTTATTGCCCTGCATAGTTAGTTCCAGAACAAGCGGGACATGATCTGATATCGATATAGTCTCATATTTCATCGATTTAATATATCTAACATAGTTTTTATTTATCAGGGCCATTTTAGAAAAAATGTGATTCATTAACACAAACCATGAGGAAATTTAACTTCGGGACGATTAAAAAGTTTCCTGAAATTCAGATCGAATTCCACTTTGTCCACTTCAATTCGCTCATCTCTACATATACCTATTAGTGTATATTCAGAATTACCTTATCTTCTTTATATTTTAATACACTGGTACTGATCTGTAAAATTACATCATATTTCTTATTTGCACAAGAGCTGAAAAAACATCACTCGTATAAAAGTTAGCTGATTGGAGATCCATTGTCAACAAACATAGACATCTTGGTCCTCAAACTCAAGACCTCAATAGTGCTTTGTAAAACAGAATAAATCAGTAGAAGCCTGACTTCATGAATATAAGAGAATATTTTTAGAAAATATTAATTGTAGTCAATGCCAAGTATCTGCAGGTCTGTACCATGAACTTAAAGGTGTTGTCAAAGCTGAATCCGGACATGTCCCCTTCTTTATTCAGGCAGCCCCTCAGAGAGGAGCATCGGAGCAAGGGCTTTTTCTGCAGATCCAGTGATGTACCAGGTTTCACCCAGGCAACCCCTCTGAGATGAGCATTATCGCACAGGGCAAGGGCTTTTTTGTGTACATTTTTACACTGCACGAAAGCCTGACCATTTGTGGCGGTGACATCACCGGCAACACTGCTAGGTGAAAGATTCCACCTAGCAGTGTAAAAATGTAGACTAAAAAAGCCCTTGTCCTGCGCAATAATGCTCTTCTCAGAGGGGCTGCCTTGGTGAAAATTCATCAGATCTATAACCAGACAACCCCTTTAATGAACAATACTCTCTCATTTACCCAAGACAAATCTGTGTAGTAAAAACTTGAATGATCATGTGTTCATGGTCAGAAAAGTGGCTTAGCACTATTTACAATGAGGAGACACAGCATAACCTTTCTTGCTATTGTATGGGAATAGACATCTGTTTGTGCTGTTCTATTTATTCTTCAAGATATGTAGAATTACTAATCAAATTTATTCCTAAAGACATATAACACAAATCAAGTAACCAATCAAAATTAATGTGGATTTCCAGTCTTGAACTCACAATAGGCTCTAGCCTGGGAGGGTCTTTTCACAGACTTAAGATATTTGTGTACCCACCACATTAAATGGGGTTTTCCAGAAATAGAATATTGATATCTTATCCTAAAGATTGCTCTTCAATATCTGATCAGTGTTGGTCCGACTCATTGCACCTCCACCAATCTTCCTAAGCCAGTGACATTATGTTTATAATCACATGGCTTAGGCACAACTCAGTCTCATTCAAGAGAATGGACCTGGGCTGCAATATCAAGCACAGTGACAGTGCTATACAATGAACAGTGCTGTGCTTGGTGTGCTGTGAGGAGGCCACAGCACTTACCGGGGTGCCACAGCCTCTTCAAACAACTGTTTGACAAGGGTGCTGGTAGTCAGACTCCCACCAATCAGATATTGAGGACCTATCCTAAGCATAGGTCATAAGTATTTTACTCCTGGAAAACCACTTTAAGGGGTTATTCCATGGAAAGTTTTTACAGGACAGTGGTCTGACTGTTGGTATGCCCAGAAATCCTAAGAAAAGAGGTCAAAGTAGGATACTACAATGTCCATCATTCCAGGACAGTCTACAACATTCAGGGCATACTAGGGGGTCTTGCGGGTATTGGAGGGCTGCAGCAGCTCTAATTTTAGGGAGCTTTAATTAGGATTGGTTTATATAAAATGTGGTGATTAGCAACCATGTCCTTTCTTTAATTCTTTTAAGTTTAAAGAAAAACATAAAGGCCCTGATTTATCATACCTTCACTCTAGAATTCTGGTATTAAAAAGTTATAAAAATAATGGTTTTGCAACTTTTCACACTCGTGTGTGCAAAATGTAAGTGTTTGCACAAAAATTTTAGACTTTTTGCATTTTTAAACCACTCCAGTTTTGTAACATGGGTGGAAAAGTGGGTGTGGATAGCTATTTTAATGAGTTTCACTCCATATTTATCATTGAGACTTTTTTTTTTTTTTATCGGAAAAAAGTCGCAATATCACTCCAGGAGGAGGATGGAGTATGAAAATTGTAGTAGCTTCTCTAGACAAAAGTGTTAGGTCTAAGGATAAGCTAAATTTAACATGAGAGTAACATAAGACATTTGCAAAATGTGGCATAAAGTACGCCAACGCAGGCTCAAGAAAAACAAATGGATTAGTTATGTATTTTTTTTTTTCTAACTGGATTATTCCCTGAAAGGCCTTCATTTTCATCTGTGATGCCATGATCAGTGATGAACCCGGTATCTCAGAGTTTGGTATTCCCCATTATTGTGCCTGCTACATACAGTAAATGCGCTTTGGGACTAAGTAATTCATCATGAATCAAATTTTTTTGTGGAATTTGGTGAAATTTTGCTATATCCACTCATCTCTAAATATTATAATTTTACTGATTTATATATCTTATTATCAGCTTCCCATTATATGTACACTTTTAGAGGAGTTTTGTTTTGCATTTTTTAGTCAGCTTTGTAATTCAGTTAATAAGAGAAAACACAGCTAATATACCACTAGTTGCATTTATGTTTTTATGCAATGAATACAAGATTATAAAAATAATAATTAATGCCTACTCGTGTTAAATGTACCATTTTTCATCTCACAGCACACTGCTAGTATACTTATATCTTGAGAGAGAGATTGACTAAGCAAAGTGTGCTTAGCAATTTTTGCTTTTTTGTGTTATTAGATTTGAGCACATTTCTTAAAATTTGTCCGAAGTGACCATGCAATTTGATTCAGGTACGAACCGATTGTACCTGACTTGAAAGTACTTTGAATGTGATTCTAACAAATATTTGAGTCAAACTTTGACTGTAAAGAATTATTCATGTAATGTACCAAATTTACTTTTTATATGCCGTAAATCCCTTGCTGCTTTTCAATTAGCACAAGCAGATAGGGTGGAATTGAAGGGTTTTCTTTTTAGTATGTGATAGAATATCAATAGGACATGCTACCACTTCCTAATCATAGGGGACATTTGTCAGGAAGACCCACGATCGTTAGAATGACTGTACTGCAGCACTAGTTATGATCCTTCATTGTGCTTCCTTGCATAAATGCACTTACTGTACACCCTTCTGCTGTGCAAAGAAACTGCACATTACATCCATTGACTGTGATTAATCCAGGGACTGTGTTGCAGTTCTCTGCTCAGTGGGTGGTAAAGAACACCATTGTACAGAAAATAGACTAAGAGGCCTAGATAAACACCCTGGGCCAGATTTATAATTACACTTCCATCTTACTCCAATTTCACATAAGTCCAAAGTCACTTTTGGCTCAGTCAGATTTATTAATGGTGCTTTAATACTGTGATAAATGTGGTTTGATGGCAGCAGTTCATCCTTCAGTAAACGGCTTTACAAAAGTCGCACATATTTACAAAAAAGTCGCATGTTCTATTAAAAAGTCGCATAAGATAAGCATGGTCCTCACTGGAGTGAAATTGGGACTTTTTTGTGACTTTTCTGCGACTTTTTTCAAAAAGTCCCAATGATAAATCTGGAGTGAAACTCATTAACATGGCTAACCACGCCCATTTTTACAAAACTGGAGTGAGTGGTATACACATGTAAAAAAGTCGCAAAATTATGCGCAAATGAGTGTGAAAAGTCGCCAGAATGCCAGAATTCTGGAGTGAAGGTATGATAAATCATGGCCCCTATTCTTTCTTGGAGTGAGGATTGCTACAGATGGCAGGTGCCTAATCAGAAGCTTGACTCTGCCCTATATGAACGTTTTACATACACATCATTGAATAGCTTGAAGCACACATGTAAATTGCCATGCCTCAATAACTGAATAAATGCATAAATCCATTAGAAAATGATAAATATATTCTTCTTTGCTATCTTTGCAGATATTCATATTACGCTATTTGGAATGCAGATGTTGGCTTACGTACAGTAATTGGGTTTTGCATAAGTCTGTATGTTATTGTGCCAAGTTATAATAATTATGAACAGTAGACTGATATTGTTCAAAGTAGAAGCACTTTTTCTTTTAGCAACACCGGTGGATGGGAAAAGGAGAGTTCTGGTAAAATTCCAAGTCTGTATTGAGGTAAATTTTGCTACATTTGTCTTTACAAACATGTACATCCTTTATTCCAGCACAATTTTGTAGTGCATTATCAAGGTACATTTTTCTAAAAGGTTTCACAAAATGCAAAAAACCTAAAGTAATGCACATTATATACTCATAAGTCTGCAAATTTTAGAAATTTACACTAAGGGAATCTGTTTTTTCACTGCATTCTGCATAAGTCATTACAAGTAGGAATCTGAGAGTTTTGATTTTGCATACTATCATCATAATTTAGTGTTCTGTTTCTTTTTTATTCATCCATTCTATTCATTCTATCCACCAGGATACTGGCTTCTAGGGTATCTGGACCATATACTGTGCAACTTATAAGGCTCTTGCATATACTGTGGCTCTATATACAACTTCCTCTTTGCTTTGTATATGTCTGTCTCCATCGCTCACCTCTGATCCAAAAATGTTTCATACTAACAAAGTCAATGATTTATTTATGCATTCAACCAAGGGCAACTTAAAGTGGCCCTGGAAAAAAATACTAAAAGTGGCCCTGTTTTATAGTTGGGTCCAAATTGATGGAAGTCATAGACAGCTATACCATATTGTGGCATATTATACCACCCCAACAGAGCCAAATACCACAGTCCATCACAAAAATACTGCCAGCAGCACACATACATCCCCAAAAACTTCCACTGGCCGGCCATGAGGAGAACCCAGGTGGCCCCCTGGAAATTTCCCTGTAAGGTCCATGGCCAATCCACCCCTGTACACAACCACTACCTATGCTTTTGAGTCATGTAGTCCTTCTTGATCAAGCAAAACTATCCTACTGACTCATGAACATTTGGTAAGTCAAGATTTATGAGGAAAATACTCATATATAGTTTTTCAAATAATAAATTGCCAGAATTATATTATACTTTATGCAGTGTGTAAATGTAACTTTAGCTTACTTAAGAAGGGTTACTTAATTTGTAGTATGATCTAGGTACATACATTTTGACATTAAAGAGAGTCTGTTAGCTACTTTACACATATTAAACTGCCCTTATGGCACTGTAGGGTATATAAACAGTCTATAAATGGTACCTGTAGCTAGCTGTTGATTGATCTTCCCTTGTCTTTCTATAAGTCAGCCCTTTGTCCTCCATATGTCACTGCCTCATGTTTCTGAAATCCTGTGCCTGCACACATCCCTGCTGGGCCCAAGCATGCACAGTACACTACCCACTGTGGGCAACTGCATCAATGAACAGTCTGTTTACTGGTGTTGATTCGGCTGCCCAAAGTGGATATTGTACTATGCATGCCTGGTTCCAGTGGTAATGCGTGTAAGCACAGGATTTTATGTAGCTGAGAGAATAATGTAAGGATGATACTGGGCTGTCTTACAGCAAGACAAGGGAGACACAATCAACTAGTTTCTGAGGGCATGCCACTTGCAGAAAATACTCCTGGGCACTTGCTAGCTCATTAGCTTAACACATCAAAGTTCTTTTTATGAATATCAGATTCCGTTCACACAGAAGGAAAACAAAGATATAATGAACTGTTTATATAACCTAGAGTGCAAGGAGGGTGGTTTACTATATGCAGAAGAGGAACCAGGATGAGGCCTCATACAGATAAGGCAGCGGGGATAGTCAGAGACAAAAGCAGCATTCTAGATGGTATAATTCTTGATCTTAATGATATTAATGTACAAAATGTTCAGATCGTGAAAAATTGTAAGGAGATTGGTTAAGTGTCAGGTGGCCAGAAAAATAAAATCACTATGGTTCTGGCAAGAAGCCAGGCGGTTGGGAGGTCTCCATGCACACATCCTTTATTTCTGTTTTTCACTCAATCTCTTTTACTATCCTCCTATCCTTGTAAGTTTTTTATACTCAATAAACTCTTTGGCCAAATTATGTAAGCCACCCACCACTTCACGGTTGACTCTCGAGTGGTCCCTAACATTAATTCTTACCTTTTATGGGCCATATCAGCCACACAAAACCCAGGGAGTGCAGGTGCAGCATGCATGCCAGATACACTCTGCTTGTAACCCCGTCTGGTGCCATACAGCTTTCATCAGATCAAGGGATGCAAATACCAACATGCATGCTGAGCCCACTAGTACTTCTCCTGGAACCAAATGGCTTCTGGCAAGTTCAATAAAGCAGACTCAGTTTTATACTGACTTTAAAACCAGCCTACAGGGCGGATTCACTAGTCAGGTGTGCATGACTGCATGGAGGTCACCACGCCTCCCATATATGCTACAAAGGAAAAAAAAATGGAGATTGCATTCAGCACAACCCAATACGCAGGTGCACGTTGCTATGGTGAAATACACATACAAACGTAAAAACAAAGGTGCAATGGCACACTGCAGCTAGAGCTCCGTCCTGCCACTATGCTGGATGTTAGATGAGGCATTAGTTTATATTTTGGCCAAATTATGCACACCTGACTAGTGAATCCGCCCTGTAGGCTGGTTTTAAAGTCAGTATAAAACTGAGTCTGCTTTATTGAACTTACCAGAAGCCATTTGGTTCCAGGAGAAGTACTAGTGGGCTCAGCATGCATGTTGGTATTTGCATCCCTTGATCTGATGAACGCTGTATGGCACCAGACGGGGTTACAAGCAGAGTGTATCTGGCATGCATGCTGCACCTGCACTCCCTGGGTTTTGTGTGGCTGATATGGCCCATAAAAGGTAAGAATTAATGTTAGGGACCACTCGAGAGGCAACCGTGAAGTGGTGGGTGGCTTACATAATTTGGCCAAAATATAAACTAATGCCTCATCTAACATCCAGCATAGTGGCAGGACGGAGCTCTAGCTGCAGTGTGCCATAGCACCTTTGTTTTTACGTTTGTATGTGTATTTCACCATAGCAACGTGCACCTGCGTATTGGGTTGTGCTGAATGCAATCTCCATTTTTTTTTTCCTCAATAAACTCTTTGCTTTAAAACTTTTTTCTCTGACAGACAAAAGACTTTTATTTTAGGAATTACTAGAAATGCCTGACTTCTTTATCACTATTAGAGATGAGCGAATCAAAGTTGACGAAGTGGAATTCGATCTGAATTTCAGGAAAAATTCAATTTGCACCGAAGCCGAATTTCCTCACGCTTTGTAGTAACGAATCTCATTTTTTCCTAAAATGGCTGCTGCACGTGTGATGACATGGAGAAAAGAACTCTGGGAAGGCGGGATCAACCATAATGCCATGCATGCAGCCAATCAGCAGCCTGCCCTGTGATGTCACAGCCCTATAAATAGCGGCAGCCATCTTAGATTCTGCCATTTACCAGCGTACTTAGTGTAGGGAGAAACGTGTCTGCAGGTGTTAGGGAGAGTGATAGGAAAGACTGGATTGTGGTGAAAAAATTATTTATAAGTGCAGGGAAAGGATAGGGAGGAGTTCTTCCACAGCATTTATGTAGAACAGGGTTCAGTAGGGGAGGTTACAAACTGGGTAATAGGAACAATCCTATTACACCTTGGTGCACTGACTGGGGATCTAAATTGCCATTATATAGCTCTGTCATTCTAGCAAACCATGTCTTCTTGTTATTGGGGTGCAAATGCTGTTTGATACAGCCATTAACAGGGTTTATTACAAGGAAATATTTCTACAGTACGTCTTATTTGCCCTTGTGCGGTGCAGTTACATGTTGTAAAGCCTTTTTACCATGTATTAGTGGCAAAAGAAAAATATATTTGCCCTTGTGCGGTGCAGTGATATACTGTATTCTAAAGCCCAGTTTGCAGTGTATTAGTGGCAAAATAAAAATATATTCGCCGTTCTGCGTTACACTCATCTGTTGAAAAGACTTTTGTGTTGTGTAAAAGTGGAAAAAAAATAGGGTCTTATTGACATTCTGCGGTGCAGTGATATATTCAAAAGGCCAGTTTGCAGTGTATTAGTGGCAAAATAAAAATATATTCGTAGTTCATCTTTGCACTTATCTGCTGAAAAGCCTTTTGTGTTGTGGAAAAGTGGAAAAAAAATTAGATCCTATTTGCCGTTCTGCGGTGCAGTGATATATTCTAAAGCCCAGTTTGCCGTGTATTAGTGGGGAAATAAAAATATATTTGCCGTTCAGTGTTGCACTTATCTATTGAAAAGCCTTTTGTGTTGTGTAAAAATAGAAAAAAAAATAGTGCCACACTGTTATTGTGCCACTCTGTGGCCTCCTCATGCTGCTTATACCTCTACACTATGTCACCTTACCACTCTGTGGTCTCCTGATGCTGCTGCTGCTACATCTACACTATGTCACCTTGCCACTCTGTGAACTCCTTATGCTCCCGCCATCTCCACACTATTATTGTGCACTCTGTGGCCTCCTCCTGATGCTGCTGCTGCCGCCTTCAAAAGGAAGGAAAAATGAGATGCACAATGGATTCTGTCTGTATAGCAGCTGTAAGGCCTGCATGGTCCCATCAGAATTATCTTGTGATTTATTAGCAAAAGTAGGCGTAGGTACAAAACACAGAAAACATGCATATATTCCATTCACATGTCATCTCTGTTTTGGATCCACTCATGTTTTGTTTGGCATTAGCAATACTGATGGATTACTGACCAAATGCTGACCAAGTGAAGGCCAATGCTCAACAGACAGGATCCGTTTTTTGGAGGTTATTGTTCTGACGGATCAGAGAAAGGGCAAAATAATCAGTGACGTCAACACAAACTTACTGCTGACACTCTCTCCACTCTGTCGGGGGGCTCTACTTGTATAAGCATTTATTAGAACAAGTACTGTAGACATCTATTTGGAATCAGCTGACAACAGTGTAAAAGGAATAATCTTCTCCTTGACGCTAAAATTGACCTGTAAGTTGTTTGGTCAGTTTTGGTCAGTTTTGGCCTCGTGAAATTGAAGTGTGCAGTGATTCTAAGAGCGATGCCTGTCATCTGCATGTAATAATGACTCACAGTGTTATTTCACTACCAGAGCAGACTCCCTATGTGTGGTACTACAAGGCACAGTGTTCTACACCACTATAAAGGCTCTCTGAAGCCAGGAAATAGCCTTATTTTAACTCAATTCGCTGCAAATAAATTTGGCAAACCACCAAATTGAATTTTTGAAAAATTCGATCATCTCTAATCACCAACTTGTATCTGCTTATCAAACCAGCAAAAAAGAGGTTGCAGCTGTACAATTACATTTCCTACTGGCCAGGTTACTGCATACAGAGTTGTCATATGTGCCATCAGGAATTTCTGAAACCCATTAAGTAAAATGGAAAAGGTGCATTTAAGCCCACCCACCATGTTTAACATCATTTATACTATCCGCATAAGACATACTATATCATACAATAGTACTCATATCGTAACTATCATATGAATCCAATGAATCCATATTGTCCAAATATTACAAGCCACAATACAAATTCTACAGCAGATCTTAAAGCAGTGCATTAAATCTACCATAGTGTCCATGTAATAAAAGCCACAGTGTACATAATACAAGCAGTCCTGTCCATGTAAATGTCATTGATAACACAGGTGGAAATGAAACTTTTATACAACAGTGGTAATAGATTTCAATGTGTGCTAATATGACAAGAATTTTGCTATGCAAACATTGAAATTCAGTTTTGAAAACATAATTTACATTTTTTGGGGGATTTTAGGGACATTGTTGTAGGGTGTGCAGGAGTAATCATTGTTCCCGGGCTAAAAATCCCCTCTGCCACATAACATTTTTTTTACCTTGTACCAAGTTCTTAGATATCTCAGCTGTTGTATTATAAGGGTGTAGTAGCAGAGCTTACCCACATTTTCTCCCACCATATATAAAAAAGTGTATATACTGTATGTTGTCTATGCTGAATTATACAGTGTTGCATGTTGTGTGATTCAAATCATTGAGGGTTTGTTTTCAATGTCACTGTAAATAGATGCCGCAATAGCATAGACTATAAAAAGTACTTCTGCATATTCAATATGCTGTGGAGACCAAATGGAAAGTCTAAGGAGACTACATAGCTGCTATTTTGTTGGTTTGATAAACAGGGTCAATCAAAGCAAATCAGAGCCTTGTGACTGGTTATAGTGAAACCTACTATAATACTGGGATTATATTACATAGTGTGGAGGTGTCAGCAGCATCAGGAGGCCACAGAGTGGCAAGGTAACATAGTGTGGAAGTGGCAGCAGTATCAGGAGGCCACAGAGTGGCAAGGGGACTTAGTGTGGAGGTGAAAGCAGCATGAGGAGACCACAGAGTGGCAAGGTGACATGGTGTGGAGATGACAGCAGCTTCGGGAGACCACAGAGTGACCCAGTGACAGAGTGGGGAGGTGTGTGGCAATAACATTCCCCTTCTGACGATGGTGGGTGTAAGAAGGAGTACTTGGCATCAGATGTGTAGTGTCAGGCGGATTTAAGCATCAGAATAGTAGCAGAGGCATGTAACCAGTAGAAAACTGTCTCTTTTGTCAAAGTGTTGGTGTGGCATCAGGGATGATCTAGTCTGATGCATCAGGCATTGGTGGGTGGAAATCCTGGCTGATCCACGCCTGATTCATCTTGGCAAAGGTCAGTCTCTCCACATTTTTGGTGGACTGGCAAGTTCTTCTTGGGGTAACTATGGGACCCGTCGCACTGAACACCCACTCTGATGCCACACTTCTGGACGGGCAGGACAGCTTTTCCAGGGCAAACTCTACCAGTTGCGGCCACAAATCCAATTTGGCTGCCCAGTAGTCCAGTGGATTTTCAACTTAGGTGCCGTCCAAGTATGCCACCATCTGCTTGTTCAGGTCCTGCTCTATGTCTAGCTGCTGGTGTGTAGTTTCTTCACTATGCGGGTGAAGCAAGCGGCTCATCAGCGACTCTAGATTCAGGGTGCTGCTGATGGAGCTGATACTGCTCCTGCCACCCCACCCCTCCCCAGCAGCCATGGCAGTGGAACGTGAGCACAGAGGGCCCCCTTGTCAGACCTGCGAGAGGATGGACAATGGTGCAGATAGGCAGCGGCCTAATTCACTACATAGGATGTCTCTATAGTAGTTCAGTTTGTCCTCCCTCTCAGTGGCTGTAAAAAATGCCCCCATTTTGGACCGGTAGCGATTTTTCTTGATTCTCAGCATTACCCATATACAGAATGTGAGAATTCTTACAACCCATGCACACCAGTTGAGTTTAGTTATGTACAAGTACCAGAGTGACAACAGTTCTGACTTTTGGAGTTGCTCTACCATTTTGAACTATAAATTCAAAAGGACTGCATGAATAATATTGCTCAGTGCAAGTCTATTGGCTGAGAGTTAACCACCACTAGTACCTATGTTCCATGCTCACTGTGACCTCTTGGCACATGGTGTAGCACAGTCATTGCTGTGAGTGTTCTGCATAAATAGAAGGTGGCCCACCCATTAATGTCAGAGTCACTAGGAGGAGATAGATGTGTGTCTAAGAGGAGATAGATTTTGGTGGTACCTCCCGCGATGATTAAGTTCATTAAGCCTTGGTTAAGTTCCATTGCACTGTAAAAGCAAACCTGCTTCCAAGTTGCAAAGATAATAAAAAAGTCACCTGCAAGAAGGTCCACTGATAATGGAACATCCCACAAATTTACATATTTTTTCCATCTCTTTAGTACTCTTGACTCTGCCAGGGTTAATGTATATTAATTCAACAAAATCAGATTGCATCTCTGAAAGACACATAGTAAATACAGGATTGCTGCAGATTGCATTACAGTCATTCTATATAAATACCACGTATATGGCTACAGGAAAAACAAATATATCTGCAGTGGCCTTGTGCATTGTTTCTACTCTGTTCTTCATGAGAAAGCTAGATTCCTACTGCAGAACTTTATGAACTGAACAATCCTTTATAGCCTTTATATAATGAACCAGAAAATTATGCTAAAGAAAATGAACAAAAGCCAATATACGCTTTGTGAATATGCAGCATCTCCATGTAGGATTTTGGGCATTAACTTGTAGAAATACCGGCACAAGCAGGTAATCTCAGAGTAGCTATTTTAAATTAGGAAAAAATTAGAAGCTCATTAAAATAGATCATGCCTAGTATAGCTGTAATTGAAATCTATATTAGTGACCAATTTATTGTTATACTGCCATTTTATTATGCCTCAGGGCTCACACAATTGAGTCACCATTCCAGAATAGCTTGATGCTCACTAATCATACATAGACGACAGGAAAATGAGGCCAGAGAACTGCAACATTAATCCATATAAACGCAGCCTAACCTGTAATTAATGGACTACATAGACAATCGGACTAATAGAATTATAATATGCAAGAAGAGAGATTACTTGTATTCAGTTGTAATAAAATACGTTACCTAATGGAGAACATAATGGTCTATCATGCTCAACGTGCATGATCCTTCTATCTTAATTCAGCAGGACCTGTGATGATGTCACCGCGCTCACCACGTGGTGAGCGCAGTGACATCTTTGCAAGTCCGTTTGCAGGTCCTGAAAAAAGAAGAGGATACCGGCTGTGCGATCAAGTGGATGAGGCGAGTTTTTTTTTTATTATTTCTAACCCCTCAATGGCCATTTTATTTAGCATTCTATCTTAAGAATGCTATTATTTTTCGTTATGACAAATGTTATAAGGGAAAATAATAAAATCACCTGAACACCGAACCCGAACTTTAGTGAAAAAGACCGGGTTCGCAAAGCTCGGTACGAACCCGAACTTTGCAGTTCGGGTCGATAAACCCTAGTCATCACCACAGTTTAGCTTTTACTAAACCAATTGCAGTTCCTGGAAAACTCATCATAGGAGAGCTATCATTATAGATGCTTTCATCACTCTCCACTCTTATCTGAGGCATTATATAGACTCTATAAAGGCAAAATTGTAATGAAGAATATTTTAAAATGTGCCCAATTTTTGATGTATAATACAAATAATGAGTTAAAAATTAGATTGAATGAAAGTAGCTTTTTTGCATGAAAGTAATTAACTGTTTACATGCTGCAAAGAATATTTAAAGAGTAGCTGTCATTTGACTTTTTTGATGAATGGTTCATGGGAATATATAAATGTTTTAATATTTCTTATCAGAAATGTTTCTTTCTCCTCTTATCAGACTCATCTCTTGCTCTCTCTCCTCTTAAAGGATCACTAGGATATGCCCCCATTGTCTGATAGGTGGGACTCGCACCTATATTGAAAATGGAGCCCCGAAAGTGGTGGAGGGCACATGGCCAGCCGCACTCCATTCATTTTCTATGGGGCCACTGAAAATAGCCAAGCACTGGTCCTCCAGCCACCACTTTGCGGGGCTCTTTTTCCGATATAGGTGCAGGTCCCAATAGTGGGACTCGCACCAATAAGACAATGGGGGCATATCCTAGCGATATGCCCCATTGTCTGAGATGAGACAACCCCTTTAACTAACTTTTAACTTAATGCTTAGATTCGTCATCAGTGAAGATGAACTTCCAGTTCACTGGAGGATTAGATTGAATTGACATTTATGGAGAGGGGATTGATGAAGAAGGGGGGAATGCACACACGTAGAGCGAGAGAGACTGGCAAAATGAGTGTTCTACAGACTTAAAGGGGTTATCCAACCCCTATAATGTCCTCCCTAATGCTGGGGCCCCTCATACTGGTCATACTTACCTCGCTCCCCAGCACCTGTGTGGCTTCTGATACTGGAACAGCTGCCGGTTCATCTCCCTGTTGCTCAGATCATAGCATCCAGTGACGGGGGTACAGCCAATAGCGACGGGGACGAGCCTTCCTAGCATCGCAGGTGACACTAGGGAGGCTCATCCCCATTGCAGTCTGCTATTGATAGAGGCCACGTGATGTGTCTGGTTGCATGACGTTCCCTCAGTATCCATCTTATGAACAGGACCTTTTACTTAGACAGTACAGAAGATTTTCCCAAAAAGTGGACAGGACATGAAATATAACTAACAGCAACAAAGGCTACATTAGTAAATGCCATACAGTCAACTTATAAACACATTGGTCGACAGTAGCCAGTAGGTGGCCAACCTCTCAGTGTTTTGTTTAGGGCCTGTGCAGTTTAATAGTCATGTTGCTCGCTATTGCCATAAAGCATTCTCTTTTCTAAAAGTTCACTTATTATGAGATTTAATTTTTTTGCTGTTGAAGACAGATGAATATGATATGCTGCCACACATTCAAGACCAAACACTGCATATCCCTAATATGACACATATTACAGAATAGATTATCTAGAATTTAACAAAAGATCTCTCTCCATTTCCCTTTCTTCCCAACTCTCTGAGAAAACATGTGTGAGACAGAGAGAAAGGTCACATTTTTTCCTAAAGAGATTGCCTTGATGCTGGCAGATGGGCACAAATAATTTTGTATAAAATGTATTTGCCAAGAGTCTCACATTTATAATACAGCATTAGCATTTTACATTTGGAAGTATTGTATTAATTTTATTATTTGTGTTTGCAGAGTGCTGTTGTATTGTTTGTTTTTTGCTTTTCTGCTTCCAGCCATGGCGTTGTGCACCTGTGCACAAGGATGTGCTGACTAACCCCCAATTGTTTTCTTCTCTCCATTCTCCATTGAAGTCTCCATTGAAGATTTGGCTGATTTCATTGGCCGTGCACTCCCAACTAACCTGTTCATCCCATAGGCTGATTTTAATTAGTGCATGTATAATGCTGTGTCCTGCTCTCCCTGTATTTTTTGGAGGCCTTTAGGCCCCAGGAAAGGTGAAATACAAAGTGGGCTCAGCTTGCATGTGGAACTTACATTCCCTGAACATAATGGAGGCCAGTGTGACACCAAATGAGGTACATTATAGAGTGGGCTCAGCATGCATGGGGAACCTTTATTTCTTGAATTTAATGGAGGCTAGTATGGCACCGGCGGAGGTAGTATTTAGTGTTAGGTTCATGTCCTAAAGAGATCGCCTTGACACTGACGGACAGGCAAAAAAAATTTTGAACAAAAAAAAATGTATTTGCTAAGAATCTCACATTTATAATGCGGGATTGGCATTTTACATTTCTTTAGTGAGTATGGCATTATTGTATTTACCTTATTTTTTGTGTTTGCCGAGAGCTGTTGCATTGTTTGTTTTTTGCTTTTGTGCTTCAAGCCATGGTGATGTGCACCTGCGCAGTAGGATGTGCTGACTAACCACCATTTTGTTTCTTTGCAGTAACAGCCAGGCCCCTGTCTGTGATTGTGCAAGCACAGCTCCTGTGCCTGCACAGTTAGCCTGCTGTACTATTACTGCACATGTCGGGAACACATTTACCAATACACTGTACATGTACATGCATAATATATAATTAATATGCATTAAATCGATTGTGCTGCCAATATCAGATTGGTTCTGGATCCAAATCCCAGCACCCCTGCCGATTAGCTGTTTGAAGAGGTAGCAAGCACTGCTTCTGCTTCAAAATTACCTGCGTATCGCCTCACTTGCAGAGGAGGTGCAGTAAATTGGACAAGCAGTTGAAATTACATACAGGTAATTTTGAAGAGGAAGCAGCTCAAACAGCTGATCATCGGGGTTGCCAGGGGTCAGACCTCTGCCAATAAGATATTGATGACCTGTCCTGAGGATAGGTCATTAATATCTTTGCACTGCACAACCCCTTTAATACATACTGTATCTATGAAAAACAAGAAATAAAGAAACGGCAAAGAAAAAAAAAAATAAGTGTGACAACCAAGGAATGTCAGTTCACATGCAGAAAAGTCTTGAGTAATATTGATTTAAACTCAAATAATTATGTTGCTCTACCAAGTGAAGCAAACGACTATTGCTTCAAATAATATGCATACACAAGGTTAATAAATAGCATCGATAAGTTTGAAGAACTCCGAATTTGAGCAGCGATTCAAAGCAAATATTAACTCAATAAATTGAGAGAAACGTTGCATAGTAATCAAGGGTATAACGGTCGGGAAAATGCAAATAATTTTATCTGAAAACAAACATGCAACAGCTCATTTCTACAAATTTATTTAGCAGGGCAGATGAATTGTTCATGAAATGGTAGGTTATTTCGAATTACATTATCAATTTCCTTTGATGTCTGAATGTATTGTGGCCTATAATATACCATCACTTTTACTGTGTTTCTTTGTCACTGCGATTTATATGTAGCTTTAGGTCTATAAAAAAATCATAAACTACCCAAAAATTGTATTAAACAAGAAATATGAGTGTTCATTGTCTGCATTCACCTTTTCTTATAATGTACTTATAAATATATAAGTATAATAAGTATACATATTTTTGTGAATGGTTATGGCCGCCAACAAGCTTGCCAAGAAGCATAGACCAACCACCAGAGGGCATTCCATTGGCGTTGCTACATTGTTAGATGGCAATTATGCCACCAGACTGGCCATAGACCCTACAGGGAAACTTCCTGGTGAGCCATTGTCCAGGGGGCTTCCTGAGCCCTCCTCATGGCTACCAGATGAGTACATAACAATCTCATGTAGTATTAATTAATGCTGAGAATGTCGGGTACTTATCTAGAGGTATTTTGCACTGCTGGGACAGTATTTTGTGCTGCACTATTGTACTTGGTTCTACTGGGGAAGTATTTTGTGCTGAACTGTAGTATTTGGTTCTGCAAGGGTGGTACTGTGTGCTGCACTATTGTATTGCTGACCCCGTCTACTTGATTTGTCCCTTCCTCCTTGTGTTGGCCTCATCTCTTGTCATTTTGGACCCATTTACAACATGAGGTCATTTTTAGTTTTTTTCCAGGGCCACTCTGTTCCCAATCTGTCCCTGCCAGAGTGCCACTTTTACTAATCCTGCAACATTCATAATACCAAAGAAGCCTGTAACCCAAAGAATCAACAGAATGTACCAGCTAGAAACAAACAGAAATGAGACATAAATCCAGAATTACAGGTATTTAAAGCATAGTAAAAAGGTCATAAAGAGGGAAGACAGAAAGGTTGGGGGTGTTAACACTTAGCATTAGTTATTTTCTACTGGTGTCATAAAAGCCAGAGGAAGAACAGAGTAAGATCAGCCCTATTATTATTTAGAGACAAACAAAATAATCCAGCTACATTGACTAGCACTTCTCTGCCTATGACAGCAGGTCCAGGAGAAAAAACCACATGTGCAGAAAACAAGCAGAAATTTCAGCATTCATGTTCTCCTTAGGGCGAGTAGATATCAATGTTATGAATTCCGTTATTGTTTTTCATTATACCATGGCTATAACGGACAAAGAAAGGAATTCATAAGACGGAATTCAAAGTGGAAACCTTTAGAGGCATAATAAAGGTCTTTGGATAAGCATAACAGATCCGTCAGGTTTCCGTTATGCAAGAAGGAAAAGAAAGTCCTGTCAACAGATGGATTCTTTATGCTTGCCCAAAGACTTCTATTATGATGGATCAAAATGGAATGCCTTTAAAGGTTTCCATTTTGATTTCCTTCTTACAATTTCGCTATTTTCCGTTATAACTAGAGATGAGCGAATTTCTGGTTATGAAATTCGTTCATGCTTCGTTTACTGGTAAAAGGTTAAATGCGTTATGGATTCAGTTACCACCCAGTTCTTCTTTTTATGAAGAAGACATACAGAAAGGTCTGCGGAACCATCAGCAACTACCTGATAAGGTATATTTAGCGGCTATTTTGCAAGTGTTATATTTTTCTGGTTTTGTCCCCCATGGCCAGTTGTAGTAGGGGCATCATTGAAGACATCAAACAGCTTCTCATCTTAAAAGAAAAACTTAATAGCCCTGGATGCTTTAATAGGAAAAATTAACTTGCTGGTTTCTTTCACCTTCCACACATCACAGAGTTTTATAAAACGTTTGCTCGTTACCATACTGTTTGGTCTTTGCTTTGACACTTTTTACTTTTTTTCTCATTAACTGTATGCATTTGATTTTGTCCATCAACCCAGAATTGAACTGGAAATAACAATTTTATTTGAGTTTATCATAAACCAGACTAAACCAAGCCACTTTTAAAACAAAATGTAAGGTCAGTCTTTTGAGATATTTCTGAATTAGCTCAATGATTGGAACACAATGGGCTTCACTTATCAAAAGTGTCTTACAGTAAAACTATCCATAGCAACAAGTCAGAGCTCAGCTTTCCTTTTACCATAACAGTTTAAAGTGGTCGCCCCATGAACACTAGTCTACATTTTTCAAATCAACACCGGAATCTGAAAATTTTTGTAATTACATGTAGCTATACATTTTTTATAGCGATTAAGTTATTCAATAAAATTTATCTGCATAGCGCCACCTGCTGTTTGTGTTTTTCCTTATTTCTCCCTCCACCTCACTGAGGTGACTACGCATGCTCAATAATTCTTCAACTGCCTCTGCCATATGTTCTGTTAAAAGGTGTGGCAGTTACAGGTAAAGAACTAAAGCAGAAAGCACATGCCGCTTGGGCAGTGATAGGGAGGGAGCTGCAGCGGAAAGGATATTCCTCTTGAGAAAAGATAGGCTGCAGGGCTTTCCATCAAGGGTATACGTGTGAATATGGCATTCAAACATGGACTTTAGTGGATTCATCTTTGGACTTTCTAGCATTTTCACCAGACAGAATAGAGCGGTCTACCAGCTATCCCAGAAGAAGCCATGAAGAAATGGAAAGCAGGTCAAATGGAGTCCAAACATTAATCCTTTTGAGCTCCGTTTGACCTATTAAAGTCAATGTATCCATTGTGGTATAGGCATGAGTGCTATGTTCACATATTTAAATGTATACACACGACAGAAAGCCCCTGGGAGGACTAAAACGCTACGCGAATGCAGCCCGATTCACTTGCTGCCATATATAAAATATAAAGTTCATATATTTTACAATATAAAGTTGTTTGTTTCGTGTGATATACAGATTTCTCTGATAACGAGGTAAATTTCATTTCATAGATAATGAATTGTTGCTTTATCAGATTTCTCAGCACTTCTTTATAATTACCAATCTAAATTTTTACCATATCTAAATCATATCTAACAATTTAAATTGAATTTATAATTGTATTTATTTACATGTATTATTTAAAGATGAAACCCAGTTTGACTTAGATCAAGGGAGAATCGTTTTGTGCTTGATGATTTGAGAGGCATGAAGTAGGAATTAATTTAAGAAGAAATAGAGAGCCATATTAAAATATATAGGGGGTAATTTTCTAACCAGAAATACTCCTATATTAGGTGTATTTCTGGCGCAGATTGCGGCAGAAAGGTAATTTGCGCAGTAATCCCCACTCATGCTAGGTCTAAAAAAGTGGGTGTGGCATGAGTGGGGAAGAGGGCGGTCTGGCAGGCCTGTCTCATTCATCATTTTCCACGACTGGTTTAGGAGTAAAAAATGGTCTAAATGTAAGACATCAAGCAAGCTGTCTTACATTTAGAAGCGGCGGTGGATACGCTAAAGTTATGTAGAGGCCGGTGCCTCTTCATAACTCCAGCAGATCCACCACCAGCTATAAGGGATACTAAGACCAGCGTCTAAAATGCCTGTCTTAATAAATGCCCCCAATGTCTGTAAAGCGCTGAAGAAAATGCCACATGAACAAGTGCATAAAATAAATAATAAATAAATGTCATAATTTTCCTGACGACACATAGATTGATAGATAGATAGATAGATAGATAGATAGATAGATATCGGCTCTTACCACCACCAAGCCTGGCAGAACCACAGGGCCCAGAGCAAACCCTGCACCCTCCAACTGAGTGTCAGCTGTCTGCCCAGACAAAACCCCCAACACGCCCTAACCAAAGCACAAATAAAGGGGGTCATAGAGAGCTGCAAAGAGCGATACATAGAAGAATGGAGGAGCAAAATAAACACCTCCCAGAAACTCACCGTATACAAATCACTGCAAAGGGACTACACCATGTCGCCCTACCTGGAGAGGATACCCAACCCCAAACACAGACAGACCCTGAGCCTGTAGAGACTGAGCACCCACAGCCTGGACATGGAGACAGGGTGGCACCAGCAGACATACAAGCTACGGGAGAGGAGACTGTGCCAGCACTGTGTGCAGGGGGCCCTGGAGGATGAGGCCCACTTCCTGCTACACTGCAGCAAATTCTCACTTGTGATGGCCACTTATTTCCAGAGAGTCTCCGCTCACATCCCAGATTTCACCTCCATAGATGAGCAGAGGAAACTCTGCATCCTACTGGGGGAAGAGGAATCCACTGTGGAGATCGCTGCCCAATATGTCTCTACCTGTCACAAACTGAGAGGAAGATGAGACACAATGAACTATTATACCCCCATACTGCCCCTTTAACCCAACATCCACCCCCTTTAATTCCCACAATACCTATTATTTATTTTTCTTTGGCAATGCTAAATGTTTTACTTGGACGTGCCAATAAAGCTTTATTGAATTGAAAGATAGATAGATACATAGATATGAGATTAGATAAATAAATAGTTAGATAGATAAGAGAAAGATAGATTTGAGATAGATAGATAGATAGATAGATAGATAGATAGATAGATAGATAGATAGATATAGATTTGAGATAGATAGATAGATAGATAGATAGATAGATAGATAGATAGATATGAGATTAGATAGATAGATAGATAGATAGATAGACTTATTATAAGAGTTTAGCACAGTTTAGCACTAATAATAACATAATAAGTATATCTATCTATCTATCTATCTATCTATCTATCTAATCTCATATCTATCTATCTATCTATCTATCTATCTATCTATCTATCTATCTATCTATCTATCTCAAATCTATATATAATCTCATATCTATCTATCTATCTATCTATCTATCTAATCTCATATTTATCTATCTCAAATCTATATATAAGCACTGAAACACTATTTGTATATGTTTGTGTCACTATGGAAAGTGAGGAGATCCTTTGGACCTGTATCTGAACCAATTAAGTTTAGAAGAGGTCTACTGTATATTAATGTGGTGACTATTTGGTTTCTATGCTTAAACTAGCATTTGTATCCACTTTGCGCTTTTTATGATGGATATACCTCTTGAATAAGGATGGCTTGGAATTTTACACTGTCCCCTGCAATGCTTTGCTTTGCTTGTACTTTTGAATGGTCCAGAGTGGTGCTCTGGTAATCACGAGCACAGTGGGATGAAGTTCAGTTGCTGATCCTGACCTTTGTGTCTGTAGATACATAGATACTAGGGCTCTGAGCCCCTATTAGTAATATTATAGTGCCCTCAGTGCTTATAATATCCTTCTGTATTGCCCCTAGTAGTTATAATGTCCACTTGTCATGCCCCAGGTAGTTATAATGATCCCCCCCCCATTTCGCCAGGTAGTTACAATGTTCCTCTGTATTTCCCCTGGTAGTTATCATGTCCATTTGTCAAGCACCAAGTAGTCATAATGCCCCCTGTTTTGCCATAGGTAGTTATAGCGTCCCCCTATATTGTCCTAGGTAGTTATAATGTCCCCTATATTGCCCAAGGTAGTTATAATGTGTATAATGTCCAAATGTCATGCCCCCAGTAGTTACAGTGCTTTTCAAAAGTATTCACCCCCCTTGACTTTTTTCGTGTCTTGGTGTCTCACAATCGGGAATTAACATGGATTGTTTGAGGATTTGCATCATTTAATTTATAGAACATGCCCACAACTTTGAACATTTTTTTTTTTTATTGTGAAGCAAACAACAAATAGGACAAAATAATAGAAAAAGAAATGTGTGCATAACTATTCACCCCCCTAAATGCAATACTTTGTAGTGCCACCTTTTGGGGCAATCACAGCTCCAAGTCGCTTTAGATAAGTCTCTGTGAACTTGCCACATCTTACCACTTGGATTTTTGCCCATTCCTCCTTGCAAAACTGCTCCGGCTCTTTAAATTGGATAGTTTGTGCTTGTGAACAGAAATCTTTAAGTCTGACCACAGATTTTCTATTGGATTGAGATCTGGGCTTTGACTAGGCCATTCAAAAACAGTTTCATGTTTCCCCTGAAACTACTCAAGTTTTGCTTTAGCAGTTTGTTTTGGGTCATTGTCCTGCTGGAAGGTAAACCTCCGTCATAGCCTCAAATCTTAACAGAGTGATACAGGTTTTGCTCAAGAATATCCCTGTATTTAGAACCATCCATCTTTTCCTCAACTCTGACCAGTTTCCAAGTCCTGGCTGCTGAAAAACATCCCTACAGCATGATGCTGCCACCACCATGTTTTACTGTGGGGATGGTTTTCTTTCGGTGATGTGATGTGGGTTTGCGCCAGACACAGTGTTTTCTTTGAAGGCTGAAAAGTTTAACTTTAGTCTAATCAGACCAGAGCACCTTCCTCCATACATTTTGGGAGTCTCCTACATGCCTTTTTGCCAACTTATAACGTGCCTTTTTGATTTTAGCTGAAAGTAATGGCTTTCTTCTGGCCACTATGCCATAAAGCCCAACTCTATGGTAAGTATTTTCGTCCTATGTACAGATACTCCAGTCTCTGCTGTGGAACTCTGTATCTCCTCCAGGGTTAGCTTAGGTCTCTTTGCTGCCTTTCTGATTAATGCCCTCCTTGCCCTTGAGTTTTGGTGGGTGTCCGTCTTTTGTCAGGTTTGCTGTTGTGCCATGTTCTTTCCATTTGATTATGATAGATTTGATGGTGCTCCTGGAGATCATCAAAGATTTGGATATTTTTTTATAACCTAACTCTGACTTTTACTTCTCAACAATATTGTCCCTTACTTGTTTGGAGAGTTCCTTGGTCTTCATGACGGTGTTTGGTTAGTGATGCCTCTTACTTAAGTGTTGCAGCCTCTGGGGCCTTTCAAAAAAGGTGTGTATATGTAATGACAGATCATGTGACACTTATATTGCACACAGGTGGACAACATTTCACAAATTATGTGACTTCAGAAGGTAATTGGTTGCACCAGAGTTTTTTTATGGGCTTTCTTATAGAGATGAGCGAACATTTAAAAAAAGTCCGTTGTTCGGCGTTCGGGTGGTGGTAAGTCGCGCATCCCGTTATGGATTCCACTATAGCGGCATATGGAATCCATAAGGGGCGGCTGCCACCAACCCGAACTTTTGCACAGCTGAAGGACCTGGGGTGACGTCACTGTCATGTGATCAGTGTATGGGGCGTGGCTCAGCACGGGATCAAATTCCACCCGAACGCCGAACAACGGACTTTTTTTAAATGTTCGCTCATCTCTACTTTCTAACAAAGGGGATGAATACATACGCACATGCCAATTTTCTGTTTTCTATTTCTAAACAATAGTTTTATTTATAAATTTTTCTCATTTCACTTCACCAACTTAGACTATTGTGTTCTGATCCATCACATAAAATTCAGATTAACAAAACATTGGGCTGTAATTTAACAAAGTACAAAAAAAGTAATTTCCTTTATAGTGCCCACATAGTTATAATGCCCCCTGTATTGCCCCAGGTAGTTATAATGCCCCCTGTATTTCTTCAGGTAGTTATAATCTACCCTGCATTGCCCCAGATAATTATAATGTCAGAATATTATGCCCCCAGTAGTCATAATACCCTCCTGTCCTGTATTGCCCCGGGAAGTTATAATGTTATGTTCTGTTATGCCCCAGTAGTTTTCCTGTTGCCAGTAGTTGTATTGTCTACCTCCTGTATTGCTACAAAAGTGACAGAAAAAAAAATACTCTTAGGCCTCTTTCACACGGGCATCATGTTTGAAGCCCGGATAAGAGGCGGGGGCGTTGCAAGAATATTTGCGTTTTTCCCGCGCGGGTGCAAATGTTTGCAAAACGTTTTGCACGCGCGTGAGAAAAAACGCCATGTTTGGTACCCAACCCGAAGCCGGACTTCATCACTGAAGTCCAGTTTCGGGTCTACTGGAGAATTGATTATTTCCCCTTATAACATGGTTATAAGGGAAAATAATAGCAATCTTAATAAAGAATGCATTGTTAAATGATGAGGAAGGGGTTAAAAATAATAAAAGTTAACTTACCTTAGCCACTTGATCGCGTAGTCATGATCTGTCCTCTCTTTCCCTGCAGCATCTGTGATCTAAAGGACCTGTGATGACGTCACATCACATGGTCCAATCACATGGTCCATCACCATGGTAAGATGGACCATGTGATTGGACCATGTGATGTGACGTCATCACAGGTCCTTTAGATCACAGATGCTGCAGGAAAGAAGGACAGATCGCGACTACGCGATCAAGTGGCTAAGGTAAGCTAACTTTATTATTTTTAACCCTTCCTCATCATTTAACAATGCATTCTTTATTAAGAATGCTATTATTTCCCTTATAACCATGTTATAAGGAAATAATAGAGATTGGGTCCCGTTGCTAAGCAACAATGCGGGAAAATCGCAACGCATCCGCGCGGTTGCGGATGCTTGCGATTTTCCGCAGCCCCATTCACTTCTATGGGGCCTGCGTTGCGTGAAAAACGCAGAATATAGAACATGCTGCGATTTTCACGCAACGCAGAAGTGATGCGTGAAAATCACCGCTCATGTGCACAACCCCATAGAAATGAATGGGTCCGGATTCAGTGCGGGTGCAATGCGTCCTCCTCACGCATTGCACCCGCGCGGAAAACTCGCCCGTGTGAAAGGGGCCTTACTAGTCTCACTTCTTGCTTCATTCTGCATGCTATGCACCTTCTGGCCAACGGCCTCACTTTCCTGTGTCCTGGTGTGATGATGTCATCACAACCACCTGAGATCCTGCACAGGCGGTTGCAATGATGTCATCACTTCACAGTCGTCTGCACTGCCTCATAGGCTTAACCCCTTAGTGACCACCCATACGCCTTTTTACAGCGGTCACTAAGGGGCGCCGCATTTTTTTGGTGGCCCAGTCTAAGCGCTGCATGGGTCACCCGTGCATCAAAATACTGCATGTTATAGTCCCCTTGTGGGACTATTAAGTAGTAAAAAAAAAAAATAGAAAAAAACATTTAAGACATAGAAAAAATTCTATAAAATAAAAAATATGCTTCTTTTTCATTGAAAATACGCTTTTCAATGAAAAAAATTGCAAAAAACTTTTTTTTTACATAGATTTGGTATTTCCGCGTCCGTAATGATGGGGACTACATAAATATTACATAAATTATCCCCTATGGTAAATGCCGTAAAAAATAAATTAAAAAAAAGACAGAATTTCTAATTTATTCTTAGTTTCCACAGAAAAAATTTAATAACAAGCGATCAAAAAGCGCCATTTACTTCAAAATGATACCAATAAAAAATACGTCAGTATACGTAAGTCGTCCCGCAAAAAACAAGCCCTTGTACAACTCCACATAAAAAAAATTAAAAAGTTATGGGTCTTGGGAAGTGGCAATGCAAAATCATTTTTTTGGGTTAAAAAAGGGGTTTTATTGCAAAAAAAGTTGTAAAACATAAATACTATATGTATTTAGTATCCCTGTAATCGTACTGACCCAAAGAATAAAGATATTATGTTACTTTTACCTAAAAGTGAACGCCGTAAAATTTATAATGTTAAAAACCCAGTGGCACTATTGCTATTTTTCCCCATCTCCCTCCCAGAAAGAGTTAATAAAAGTTAATCAGAACGTTATGTGTACCCTAAAATTGTGTCATTAAAAACTACAACTTGTCCTGTCAAAAAAAAGCCCTCATAAAGCTATATAGACGGAAAAATAAAAAAGTTATAGCTCTTGGAACGAGACCATGAAAAAAGGAAGAAAAACGCTTGGTCATAAAGGCCCAAATGGGCTTGGTCACTAAGGGGTTAAAGTCTAGCGACTGACCCTGTATTCGATTGTATCGCTGTTCTGAGGACAGCAATGCAGTGGTATTTGTAGTAGGTCACTACTTTCGGGACCCTGGGCAAAACCCCCTGGATGTCTTAGGCTAGTGACATCCAGGGCGGCCCAATTCACCACAGGTCATTCTGGTTTTGCCAGAATTGCCAGTTGGGCAGACTGACCCTGGATTTATAGATAGATAGATAGATAGATAGATAGATAGATAATTAGGTGTGATGTGTATTAGTGATGAGCGGCAAGGGCAATATTTGTATTCACGCTATTTCGTGTATATTCGAGATTATTCTATTGATTGCGAAAAATCGGCAAAATGCAAATATTCTAAAACACAAATATATAGCTCTATAGAATATTGTGCTATATATTAGTTTTCTAGAATATTCGTAATTTTTTCCAATTTAATGTGAACAGTCATTGGCCCAAAAGCAACTAAAGCAGGGAGGAATCATGACTTCAGATGGAAAAAAATGATGAATATTCTAAAAAACGAATATATAGCAGTATATTCAATATAGTGCTATATATTAGTTTTTAAAATATACGTCATTTTTTTCCAATTTAATGTGAACAGTCATTGGCCCAGAAGCAACTTAAGCAGGTAGGAATCTAGATGACTTCAGATGGAAAACAATGATGAATATTCTAAAAAATGAATATATAGCACTATATTCTATAGTGCTATATATTCGTGTTTTAGAATATTCGTATTACACGAATATCACATTGCCGATTTTTCGCATAAGATAAAATAAATTAAATAATGAAGAATATTCCAATTCACTACAGACTACAATTATGCAGCCTTCTCACATTGGCCCACAAGCAAGAAGCAGGTATCCTAGGTAATGGGTTCAGATGAAAAAACAAAAACAAATAATCGTTTTTACGAATATATATCACTATATTCAAAATATTCGTGAATTCTTGAAGTGCCGATATTCGCGATAAAAATTCGCAATATAAATATTCGCGCTCAACACAAATGTGTATGTGTTTTCTTTGAAGCTCATTCGTCTATTCCATTGCTGCCAGATGGAATTCTGTGAATAGATATACACCCAGGTATAACACCATGCCTGGTTGTAGAAGCCAACCACAAATTATAGAGTACAGAAGATAATAAATAATTAAATAAAGAATTAGTATCCGATACATGGGATGCTTCTGGGAACATGCAGATAATTACACATTATACAGCTCATTTATCAACAATGCTGGGAAGCATTCCAGGTTTCACTGTCCTCCATTGGGAAAGTGAACAGACTGTATTGCAGGTTATCTAAGGCTTACATTCTTGGCACTTTACTAATAGCTCAGGTGCCAATTTAGGGTGCACATTGCAAACACGTTGGGATTCAATGTCCCTCTAAATATGCTTAATATGTGTTTTTTTCATAAGACTGTTATGCATGACCTATAGTGCCATTAATGACAAAACTTCACAGATATGAAATATAAGAAATGTGCATTCTAAAATTGCACAACAATGTGTGACTTTTCATAATTTTATGCTGTTTTCACCAGTTCTGAAAAGTGAGCGTAATCCCCGCGACAGTGGGTGACAGAAGATCTGTAAGACTGGCAACACGTGGTTTCCTTGTGGATCAATAGATGTCTGTGTTGTTTCTGATACTGGCCACATCTCTAATCTCCAGGTGTTGCTATTGTGGTCATTTAACTTTCCTTATTTATAGTTGCTTCTCCCACAATGCTGTGCAGTTTATAGCTTCAGTGGTATCTGTGGTCTGCTGGTGTTTGGTTCTCGGCTGAGTTCCTGTTGCTGCCATAGCTACTGGAAAATGTTTCCTATTCTTTTTGCATTTTTTAGTTTTGTTTATCTGTGCATTTATCTTTGACTGGTAGTACCCAATTTCTCCTGACTGCCGAGGTGGCACTAGAGTCAAAGACTGTAGGGATTGAGGTGTTTATTAACAGAAGGGCAGGGGTGGTTCAGGGGTTATTGATGCTCAGTTTGTCACTGAGTGCATTAGAGAAAAACATTTCCATTTTTGCTATTGATTCTGCACCCTTAGCTCAGAAGTGTTTGTCTCAAGTTGTGCATGATATGAGATTAAGGCCCCTTGCAGACGAGCGTTCCTCACGCAGCAAGTCCGCAACGGAGCTCCCGGCCTGACTTACCAGCACTGCCAGGGATCACATAGCATTATATTGATTTATGATGCTATGTAACCCTTACAGTTCTGGAATGTATTGGATAACACTGGCAGCATTATGCCAGTGTTATCCAATACATTCCAGAACTGTAAGGGTTATACATCATCATAAATTAATATAATGCTATGTGAATCCCGTCACGGCAGGAAGGTCGGGCCGGGAGCTCAGTTGCGGACTCGATGCGTGAGGAACGCTCGTCTGCAAGGGGCCTAAGAGTGGGTGACTTACATCAGGAATTTATCTTGTGCTTTATGGTGGAGGGTCTCCCCTCTCCAGTAGTTCTGAGTTTACCGAGGTTAAGCAAGCACAATCCAACCATTGATTGGCAAACTAAACGGATTCTGGATTTGGGTGATTATTGCGTTGACAATTGTCTGAAAACATCTTTTTCTGTTTTAACTATTAAGACATTGTCTTCTTTTATATGTCATTTTGCCGATGTATTTTCTGAGAGTGAATGTCAGGATTTACCTCTGCCTCAGGAATATGATTGTCCTATCAACCTTACTTCCAGGGCTAAGTTACCCAAGTTTAGGCTGTATAACTGTTTTCATCACCTGGTGGGGAGGTTTGTAATCGTATATTTAGATTACATACTAATTTATTCTCCAGACGTGGAGACACATCGGGAGCACGTTAGACAAGTGTTTCAGATCCTTAGGGATAATAAATTGTGCACTTTTTGGGATACCTGCTGTCATCTTCGGCTCTTATGCGGTTTTTGGGGTTCACCAACTATTACCAAAAATCTATTCTGAACTATTCAACAGTGGTAAAACCCCTAACTAACATGATTAAGAAAGGGACGGATATCTCAGTGTGGTCTGATTCAATGTTGCAAGCCTTTTTTCTGCAGTTAAGGAGTGCTTCGCTTCTGCCCCTATACTGGTGCAGCCAGATGTTTCACAACCTTTCATTGTGGAAGTGGACGCGTCCAGGGTGGGGGTAGGAGCAATTTTATTGCAGGGCACATCACCAGGTAAATGGCCTCCATGTGCCTTTTTTTTAAAAAAAACAACTCCGCAGAGAGAAATTATGGGGTGGGTAATAGAGAGCTGCTAGCCATTAAGTTGGCTTTTGAGGAATGGTGTCATTGGTTGTAAGGGGCGATTGATCCAAAACTGTGTTTACTGATTACAAAAATCTGTCCTACCTGGAGTCTGCTAAACGACTGAACCCGAGGCAGGCTAGATGGTCGTTGTTTTCTACTAGATTCAATTTCACTGTCACTTATCGACCGGGGGTAAAGAACATCAAGGAGGATGCCTTGTCACGTAGTTTTCCTGGAGTTCGTGATTTTTAAAATCGGAGTCCTATACTGGCGGAAGAGGTGGTGATATCCACTCTATACCCTGGCCTACAGGTCAAGATATTAGAGGATCAGGGAGATGCCCTGGATTCTTGGCCAACTGGGAACTTGTTTTTCCCAGTAGAATTGTGGCATAAGGTGTTTGAGGAACATCACTGTACAGTTCATACGGGACACCCTGGGAGTAGATCCACTGCCGACCTTATCTCTCATAGATTCTGGTAGCCGGGGTTGCGTAAGTGTGTTGATGACTATGTATCGGCCTGGGGTACCTGTGCACGCGCTAAGGTGTCACATACTCGGCCATCCGGATCTCTACTTCAGTTACTCATCCCGTCCAGATCATGGACCCACTTATCTATTGATTTTATCACGGATCTGCCTAGTTCGTCAGCAAAGACAGTTATTCTGGTGGTAGTTGATCATTTTAGTAAAATGGTGCATTTTATTGCATTACCTGGCCTACCTAATGCTAAAACACTTGCACAAGTGTTTGTTGACAACATTGGGAAACTTCATAGCATTCCCTCTGACTTGGTCTCGAATCGTGGGACTCAGTTTGTGTTCAGATTCGGGAAGGCATTCTGTACTCGGCTGGGGGTACAAATGTCTTTTTCTTCAGCTTTTCAACCTCAGTAGAACAGACAGACGGAGCACACTAATCAGAGTCTGGAGACTTACTTAATATGCTTTGTCTCTGAGAACTAGGAGGAGTGGTCCTCGTTTTTGTCTCTGGTAGAGTTCGCCATAAATAGTCGTAGACAGGAGTCCACAGGGAAGTCGCCGTTTTTTGGGGCATATTGGCACATTTTCTGGTTCAGATGCTTCTGGTATCCCTGAGGAAGAATGTGATCATCCATATGGTGGAGAATTAAAAATAACTGAAGAAATAATGAATATGGGCAACAAGTATAAACGTGTGGCTGACAGGAAACATATGGACCTAAGAGTAGGTGATTTTTTGTGGCTGTCCACAAAAAATATTAAGTTAAAGGTACCTTCTTGGAAGTTGGGTCCAAGATTTATTGGTCCATATAAGATCAGTGCCATTATTAATCCTGTAGCTTTTTGTTTAGAACTTCCTCGGGCTCTGAAAATACATAATGTTTTTCATAAATCTTTGTTAAAGAGATATGTGGAACTCTTGAAGCCATCTTCCTTGCCACCTACTCCTGTCATGGTGGATGGTAGTTTGGAATTCCAAATTGCCAAGATTATTGATTTGCGAGTGCTTAGTTGATCTCTTCAGTATCTTGTTCACTGGAAGGGTTATGGACCAGAGGAAAGGATGTGGGTACCGGTATCTGACGTGAATGCCAGTCATTTAGTGAAAGCTTTTCACAGATCTCACCCAGATAAGGTCGGTCCTGGGTGTCAGAAGGTCGCCCGTAAAAGGGGGGGGGGGTACTGTCACAGTGGGTGACAGAAGATCTGTGAGACTGGCAACACATGCTTTGATCTGACAGGTTTTCTTGTGGATCAATAGAAGTCTGTGTTGTTTCTGATACTGGCCACACCTCTAACCTCCAGGTGTTGCTATTGTGGTAATTTAACATATTTTGATTTTCCCACAATGCTGTGTGGTTTATAGCTTCAGTGATATCAATGGTCTGTTGATGTTTTGTTCTCGGCTAAGTTCCTGTTGCTGCTATAGCTACTGGAAAGTTAAGTGTTTCCTTTCCCTTTTGCATTTTGTTTTGGTTTATCTGTGTGTTGTTTTTCCCCTGCCCTTTGTTGTAGGCCTGAGGGAGACTCCTGGTCATCCTTTCTTTCTGGAGGAACAGGTAGTCTCAGTCCTGTCACTATCACCTGGCTCTTATAGGGTGCGTATGTACTCACCTACCTTTGGGATCTGTTCATACTGATAGCCAGTCAGGACTGTGACTAGGGATTTGACTAGGAGGGGTCCTTCTTTCTTCCCTTGCTTTCAGGACCTGTTCCTTCTCCTTCTTCGTCCGGTGTGGTGTCTCCCTCCCACACACGGGCGTGACAGTAATAAGCTAAGTTATTTAATAGAAGGCCGTATTTATCAACTGCTGCTGTATTTATCAACTGCAAATTTTTAAAAGGTCACAAAAAAAGCTGAAACTTACTCCAGTGGGGGAAGGGTGGGGGATTTAAAAAAAATCTTAAGTAGCCTCACAAGACAAAACATGCAAAAAATGTATCAGTGTGTGATGTTTGATAAAATTTGTGTGAATTATGGCCCCTGCTTAAAGGGCATCTGTCAACAGATTTGTACCTATGAAACTAGGTGACTTGTAACATGTGTGGTTGGCAGCTGAAGGCATCTCTATTGTTGTCATGTTCATATGTGCCCGCACTGATGATCCTCTAGGAGCAATGGGGGGCGTTGCCATGACACCTAGAGGCTCTGCTCTCTCTGTGATTGCTGTGCTCTCTCCATATTCATATCCAAACATCACTATGCCTGGCCCATCTATCAAGCTGGATAGAAAGTTGCAGCTGCAGAGAAAGTGGAACCTGTAAGTGTAACCGCAAAACCCCCGTTGCTCCTAGAGGCTCATTTGCATATATTAATGTAACAGGTCAGCCAATGTCATAGGTATAAATATGCTGACAGATGCCCTTCAATACCCCCCAATGCACTTAATGCTAATTGGAAAAACCACTAGACAGATATTTAAGTTGCCTTTCATACAAAGTTATATCGCTATGGATGCAGCCAAGCACATCCACTCAAAGCAGCCAATGGCCCTACAATTTTGTCACAATTTATTTTTTCATTATTGACTGCCACTGATCGGTATGGCTTGGGCAAGTGCCCCATCTGGTCATACCCTAAGTAGGAGTTTTTGAGGGGTGTTGACTTATTTGGATACTTTTCTGACAAATTAGGCTTCCTTCAGACACATTTTTTTCTGCCATTCTTTTACAGCTAAAAAAATTCCATAAAACCTGCTTGCAGTTTTTTTGCATACTAAATGCATTTCATTGCATTTCTTTGGTGGTGTTTTTATTTTAACACGTTTCAATTACTTTTTTCAGGCTTTTTTGCCCTGTAGAGGAGGGGATTAAAAACACCCCAAAAAAACATTAGGTTGCCTTATAGTATAAATATAAATTTCTCAAATCATCCCCATGAATTAATTGGGAAAGAGAATAAGGCAGGCAAATTCCTGATTCCGATTGGGTGTCATTGAGTGATTCATTGAGATTTGCTGTTAATTAATGACGGACGGGACGTTTTGCGAACGCGCGTTCACGATCAAATGTTCGCAGCGGTCCCCATTCACTTTAATGGCAGGCGAACCTGAAAAACAGGTTCCACAAAATACTGATTATGGGGTTTGATAGATCTGTTTCCACCAAATACTGATTGGGGCCTGTGATACACCTGCTTTCACAAAATACTGATTAAGGAGATTGATGTACCAGCTTCCGCCAAATATTGATTGAGGTCTGTGATACACCTGCTTCCACAAAATACTGATTAAGTGGATTGATATACCTGCTTCCACCAAATATTGTCCCACAATATGGACAGTGACATACCAGAGGGTGATCTATGGCAAAAATTCCAACAAAAATATGTATTTTAATCAGGGGCCATTTTTATGCATCTTAAAGGGAAAAATGTGCCCTGCTGGAGCCTAGAAAAATCTTATTTTAGGCCACGGGAGTGCGGGCCCCAAAAATTAGGCATTCACCTGACAGAAAAGAACAAGTGATTATGTGGCTAGGGTTATATTAGACGTTCAGTGGATAAAAATTTTACTGTAGGCCACTGGAGTACAGGCCCCAAACTATAGGTTTTCACCGGACAGAAATGAACAAGTGATTATGTGGCTGGAGGTATATTAGAGCTCAGTGGATAACAATTTTACTGTAGGCCAGTGGAGTACAGGCCCCAAACATGCATTCACCGGACAGAATAGAACTGTGACTGGATATACACCAGTACCACTACTTCTTTTAAACATCGGTTTAAAAAAAATCCCAGCAAACAAAAGAACACCCATTTGCCACATCGCAATAGCTACAAGAAAACTCATAGCCAGACTATGGAAATCAACCCAAATCCCAGATATAAACGACATAATCTCAACTATTTCTGTTAACTATGAGGCTGAACAGGCCTTCGCTTGGCAATCTGGAAAAGGGAAAAAATGCCAGAAAAACTGGACGAGTTGGCTAACACATTTCCCTAAACACATAAAAACACTCAAAAACTCACTACCATAAAAACCTGTCTGTAGCCAGGGAGAAGAGGAGGAGAAGAGGAGAAGAGTAGAGTGGAAAACAAGCTCTACAATCAACTTATGTTGAATCTGCATAACATAATTTCACAGTGGAAGGCAAAATTTCATGTTATATGTTTTATGCCTTATAAGCTGTGTTTACACGCATATCTAAAGATCAAAGATCAAAATGAAAACAACTGTGTATGATATCCATGTATATTATTCGCAGCAAAAGAAATGCTAATTTTCATGACCTACATATGTTTGTATTAACTGACAAAATTTAATAAAAATAATATTTAAATGGGATGTACAGTATATTAAACGGTCAGTGGATAACAATTTTATTGTAGGCCAGTGGAGTACAGGCCCCAAAAATTATGCATTCACCGGACAGAAAGGAACAAGTGATTATTTGGCTGGAGGTATATTAGGCGGTCAGTGGATAACAATTTTACTGTAGGCCAGTGGAGTACAGGCCCTAAACATTAGGCATTCAACAGACAGAAAAGAACAAGTGTTTATGTAGCTGGAGATATACTAGGCGGTCAGTGGATAACAATTTTCCTGTAGGCCAATGGAGTACAAGCCCCAAACATTAGGCATTCACCGGACAGAAAAGAACAAATGAGTATGTGTATCGCAGGCCTCAATCAATATTTGGTGGAAACAGGTATATCAATCCCATTAATCAGTATTTTGTGGAAGCAGGTGTATCGCAGGCCTCAATCAGTATTCGGTGGAAGCAGGTATATTAAACCCCTTAATCAGTATTTTGTGCAAGCTGGTATATCGCAGGGGTCAATCAATATTTGGTGGGAGCAGGTCTATCAAACCCCTTAATCAGTATTTTGTGGAAGCAGGGGTATTGCAGGCCTCAATCAGTATGTGGTAGAAGCAGATATATCATTCCCCTTAATCAGTATTTTGTGGAAGCAGGTATATCGCAGGCATCAATCAGTATTTGGTGGAAACAGGTCTATCAAACCCCTTAATCAGTATTTTGTGGAAGCAAGGGTATTGCAGGCCTCAATCAGTATGTGGTGGAAGCAGGTATATCATTCCCCTTAATCAGTATTTTGTGGAAGAAGGTATCACACCCATCAAATATTTTTTTTTCCCAAAACAGTTATATCACACCACCCTTTTTATTCGGGGTATATATAGCATCCGTCAACCAGTATTTTGTGGAAGCAGGTGTATCACAGGCCTCAATCAATATTTGGTGGAAGCAGGTATATCAATCCCCCTAATCAGTATTTTGTGGAAGCAGGTATATCGCAGGACTCAATCAGTATTTGGTGGAAGCTGGTATATCAAACCCCTTATTCAGTATTTTGTGAAAGCAGGTATCTCACAGGCCTTAATCAATATTTGGTGGAAGCAGGTATATCAATCCACTTAATCAGTATTTTGTGGAAGCAGGTGTATCGCAGGCCCCAATCAGTATTTGGTAGAAACAGGTCTATCAAACCCCTTAGTCAGTATTTTGTGGAAGCAGGTATATCACACCCCTCAATTATTTTTTTTGCCCCAACAGTTATATCACACCAGCCTGCTTATTTGCGGCAACAGGTTACAGGTATATCACAGCCGTCAATTAGTATTTTGTGGAAGCAAGTATATCGCACCCCTCAATCATTTTTTTAGGTGGGGCAACAGGTGTATCACACCCGTTGCAAATAGTTGTTCCAATAACGTTTGTCCCTCTATATACCTGAGGTATCGCAGCAGAACCGCACACAACTGCAGAAAAATACAAATGCACTATAATATACTTTCTATGTTAGAAAGTATATTAAAAGTATATCACACCCTTAAGTATGTCACAACTATCGATAGCACACCTATACCAGTTCTTAAAAGGACTTTTGTGGCCCTATAAGCTAGCGTTTGGTGTCCCTAACAGTCTGTCCTTGCTCCACAAAGGAACCTCTCCCTACAATGGCAAAACACAGAATGTAAAATGGCTGCAAGATCTGGGATCATTTATAGGGTAGGGGTGTGTCCATGTGCTGAAATGTCTCAATTGGCTGTCCTGTACCACCTGATGGATGTGTCATGGGTCAAAAATCGTCGAAAATCTCCATATGTTCGCATGTTCAGCGATTTGCGAATGCGAAAACGTTACTGCAAAACGACCGCCGGGCGAACCGCAAGGCCATCTCTACTGTTACTATGTTTCAATGTACAGTCGTGGCCAAAAGTTTTGAAAATGACACAAATATTAGTTTTCACAAAGTTTGCTGCTAAACAGCTTTTAGATCTTTGTTTCAGTTGTTTCTGTGATGTAGTGAAATATAATTACACGCACTTCATACGTTTCAAAGGCTTTTATCGACAATTGCCAGACATTTATGCAAAGAGTCAGTATTTGCAGTGTTGGCCCTCTGCAATTCGACTGGGCATGCTCTCAATCTACTTCTGGGCCAATTCCTGACTGATAGCAACCCATTCTTTCATAATCACTTTTTGGAGTTTGTCAGAATTAGTGGGTTTTTGTTTGTCTACCCGCCTCTTGAGGATTGACCATAAGTTCTCAAAGGGATTAAGATCTGGGGAGTTTCTAGGCCATGGACCCAAAATGTCACAGGACTGATGGTAGCGCTCACCTTTTCTTCTCCGGACAAGCCTTTTTCCTGATGCCCCAAACAATCAGAAAGAGGCTTCATCGGAGAATATGACTTTGCCCCAGTCCTCAGCAGTCCATTCACCATACTTTCTGCAGAAGTCAATCTGTCCCTGATGTTTTTTATGGAGAGAAGTGGCTTCTTTGCTGCCCTTCTTGACACAAGGCCATCTTCCATATATAAATATCACATGATCTAACCCCTCAGGTAAATACAGTAAAAAAAAATTATAAAAACAATGAAAAAAAATTTTTTTTTGTCACCTCACATTACAAAAACTGTAATAGCAAGCGATCAAAAAGTTATATGCACTCAAACATAGTGCCAATCAAACTGTCATCTCATCCCTCAAAAAAATTATACCCCACATAGGACAATTACCCCCAAAAATTAAAATAATATGGCTCTCAGACTATGGAGACTTTAAAACATGATTTTTTTTTGTTTAAACAATGATATTATTGTGTAAAACATAAATAAATAAATAAATAAAAAGTATACATATTAGGTATCGCGTGTCCGTAACAACCTGCTCTATAAAACTAACACATAATCTAACCCTTCAGGAGAAAAAATCTAAAAATAAAAATATAAATACAGTATCAGAAGCCTTTTTTGTCACCTTACATCACAAAAAGTGTAATAGCAAGCGACCAAGCTGTCATATACACTCCAAGATAGCGCCAATCAAACCGTCATCTCATCCCGCAAAAATTGAGCCCCTACATAAGACAGTCGCCCAAAAAACAAAAAAAAATATGGCTTTCAGAATGTGGAGACACTAAAAAAACTTTGTTTAAAAAATGCTTTGTTATGAAAAACTGAACCAAAAAAACCCCAAAAGTAGTCATATTTGGTATTGTCGCGTCTGTAACAACCTGCTCTATAGAAATAGCACTCAATCTAACCTATCAGATCAACTATGCAATTAACAAAAAATAAAAACGGTCCCAAAACAGCTATTTTTTTTGCAAATTTTCCATTTTAATCCATTTTGTCATGTAACAAAGCAAGGGTTAACAGCCAAACAAAACTCAATATTTATTACCCCTTTATTATTAGTTTACAGAAACACCCCATATGTGGTCTTAAACTGCTGTTTGGCCAAACGGCAGGGCATAAAAGGAAGGGAATACCATATGGTTTTTGGAAGGCAAATTTTGTTGGACTGGTTTTTTGACTCTATGTCCCATTTGAAGCCCCCCTGATGCACCCCTACAGTAGAAACTCCAAAACAGAAGCAAATTTCAAGATTTGCTTCTGAAATTCTAAGCCTTGTAACGTCCCCAAAAAATAAAATGGCATTCCCAAAATGATCGATACATGAAGTAAACATATGGGGAATGTAAATCAATAACTTTTTTTTGGCGGTATTACTATGTATTATAGAAGTAGAGAAATTGAAACTTGGAAAATTGCAAATTTTTCCAAATTTTTCCAAATTTGGTATTTTTTTTATAAATAAAAATTTAATTTTTCGACTCTATTTTACCACTGTCATGAAGTACAATATGTGATGAAAAAACAATCTCAGAATGGCCTGCATAAGTAAAAGCGTTTAAAAATTATCACCACATAAAGTGACATTGGTCAGATTTGCAAAAAATGGCCGGGTCCTTAAGGTGAAAAAGGGCTGAGTCCTTAGGCCTCTTTCAGACGGGCGTTGCGGGTGCACTCCGTCAAACAGTGCGGGTGCGTTGCGGGAATTGCCGCGATTTTTCCCTGCGAGTGCAAAGCGCTGTCATGCGTTTTGCACGCGCGGGAGAAAAATCGGCACTTTTGGTACCCAGACCCGAACCTGCACTTCTTCACGGAAGTGCATGTTTGGGTCAGAAATTGTCCCGCTGGTATTATTTCACATTATAACATAGTTATAATGTTAAATAATACCCTTGGCCATCTCCCTTATGTTGAACCCGGTGCAGAATGGGTTAAAAATAATAAACTAATCATAACTTACCTGGTCCATTTGATCGCGAAGCCCGGCCTCCTCTCTGTTAGCTTGAAAGATGTAAAGGACCTGTAATGATGTCACAGCATCACATGGCCCAATCACCTGCTCCATCACTATGGTGATGGAGCATGTGATTGGTCCATGTGACCACGTGACATCATCCAAGGTCACTAAGCACTATCCACAGCCTGAGGATAGTGATTAAGGACCTTGGATGATGTCACATGGTCACATGGACCAATCACATGCTCCATCACCATAGTGATGGAGCAGTTGATTGGGCCATGTGATGTGACGTCATCACAGGTCCTTTAGATCATCGATGCTGCAGGGAAAGAGAGGACAGATCGCGACTACGCGATCAAGTGGCTAAGGTAAGTTAACTTTATTATTTTTAACCCCTTCCTCATCATTTAACAATGCATTCTTTATTAAGAATGCTATTATTTCCCTTATAACCATGTTATAAGGGAAATAATAGAGATTGGGTCCCGTTGCTAAGCAACAATGCGGGAAAATCGCAACGCATCCGCACTTGGTTGCGGATGCTTGCGATTTTCCCGCATCCCCATTCACTTCTATGGGGCCTGCGTTGCGTGAAAAACGCAGAATATAGAACATGCTGCGATTTTCACGCAATGCAGAAGTGATGCGTGAAAATCACCGCTCATGTGCACAGCCCCATAGAAATGAATGGGTCCGGATTCAGTGCGGGTGCAATGCGTCCTCCTCACGCATTGCACCCGCGCGGAAAACTCGCCCGTGTGAAAGGGGCCTTAAGGGGTTAACTATAGTTAACTAAACTGGTTAAGCAATTGCTTTTCAATGGCTTTTGTTTCAAGGTAACGCAATGAGATAATGAAATTTGAGTTAAGCGTTGAAGTCTTACCCCTTCTACATCATAATAAAGTGAGACAACCCTTTAAAGAACACTAGCTATATATGTTAGGTTAAAGTATATGATAAATATAAAATTCTGTACATAAAAACATTTTTTATTTTGCTACTGGTGTTTTTTCAGTTTGGTGGCATTTTTGTATATGACATTTAAAATAACATATTAAAGCAATAACATCTACACAAAAAACACCATAAAATAAGAATGCACGCAGTTTCTATGGTTTTTTAGTGATAAAAGAACACCAGACCAAGCTTGTTTTAAGGGTGGTTTCACACACACACTTTTGTTTTCAAAAAGCAGCTGCAGTTCTTGACACAGCAGGTCAGTCAAAACCAAAAGCAGATCTGGCAGGAGGGGGAAGGATTAGTCTATCCTTTATATGTTTACTTCCTTTTGAATCTACTTCTGGTTTTGGTTTAAAAGACTGCCAGAAAAACTAAAGCTTTCTCTTTTTATTCAAAAATGCTACAGTATGTGTAAACCCACCCTTTAAGTTGTTGAAGGAGCATTACTAACAATTATCAAACCTTAGCCAGCTTAATTGACGTTACCAATGTCATGCTTGAAGATTGTTTAAAATTGATTTCCTCTCTAAGAACAGATTTTACAAGCAGTTTTGTATCATCTAGGGCTTTCATGAATAACTCATGTGTGATAGATGAATACATCAATTATTCTGACATGCTATCATCCTCTTAACAGGGTTGCCAACCTGTTTTAAGAGAAATTAGTCAAAACATACAGACAACTTAACAAAAACAATATAAGGCTAGTCCGATGCTACTTTTAGCTTTTGTTCTCTGTTTTTAGGGGGTCTTTTTTGCTTTTTTAGGCCCCCTAAAACAGAAGCATTTTTCTCATGGCATTTTTGGGTTGTGTTTCTGTGCTTTTAGTGTTTAGGTGCATGTTTGAGAAATTGCAGCATGCTCTAGGTACAGCACTTTTAACGACATTTTCCCTTAGGCATCCCTACTACAGTTTAAAAATACCCGAAAAAACACCTGTTTAATGTATATAAAATTAAAAAAGCTAAAAAAAAGCCACATAAGCATAAAAAATGTGAAAACAGCAAAAACAGGAGAAAGTCTGAAGAAAAACTAAATTATAAAAATCATAAATAATATACAGTAGGCCAGAAACTAACATGAACACACTAGTAGTATTAAGGGGGCCTGTACTCATTGCAGTCAGAATCTGCATGCAGATTATTTTTAACTGCCATGCATACTGCAGTGCAGCAACTAGCAAACTAGGAGTAGTCCATGTGCAGATCCTGCGGCCAGGCCACAACGTGTACAGGCAGTGGCACTAGATGTAAAATGATGATAAGCATAGTCACAATAATCTGCAAAAACTACACCCCCCCACACTCAACTAGTGTCCCCTGTTTTTGATTGTCTATGATGTTTAGAAAACCTGTTACTTTATTTCTTTCCCTCTATTTCTTAATTTTAGGAATCATATTTTCATTTTTATTTATTTCATTTCTAAAATTGCATTTTGCTATCCCTTTTTTAGGTTTTCAATTCACAAATTCACAATTGTTCTATTATGTTTAAGGCATGTTAGGATTTTGATGAATTGTCAAGTATTGCAATTAACTTAACACAATATGTCACAGTAAGAGAGTGAGAGACACAATTCCTTTTCAACTTAATTAATTTGTCATACATGTATCATCGAAAATACCCTGCTTGATAATATATATATATATATATATATATATATATATATATACATATATATATATATATATATCTGATCCAAAAGCTACACCTGTCATATAAAGGGATAACGGATCTTTATTAAATTGCCAATGTTCAGTCAATCAAACAGTTTCAAGCCAAGTCAACAGAAGTCAAAAATCAAAGGAATTTGAAAACATTTTTCCCACAAAAAATCCTTTCATAAAATAACTGACAGGTCCTGGTGACATAATCAAGGGGTGCTGATGGCTCCTATGGCAGTCGGGAAAGCTAACAATGGCCTACAATGACTGCCCTCTTATTACTCCTATTAGTAACTTCTTTGCAGAGTAAAATGCAGACTATTCGGTGTTTTGCAACAGGCGGTCTGCAAGTGGTTAAACAAAACCCTTTTGTCTAGATATATTACTCTTATTTTATGACTTACAAGGTTAGTTGATAAATCTGGAACCAAATTATTAACACAGCTACCCAGAGGAGCTGGGTCCAAACTTCCTGATTAGCTCGTGCTCATCATTCCCACAACTCCCATGACTGCATGTGGAGTTAGACCTTGAGATCTTACTGGTTATTATGAGATCACACAGCTCTGACTAAACTAGCACTTTCTGGAGCATTAAGAAGTCAATTACTTATCAACAACTGTTGTATAAATGTTACTGATCGGAATCTTCTGTAGTGATGAGCAGGCACCAAAGTATTCAGGTGTTCGAGCACCCGAGTATAATGGAAGTCAATGGGAGACAACCAGGCACCCCCTGCTCTGAAGAGGAGAGGGTGCCTGGTACATTGGAAAAGGTCAGAAAGTGACAGAAACACCACCTAAATGGATCAGAAACAGCATGGGGATGATGTCCGGATGCCTCTTGGACTCCCAGGTCGCTGCTTGGAACCATGTTGTCCGAGTTGCACGCCACATTTACAGACTGACAAAAATACGCATAAACCCCCCCAAAAAGAATCAATTTCACAGGAAAAATGTTAGGAAACATTCTTTCCTGTATATTCAAGTGTATATAAAGTGCAAGCGCAAGCAAGAGGCACTCCGAAACAGCCTGTATATCACATAAAGGAAGGCCTCATTTACATTGTGGTACAATTGTTCAGGTAGTGGGACTCCTACACTCATAAAGCCTATCCACTAAGTAAAAGGGCTGCCAAAAATTACAAGGAACCGTGCTTTACAATACACACTTTATTACACATAAAGAAGGGCATCATACACACCTTTAAAAATTTTGATTGGTGGCCTGCTGGCGACCTTCAAAAACATGTGGAGCAAGGGCCTGTTGGTGACCCTCTAAAACATTAGGGGTGAGTGTCTGCTGGTGATCTGACGCTCTAAAACATTATATGCGAGTGCATGCTGTTCAGCTGATGCTCTAAAACATTATATGCGATTGCATGCTGTACAGCTGACGCTCTAAAACATTATACTCGAGTGCATGCTGTTCAGCTGACCCTATAAAAAAATTAGAGTGGAGGGAATATATAAAATCTGGATGAGGAGGAGGAGGTGGAGAAAACAAGATTCAACCATATACTCTTATTTTGTGGTGGAAAAGGTACATGGGAATACACTACAATAGATTAAGTACATTATAAATGATAGATTGAAATTGCCTTTATGTTTATTATCAGGTCAGCTCTCCTTCGGTGGAGTTGAGAAGTCAGGGGCAATCCAGGCCTTGTTCATTTTTATGAGTCAACTTGTCAGCATTGCCAGTGGACAATTGGATACACTTATCTGTTATAATGCCCCCAGCAGCATTAAATACACACTCAGACAAAACGCTGGTGGTAGGGCAGGCCAGCACCTCCAAGGCGTAGAGCGCAAGTTCGTGCCATGTGTCCAGCTTGGATACCCAGTAGTCGTAAGGCATTGAGGGATAATTTAGGACGCTGAAACGGTCTGCAATGTATTCCTTCACCATCTTCCAAAACTTTTCCCTCCTTGTAGAGGGTGAGGTTGCTGGCGGGGTGTCATGAAAGTGTCCCATGCCTTGGAGAGTGTTGCCCTGCCTTTGTTGGAACTGTTGTGTGTTCCGCTTGTCTACCTTCTTCGGTTGCCTAAGAAAGTATGGGCTCTGCCGGCCGCGTTGTCAGATGGAAAATTTTGGAGCAATCTGACTCTCAACAAGTACCTTTTGGTATTTACTCATCTTCTCCACCACAGGAATAAGAGATGAGAAGTTCTCTTTAAAGTCAGCCATGTGTGCCAGACTACCAATAGGCAAGACGTCGATATCGACATTAGGATGACTCTCCATCTCCTCGTCCTCCTCCTCCTCTTACTCCTCTGCTGCCCATCCATGCTTAACAGATGGAATTAAAGTTCCATGGGTACTACCCTCTGTAGCAGAGGCAACAGTCTCCAGCTCCTCCTCCTTCTCTTCATGGTACAATTCGTGCTGAGAAGACGAACTATGGGTGGTCTGGCTATCACCCTGTGTAATGTCCTCCCCCATTTCCTCGTCTGCCACATTCAGAGAATCCTCCTTAATTGTGATCGTTTGAGTAGACACAGCAGTGGGATGGTTACGCTGGCTGATAATAATGTTATCGCCTCTAACCATCTGTGTGGATTCATGAAAGTTTTTTAAAACCTCACAGAGGTCTGACACCAATGCCCACTCCTCACTTGTGAATAGTGGCAGTTGACTTGAAAGGCGACGACCATGTTGCAGCTGGTATTCCATATCTGCCCTTGGCTGCTCACAAAGCCTGGCCAGCATGTACAATGTAGAGTTCCAGTGCATGCTCATGTCACACAACAGTCAGTGAGCTGGAAGCCGCAATCACTGCTCCAGCATTGACAGACCGGCTGAAGCTGTGGACATCTTGCGGGAATGGGCACACACGCGACGTGCCTTCATTAGTAGCTCTGGAAAATTGGTGTAAGTTATGATAAACCACTGAACCACTAAGTTTAAGACGTGGGCTAGGCATGGGATGTGTGTCAGGTTGCCGAGCTCCAAAGCCACCACCAAGTTACGGCCATTATCAGACACAACCATGCCTGGTTGTAGGTTGGCGAGAGCCACAGCTCGGTCTGGTCCCTTATACCCTGCCATAGCAGATCAGCTTCAGCACTGCCTGTTGACCCATACCCACAGCAGTGCTACGCTGCTTCTAGCTAGCGACTGATGCCTGACTGCTGCTGAAGGTGGAAGTGGAGGTGGTGGAAGAGGAGAAGTGGGGGTTGGAGCCAGTAACATAGCTGCTGGCAGAGACCCCGATGGACGTAGGGCCCGCAATCCTGGGCATGGGTAGCACCTGTGCTATCTCAGGGTACGACGCACTCCCGGCCTCCACAACATTCACCCAGTGTGCGGTCAGTGAAATGTAGGGTCCCTGGTAACCAGCACTTGTCCATGTGTCCGTGGTGAAGTGCATTGGTCAGAGCACGGGTGATGTTCTGGGACACATGATGGTGTAAGGTGGACAGGGCACACCGTGGAAAATAGTGGTGGCTGGAGTCTGCGTACTGAGGGACGGCCGCCAACATCAGGCTGCAGAAGCCTAAATGGCAACATTTCAAGGGACAGTAATTTCAAAAGTTGATCATTTTGTTCTATGGTCTGTGGTTGGGTGGGTATTTGCTCTTGCTTTCAAATGTTTGTGTTATCGACATTTGGATGCTGCGCTGGGACAGGGAAGTATATGTTGTTGCTGATGGTTCATGCGAAGGTCCAGGGCGAGGGGCATCTGGGCCTGCGCCTTGGACAGGGGATTGTCCAGCAGTTGGTAACACAGGGGAAGAGGAGGCAGTGGTGGGACCCGCAGACCCAGATTGTGGACCCAGGCATTCAGCCCACTTATTAGGGTGCTTGGATGCCATGTGGTGGATCATGCTGGTGGTGGGGAGGTTGCTAGTGTTCACACCCCGGCTCATTTTGGTACAGCACAGGTTAAAAACGACCACTCTTTTGTCGTCTGCAATTTCCTCTGGAAAACAAACCCCTTGGCAAGGATGATTTACGCAAGGGGGTGCTCGGTGTAACGGTTGCGGGCCGGTTTGTTGTGAGCCAACTTCTCCCTTTTGCAACCTGCCTGTCTCTTCCAGACTGTTGCGGTGCTGCGGATCCCTCCCCCTCTGTACTGCTGTCCTTGCTCGGCTTTTCACTTTCCCATGTTGGGTCAGTGACCTCATCATCCACCACCTCCTCTTCCACTTCCTCACTCTGCTCATCCTCCTGACTTGAACTAGCCACAATCTCAGTGATTGACAACTGTGTCTCATCATCATCTACCTCGTGAATGAATGATTGCCGTTCAGCACTGTCATCTTCTTGAGACTGTAAAGGCTCAAGAGGTTGGAAATCAGGGCACAATATCTCAGGTACCTCTTCAAGCATGCTGGGCACGAGAGCCAAGTCTAATATTAGCACTGGAAAGAGCTCCTCGGAATATCCGAGTGTGGAATCATTTGTTTGGCAAGCCTCTCCATGGTGGGAGGAAGGATGATCAGAGTGAGGATTCGGTTGACCAGACTCTTGGCTACAGCGACCGGAAGTACTATCTTCAGCAATCCAACCAACAAACTGTTTGCACTGGTCCAACTTGGACAATGTTGTCCTGTGCCGCCCAGCTAAGTTAGACATGAAGCTGGGTACGGTGGATGTTTTTTTTTTTTTTTTCTGGTGCACTGGCAGCAGGCACAGTTTCTTTGTACCCGGTTTCATTGTAGTTCCAGTTGACAACCAGATTGAACACATGTGTTATGCAGGGCGCATGGTTCAGCCTACCTGTTGTCGGTCACCATGGTTCCGATTTTCAATTGTCACAGAGAAAGCCAGGATTTGATTTCTTGATATAGGACACAGAGCAGTTCCTCCCTTGTGTGACTCCGTTCGCCCAGGCAAACGAGGTGCTGAACAGCGTGACACCACCGTGCCTTGCAAATGTGGTATGCTGGTGGGGCACTGTGAATTGTCCCTGCAGTGGAGGCTGAGGACACGATAGAGGATGAGAAGGCAAAGGCGGAGGACCAATGGCGTGAGAACGTGGAGGCAGAAGCAGCGTCACCTGGCCAAGTTGCTTGTTTGGCTGGGCAGGAACCACATTTAACCAGTGGGCCGTAAAGGACATATAATGTCCTTGACCGTAGTTACAGCTCCACATGTCGGAGCTGTGGTGCACTTTGGCAGACACTGACAGGCTCAAGGGATGAGCCGCCTTCAGTTCTAAATATGTGTGCAGGGCTGGTGCTGCCTTTTTGGCAAAGAAATGATGGCTTGGGACTCTCCACCTCGGCTTGGCACAAGCCATCAGTTCTCTGAAACGTGTAGAGCCTGCCACTTGGAAAGGGAGGGACTGTAGCACAAGCAACTTAGCCAGGAGCATGATCAGATGCTGTCTCTTGGCAATCGCTTTGGTGTTCAATTGCTGGTGAAAGGTTCTCTTTCACATTGCAGTGCATTTAGTTTTGTGACGGGCTGCAGAACTGCACCACTAGACAGACTATCAGCACATACTTTTCAGTAATGCACCAATGCGCTGATTTTTAGTGGCCAAACTCAGGCTGCATCTTCCAACCAATTGCTGCATCTCCAAAAGAGAAGCACTGTCAAGGGAACCATAAGCTGATTGTGTGTGATGGTCTAGGACCATTGTAGGTTGAAAATATTGAAACTTGAGGCCATTATTCATAAATAAAGTCTAGTCTTTATTTAAAGGGGTTGTATGTTCCTGGCCCCTTCCAGTCCCCACAGAACCAGGGGCCCCTTTAACAAACCACAGCCCTCAACAGTTACCCCTGCTTGAATGGCACAGTACAGCATTTATATTTCATTTAAGCACATGTGACCACTAAGAACTGTGACTAGCCACAAACGACTGAAAGTAGCAGGGAATGTGTCATCGGCAAAGGCAGTTCAGGACCGAGGACAGGAGGGAGTGGAATTTTATGCGGCACAAGTTAAGACTAGTGTTGAGCGCGAATATTCGATTTACGAATTTTTATCGCGAATATCGGCACTTCGAGAATACGTGAATATTTAGAATATAGTGATATATATTCGTAAAAATGAGTATTCATTTGTTTTTTGTTTTTGTTTTTTTCATCTGAAACTATTACCTGCTTCTTGCTTGTGGGCCAATGTGAGAAGGCTGCAATATTGTAGTCTGTAATGAATATTCTTCATTATTTCATTTATTTTCTCTGATGCGAAAAATGTAATATGCGAAATATTCTAAAACATGAATATATAGCACTATAGAATACAGAGCTATTTATTTGTTTTTTAGAATATTCGTCATTTTTTTCCTTCTGAAGTAGTGATTCCTCCCTGCTTAAGTTGCTTTTGGGCCAATGAATATTCGTCATTTCTTCCAATTTAATGTGAACATTCATTGGCACAAAAGCAACTTAAGCAGAGAGGAATCATGACTTAAGATGGAAAAAAATGACGAATATTCTAAAAAACAAATATGTAGCACTATATTCTATAGTGCTATATATTCGAATTTTAGAATATTCGCATTATGCAAATATTACATTGCCAATTTTTCGTAATCAATAAAATAATATTGAATATGAATATTCGGCAATATATGATGAATATTCTATTGAATATTCGCAAAATATCGCAAATTCGAATATTGCCCCTGTCGCTCATCACTAGTTAGGACCATAGGGGGTTGCTAACACCTAGGCTGGACAACTCTTTTAAATTTTAATTAATGGACATTGCACAACTAGTTTGCACAACAAAGTATTGTCAAGCTGATAACTAAATAATTAATATAAAGCAAAAGTGATTTCCCAAGTTTTAAAGTTATCCTGTATCCATAGAATAGGGGGAAACTAACAGATTAAAAAAAAGGAAGGCCCTGTTTTCCTACTTGACTATCTCTGGCAGTCCCATAGAGAATGAAAGGACATGCAACTCCATTAGGTTTGAGGAACTGGACCTCCATTCTCTGGATCAGTGGTCGGAAACAAGTTATACAGATACAGAGTCAGAAAAACTGTAGAACTTGGCATGACAATTCCAAGTACAGATGATGCCAGCCAGACTCTAATCTCTTTAATTTTGTATTTTAAATAATATATAACTGTCAACTTATTTGTTGTAGTATCTTCATGGCACATTAAAACTTATCTGTGACCTAATTTAATTTTAGAAGTGATGGATAGTTTTATTAGGTATCTATTACATATCTGCTTTTTAAATTTCACTTGCCTAATAGCAATGACGAAGACACAATATTGCTAAGTGGATGATTTGATTAAACAAGCTCATGCAATGCTACGGTACTTGGTGGATGCTAATTAAACACACTTAATTTTTGCCATTATCAGTACTTTTAATGTTTTGAGCCTTGTCATGCTCAGAGTTAAGAAGATATTGCAAAAAATATATTATAGACAAATAATTGCACCCTGCCATTCAATAAAGGTAAAGTACAAAGCATCAATCACCCACCCTTATCTGATGAATGTTGAAAAAGCTGCATTATTGAGACCTCTACTATACTTTGCATGGCATCGCACTCTTTACATAAATGATATTTAAAAGTTAGATGCCACTATCTAAATAGATGCAAATTACAAGAGAGATGAATGATGGAGTTTATGCTAAAATATCAGTCATTTATCATAAAATTATTGCTGCAGATATAACAAACATGATAGCATTTGTTGCTGCGCTAGTTCTATGACTTCCAGTGATTAATATCTAATACTATATTGCACTTCAGACAGTAATATGTATATTTAAAGAGCGTGTCAAGAAATTGGATATTTCTTATAGCTGCTAAAAAATGGAGACATTTCACTATACTGACTTTTAAACTCTGGGCTCATTACTAGTAGTGATGAGCGGCATAGGAAATATTCAAATTCGTGATAATTCGCAAATATTGAATATTCGCCATAAATTTGCAAATTCGAGAATTCGTGATCTCCAATCATTATTTACTTGCCTGCGAAAATTGGCAATGTAATATATTTGCGATAAAAATTAGCGATTAGAATATTCACGATCTACACTATTAGCGAATATGAATATATAGCACTATATTCTAAACCTTCGTGAATTTTCAAAGTGGCGATTAAAATTTGCGATTTGAATATTCGTGCTCAGCACTACTCATTAGTAATACCTATTTCAAAGAACCATTAATTCTGTGCTGCTGTACATATGAAAAAGGGGTTATATCTAATATATAAAGCCGAGTGTATGTATGTATGTGTGTATGTAAGTATGTATGTCTGCTAGAGGAATCCACACTGTTGCATGTACAATCCCGAAATTTAGCACACAGCTACATCAGGTGTCCGGGAAGGATTTAGACCAGGTCTCAGCTTTTTAGCACATACCATTCCTAATCACATGACCCTTATCAGCCAATAGAAGCTCGCAGGCCCTTGGTCTCCACATGCACGCAGTGTTACTCCAGGTTTCTATAGCAACGTAGCCATTGACCCAGCTGTAGGTCAACTTTAAACTGAACCTTTTATCAACTTTGTGCTGCCCATACTAACGGCGGAATAAAGCAGAGACAGGTAAGTTGATTTCAGTGGTCTGTCAATTAAAAGTTAAAAGTAAGTGGTTGCTGAGAACCAACATCACAATCATTGCAGACTGGGCCTGGAAAAGAGTCACAGCCACCTGAGCAGTGTCATGGTTATTCATAAATTTCTGCTCTCCCTGCCCACCTGCTGATGATTGACAGTCTTCAACCTAGTTTTTGCCCTCTCTGTCTAGTAGAGAACTGCCAATCGCGGATGGGCGGGGAGAGCATGAGATTATAATTACCATGACTCTTCTCAGGTAGATTTGACTCTTTTCAAGGCCTAGGCTGCAATGATTATGATGCTGGTTCTCCGCAACCACTTACTTTTAGCTCATAGGTGACACACAGCTTAAATCAGCATTTCTGTCACTATTTTATGCTGCCCTCAGTGAGGTTAGTATAAAGTTGATAAAAGGTTCCCTTTAAAGGAAATCTGTTACCAGGATAATCGTTATTTAGGTAAAGCCATAGCATAATAGCACTTAGGACCTTATTTACAGATGTGCCTTTGTTCCAGCAATAGATGTCTTTTATCCTCTGAAAATCCAGTTTATTTGGTATGCAAATGAGCCAGTAAGGTGCCCAGAGAGGCATCATTCTTGCAGGAAGGAGCCCAGGCACGCCTCCTGCCACAATGTGTCCACCCACCCCTCCTACATCACATTCAAGCCATAACTCTGGCCCCCCTTTTCCCTGCCCCCAGGATGAGAGCAGGCTTGGGCACTAGCAGGAGGTGTGCCTGGACTCCTTCCTGCACGTGTGACGCCCCCCTCGGTTCCTTACTGGCTCATTTGCATACCAAATAAACTGGATTTTCAGAAGATAGAAAACATCTATTGCTGAAACAAAGGCACATATGGAAATAAGGTCCTAAGTGCTATCAGGCTATGGCTTTACTTCAATAGTGATTATCCTGGAGACAGATTTCCTTTAAAGGGGCAGGGCACTGTAGATGACACTGTTAAGGGAGCGGAGTGCTGTGTAGGTCACAGTTCAGGCCACCCTATAAAGAAGGACTTAAAACCCCACCCCCAGGCCCTGCTATTCCACGCCCCCTCCCACTCCGCAGCCAATGGGGATTGTAAAAATGAAGGTAAAAACTCTGTCAGCTGCAGGTGTGCAAGGGAGAGTGACTTTCTCCCTGCAGCTTATGCTCAGACAGCAGAGTGCTGCTGTCTGAGAGTGAGCTGTTCAAAAGGACACCCCTGTGTCCTTCCAGGCCCTCTGCCAGACGGAGGACGGGGAGTCTGAAAGCCGGACTATCCTCCCGAAAACCGGACCTCTGGCCATCCTAGGGCCAGGCTGCCATGGAAGTCAGTGTTAAGGGGCAGATTGCTGTAGAGGCCACTGTTAAGGGGGCTGGGTGTTGTGGTGGTCATATTTTAAAGGAATGGAGCTCTGTGTAGGTCACTGTTATGGGGGCGGGTTACTGTGTAAATCACTGTGAAGGAGACGGAGTACTGTGGAGGTCACTAATAAAGGGCCGGTCGCTGTGGATGGCACTGGTAAAAGGGAGGGCTCTGTGTATGGTACTGTTAAGGGGGCAGGCTGCTGTGGAGGTCAATGTCAAAGGGAGGAGGGTACTGTGGAGGCCACTATTAAAGGGGCAGTGGGGTACTGTGAGGTCACTGTTAAGGGAGTGGCAGTCACTGTTAAAGGGGCAGTCGCTGTGGAGGTCTCTGTTAAGGGGGCCAAGAATAGTGGAGGTCACAGTTAAGGGGACTGTAACCTATGGTCATGTTAAGAGGTGGGTGCTGTAGAGGTCACTGTTAAGGGGGAGGGCCCCTATAGAGGTCAGTGTCAAGGGGGTGGGGTCCTGTAAAACCCTCTGTTAAAGGGGCAGGCTCCTGTAAAGTTCAAAGTTAGGGGGGTGGGCTGCTGTGGACGTCCCATTTTAAGGAGGCATGGCACTGTGAGAGGGTCAGCGTTCAATCGCTTATTGTGGCATCTGAGAATAATAGTGAGGGCTGTCAGGTGTTAATCTGGTAAAAAAAATAATAATACTCACCTTAGTCATTTGAGCCTGAAGATCTTGATTGAAAACACTATGCTGGCCGGTCTTCAATAAAGATGGCCACGGCGGCCTCTTTGCGCTCAAATAGATAAGGTGAGTAGTTTTTTTTTACCACAATTTCATGGAAAATTAATTTGTTACCAAAAAAATTAAGCTTTGCTGCAAATTAACTTTTCCTGAAATTTGGATTGAAGTCCACTTCAGATACTTCAATTCACACAACCCTAGGCTTGAAAGTTGTCTAATGCAGGAATCAGCAACCTCCAGCATTCCAGCTGTTCTTAAACTACAACTCCCAGAATCCTCCTTTCACTTCTAGTTACAAAAAGAGCCAAGGAAGTGTGCATACTGAGAGTTGTAGATTAACAGCAGATGGAGTGCTGGGGGTTGCTGATCCCCTGTCTGTTGCCTCAGTCATGCTGTATCCATAATGATATAACTTTTAGAAAAAAATTGATATCCTTCTGTATCATAATAGGATTGATGCTAAAGTGAGGTGTGGAGACACTTTTGATGTTGTTCTCATTGACAGCATGAACAATATATTTAACTCCTTGTGGAACCGCTGATACATGTATGGCACTGGTAGACGTGACTTAAGAACCAGCGCCGTACATGTACGGCGGGCTGCTAGGGTGGGTGCATGAGCTGAAGGTTTGTGGAGGGTACGGTTCCCCATTGGCCACCGCAGTGGCGGGTACCCGATGGCAGAGAAGGCAAGCCCGATGCCTTCCATAGGCATTGGAGCTTACTTTCTATGGAAGCCTGTGTGATCCAGCCCTTAGGCTGGGTTTCACAGTCAGGCTGTCAGCATAAAAGCTGACACCTAACGCATACAACCTGTATTGTAATGCATTGCAAAGGAGATCATAACCCATAAGTTAAAGTCCCAGAGTGGGAGAAAAATAAAAAGTTAAAAAAATTTAATTTCCCAAAATAAAGCACATAAAAATGTAAAAAACATAGAAAAACAAAAGAAAACCAGACACATTGGGTATTGTCGCGTCCATAACAACCTGCTGTATAAAAAATATTGTATGACCAAACCCCTCAGGTGAACACCGTAAAAACTAAAATAAAATAAAAATTGTGTCAAAAAGCCATTTTTTGTCACCTTACATCATAAAAAGTGTAATACCAAGCGATCAAAAAGTCATATGCACTCTAAAATAGTACCAATTAAACTGTCATCTCATACTGAAAAAAATGAGCCCCCCCCAAAAAAAAAATATGGCTTTCTGAATATGGAGACTAAAAAATTATTATTTAAAAAAATGCTTTTTGTAAAACTGAAACAAACAAACAAAAAAAGTAGACATATTTGGTATTGTCGTGTCAGTAACAATCTGCTCTATAAAAATAGCACATAATCTAACCTGTCAGATGAACATTGTAAAATACAAAAAATAACAAAATAAATACAGTGCCAAACAGCTTTTTTTTGTTACCTTGCCTCACAAAAAGTGTAATATAAAAAAATTTAACAAAAAATCATATGTACGCTAAAATAGTACCAAGAAAACTGCCTCCTTATCCCGTAGTTTCCAAAATAAGGTCACTTTTTTTGTAGTTTCTACTCTAGGGGTGCATCAGGGGGTCTTCAAATGTGACATAAAATTAACTTAAAATTATCCCAGTAAAATCTGCCTTCCAAAAACTATATGGCAATCCTTTCCTTCTGTGCCCTGCCGTGTGCCCGTACATATGTGGTGTTTCTGTATACTACAGAATCAGAGCAATAAATGTTGAGTTTTGTTTGGGTTTTAACTCCTTAAGGACGAAGGGCGTACATGTACGCCCTTGTGTCCTGGTACTTAAGGACCAAGGGCGTACATGTACACCCTGCGAATATCCGATCACCGCTGTGCACGTGGCAGTGATCGGAACAAGATGCCTGCTGAAATCAATCAGCAGGCACCTTGGCACAATGCCCAGGGGGGTCCTGTGACCCCCCCATGTCAGCGATAACAGCAAACCGCAGGTCAATTCAGACCTGCGGTTTGCTGCGCTATCTGTAGTTTCTGATCTGTAGTCTCAGAGACTAAAATATGCCCCAAACTATAAATATTAACCCCCCCTGCACCTCGCCATGTTTGTGTCCCCCCGGGCGGTGCAGGGGGGGAGGATTGCGGACAAAACATGATTTGTTATGTTTTAAAAAATGATAATATTGTGTAAAACTTAAATAAATAAATAAAAAGTATACATATTTGGTATAGGCGCGTCCGTCGCAACCTGCTCTATAAAAAAAACACATGACCAAACCCCTCAGGTGAACACAAGAAAAAATAAATAAAAATATGGTGTCAAAATCCATTTTTGTCACCTTACATCACAAAAAGTGTAATAGCAAGCGACCAAAATGTCATATTCACCCCAAGATAGTTCCAATAAAACCGTCATCTCATCCCGCAAAAAAAGAGCCCCTACATAAGACAGTCATCCAAAAAATAAAAAAAATATGGCTTTCAGAATGTGAAGACACTAAAAAACTATTTTTTTCAAAAATGCTGTATTTTTCAAAAATGTAAAACTGAAACAAAACCCCCAAAAAGTTGCCATATTTGGCATTGCCGCGTCCGTAGCAACCTTCTCTATAGAAATAGCACACAATCTCACCTGTCAGTTCAACGATGTAAATAACAAAGAATAAAAACGGTCCGAAAATAGCTTTTTTTTTGCAAATTTTCCATTTTAATCAATTTTTCCAGTAACCAAGCAAGGGTTAACAGCCAAACAAAACTCAATATATATTTCCCCGATTCTCTAGTTTGCAGAAACATCCCATATGTGGTCGTAAACTGCTGTACGGCCAAACGGCAGGGCGTAGAAGGAAGGGAACGCCATATGGTTTTTGGAAGGCAGATTTTGCTGGACTGTTTTTTTGACACCATGTCCCATTTGAAGCCCCCCTGATGCACCCCTACAGTAGAAACTCCAAAAAAGTGACCCCATTTTGGAAAGTACGGGATAAGGTGGCAGTTTTGTTTGTATTATTTTAAGGTAAGTATGATTTTTGGTTGCTCTATATTACACTTTTTTTGAGGCAAGATAACAAAAAATAGAAATTCTTAATTTTCATCTCCATTTGCCAATAACTCTTGTGGAACACCTAAAGGGTTCACAAAGTTTGTAAAATCGGTTTTGAATACCTTGAGGGGTGTAGTTTCTTAGATGGAGTCACTTTTTTGGAGTTTCTACTCTATGGGTGCATCGGGGGGCTTCGAATGGGACATGGTGTCAAAAATCCAGTCCCGCAAAATCCACCTTCCAAAAACCATATGACGTTCCTTTCCTTCTACGCCCTGCTGTTTGGCCATACAGCAGTTTACGGCCACATATGGGGTGTTTCTGCAAACTACAGAATCGGGGCAATAAATATTGAGTTTTGTTTGGCTGTTAACCCTTGCTTTGTTACTGGAAAAAATGGATTCAAACGGAAAATTTTCCAAAAAAAATCGAAATTCTGAAATTTTATCTCCGTTTGCCATTAACTCTTGTGGAAAACCTAAAGGGTTAATGACGTTTGTAAAATCAGTTTTGAATACCTTAAGGGGTGTAGTTTCTAGAATGGGGTCATTTTTGGGTGGTTTCTATTATTTAAGCCTCACAAAGTGACTTCAGACCTGAACTGGTCCCTAAAAAGTTGTTTTTTGAAAATTTCTGAAAAATTTCAAGATTTGCTTCTAAACTTCTAAGCCTTGTAACGTCACCAAAAAATAAAATGGCTTTCCCAAAATAATCGATACATGAAGTAGACATATGAGGAATGTAAATCAATAACTTTTTTGGGCGGTATTACTATGTATTATAGAAGTAGAGAAATTGAAACTTCGAAAATTGCAAATTTTTCAAAATTTTGGGTAAATTTGATATTTTTTCATAAATAAAAATGAAATTTTTCGACATCATTTTACCAGTGTCATGAAGTACAATATGTGACGAAAAAACAATCTCAGAATGCCCTAGATAAGAAAAAGCGTTTTAAAGTTATCACCACATAAAGTGACACTGGTCAGATTTGCAAAAAATGGCCTGGTCCTAAGGTGAAAATGAGCCTGGTCCTTAAGGGGTTAACCGTTGCTTTGTTACTGGAAAAAAATGGATTAAAATGGAAAATCTGCCAAAATATTAAAATTTAGAAATTTCATCTACATTTTCCTTTAATTCTTGTAGAAAACCTAAAGGATTAACAAAGTTTGTAAAATCAGTTTTAAATACTCTGAGGGGTGTAGTTTCTAAAATGGGGCCATTTATGGGTGGTTTCTATTATTTAAGCCCCTCAAAGTGAAAAAATGGGTTTTGGAAATTTTCTTAAAAATTTTAAGATTTGCTTCCAAACTTCTAAGCCTTCTAACATCCCAAAAAAGAAAATTTCATTACAAAATGACCGAAACATGAAGTAGACATATGGGAAATGTAAAGTAATAACTATTTTATGAGATATCACTATCTGTTTCAAAAGCAGAGAAATAGAAATTTAGAAAACTGCGAATTTTTCCAAATTTTTGGTAAAGTTTGTATTTTTTTACAAATAAAAATAAAATATTTTCACTCAAATTTACCACTGTCATGAAGTACAATATGTGACTAGAAAACAGTCTCAGAATGGCTTGAATACGTAAAAGCGTTTTAAGATTTATCACCAGATAAAATGACATATGTCAGATTTGCAAAAAATGGCCTGGTACTTAAGGTGAAAAATGGCTAGGGTCCTGAAAGGGTTAATGAATCAGGATTGGAACCAAAGTTTGATCAAGTGGTGTAGGATATGGTATAGAAGAGCAATATAAAGTGTAGTCACAGTGCAAACCCGAACTTGAACAAGGGACAAGACAGGCGAAAGGCCAGAGACTAAAATCAGGCAAATATAATAGCCATCCAGGTTTACTCAAAGGTCCTGGTAACCTCATCAACCTGAGCCACAGGTGACAGAGCTGAGGTCAGGAGGTGGGAACAAGAGGAATCTGCATTATGAAAATGATATGTTGGCATGGCAACACCTCCTGAATAAAAAAGCCTGAAGCATATTTATAGTACAGCAATTAGAATGAGTGAGGGACTCTGAAGCAAAAAGCAGGAAGAAGTAGGTAAATATAAAACCTTGTGGCGACATCATTCAGGTTATGTGGCACTTGAGGCAAAATTAGCAGTTATGAACTTATTTTTCTGGCAGAATAGGCTGCAGTTGCAAATCAACTGCTGCTGTACTTAAAGGGTTGTCTCATCTCAGACAATGGGGGCATATTGCTAGGATATGCTCCTATTGTCTGATAGGTGCTGGTCTACATGCTTTTTGGAGCTATTCACCTTGAAAACATTTCATTTAGAAGAGGATAGCAGTGTATATACAACACATGACTGAGCATAGTATAAGGGCCACCATTACTTTGCCATGTGCATAAGGCCTATCGCTGTTTGCATACACTGTTATATTATTTGCAACATTTTAATGGGAATGTTTAGTTTTGTAATCTCATTATTAACTGCTTCAATAAATTTAATCTGTTTAATTCTTTTGGTGCTATGATTCTTGTTCCTAATTCACTACCTAGATTTTTCCCATGTTGGTCACAGCCCAGACTGAGATATCTATGACTAATGAGGGGGAAAAACATCTAAAGTGGTTTGGATGTTGCATAAATGAGAAATAAATGAAGTTTAAACAAACATGACAACTAACCTTAAATGACTTTGCTATTAAATATTTTAAAACACTTTACATAATGCGACACATCAGTACCTATGCTTGATAGGTGTGAGCCAGAAAATTACATTCTCAACACTCATCAGCTTTGCAGTGCTGAAAAAGATATGCAAATAAGAATACATAAGAAATCAAACAAACTGAAAGTTTTACAATGTATGAGAATTTCACACAAAAATGGCTGTAAACCTACATTAAAAAATACACTCAAGCCTCATCAGGGGCAGATGGCAATGTACCCTACTGGGAAAATTCCCAGAGGGCTGGCTGCACCCAGCCTTACATCTTTTCACAAACTGTGGCTTCAGCAGCATAACAGCTCTCTAAGCCACCAGCAGTGTTGTTGTGCTGTCATTATCATGCACGGTATATAATAATGACAGCACCGCAGGGCTGCCAGTGGCCTGCAATGTGACATCTGGGAAGCAGTTGAGCTTCAGTGCTTGGATTTCAATTTGAGGCCTTGGATTAAATCATCTCAATCAGCCTCTTGAATTGTACACCCTGTGACTACTACCTGATGAAAACAAGGGGCATCTTTTGTCAATTAGCTGCCCCTGACCAATCATTAGTTTGCGGCCTGTTAGCCCAAAAAGCACCAACTTAAATTGCTCTTATCGAGCCTCACTGCTGTGGCACTTACCTCTCCCTTCTGCTGCCCACCGTCTGGAGTTTGGTGAACCATTTGAGTCCTCAGTCCTGTTCCTTCCCCACCACTAGCCAATTCCTATTGCAGCCTACTACTAGGTTAGATCCACTGCATTTCCTGCACCTTGCAAGCAAAGGTGCCTGACAGGCATCATCTCTGCTTTCCCCTCCCTGGTTAACCTATTTCATCAGCCTGGAGCCCCTCACAGAGACAGATTAGTTATTTTTTTTTTATTCCTGGGGACTTTTAAAAGCTTACTTGGGCCTATCATTGTTGATATTAACTAATCCAAACCACTATGCCGCTGCAAATTTCTTGGAAATCCTCCCTGCAAGGATTAATTGCCTATCTGCTGTACATCTGTATTATTGGCTCATCTTTTTCTTTTTTTCTCTCCTTCCTCTCTTTCAAAGAGCCATAGTTTTTATTTATTTATTTATTTATTTATTTATTTATTTATTTATTTATTTTTATTTATTTATTTATTTATTTATTTATTTATTTTTATTTATTTATTTATTTATTTATTTATTTTATTTCTGTTCACATAACCCTATGCAGGGGTGGACTGGGAACTTTAAATTGCCCTGGATTTTTTTTTTAAGTGGGCCCATGTTGTAGGTGGGTCCAAATTGATAGATGGTGCTGTAATACAAGTAGGCGGAGCTAACATATGTAGGTACCTACAACAGAAGTAGGTGGGGTAGCTGTACCATAATACAGAGCAAAATACCATCCCAGCTGAAACAAACACCACAGTGCAGTACAAATTACTTCTTCAACAGAACTAAATACCACAGTGCAGCACAGAATACTGCAGTCCACACCAAAGTATGAAACTTTATAATTGTCCTGAGGATGGCAATCCAGATGAATTCAGCAGAGGACCTGTGACCATTGGCCAGGTGCATACGTGCCTGATGCTCCTACATTAACTAATGATGGTAGCATCAGATATTTATATACCTGGATGGCTGTCATGAGTAGGGCTTCGGTGGACCCACTGGGCATCAGCCCACCGGAAAATTTCCCTGTAGAGTCTATGGCCAGTCCAACCCTAGACCTATGAAGGCTTGGTTTTGGGGGGAAAGTTGATTTTTTAAAAAATAGCATTACTTATTTTTCCATAGCTTGTATTGGAAAACAGAGGGAAAAAAATTGTGTGGTGAAATTAGAAAAAAAATGCCAATTAGTTTTTAGGGTTTTATTTTTATGATGTTCACTGTACACTAAACAATGACATGGTAGTCGTATTATATACGTCAGTATGATTACAGAGAAAACAAATTTATATAATTTTTAACATCTTTACTTAAAATAAAGACCTTTTTTTATTTGCATCATCATATACTGACACCCATAACCTTTTTATATTGCCTATATTTTATCTCTAAAATCTTGCCATTTGTGGGGCAAAAGGTGGTTTTTAAAGCTACAATTATGGGGCACATAAATTATGACATAGATCACTTTTTACTCATTTTTGAGGGTGTGGGGGGAATGAAGTGACCAGAAATGGCAAATCATGGATTTTTTTTTTATTTTTTTTTCCATTATGGCATACATCACTCAGGAATTTTATTATTATTTACGTTGTTTGGACATTTTCAAATGTTGCATGTTTTTTTTATTGTTTAGGTATTTTTAAATGTAAAACCTTGGAAAAGTGATTTTAATATTTACTATTTTTGTATTTTTTTACATTATATGTTTTTAACTTTAAGTCCCCTTAAGGGGACATGACATACTATATTCTGAACGCTTGTTCCATAGATTACAGTAGAATATTATTTCAGTCTATGGGATTCTTACAGCTTGCTTGAGAAACCATGCCTCAGGCACAGCTTTTCAGGCCGTTAGTCATAACAGGCCTTGTAACCTTCACAAAGTCCCATGCTGTCATGGCAACCAAGCCCTGCAATTTCAACTATGGCATCTCAGGAGATAAATGACTGAGATCAGTGTTATCTCCAATCCTAGTCATTGCAGCTAGGTGCACAGTTGGCACCCACCATGATTGGAGCAGGATCAGCATATGAACTCACTTCACACTTTACACAGCATCACAACATATGTTGTGTTATGTTATGTTGTGGTGTGTGTAGGTGTTTAACAGATCCCTAATTGTTTTATAAACTTCCTTTGACAGCCTACATTTTCAGTAAGTACTGAAAAGTGCTGCTCTAGCATCACATAAACTCACTGATTGATAACATATGCAATAGTCCTGTTTTGTCCCATACGCAGCTCACCATTGCTCATACCCTAGCTTCATTTCTAACCCTTATGCATTTATTTGAATGTTATAGTTATGGTCAAAACTAGTGGCTAATTGGAAAGCCCTATAGACTCCTCCACTGCTGCTCATCACAGCCTGGCATCTCAAGAGGCTCTGAGAACTGTTAATCTTCGTTGCCTACCTCTGTCACCCCTCTGACTTGTACATTAGACCTGCCTAGTGAAATGGGTAATTGTTTGCATTTGCCCCACCAGCCAGCATTATGTCCAAGCCAAACGGTTTGCTGGACCCACCTCCTTGACTTGGCCATGCTTTCCACCAGTTTGGCTCTGCCTCTAGCATTGGGCCACTTCTATGTTTTTTTTTTTTTTTTCAGGGACACTTTATGTTCTCTTTATAGAATTTGTAGGGCAGCAAATAGAGTCTCTTAAGTTGCACAATACCAAAATTTGGTGGCTTTGTAATGAAGTATTTTCTACCCTAGCAATGTATTTAGAGAAAAATAACAGTTTAATATGTCATGTGATGGAACAAACTGTGATTTCTCTTTCATATAGGTTCATGTGAAGATACAGTAGGAGCCCATGGGTTTCCATAGGTTCTATATTATATATCTGTACAAAACATGTGGTGAATGATGATGTCAAACAAAACTGTGTAACTGAAAACTGACACACTATCACAGCAAACCACTGTTTGCACGCATATGAATTTTGCAGGGTGTAAAGCATAGTAGTGTTTTTCCCCATTTAAAGTGGTTATCCTATTGAAAATATTTGTGTCAATATTAATAAGGGTCTGAGCAATAGGACTCCTAGAAATACTGAGAATGGAGGGTCTCTGAGTCCTCTTTCTGAATAGAGCTGTCGTGCGCATGTTGGTCCACCATTTGCTTCATTATATGGAACTGACAAAGTGCCCATAGAAGTGAATGAAGAAGTGGACCAACATGTGCCCTATTGCTCCTTCCAAAGAGGGGAATCAATTACCCTATATTCCTGGGGTTGATGGATGTCCCAATGTTTAGACCCCCATCAATTTTATATTTATGATAAATACAAGGAAAATCAGTTGGGATTATAACATAAACTATGCATTATATTAAAGAAAAAGAAACCGAGAGTGATAGAGACAGAGATAGCAAATGGCAATAAATTTGCTTACAAATAATATAAAATTCTAAATGTGAATTTTGCCCTTAAAATTCAAATGAAAGTTGAGGCCACACACATTTGCTAAAAAGTTTTAAATGAATATGTTAACTTATTGCTTAGTTTTCTTAGGCAAATGATAAAATTAAAGTTAGTGACATTGGAGAGAATTAAGATTATTGCGTGCACTTTTATTAGACTTTCTTTCATCTAGACACTTTCATAGATTTTACAATAAATTAGAATATCCTGCTATGCTTATCCTATTCTGGAATATAAAGTCCTGTTTTATTTGATATTATTGAATTTGAATGTTTGGATTCATGATCACCTTTGAATTTATTCTTCAACTGGTAATTATAAGTTATTAATGGTAACCTAGACATTAATCATTAACCACTTCCAGACCAGGCCATTTACCTCCCTTTATGACCAACTGCATACTCTTTATGACCAACTGCAACTTTTTTTTTCAGTATATGCAACTTTGAAAGCCATAACTTTTTTCAGATACAGTTATGTAAATAATTCCTCGCACCTTTTTCCAGTCATAACATTGTCACTTTTATGTTAGTATTTCTTTTTTATTATAACCAGAAAAAAAACATTTAAAAGGAGTTTGTTTTTTACGTTTTTGGTTACTAGCACAACGTAAAACATTTTTTTATGTCCCCTTATTTTTATTTATTTATTTTCACTTTGTCTTTTTTTATTCCTGTTATTTTTTTTTTTTATTGTACACTTTTTATAGGGTTAAGGTTATACAGGGTCTTGAGGGGACCTTTGACTTTATATATTTTTTAATTTGATGATTTTTCCTGTAACTAGGGCTGACATAGTAGCTTATGTAGCTACTTTAGTAGCTTAATAGGTTATGGCCACAGGGTGAGAAAGACGCTCATAGGGTAAGTAAATTCAAGGTACAGCAGTTTACCTTCAAAAAGTAGATGGATAGATTTAACTCACCTAGTTTTTTTGTTGCACCGAATTTGGGTGCAACTGTATTAAAGGTAGGCTGCGAAGTTTCAAAAAAAATCAAGGTTGGTGCTGCCAGGATCGTCCAGATGCCCTTTGGGCGATGGCCAAGTCACCACTTGGGTGGATACTGGAGGATTTGTTTTGGCTTGTCACGGTGAGGTGATCTAGCTTAGTGGACGATCGTAAGGCGCAAATACACAACCCGGTATAAGAAATAACACAGTTTATTGCAAGACAACACGTTTCAGGGCCTCTAGGTCACCTCACCATGACAAGCCAAAACAAATCCTATAGTTGCCCTAGTTACAGGGGAAATAGTACCACAAATAGCAGAGTATTAAAAAAGCACTAATAGTTGACTAGTGACATTCCTAGTTCTGCTATGCCAGTTGTACAATTTTTCTTCTCAGAGGGTAAACATAAGCGATTACTGAAGGAGTCTGTGCTAGGACAACACACTATAACTGCATGCAATTATTACTTATTTGATTATATATTCAGGCAGTAATATATAAGCAATAAACATGCAAAGATTTGGGCATTGAGTAGTCACATAACAGGTGTCATAGTAAATTGTCAACAATCTATATTTCAAGCAGCACTCCGGATCACTCGGTCACACCTGATGCATCAGCCCGCCTTCCGTCCTAGACTCATTCGGACTCAGAATGATGTCACATCCACGGATGGACCCCTAATGGTCCCATTGTTTATCTCACTGGAACTTATTTTGCATATCTATCATAGAGTTCTGTGTTGTTGTGGCAGGTTCCATGGCAACGGACTCGACATCCGGAGCGCAGTCACACTGGGGACGTAAGAGGCGGCCATCACGTGACCACATTGACGAGAGCGTCTGTGATCGCTTGTGTGGGGTAACGGCCTTTGATTGTTGTGGTGGTTACCATGGTAGTGGTTCCGACGGCAGGAGCGCAGCAGTGGTGAGGGCGGAAGTGCCGGTTATCACGTGATCGCAGTGACGAGTGAGTCAGCGATCACGTGAGCGGGGCAGTAACTTCTGAACTCTAGCGGACATGCGCAGTGGATTCTGACAGACGCGCTGGATGCCGAGGGTAGCCGCACACGGACACCACCTGAGAAGAGTGGTATGTGTTCTAGGATATAGGAGTTTGCACATATGTCTGAATAGATTATGTAAATAAGGGCTAATGTGAGACTTAATAGCATTGGCTGTGTTCAGTTTTAAGGGGTGGGGATTTTGATATTTATAGCCACTATTTCATAGTCACATTGAGCTTGATAAAGGCTAGCATATAGCCGAAACGTAGCTGCTTTTGTACGTGCACAAATTTTTTGGGATCGCGATCCTGAATAAAGGAAATTCACCGTGGATGCTGCCTGCGATTTGTATTTATTTATAGTAAATTGTCAAGTCATATGTCAGCATCAGAGTCAGATGTTGGTGTCAGAGTGAGGAATCAGAGTCAGGAATCATAGGGGATATTTAGTTTCAAGCTAACATCATTCTGATATTTGACTATTACATCTGAGGTGTTCTAAAATGAACACTGTACCCATTTAAGCCAATGAGATCAGCTCCAATCTATTGTGTCTATGGCCCATGTGTACATAACTCTAATTGATGTTAACAACAGTTCAGGTAAGATGCAACAGCCACCATGTGCAATAGATATAAAGGACAGTAGGTGACCACACTGATTTCTGTGGGAAAGTTTCTAGGCATGCTCTGTGACCTGTGTAGAGATCATTGTACAAGGAAGTAGTAGTTAAGCTTTGACTGTTGCCTACTGCGAATGGTGGTTCTATTGAAATCCTACATGTGATGAAAGATGCCCCTGTTATTAGGCTTTTTGCCCATTTCCAAAACTGCAAGATTTTAGATTTTTTTTTTTAAATATAGATAGTGACATGGAAAATTAAAAAATATATATTTAAATATGTTTAACATAAAAACTCAATTTAAACAGTATGTTATTTTCTGATGACATATTTCCTGTAACTTACATTGGTCCTTTTTTATATGTGCATTGAATTTAAATTATTTTTATTTACTGATTTACTGCTCCTTTTTAGAGTAATACACACCATTGTAGACACACACTGCACTCTTCTTTCTTTATAGACTATTACTGTCTATAAATATACTAAACTACCATATTTCAAGCTGCACTGAATGTGTCACTGAGTATGAGCAATACCATCCCTACACATTGAAGTCTAATTACATTAAAATGCAGAGGTCCCCAGATACCGCTGGGGCCAGTGATGAAATGACATTAAAGGGCAGAGACCTGGTGCATTCATACTAAATGTTTAAGAAGGATTGTTATTGGTAAAAAAAAACCTTTCTGACTTGTCATTTAGAAATAATCCAGTACACATAAAACACAGAAGATGTGGATCTATGCAATCTTTGTGTATACAAAATGATTGTGAATATGTGCAGACTTTAGTGTACTTTTATGTATAATTATCTCCTCTATACTGTACAATTGGCATGTCAGATGTATTGTAACTAGAGATGAGTGAATTTTTTAAAAATTAGTTTCGGCCGGTTCGTCAAATTTCTTGAAAAAATTTGGTTCAATCTGAAATTATTTGCGGCGAATCGCATTAAAAATTGTCTATTTCCCGGCTGCAGAGAGCCTTTATAGTGGTGTAGAACACTGTGCCTTGCAGTAAAACGCATAGGGAGTCTTCTGTGGAAGTGAAATAATACTGTGAGTCTGTATGACATGCAGATGACAGGCGTCGCTCTTAGAATCGCTGCACACTTTACTTATTTGGGCAGTCACGGGGCCAAAAGTGACCAAATTACTCAAGTATGAACTCAGCCTTACAGTCGATGTTAGCTCCAAGAAGAAGCGCACACCTTTTACTACGTCGTCAGTTTACTGTATAGTGGAGCTGAGCCACAGCATACAATACTTCTCCGGCTCAGGGAATAGAAAAGGACAGAGGCAGGTTGAGGACAGGTGAGGGCACAGGGTCTGCTCCCGGGCCATGCCAACTAAGGATTGTGTCTGACGAACCCACTGACTCTTGGCTGGGGGTAGCTGATGTCACTTGCAACGAAGTCGAAGACTGAGTCAACCATTCAAGAACCGCTGGGTTGCTGGTCAAGACACAACCGCTAGCTGACACTAGGAGCTCAGGCCCCTCAAAGTGACCCCTGCTGCCACGGCCCCTTACTCTGCTGTGACCTGTGCCTGCGCCAGAAACATTAAGGCCTCTGCCACTCCCCTGTGCATTACCTGGCACTTCTCTGTCTGACATACTGTTAGATCAAATAAATAAATAAAAAGGAAATTAAAACAGCGCAAAAAATTCTGTAATTTTCTCACTTCACCACACAACAGCTAATAAGCCCCCCCCCCCCCCAAATGATATACACAAAAAAGGGCTTTAGAAAATATAACTGCACCGCTGAACGGAAAAAATATTTTTCTTTTGCACTAATACATGCCACAAAAGCCTTTAGAACATATAACTGCACTGCTGAACGCAAATATATTTTGATTTTTCCACTTATACACGCCACAAAAGGCTTTAAAACATATAACTTCACCGCTAAACAACAACGGTTTGCTGGAATTACAGAGCTGTATAATGGCAATTTGGGTCCCTAGTCAGTGCAGCAAGGTATAATAGGATTGTTCCTATTACCCAGGCTATAACCTCCCCTACTGAACCCTGTTCAACATAAATGCTGTGGAATGATTCCTCCCTATCCTTTCCCTATACCTTGAATAATCTTTCCTTGAACTTGTAAATCACTTTTTTTTAGCACAATAACATTTTTTCTAGCACTGTTCTCAGCGCCTGTGGAAATCTCTCCCTGCACTAAGTACACATGAAAATGGCAGAATCCAAGATGGCTGAGGCTATTTATAGGGCTGTGACATCATAGGGCTGGCTGGCTGCTTGTTGGCTGCATGCATGGCATTATGGGTGATCCCGCCTTCCCAGAGTTCCTTGCTGCATGTCCTCACACATGCAGTAGCCATTTTAGAAAAAATGCGATTCGTTACCACGAAGCGTGAGGAAATTCGGATTCTGTGCGAACCAAATAATTCCTTAAATTTGGATCAAATTCCACTTCATCACCTTTGATTTGCTCATCTCTAATTGTGACAATAGTTAAGATCTCTATGGCAGGTGTCTTATACACCTAGCTAATAATGTTGCTACATTCTGAAGATGAATTGTGTATGTGGAAGCAATAATATATCAGTAGTAATTTTGTCTACAGCTGGATTACTTTACATGGTACTTTAATTTTCCAGTATCAGTTATATCCTCTCATTTTACAATATATTATATAGTTGATTTGCGACATTTGTTTTGGATCTGATTCTAGCAATCAGTCGGCAGATTCAATTTGGTTACAAATAAACTTTACCTGAATTAAAAAGGCTCAGATTGTCCATAAAAAAGTTGTATGACACACTGAGGTCTCTTAGGACTGTACCCAACCCTTTTAAGCTCTGTAATGCTAACAAAGCATTAGTGATATCAAAGTAACAGTGACATATTGTCAGGAACCAAGCAGGTGTGAAACCACTGTCCCATGTAACTAGCATCCTCTAAGGGCATTGTCTAAGTGAACCCCTCGTTCTTCATAGTAACCCTTATTTCAAGGATAGACTTTCCCAAGAGAAACACCAGATCGCTACCTCTTGAGGAGGATTTACCCACGAGGCAGCTGGTTCAGATGTACCAGGGGGTACCAGTACAAGGTAACACAGGTACAGACGTAGTCAGCAGGCAGAGTTGAAACAAGGAGATACAGTGCAGGACCGAAGGATGAGGCAGAGGCAAAGTCAAACAAGCAGTTAGTCAGGGCAGGCAGCACAAGTTGGCAACAGGAGAGTCAAGGCAAAGCAGGCAAGAATCAAACAGGTAGCTAAATCCAAAACACAATCAGGTAAACAGGAACACAAGCAGAGATAACAGAAACCTTTGCAGGACACAAGGACCTTGACACTCAGCAATCGGCAAAGTGGGGTGAACCACTTAAATAGGTGCAGGAGGGCTAGAATTGGTCAGAATGGTGACATGTGCTAAACCCATAAATCACAGGAAGTGACATGTGACAGCCCTTAAGGATGTGCTACAGGGAACAAGCTGAAAGCATGCTGTGCCCAGGGCTCAAAGGAAACTGTGTAGCGGATTCCAGGAGGTGGTGAATGGGGAAACAGCAACCGATGTTACACATATAGAGCTATAGATAAACATATGGCAACCAGAGGTAACAAACAGCCTATTTAAAAACACACCACATTGTCATATTTTATTTCTAAATTAAAACCTATGCCATGCATCATCCTACAGAGGAAAAAGGTGTGGGGGTGCATAAAGGATGGGAGTAAGAGCTGAGGCTAAGATTATTGTCATAGTCCTCATGGCTGATCCTAATCCAACTCTTCCTCAACACTCGAAAACAGTGAATGGAGAGGTGCAGCCCTCTTTCCCCTCAGGGCTTGAGTGCTCTTGATGTCGGAATGAGCAGTGGGGTGTAAGGCAGGAGAACAGGAGGATGATAATTAATGGGTATAGAGACTACAAACCAGGCCATAAAAGAAAAAGTACCAGACACGCTCAGGGCAGTCCTCTTCCTTGCTGCTGCAGGTTCCTGTATGTGTTGTGTGAAGCAGTTAACACTTTTACAGTCTGAGTCAAAAAGTTTGGAACCGCGCTGCTTTCAATGGGGGAGTTCCAAGGATTCACAGGGCCACAGCTTCCGGAATGAAGGGAAAAAACAGCACCCACACCGAACGAATCAAATCCACAGTGTTGAAGTAGCTGCAATAATTAAACACACATAGTGCAATACGATTTTTAAAAGAAGCTAGTCGCTATTTATTGCACTTACAAGATGGATGGTCGAAACAAATTCATAACAAATCCTTGTGCAGGGATCACATCAACGCCCGACCGGGTTTCGCTCCTTCAAGCTCGTCAGGGCTAAAGTGTAAATACACTTTAGCCCCTGACAAGCTTGGAAGGAGCGAAACCCGGGTCGGGCGTTGATGTGATCCCTGCACAAGGATTTGTTATGAATTTGTTTCGACCATCCATCTTGTAAGTGCAATAAATAGCGACTAGCTTCTTTTAAAAATCGTATTGCACTATGTGTGTTTAATTATTGCAGCTACTTCAACACTGTGGATTTGATTCGTTCGGTGTGGGTGCTGTTTTTTCCCTTCATTCCGGAAGCTGTGGCCCTGTGAATCCTTGGAACTCCCCCATTGAAAGCAGCGCGGTTCCAAACTTTTTGATACAAACCAGGCCGGCTTGATTATGGCAAAATAATGGTTTTCATTTACTAAATAGATGATAGGAGTCACAGTACAAAGACAGGCAGCAGGCACAGTTCTGAAGTACCTCACAGAGTAGGCTTCTTCCCAAAAACCTTTATATAGAAGGTGGCAATGATGGTAGTAATCCATTGTGAGTCTTTCTCTCTCCAGAAAAAAAAACAGCATTCTTCTCAAATGACCACAGAAGTGCAAGTTTATCTGCAATGCCCAGTCTGCGGGGTGCAGTCCTAGATCAGATGACCAGTCTATCTCAGAAGTGTGGCAGGCACCAGAAACAATAAGCACAGACCATGGGCAGTCATATCTAAAACAATAAGCATATGTTACCTTTACAGACAAAGTCAAGGCATGGCCTGCATGGTCCTCAACCTTTTTCAAAATTACAATCCCTCTTTCTCTCAGAGGTAGTTCTCAGCAAAGTTTCTTTTACTGGCAGCTTTCACTCACAGGAATGATGTTTTCAAGAATAATTTTTCTGGCCATATTTGGCAGAGCACAGCAAAACAGGTATTTTTTCTAGCTTGGTTTGCTAGGAACTCCCTATAGCTAACGATGGGAAAAGAGGACCAGCCCATGGTTCCACTGTTTCCTAACTAACTACATAGCCTCTTTGGATCACATAGTATGTAGATCACATTCAGTATAACAGTGAGCACGTTAACCACTTTAGTAATGAACTATACTATTAATCCTTTAGCAGTGGAATTGGTAGTAACTCTTTAGCAGTGACAAGTCACAGTAACTGCACATGGTCCACAAATTATCCCTTTTTGGTGGCAGATGCTTGATTAGTTTAGAATTGATTCTCGCATCACCAAAAGTAGTTTACCGAATATCTTATTTAAAATGCTTACTGTCAGTGCTATGCTATTTTAAAGTGAAGTACCCTTGTCCAGATTGAATAATGTGTCTGTGCCTAGAATCTGCCTAAAAAGATGTTTTGTTCCTCTGAACATGATCCCTCACTGCTTCTTGCTTGTGGGCCGATGAAAAGGCTGCAATGTCTTTTTCTGAGCTTAGCAACATCCCTAGCAACCATAGGAAAGTTGCCTACCCCTTACAATATAAGAACCTCCCCAGCAGCCATTTTCTGCAGTTTTTTTCAGTTCTGAGAGAGACAGCAGTGTCATTGATGTGCTCTGTGCTTTCCTGTGTCACATTACATTAGATAGTTAGCTTATATGTAAATATATATATATTACAGATGGTTAGTGGGAGATAGTCAGTGTAGGTTAGATAGTGATATAGTGTAGCTGATAGGTTCCAGTGCAGGGTGTTAGGTAGTGTGATATGTTCTGCTGTCCATACATACATGCTACAGGCAAGTTCACAACAATACTTAGTGCACCAATCACTAATATGTAGTCAGAACTGCTAAACTGTGAAGCTGCATGCATTGCGCAAAAATATGCGCATCATTAATTACCGATTTGCGCAATCATGAATATATCGGAGCACTCTATATCGGAGCATATAAAGCTATTGTAATGTTCTCCCATGCCAAGCATTTTCTCCAGTCTCAGGAAAAATGAAGCAATAGTGACCCATGCCTGTATTGCGCACACAATACGCGCATATTACAGTGCCAATTTTCGCAATAAAGAAAGTAATCGCGAATTCTCGAATTTGTGAATTTATGACGAATATTCACCCAAATATTTGCGAAATATCGCAAATTCAAATATTGCCTTTGCCACTCATCACTACTCTCTGCTTAAGACAATCCCTTCTTAGTTCTTACATTTATGATTAGAAAAGGTTCATTTAATATATGGAACCCTAAGAATCAAACATGGAGCACAACTATAAAATCACTACTGCACCTGTTATCTGCACTTGCAATGTTGAGAGTTTAGTACAGGTTCAGTGTATTTCAATGGAGGAGGCTAACTGTTGCCAACAACTTTAAGTACCGGAAAACATATTAAGGTAGTTTTTTTTTTTTTTTGTAGATAGTAAAACACTGCAATGGTAAAAAAAAAAATACAATATAAGCTATTCATCGAGAAGGGAAATAAAACTACAAAAATACAACTGAATATACAAACACACTTTTCACTAAATGATGCTTAGTATAAAATGAAAAATTTTTCCCCACAACTCCAATTTCTGTCTATGAATATGGAAATACTGTGTACCACAGAACACGATACTTCTCAGGATTCGGCTGCAGATTACTTTTTTATTAACCAAGCCTCGTAAAGTAAACAGTTTGACTTCTAAACTATCCTTTTCAGTTATTTCACATTTTAAAAACCTTGATCCTCTAAATCTGTGGCAACAAACCTGACATCTGTGAAAGATTCACTTGCTATAATAAACAGATGGATGAATAAATTCTTTACTAGGGACTATATTGATGTAGTCAATATTAAACTGATCTGCTTAACAATTTCCACATAAAGATGTCAGTATGAGGGGATGATGTGAACAGTTAACAGTACTGAAGTACTAATAAAATATTAATTAGACAAGTGATCAGACTAGTAGAAAAGCTCTCAGATACAGATGGAACATAAAACCACAGAATCAATATTGGCAGTTGACCTTTGGCCTATAGCTTCTTGATGGCATAATTGAATGTCTGCAGACAGATAGTGACAAGGATGAGTTTGTATGTGCATTATAAAAGGTCTACACCTAAGGCAGTATTCTTTAGCTCTGTGAGTCACAAAAAGTACATGTTGATTAATGTCAAAGTTCTACCGATGTAATATATAATTTAGAAAAATTTAAGAAACATAATAATTAATAGGATTTTAATGAATTATGTGATTTTATGTTTGCATACGTATTCTTATCATTATACATGAGTATAACTATAGGGGGTGAAAATATAGCAGTTACAGCAGGGCCCTGGTGCCTGAGGAGACTTAAAGGACCATCTGCTACATAAGAAGAGGCCAGTATTTTAAATGGAACCTGAAAGATGGGAGATCCATTACAGATTTTGAACTGTTATATCATGGACAGGCCCCTGTTAATGCTCTATAATGTAAAAGTACAGCGTGCCATGTTAATGGTGCAAGCCCAAAAGCTGTACCCTCACCATCATCAGTAAGTGCCAACTGTAACTAACAGTCAATTTGATAGTATAAAAGCCAAGATGGAATCAAACTCTAATCACAGCAATTTAGCACCTTAGTTGCCACTGCCAATAATGACTGCAGCATCTAAGCAGTGAGTCGGGGAAATTACCATTCCTACAATGCAATTACAATGCCAATTTTCTATTGTTATGTCATTGACAGGGCCATGTTAATGCTCTATAATGTCATTGTATAATGCATCATGGTTATCATACAAGCCCAGGAGCTGTGCCCGCACCATCATTAACGTATGACAGCTATAGCTAAAAGGCTGTAACAGCCAAGGTGGGTTTAAAGTCTGACCCTGTCAGTTTAACCTCTTAACTGCCAAACTCAATAAGCACTGCATCATCTAAAAAGTGAGACAAAGGGAGGTGTTCCCTCTGTCACCCAATCTCCATCACCACAATGCGGGTGCCAATGGGTTGTCATAGAAACTGAGTACTATTGTGTATGTGCCAGTTAATCCATAAATACTTTGTAAATGGTGCATAACATAACACAACATAAAGCATGGCAGAATAGCAGCTCCTCCCCAAAATAAATAAATTAATAAATAATTAAATAAATAAATAAACTCCCTAATCAGTGAGTTACCGTTCAAGGACTGGACCAAAAAAAAAAACAAGCCCTCATCGGGGCAACATTGTTAATAGGCGGCTGTTATGTCGGCTGTGTCCATACGGGGTTAAACATTTATAAAAAAAGATGAAAGAGTAGAGTTCACCAAGAGTTCAGTAAGAATTAAACTGACAAGGAACCTGATAAGTGTACAAGCACAGATACATATAATACAGTGCAAATGTCAAATATAATATAAACATGATAAAGAAATTGTTGTAATCTACTAGGCAGTTCAGAGCAATGCTGTAATTGTGAAAAATAGAGTAAAGTTAACCCTTTAATGTGACATGAATCAATTGATTTATTTCAAATTAATTTGTATAAACTATACTTTTTTTAGCTTGCTCTCCCTGTCATTCAATATCACAAGTAGCAATTCTTGATATACTGTAATAAACATGATCTGTCTCAGGCTACTTATCACACATGCGATAGCAGGGTTCGGCCCACTGCAGTTTTTGTCTGGCCGCCTCGCGGCATGTTTGCAGTGCTGCGACCAGACCTCCGGCCCGTTCCCATTATAGTGAATGGGGTTGAAGTGAACTTCTGGCGGCACACAAGGGTTAGCGTTAGTACAGATCAGGCAGGCTGTTCCCCTGCCAAAACAGTCTGCTGGATCCTGCTAGCGCAAGTGTAAATGTAGCCTCACCTACTGACAAGTCAGATTGTGTACGGACACACCATTTTGACAAGGGGAAATGGTAACACCCAGTTGTCAGGAACAACAAAGGAATTGCACACACATTTGTTTCCTAGGTATGACATAGTAGTTAGTATTAGGCCCCTTTCACGCGGGCGTGATTTCCGCACGGGTGCAATGCGTGAGGTGAAAGCATTGCACCCGCACTGAATCTGGACCCATTCATTTCTATGGGGCTATGCACATGAGGGGTGATTTTCACACAACACCTCTGCGTTGCATGAAAATCACAGCCTGCTCTATATTGTGCGTTTTTCACGCACGCTGGCCCCATAGAAGTGAATGGGGCTGCGGAAAATCGCAAGCATCCGCAAACAAGTGCGGAAGCAGTGCGATTTTCCTGCAAGGTTGCTAAGAGACGGTACCCGATCTTTAGTATTTTCCTTTATAACATGGTTATAAGGGAAAATAATACCATTCTCACTACAGAATGCGTTGTAAAATGTGGATTAAGGGGTTAAAAATAAAAAAATTAACTCACCTTATCCACTTGATCGCGTAGTTGCCGATCTCTTCTGTCTTCTTCAAGCATTAGCTGCCATCTAAAGGACCTGTGGTGATGTCACATCACATGGTCCAATCACATGGTCATTCACCATGGTGATGGACCATGTGATTGGACCATGTGATGAGCTCGGTGACGTCATCACAGGTCCTTTAGCCGGCAGCTAATGCCTGAAGTAACAGAAGAGATCGCAACTACGCGATCAAGTGGATAAGGTGGGTAATTTTTTTTATTTTTAACCCCTTAATCCACATTTTACAAAGCTTTCTGTAGTGAGAATGCTATTATTTTCCCTTATAACCATATTATAAGGGAATATAATAAAATCTACAGAATACTCAAACCAAACCGAACTTCAGTGATTGTCTGGGTACCAAACATGCCGATTTTTCCCACGCGCATGCAAAACGCATTAAAACGCTTTGCACTTGCGCAGAAAAATCGTGCATTTTCCAGCAACTCACCCGCCTCTTATCCGGGCGTCAAACGTGACGCCCGTGTGAAAGGGGCCTTAGGTGTATTTCACTCTCATTATCATAACTACATTATTTATTTCATGTTTTGCATTTTTTGGGCTGAGATATAGTATATTAAAAAGTTAGCGAGAAAGATGATATAGATAGAGATAAGCGAATTTTTCAAAAATTCAATTCGCCGGTTCACCGAATTCTTTGGGAAAAATTTGGTTCAGTTCGAATTTATTCACAGCGAAGTGCGTTAAAAAATGGCTATTTCCTGGCTACAAAGAGCCTTATAGTGGTGTAGAACACTGCCTTGCAGTAACACGCATAGGGAGTCTGCTCTGGTAGTAAAATAATACTATGAGTCCGTATGACATGCAGATGACAGACTTCACTCTTAGGCCCCCTTTCACACGAGCGAGTATTTCGCACGGGTGCAATGCGTGATGCGAACGCATTGCACACGCATGCAATCTGGACCCATTAATTTCAATAGGGCTGAGTACATGAGCATTGGTTTTCACGCATCACTTGTGCATTGTGTGGAAATCGCACCATGTTCTATATTCTGCGATTTTCACAATGGAAGTAAATGGTGTTGCGTGAAAATTGCATCGCAACCGCAAACAAGTGTAGATGCAATGCATTTTTCGCAGATGGTTGCTAAGAGATGTTGTTTGTAAACATTCAGTTTTTATCACGCGCGTGAAAAACACATTAAATTGCATTGCACCCGTGCGATAAAAAGTAAACAACTGAACACGATTGCAAACAAAACTGAATGTACTTGCTTGCAAAATCGCGCAGTTTTCACTAAATGCACCGCAAGGCATCCGGACTTAATCTGCTCACACTCGTCTGCAAGGGGCCTCAGAATCACTGCACACTTCACTTATTTGGGCAGTCACGGGCCAAAACTGACCAATTAACTCAAGTATTAACTCAGCCTTACAGGTCAATTTTAGCGCCAAGAAGAAGTGCACTCCTTTTACATCCTCGTCAGCTGAATCCACATAGATGTCTACAGAACCTGTTCTATTAAACGCTTATACAAATGGAGCCCCCAGACAAAGTGGAGAGGGTTATAATTCTTACATGTATACAGCACTCCCAGACGTACTTTCTTGTGGGTGCAAGTCCCCCAGGGATGGTAGATGTGTCCCTGTATTCACATCAATACAGAAAGAAAGGAAAATAAAAAAGTGGAGACAGCATGTCCAATGACAATTGTGGTTTAATCCGGATTTTACGTTTCGGCTTTCATATCAGCGTTTTTCAAGCATACATATACAAAGCTTAGTGCACGTATAAATAGTGTTACAAAAAAATTTCCCCAAAATAGTTGCCACCCCTTTTCCGGGTCAGGGGGCATGCCAGTTGCTATACATAAGCAAACATAATTTTTAGACCAATATTTACCTATAAAGTGCGATCATACATATATTACACCGATTCAGGGTAGGTTACCTTTGGTCCATAATGCAGATGTAAGGATCCGCCTGTATTTGAAGTGTCTTTACTGTGTGCACATCGTTGTGGAATGCATATGCGCCCCACTGATACACTTCCTGTCCCTGCCCACTTCTGGGCGCCTTTTCTTTACAAGTGTGCACGTGGAACACAAGCTGCGTTCCACCGCCGGCTTCCGGTGCGTCACTTCCGGTTTCTAGCCCATAGGTGGAACGCACTGTGTGTTCCACTATGGTTTTTGATCGTGCCTGGATCGCAATATTTTTTAGTTAATGCGCATAATAGGTATAACCTAATTCTATTTGTTTTACTAGAACCTAGTGGCGATATGGAAGAGAAGGCATGTTTAAAATATGTACTCATTGAAAAATTAATAAGGTGCAGATTACAGTCTCAATATCATTATGTATATATGTTTTATATTAGGGTATGTACTATATCCGTATGGAGGCAATTTGCAATAGATATATATACATAGAAGGTATAGAGACAATTTACTGGTGTGAGGAGACCTTTTAGGTTATCAAGCTATAATAGCCTCATACTATACACCATACATGAAGTAATCTCCATCTATGCAACCGTATTGTATGGGGTGAGCACCTGATTTTAAAATGGTACATGCAAACTGGACTGAGGTATCTTACCCTACCCTCTTGTGGATAAGACAAGTGCAAGGTGAACAAGAGTCAGTGAAATCCAATATGTGAAGGGACGAATACCTAAAAACATTAAAAACAAGTTAATGCACAGAATAGATGTCAACGCAATAATTAACAAGTCCAAGATTGTTGCATGGTATTATAAGAAGGGGGTGAGTGCATAGTCAATGTTCATGCTTTTCGGAAACAATGTGTCCAGTTCATCGATCCATTGTAGCGCGCAGTGTTTTAAAAGGCATTCCCTGTCACCTCCTCTTCTTTGTTTGGGAATATGATCAATAATTCTGAATCTCATTTGACTGATATTATGATTGAATTCAATAAAATGTTTCGGGACTGGTTGCTCAATATTTTTCTTCCAGATTCTAGATTTGTGCATATTAATTCTTTCCCTGCACTCCATAGAGGTCTCCCCCACATATAAGAGACCACATGGACATTGTAGGGTATCTTTAAATATCCCCATTTTTGGATGTCCTCTCTGTATAATGTCCCAATTGTCTCAAATGATATGTCCGATTTCTTTAAAGAACCACCAATGATGGCGTACAAGAGACCCAAAAATTTTAAAGACCATTTAATTAGGTCGGACAGTGGCCCTGACAGTAAGAAGTTGACACAGACCAATTTAGCACCCAAAAAGATGGGGTGCTACCCGTGTCTTAACTGTAGCAACTGCAATGCAATGCAGAAAGGACCTAAATTTGCACACCCACGTACGGGCAAACAGTACGAGGTTAAACACTTTCTCACGTGTCAATGAACATTTGTCCTTTATACCCTACAATGTCCATGTGGTCTCTTATATGTGGGGGAGACCACTATGGAGTGCAGAGAAAGAATTAATACGCACATATCTAGAATCAGGAAGAACAATATTGAGAAACCAGTCCCGAAACATTTTATTGAATTCAATCATAATATCAGTCCAATGTGATTCAGAATTATTGATCATATTCCCAAACAAAGAAGAGGAGGTGACAGGGAATGCCTTTTAAAACGCCGTGAGCTACAATGGATCCATGAACTGGACACATTGTTTCCGAAAGGCATGAACATTGACTATGCACTCACCCCCTTCTTATAATACCATGCAACAATCTTGGACTTGTTAATTATTGCGTTGACATCTATTCTGTGCATTAACTTGTTTTTAATGTTTTTAGGTATTCGTCCCTTCACATATTGGATTTCACTGACTCTTGTTCACCTTGCACTTGTCTTGTCCACAAGAGGGTAGGGTAAGATACCTCAGTCCAGTCTGCATGTACCATTTTTAAATCAGGTGCTCACCCCATACAATACGGTTGCATAGATGGAGATTACCTCATGTATGGTGTATAGTATGTGGCTATTATAGCTTGATAACCTAAAAGGTCTCCTCACACCAGTAAATTGTCTCTATACCTTCTATGTATATATATCTATTGCAAATTGCCTCCATACGGATATAGTACATACCCTAATATAAAACATATATACATAATGATATTGAGACTGTAATCTGCACCTTATTAATTTTTCAATGAGTACATATTTTAAACATGCCTTCTCTGCCATATCGCCACTAGGTTCTAGTAAAACAAATACAATTAAGTTATACCTATTATGCGCATCAACTAAATAATATTGCGATCCAGGCACGATCAAAAACCATAGTGGAACGCACAGTGCGTTCCACCTATGGGCTAGAAACCGGAAGTGACGCACCGGAAGCAGGCGGTGGAACGCAACTTGCGTTCTACGTGCACGCTTGTAAAGAAAGGGCGCCCAGAAGTGGGCAGGGACAGGAAGTGTATCGGTGGAGCGCATATGCATTCCACAACGATGTGCACACAGTAAAGACACTTCAAATACAGGCGGATTCTCACATCTGCATTATGGACCAAGGGTAACCTACCCTGAATCAGTGTATTATATGTATGATCGCACTTTATATATAAATATTGGTCTAAAAATTATGTTTTCTTATGTATAGCAACCGACACACCCCCTGACCCGGAAAAGGGGTGGCAACTATTTGGGGGTAATTTTTTTGTAACACTATTTATATCTGCACTAAGCTTTGTATATGTATGCTTGAAAAAGGCTGATATGAATGCCGAAACGTAGCATCCAGATTAAACCACAATTGGCATTGGACATGCTGTCTCTGCATTTTTATTTTCCTTTTTTACTGTATTAAAGTGGAGAGTGTGTCAGCACTAAGTTTGTATTGACTTCACTGGTTATTTTGCCCTTCCTCTGATCTGTCAGAACAATAACCCACAAAAAAAGATCCTGTATGTTTAGCATCCGCAGTCACTCTGTCAACGTTTAGTCAGTAATCCATCAGTATTGCTAATGCCCAAAAAAAACAGAAGTGAATCCAAAACAGATGACACGTGAATGGAATATTTGCATGTCTTCTGTGTTTTGTACCCACTCCTGCTTTTGTCTACCAAATCACAAGCAAATTCTGATGGGACCATACAGGCCTTACAGCTGCTACACAGACATGATCTGTTGAGTGTCTCATTTTCCCTTCCTTCTGACAGATCAGAAGATGGTGGGTGAAAGAAGGAACTCTTGGCATCAGATTTGTGGCATCAGATGGATGGCAGCATCAGAATAGTAGCTGATGCAGGTAGCCAGAAGAAACCTGTCTCTTTTGTCAAAGTGTTGGTGTGGCACCATGGATGACCTAGTCTGATGCATCACCTTCTGCCCACAGATTCTACAAATGGCCATGTTTACCTCCTCCGACGGCTTAACAAAAAACTGCCACAACCCCAACACTCCGCACTTACTTACTACTACCCCTGCTGCCTCCTTGAACCCATGCACTGCTACTACCAGGGCAGATAGGCTCCTGCAAAGCAGGTGGTCTACCCCGGGCACGTTTGGCTCCCGACCTCCCACTGCTGCCACCCTGCTGACTCCCGGGCATGCTAGCGACTTGCTGGCTCCACCGCTGCCTTACGGGCAAACTGCCACCCTTTTCTCCTGATGATGATGAAGCCCCTTCGTCACCCGGCTCCCAAGTGCAATCAGCTACATCATCATCATTGAGTACTGTCTTCACGTCACTGTTGTCCTCCTCAACCATCACTGGGTCAGGAGCCTGACCGCTCGCAACACCAACTCCCACGCCATTCTCCTCTTCACTACTTGCCCGCCTAGTGAAGAAAGCAATGGATGTCTCCTCCTAATCTTGGCTTGCCAGTAGCTGCTGACTGTCTTCTAGTAGCTTGCTTCTCCACTGTATAGTGGAGTTGAGCCCACAGCTTACAATACTTTTCTGGCTAAGGGAACAGGAAAGGACAGAGGCAGGTTGAGGATAGGTGAGAGCACAGGGCCTGCCCACTAAATTTACCCAGAGTGCATTTTGGGAGATATAGCGTCCCTGCCCGTGCTTACTGGTCCATGTATCTGTGGTTATGTGGACCTTGCCACAGATGGCATTGCGCAGTGCAAACTTGATTTTATTCTCCACTTGGTTGTGCAGGGAAGGCACAGCTCTCTTGGAGAAGTAGTGGTGGCTGGGAACAACAAAGTGTGCGACAGCCATCGCCATCAGCTGTTTAAAGCTGTCTGTGTCCACCAGCCTGAATGACAGCATTTCAAAGGCCAGTAGTTTAGAAATGCTGGCATTCAGGCCCAGGGCTCGAGGGTGGGTAGGTGGAAATTTACTCTTTCGTTCACAGTTTGTGAGATGGAGAGCTGAAAGCTGCCATGTGACATGGTGGAGATGCTTGGTGACGGAGGTGATGGTGGTGGTGTTGGTGGCACATCCTCTATTTGGTGGGCGGCAGGTGCCAACATTCCTCCCGAGGTGGAGGAAGAGGCCGAGGCAGCAGCAGTAGAGGGAGCAGGGAAAGCCTGAGTGAGTTCCTTGTTTTTCAGGTGCTTAAAAGTAGCGGCGGCAGAGAACTACGTACTTTGGGACAGCCACCGCCATCAGCTGTTTAAAACAGTCCATCTCCACCATACAGAATGACAGCATTTCAAAGGCCAGTAATTTTTAAATGCTGGCGTTCAGGACCAGGGATCGAGATTAGGTAGGTGGGTATATTCTCTTTCTCTCCAGTGTCATCAGGACATTGTCTGAAGAACTGGCACGCCAATGAACTCCTTGGAGCTGGCTTTGGTGTGCTAGGTCCCTGGTGCGGTGGGCAGTAGCCGCTCCGTTTTTGCAGCCTGCTCCCTCTTTTACTGTGCGGTTGCCTCTGTGAGACCACCGCCTCTTCCTCAGAACTGCACACTAGCATAACCTTGAGTCCAGTCGGGGTCTAGGACCTCATCGTTCTCCACATCATCTTCCACCCATTCTTGACCCCTGCCCTAATCATCAGTCTGCACACTGCAGAAAGCCACAGCAGTTGGCACCTGTGTTTCGTCATCATCAGAGACATGCTACGGTGGTACTCCCATGTCCTCATCCTGTAACATAAGTGGTTGGGCATCAGTGCATTTAATGTCTTACACTTCTGGGGTAGGGCTATGTGGATGGCCTGTGGGAACCCTGCCAGCAGAGTAATCAAAAAGCATGAGAGTCTGCTGCATGACTTGGAACTCAGGCTGCTTGGCTGCTTTGCAAGGAGGTGAGGTGAAAGACTGATGGGCATGGGCTACAGGTGCCAACTCTGTGATTCATGCAGAGGACTGGGTGGTAGATACCGTGAAGGAACTGGTGACACTGTCAGCCACCCAATCTACTATCGCCTGTACTTGTTTCGGCCTCACCATCCGTAGAGCGGCATTTGGGGCTACCAAATAACGCTGCAGGTATAACGCTGCAGGTTCTGTCGCCTACTCGCAACTGAGAAAGGAGTTCCACTTGGAGCTGTAGTTGGCGCTGAACGACCACGTCCTCTCCCAGCAACAGGAGCTACACCAACACCACCACGACCATGCCCACATCCCTTACTTAATGTTCTCCTCTTTTTTTCACCCACCAAGCTGACAGATGGTTTATCTCCTGTGCCAATAGTCAACAATTAAGTTCGCTAACACTCAGGCAGTGCCCGTGTCAAACAACCGTTCTGTGGACTAAGAATACCGCTTTTTTCCCCAAAATTCACAAATGCACTATTTAACGGCTGAAAATTAAATGTAGGTATTTGTACACTGTATGCACAACCGCTTTGTGAGCAAAGATCATAGCTTTTTTCCCTAAAACACACTAATGCACTTAGTGCTGAAATTTAAAATAGGTATTTGTACGCTGTATGCACAACTGCTTTGTGAACCAAGAACACGGCTTTTTTTCCTATAAAACACAGTAATGCACTATTTCAGTGCTGCAATTTAAATTAGGTATTTGTACGCATGTATGAACAACTGCTTTGTGATCCAAGAACACAGCTTTTTTCCCCAAAATTCACAAACGCACTATTTAACGGATGAAAATTAAACGTACTGTAGGTATTTGTACGCTGTATGCACAACTGCTTTGAGAACCAAGAACACAGCTTTTTCCCCAAAAATTAACAAATGCACTATTTAACGGCTGAAAATTAAACGTAGGTATTTATACGCTGTATGCACAACTTCTTTGTAAACAAAGAACACTGTTTTTTTCCCCTAAAACATACTAATGCACTATTTCAGTGCTGAAATTTAAAATAGGTATTTGAACATTTTATGCACAACTGCTTAGTGGACCAAGAACACGGCTTTTTTTTCCCATAAAACACAGTAATACACTATTTCAGTGCTGCAATTTAAAATAGGTATTTGTACGCTGTATGAACAACTGCTTTGTGAACCAAGAACACAGCTTTTTTCCCCAAAATTCACAAATGCACTATTTAACGGCTGAAAATTAAATGTACTGTAGGTATTTGTACGCTGTATGCACAACTGCTTTGTGAACCAAGAACACAGCTTTTTCCCCAAAATTCACAAATGCACTATTTAACGGCTGAAAATTAAATGTAGATATTTGTACGCTGTATGCACAACTGCTTTGTGAACAAAGTACACAGATTGTTCCCCTAAAATTAACAAATGCACTATTTAACGCCTGAAAATTTAACGTAGGCATTTTTACGTTGTATGCATAACTGCTTTGTGAACCCAAAACATGGCTTTTTCCCCTAAAACAGAGTAATGCACTATTTCAGTGCTGCAATTTAAAATAGGTATTTGTACGCTGTATGAAAAACTGCTTTGTGAACCAAGAACACGGCTTTTTCCCCCCAAAATTCACAAATGCACTTTTTAACGGCTGAAAATTAAATGTAGGTGTTTGTATGCTGTATGCACAACTGCTTTGTGAACCAAGAACACGTTTTTTTTCCCCAAAATTCACAAAAGCACTATTTAACGGCTGAAAATTTAACATAGGTATTTGTACGCTGTATGCACAACTGCTTTGTGAACCAAGAACATGGCTTTTTTTCCCAAAAATACACTGATGCTCTATATAACTGCAGAAATGTAAAATAGGTATTTGGGTGGTGTATTTAAAACTGATTTGTGGACTAGGAATCCCCCAAAAATACACTGATGCACTAATTCACTGCAGAAATGTAAAATAGGTATTTATACGCCTTATTCACAACTGCTTTGTGGACCAGGAATAGCGCATTTCTTCCCAAAAATACACTGATGCACTATTTCACTGCTAAAATTGAAAATACAGTTTGGTACGTTGTATGCAGAAGTGCTCTATAGCACCACAATACAGATTTTTGCCCCAGACTACAGAAATGGACTATGTCACCCTTAAATTATACAAAAGCTAATGTAGGGGACTTGACCTCCCAGACAAAAGGATTTTTTCCTTCACTGAGCCACCAAAAGGATTAGACTGATATCCATGGCAGGCTGGCACACATGAAGATCACATGCAGTTCCAAGGACACTGCAGTGGCTAATTTGGCCACGACCCCCACCTCAGTAACAGATAGATTAAAAAAATAATAATTTTGCAGTATTACTGGGCTCAGGACTTTAGAATATATCACTGCACCGCTGAATGGCAATTAGCCCCTAATTTTTTTTCTACTTTTACACAACACAAAAGACTTTTCAATAGATAAGTGCAACGCTGAACGGCGAATATATTTTTATTTCACCACTAATACACGGCAAACCGGGCTTTAGAATATATCACTGCACCGCACAAGGGCAAATATGTTTTTCTTTTGCCACTAACACACGTCAAAAAGGACTTTACAACATATAACTGCACCGCACAAGGTCAAATAAGACGTACTATAGAAATATTTCCTTGTAATAAACCCTGTTATTGGCTGTATCAAACAGCACTTGCACCCCAATAATAAGAATGGTTTGCTGGAATTACAGAGCTGTATAATGGCAATTTGTATCCCCAGTCAGTGCACCAAGGTGTAATAGGATTGCTCCTGTTACCTAGTCTGAAACCTCCCCTACTGAACCCTGTTCAGCATAAATGCTGTGGAATGATTTCTCCCTATCCTTTCCCTGCACTTATAATTCGTTTTTTCACCTCAATCAAGTCTTTCCTATCACTGTCCCTAGCGCCTGCAGACGTCTCTCCCTTTCACTAAGTACACTTGTAAATGGCAAAATCTAAGATGGCTGATGCTATTTATAGGCATCACAGGGCTGCCTGGCTGCTGATTAGCTGCATGCATGGCATTATGGGTGGTCCCGCCTTCCCAGAGTTTCTTGCTCCATGTCCTCATACATATTGAAGTCATTTTAAGAAAAAATGCAATTTGTTAACAAGAAGCCTGAGTTAATTTGGCTTCGGTCTGAATCAAATTTTTCCGGAAATTCGGATTGATTTTCGCTTCATCAGCTTCAATTCGTTCATCTCTAGATATAGACTTTGTTATATTTAAAACATTTCAGATATCTGTTTATTTTATTAGTACAAAACCTTACTGTCCAAGTGTGGGTAATTTATTTAGTTTCATAACATTTTGCAAATCAAAAATATGACTTGTCTGCATGGTTGCAATACTTCAAAAATCAATAAAGTTTATCTAAAGGTCAGCACATCTCTGCGTTATACAGTAAACATTTCTCTACGGATGTTCTATCTCTGCTCAGAAAGATCCATTTTTCTACAAAGAGTTTTATGTGAGAGTGAATATCAACATTAGGTTACAGTATTGAATCAATGGAAATCCCTTTATATAAAAGTCCTAATATAAACAGAAAATCTTTGACATAAACCTCCAAGTGAACTCATATAAAAAGATCCTAGCCAACAATAATTTAAAAAACAAAACAAAAAAAAAAAAAACTAAAAGGCTAATCTATTTGGTCTTATGTCAACATAAATAGAGACCATAAAAAAGAAGCTTTTCTGATCAAAATATACAATATATTTTACCTGTTTATCTACTTTTCTATCAACACTATATGAAGAAAAGTATTGGACTTTTCGCTTAGGCCCACTACACATATGGCCAGCTATCCGGCTCAGTTCCCCTCCGGTATTATGCGGAAAATGCCTGAGGGGAATTGAGTCAGAACTAATCCCATAGTTTTCATAGGATCTGTGCACTTAAGTGCTGTGCACATATATCAGTTGTATCCAGCTCCTGGCATAAAATATCTGACTGAACACAATTTATATACTGTTGTGAAGCTAGCCTTAATTCTTGAATTCAGGTGTTTTACTCGGTCTCGTTGCCACTGGTGTAAAAAAATCAAGCCTCTACCCATGCAATCTGCCTTTGCAAATATTGTTTAAAGAATAGATCAATATAAAGAGTTCATTGAATTCCAGTGTGGTCCAGTAATAAGATGTTATCTAGAGATGAGCGAATCGAAGCTGACCAAGGGGAATTTGTTACGAATTTCTTTTTTTTTTTTTAACAAAGTTTTATTGAGAGAGAAAAAGAAAATACAGTAAATAGGTACACATCATGGTGACATATTAAGGTAAAGTAGAGGGTACGCAGACCCACGTATTAGCAAGCATATATGTCTTATGGAAATAAAAGCTCAATATTATTATCGAAGGCTCAATAAATCTATTGAATCATGTGCGATAAGGTCCTGTGTATCCAGGTGAGCGAATGATAGCCAAGATGTGCCTCCTAGGACTATTGTCCTTAAGACTAAATCAGTAAATCCTCAGTGTTGAACAAACATATAAAACAGATGGAACAAATAAACAAACAGGGGAGGGGAGAATGAGGGTAGTTGGGGGAGGATAGGACTAGATAAGGGGAAGGGGGAGTGAGGATAGGTCCGAAAAACACAGAGTTTCAGTAGTGGATAATGATTACAGTATATCATTGTCAGTCAGAATTAATTGTGCAGAGCGGTATGATCGCCAAGAGGACCACGTTGATTGAAATGAAGCTGGAGACCTCGACTCCCAGCTGGCTATCTGTTCCAGTCTATAGATGCTGTCACATTTGGATAACCAGTGAGGGATCGCCAGGGTGTCTTCTGATTTCCAATTATATGCAATCAATACTCTAGCCGCGACTAATAGAGTGGAAATCAGGGTTTTTATGTTTCTATTAATTTTCAAATCCGAGAACAAACCCAGCAAACACAACTTTGCTGTAGGGTTGAGTTGGATCTTACAGACCGTGGAAATCGTGGAACATATTGCTCTCCAGAACGGCAGGATTTTTGGACATTCCCACAATATGTGGAAAAAATTTGTTACGAATTTCAGGAAAAATTTGATTCGCAATGAATGTGAATTTCCTCATGCTTCGTGGTAACGAATCGTGGCGGCTACACGTGAGAGGACATTGGGCAAGGAACTCTGGGAAGGTGGGATGACCCATAATGCCGTGCATGCAGCGAATCAGCAGCCAGGGAGCCCTGTGATGTCACAGCCCTATAAATACGGCGGCAATCTTGGATTCAGACATTTTCCAGCATTCTGAGTGCAGGGACAGAGGTGAGAAGGCACTAGGGACAGCAGTAACAAAAACCTCATTGTGAAAAAAAAAAATATAAAAAAATAAAAATTTTTTATAAGTGCAGGGAAAGGATAGGAAGGAATCTTTTCACAGCATCTTAATGCAGGGAGAGACGTCAGAAGCCGCTAAGGACAGTGTTAAAAAAGCAATTTACAAGTGCAGGGAAAGATTATTTGGGGATCCAAATAGCTATTATACAGCTCTGTCATTCCAGCCATTTTTTTCTTGTTAATGGGGTGCAAGTCTATGTTGAAAAGCTTTTAGTGGCCTATTTCCGTACAAAAATAAAAATATATGCGTAATTCACTGTTTCAGTTATTTGTGGTGAAAGCGTTTAGTGGCCTATTTCAGTACAGAAAGAAATATATTTACGTACTTCACTGTTGCAGTTATTTGTGGCAAAAGCATTTGGTGGCCTATTTCAGTACAGAAAGAAAAATTTATACGCACTTCACTGTTGCAGTTATTTGTTGTAAAAGCGTTTAGTGGCCATTTCAGTACAGAAAGAAATATATATATATATATATATATATATACTTCACTATTGCAGTTTTTTTCGTGGTGAAAGCATTTAGTGGCCTATTTCAGTACACAAATAAAAATATATACGAACTTCACTGTTGCAGTTATTTGTGGTGAAAGTGTTTAGTGGCCTATTTCAGTACAAAAAGAAAAATATATGCGCATTTCACTGTTGCAGTTATTTGTGGTGAAAGCATTTAGTAGTCTATTTCAGTACAAAAAGAAAAATATATACCCACTTCACTGTTGCAGTTATTTGTAGTTAGAGCGTTTAGTGGCCTATTTCAGTGCAAAAAGAAAAATATATACGTACTTCGATGTTGCAGTTATTTGTGGTGAAAGTGTTTAGTAGCCTATTTCAGTACAAAAAGAAAAATATATACATACTTCACTGTTGCAGTTATTTGTGGTGAAAGCGTTTAGTGACCTATTTCAGTACAAAAAGAAAAATGTATATGCATTTCACTGTTGCATTTATTTGTGGTGAAAGTGTTTAGTGGCCCATTTCAGTACAAAAATATATACGCACTTCACTGTTGCAGTTATTTGTGGTGAAAGCGTTTAGAGGCCTTTTTTCGTTAAAGAGCCTGTTGTGTAAAAGTAGAACAAAATTTGTGCCTAATTGCCATTCTGCGGTGCAGTGATATATTCTGAAGGCCTTTTTTCAGTGTATTACTGGTGAAATAAAAATATATTCGCCATCCAGCATTCTACTTCTCTGTGGAAAAGCCTGTTGTGTAAAAGTAGAGCAAAATTTGGGCTTAATTGATGTTCTGCGGTGCTGTGATATATTGTGAAGCCCAGTTTTTAGTGTATTACTGGCGAAATAAAAATATATTCGCCGTCCAGCATTGTACTTCTCTGTTGAAAAGCCTGTTGTGTAGAAGTAGAAAAATATTTGGCCCTAATTGATGTTCTGCGGTGCAGTGATATATTCGGAAGCCCAGTGTGCCGTGTATTAGTGACGAAATAAAAATATATTTGCCGTCCAGAGTTGTACTTCTCTGTTGAAAAGCCTTTTGTGTAAAAGTGGGAAAAAATGAGGGCCTAATTGCCGCTCAGCAGTGCAGTGATATATTCGGAAGCCCAGTTTGCCATGTGTTAGTGAAAGAAAAAAATTATATTCACTGTTCATCGTTGCATTTATCTGTTGATAAGCCTTGTCTAGTGTAAAAGTTGAAAAAAATAAAGGCCTATTTGCCGTTCAGCGGTGAAGTTATATGTGGTAAAGGCCTTTTTGTGGTGAAATATTTTCTGTGAAGTGGGCTTTTTTGGCAAAATTTTTATGGATGACTGTAGACCTCCTTTTGCCGTATGGACCGAATTACGTAGTGGTGAATTTTTTCTGTGAAACAGGCTTTTTTGGGTAAAGGTCAAGGGTGACTGTATACCTCCTTTTGCTGTATGGACCGAATTACGTAGTGGTGAAATTTGTTATATGAAACGGGCTTTATTTTTGTCAAATTCATGAGTGAATGTACACCTCCTTTTGCTGTATGGACTGAATTACGTAGTGGTGAAATTTGTAATATGAAACGGGCTTTTGGGGGGAAAATTCATGGGTGATTGTATACCTCCTTTTGCGGTATGGACCGAATTACGTAGTGGTGAAATTTGTTATATGAAACGGGCTTTATTTTTGTCAAATTCATGAGTGAATGTACACCTCCTTTTGCTGTATGGACTGAATTACGTAGTGGTGAAATTTGTAATATGAAACGGGCTTTTGGGGGGAAAATTCATGGGTGATTGTACACCTTCTTTTGCGGTATGGACCAAATTACTTAGTGGTGAAATTCTTAATGTGGCTTTTTTTAAGAAAATGTATGGGTGATTGTATACCTCCTTTTGCTGTATGGACCGAATTACGTAGTGGTGAATTTGTTAATATGAAACTGCCTTTTTTCGTCAAATTTATGGGTGATTATACACCTCCTTTTGCGGTATGGACCAAATTACTTACTCGTGAAATTCTTTATGTGACACAGACTTGATGATCTTCGTGACTCTTCTGGGCTCCAAGCAATTTTGAAGCTTTGTCTTCTCATTGTCTGTAGCGACTAGAGGCCTGTTCATGCTAGGCAGGTTCCCCCAGAAGTATATGGCTCAATGAGCAGCCGATACTGCACTTGCATCAATCTTGACAGGATGGAGGGAAATTGCTTTTTGAAATGCTTTCTCCATCGCAACCACGTCGTCAAATAAACAGAAGACTGGCCGATTCTCTCCTGTCTTAGGCAACACTTTATTGAGTAATCGTGGAAAGTCAAAAAACAGTTGTCCACTAATCCCATAAAGGCCTTTCCGGTGTGGGTTAACCACAGATAAGTCAATACAAGGACTGCCGCCAATTATCAGATCGAATTGTTCTTCAATCTGTTTTCTGGGCATATTCTGTATGTTGCCCACATATACAATCTCCCCTGGATGGCGTATCCGTCCTATCGTGATGGCGTCCTCACACACCTCTGATGACATATAGTCTTCAACATTGATTCTAAGCTTTATCCATGATGACTGGGAACTCATGATTTTTTCCCTGACGAAGAGACCAGGGGCTGGTAGGGTTTGAATCCTGATGAACTTCGCGACTCTTCTGGGCTCCAAGCAATCTTGAAGTTTTGTTTTCTCATTGTCTGTAGCTATTAGAGGCCTGTTCATGCTAGGCGGGTTCCCCCAGAAGTGTCTGGCTCGATGAGCAGCCGATACCACATTTGCATCAATCTTGGCAGGATTCGTCTCCAGGTGGAGAGAAATTGTTTTTTGGAATGCTTTCTCGATCTCAATTATGTGATCGAATAAACAGAAGACTGGCCAATTCTCTCCTGTTTTAGGAAACACTATTAAATTTATTAAATGTTTAATATTAAATTGAACCAAAACTCGATTAAAATTATAAAAAAGTAAACTTAAATTTGCCAATATATTACTCTAATCTTCTAGGGAAATTCCTAGACAATCAATTTGTCAAGCCTTTTGTGCCGGAGAATGTGTATTATTAAACTGTATTTTAAGCAACACTTTATAAAGTTGAGAAATTTTAACCTTCTGTTCTGTCCCATATTCTCTATAAATGAATAGACGAAGTGGCCGCTCTGTGGCCTCCTCATGCTGCTGCCACCTCCGCAATGCCTTGTCATTATGCCGCTCTGTGGCCTCCTCATGCTGCTGCCACCTCCGCAATCTCTCATTGTCGTGCCACTCTGTGGCCTCCTGATGCTGCTGCCACCTCCACACTATGTCACCTTGCCACTCTGGTCTCCTGATGCTGCCGCCACCTCCAGACTCTGTCATTATGACAATCTGTGGCCTCCTGATGATGCTGCGGCCACCTCCAAACTCTGTTATTGTGCCACTCTGTGGCCTCCTGATGATGCTGCCCCCTCCACACTCTGTCATTGTTCCACTCTATGGCTTCCTCATGCTGCTGCCACCTCCAAACTCTGTCATTATGCCACTATGTGGCCTCCAAATGCTGCAGCCAACTCCAAACTTGTCAGAAGGAAGGAAAAATGAGACACGCAACGGATCCTCTCTGTGTAGCAGCTGTAAGACCTGCATTTTCCCATCAGAATTGGCTTGTGATTCGGTTCACGTGTCACTTCTGTTTTGGATCCACTCCTGTTTTTTTGTGCATTAGCAACTGATGGATTACTGACCAAATGCTGACCGAGTGAAGGCAAATGCTCAACAGACAGGGTCCGTTTTTTGGGGGTTTATTGTTCTGATGGATCAGAGGAAGAGCAAAATAATCAGTGACGTCAACACAAACTTACTGCTGACACCCTCTCCACTCTGTTGTGGGGGGTCTCTACTTTTATAAGCGTTTAATAGAACAGGTTCTGTTTACATCTATGTGGAATCAGCTGACGATGGTTTAAAAGGAGTGCACTTCTTTTTGACACTAACATTGACCTGTAAGGCTGAGTTCATGCCTGAGTTATTTTGTCCGTTTTGGACCAGTGACTGCCCAAATAAGTGAAGTGTGCAGTAATTCTAAGAGCGACGCATGTCATCTGTCATCGGACTCACAGTATTATTTCACTACCATAGCAGACTCCCTAGGCGTGTTACTGCAAGGCACAGTGTTCTACGCCACTATAAAGGCTCTCAGCAGCCAGGAAATGGAAAGTTTTTAACGTAATTCGCCGTGAATATATTCGGATCTAACCAAATTTTTCCCAAAAAAATGGGCGAACCGGCGAATGGAATTTTTGAAAGATTCGCTCATCTCTCATGTTATCTTTGTAACAAGTCTGTTTGTGAGAATGGTTTTTCTCCTAGATATTCCATGATCAACTATGAGCGGTATTATTGCAAAGTGAAAGCTTTTAAGAACCACAGCAACTTAGCCATGAAGTGGCAGACCATTTGAAGTTATTGGGCAGGGTCACCAATGCTCTGCTGATTGAATAATTGCAGAGTTCCAAACTTATTTTGGCATTAAGATCAGCACAAAAACAGCGCAGGTAGCTTCATGGTATGGGTTTCCATAACCAAGCAGCTGAATGAAAGCCTTGTAGCACTAAGTACAATGCAAAACGCAGACGGAGTGATGTAAAGCCCGCCACCACTGGACTCTGAAACAGAGGCAATGTGTTCTGTGGAGAGATGACTTACACTTCTCTACTATGAAAGATGAGTCAGAGATTGGTGAATACCAGGAGAAAGTTACCTGCCTGCATTGTGTCAACTGTAACATATGGTGGAGGAGGGATAATGCCATGGGGTTGTATTTCAGAGGTTGGTCTAGAACTCTTAGTTCTAGTGAAGGGAAATCATAAAGAGGTTATTCCATGAGTAAAAACATCATATAGTACGGCAGTCTCTTTCTAACACGCTTAGAACTACCCCTGCAACTCACATGGATCCATAGATCTTTCCATTAATTGCTGCAATTGCTCTGCTAGATTTATTTCAAGCTGATAGCTTAGGGGGCATGCTCTTTCTGCTGAAGTTGGTGGCAGTTGAAGGATGGAACTAAGCATGCATATCAACCTCAGTGAGCTGGACAGAGAAATCAGAAAAAGGGCACAATCTATCTATCTATCTATCTATCTATCTATCTATCTATCTATCTATCTGTCTGTCCATCCATCCATGGATTCATCTGGGCATAAAAGGGGTTCCTCATGAAGACAAGTCTTCTAGGGCATATTGACATCATACTTGTGCTGACCCACACTTTATATACTGTGAGGCAATGACAGGATTCATATATTTGGGAAGAGATGTGTCTCCTAGAATGGTGCATTAAACCTATTGTGTACCTAGGGTGTGCATATCTCAGTCCACGCCCCTTGTCCACTACAGGTGTTGACCTGGCCTGAGGTGAGGCCAGGTGCGATAATCACTTGTGGATAAAGCCATCTTCAGGGTGTGTGGAAGGGGGAAATTGAAAAGGAAGCCTGCAGAGGCTCTGTATGGTCCGAGCCAGGAGGACTGGTGGACCAAGACCTCAATGGGTTGTATTCGCCACAGCTAGGGAAAACCTCTGCATAGTGAGAACCTAGCTGGGCAAGGATTTCTTGTTTTGTGTTGATGTAACACTTTGTAATGTAAAGCTGCGACTTGGTGCTGAGTGCCGAGTGATGCCAAACTTGGAAGTGTGATGTGCTGTGTGACAAATAAAGCATCGTCTGAGCTTGAAAACCCCCAGTTTGATGAGAAGACTGTCACTGTCAACTCTCTGTGAAAGAGTGATCCCTTACATATGGTGGAGGATGCAGGAATGTCGATGCTAAAAGGCAAACTGTTGCTAGGGGCAATGGCATAACAAAAAGAGCAAGTGATGCTGATGGTTGTATTCAAGAAATTTAAAGGCCGAAAGCCAAATTTGTCTGGACAAAGCTGATGTTGCTAATCTGGACACTTTTGCTGTGTAGCAAGGAAATCTTGCTTTGATTTAAAGGGGCAGAAGCCCAAGTGAATGAGACTGACCTGTAGAGAAAATATTATTTTTTGTGGGTCACTATGAAATCCTATGTGGAAGTTGTGACTTGATGGATCCCTTCAGGTGCCAGGTGGAGGACTGTGCAATGTAGAATCATTTGATCAGGAAATAAGAGAAAACATGTGAAAGATCCTTCAAGTTGGTGACAGGGGGAATCCTGCTGGGAGTCATTCTAGATTCCCGCCAACAAGTGTCTTGAGTTATGCCAGAAATACTGGACTTCCTGAAGAGGGGGCCAGAGATAGATACCACTGTGTCTCTGACCTTTGTAACGGACTATGGCTCTGTACAGTGGGAGCTCTTGAAATGTGAAACACTGGAGGTAGAATTTATGCTGGGCAGAGACGTCTCATTTTTTTGTCAATTATGGAACAGAGAAAGAGCGATCCCTTACAATACACATCTATTAGGTAGAGTGGAGATCTACTGAATAGTAATATTCCAGCTCTAGAAAACTCAATGCAACTATATGCTACATAAGCACTCAGTCAGTCGACTAGATGTCATGGAATATTAACGGTGCATCTCAATAAATTAGAAAACCAAAAATCAGTATCTCAGAAAATTTAACTTTTGTGAAAAAGTTCAATATTGTAGACTCATGGTGTCACTCAGTCCCTCAGTCTGGTTTAGTAAACTACACAATCATGGGTAAGACTGCTGACTTGACAGTTGTCCAGAAGACATCCATTGACATCCTCCACATGGAGGGTAAGCCACAAAAAGGTCATTGCTAAAGAAGCTGAGTGCTGTATCCAAGCATATTAATTGGAAGTTAAATGGAATGAAAAGGTGTGTTAGAAAAAACTGTACAAGCAACAAGGATGACCATAGCCTTGAAAGAATTGTCAAGAAAAGGCCATTCAAGTATTTGGGGGGAGGGTTCACAAGGAGTGGACTGTGGCTGTAGTCAATGTTTCAAGGGCTACCACACACAGATATATCCAGGACATGGTCTACAACTGTCACATTCCTTATATCAATCAACGCATGACCCGGATCCAGACCCATTCTACGGACGTGTGAATGGACCCCAAGACACTATTTAACCAGAAACTTGTAGAATGTACATAACTGTATGTATCTACCCCATTTTTATGCATGCAAGCATTGGCTGAGTGACATAAGAACTATCAATTGCTGCTACTCAGCTTCCACTATTGTGCTTTCTGATGGTTAGTCAATAGGCAAAGTACAATAAATATTTTGCATGTCAATTTAAGAGCACTTTTGGAAAAGTTCCATCTGTAAATTGACTGTGTTTCCTACTCTTGTATACATTGTATTTGGATTATAGCTAAAATAGTTCATGTACAATCATTTAACCTCTTACATGCGTTTTCTGGTTTATATCCACATCCTTTAAAATAATCTTAGGTAGCTATAATTGTGTAATGTATTTATTTTACCTTTAATGCTCCTATGTTCTGTTCTGAGCTGTGGTCACATGACCATGTCCATGCAGCTCTTATTTCCTGTGAAGTTATCATGAATATTCGAATAGCAAATTTTTATTGCGAATATCGGCACTTTGAGAATTTGCGAAAATCTAGAATATAGTGCTATATATTCGTAATTGCGAATATTCTATTTTTTTTTTTTCAGTACTACTGCTTCGTGCTTGTGGGCCAATGAGAAGGCTGCAGTATCTTTTTCAGAGCTTAGCAACATCCCTAGCAACCAATAGGATAGTTGCCTACCCCTTACTATATAACCTCCCCAGCAGCCATTTTCTGCAGTATTTTGCAGTTCTGAGAGAGAGCAGTGTCATTGCTGTGCTGTGTGCTGTGCAGACTTATCTGGATCCTTATTTAATTACATTAGATAGTTAGCGCATATATATATATATATATATATATATATATATATATTACAGATAGTTAGTGGGAGATAGTGTAGGTTAGATAGTAATATAGTCTAGCTGATAGGTTCCAGTGCAGGGTGTTAGGTAGTGTGATAGGAATTACTGTGTAGTGATAGGGATTAGTGTCTCTGTTAGACACAGTGCTGTGATGTCACAACAATACTTAGTGCACCAATCAGTAATATCTACGCACACCTGATTAAATATGAAGTTGCACATATTGCGCAATCACAAAAATAATGACTGGAGATCGCGAATTCTAGAATTCGCAAATTTATAGTGAATATTTTGCAAAAAATTCGCAAAATATCACAAAAACGAATATTGCCTATGTCACTCATTACTAGTATCTATGTAACTAGCTGTTGGGAGGAGCTGCAAACTAGCTGGGCATTGTTATGGGTGGTGCTGGAGCTGTGGCAGAGAAAGGAGAACTGCATCATGGGTTTGGTTGGATACAGAAGCAGGAAGGGCTACATACAGGATGGAACAAACCAGAGAGATTTGTTTTAAGGATGAAAACAGGAGAGTCCAAACTGAAAAAGAAAAAGGAAAGCATCATGAGGTAAGCCGATCTGATATTGATGACAACTACTTTAACTCTTTCTGGGGGGGATGTTGTTCACCTGGAGGCATAAATACTTTAGTTATCTTTATTTTGCATGTCAGCATATGTTTTGCTAATTTTGAACAAAAAAGCACCTCTTTATAAACACTCATTTGATTTTTGTTGCCATATTCTGAGATCCATAACTTTTATATTTTTCCACTGACAGAGATGTGTGATGGCGTACTTTATGGGAACAGCCATCCTTGCTTTGTTTGTTTTAGAGTTTTATGTGGAATAAATAATGTGTTGTGTTTTGTTTGTTTAATAGTACGGGTCTTTATAGATGCCATCATACCAATTATGCATAGTTTTAATTTTTTTTTTTTTTACATAATATCGCAATTATTATTATTATTTTTTTTTTCTCAATGGGAAAATTGCCATTTTTTTAAATTGTGAAAATAGACAGCGGCTCAAGGCTTCCAAAAGATTGCCTTAAATTGCAAAAAATGTCACGCAACATTGGTGCGCCACATGTTGTAATGCAATTGTACTCTTTTTGAGACATGTCGCCCTGTAGCCCTAGTCTAAGTCGCTTCATAAGTCCTCTGGTTCCATGAGGATCAGCACTTCATGATAGCACTGGGAGAGGGGGACTGTCGTATTTTTAAGGTAAGGCCTCATGCACACAGCCGTTGTGCGACCGTTCTGTGCATTGTGGACCTCAATTCGCGGTCCCCAATGCACAGGCAACATCCGTGCCGGGATGGATCGAGACCCTTTCAACTTGAATGGGTCTGTGATCCGTCTGCACCGTAAAGAAATAGAACACTCCGTAATGATTCCATGGGTTTCCGATCCATGCCCCTGTTCCGCACAGTTTAAGAAAAATTTGATTCTCTGCAAAACTGAATCTCTTCACACTTCGTGGTAAGGTATTAATTTTTCTTAAAATGGTGGCTGAAAATAAAAAAATTAAACTAATTTCATTCACTTGCTTGTGCACAGTCTGTGCGCTCATGCCGTGCGCTCATGCCTTGATTGAAGAAAACCGGCTAAAGGAACTGCAGAGAGTGTAAAGACATTATCACGTGATCACGCTGGCTGTGCAAGATGACGTCATCAGTGACGTCACCATGCCTGGCCAGCTTGATCACGTGGTGACGTCATTACGCTTGCTGCAGGTCCTTTGGCAGGTTTCTTTAATCAAGATGGAAGCCGATGGCCGCTGAGCACCTAAATGTTAGTCTTAGATGTTGCTATCAGCGTTGAACATGGCTGCTGCATTATTGCCATTACCTGTCAGCTCCATACAGTAAAAAGCGATTCATGACAAAGTAATTCGTAGCAATTCAAACTCTTGATGCAGTTCCGTGAAGGTGCTGAATCGAATTTTTCAAAACTTGGCTTATCATTATTGAGGATCTATCCTCAGGATAGATAATAAATATCAAATCAGTGGGGATCTTACACCTGACACACTCTCCAATCAATAGTTTTTTTGCAGTGTCCAGCGTTGGAAACAGATCTGTGGATGCAGCTAGAAGCTGCGTGTTAACTGGAGCTGAGCTGTGTTAAAGGAAACATGTCATCCACTTTGTGCTGACCATACTGAGGGCAGTAAAAAGTAGTGACAGACATGCTGATTTCAGCGGTGTGTCACACATCAGCTAAAAGTAAGTGGTTGCCGAGAACCAGCATCATAATCATTGCAGCACAGTCCTTGAAAAGAGTCAAATCTCCCAGAGAAGAGTCATGGTTATTCATAATCTCCTGCTCTCCTCGTCCACCTACTGATGATTGACAGGCTTCTTCCTAGTTTTCTCCCTTTCTCTCTAGGAGAGAACTGCCAATCATCAGCAGATGGACGAGGAGAGCAGGAGATTATAAATAACCATGACTCTTCTCAGGGTGATTTGACTCTTTTCAAGGCCTGGGCTGCTATGATTATGATGGTGGTTCTCGGCAACCACTTACTTTAAGCTGATGTGTGACACACCTCTAAAAGGAACATTTTTGTCACTACTTTATACTGCCCTCAGTATGGTCAGCATAAAGGAAATTTATAAGAAAATGTACACTCATATAGAGTAAAGGCTATATTAAATTAAATGGTCCTGCAGGCGATTCTTGGTAGGGAAGCTTTCCTTCCCAGTAATTGCCTGCCTGCTAGTGGAGAAGAGTACTGCCAATTACATGCAGCAATCTCCTCCAGAGTACAGAGGATCATTGTTTGCCGGCAGCAGATCGTGATTAGACATGATCTGCCGCAGGTCAATGATTATTTTTAAACCTGTTGAAAGATTGGAATTTCCTGATGAATTAGCATTTGCTCGTTCATCGGGTGATCGGCGGCAGTATTACACCGCCAGATCATCGCTAACGAGCGTTACTATGAGCGCTCATTAACAATGAACTGGTTGACCATTAGCCAGTGTAATACTGCCTTAAGTAAAAAGTATAATTACGTTTATAAATGTAATAAATATATAACATATAAGTCTACAAATGTATAAGGACACTGCCAAGACATTACACTGGTGACCTATGACATCCCTGAGTCAGACCTTCAGCAATCAGCAAAACAGTGGGACAGCAGTATTGGTTGGAGTTCAACCCTGCACAGCCCGACCCATCAAAGGGAGTGAGCAGAGCAGCAATACCAGTTATAGGCTCACTGTAGTGGATATCCCTGTGCAAAATACCACAGTTAGGCCTCATGCACACGACCGTTGGTGTTTTGCGGTCCGCAAACCGCGGATCAGCAAAACACGGAAGCTGTTCCGCGCTCCATTCCGCAATTTGCGGAACTGAACGCAGCCCATTGTAGAAATGCCTATTGTTGTCCACAAAACGGACAAGAATAGGACATGCTCTATTTTTTTGCGGGGGCACGGAACGGAACAACGGATGCGGACAGCACACAGAGTTCTGTCGGCATCTTTTGCGACCCCATTGAAGTGAATGGGTCCGCGCCCGAGCCGCAAAATATGCGGCTCGGATGCGGACCACAACAATGGTCGTGTGCATGAGGCCTTAAGCACATGCTAGGGCAAACCATTGGATGCAGTGGTAACGTGCTATTGATGTGCCTTCACCACTGCATCCGGGCGAACAGATCCCAGATTTGCAAGATAAGTAATGAATGATCACTTCTTTATTGCTGGTAGATCTCTTGTGTTGTCCACTTTCCTCCTGAAACCAGACAACACCTTTATGTGACACTTTCATCAGTGGTTTATTTTTATACACAATATTCAAATAAAACATTTTTTTATATATTTGGATTTTTTTCTTGCTCATTTTGGCAGTACTAATATAAGTCACTGAAAATCAAATACTAAATATTGTCAATATAAAGCAGTCAAAACTAATTATAAGCTCTCTCATATCGAAGGGTAATCCATTGTCAGTTTACTCCTGCTGTGAAGGGAGATGTTATCTGAAGACAATCCTCAATGTGAGTGTGCGTAGAATTGGGATAACATTAGGGGGTCATTTATCAAACTGGTTTAAGGTAGAACTGGCTTAGTCCCCCATAGCAACCAATCAGATTCCACCTTTCATTTTCCAAAGGAGCTGTCAAAAATGAAAGCTGTTATCTCATTGGTGGCTGTGGGCCAGTTCTACTTTACATCAGTTTGAGAAATGACCCCCTAAGACAACTATATTGTTCTCTTGACAGGACTAGATGAAGATGTTCACATACCAGCATTGCACTTCTTAGTGTAATGTGTTATGCTCTTACTGAGTCACTGATCCTCCTTCCCTCTCACTGCAGGGATAATCTGACTGAAAAAAAAAACAAGCAAGATTGTCTTCTGTGCTAAAATACAAATAAATGTGTGAGCACTAACCCTAAGGCCTTATTCACACGAGCGTGTCCGGATTAGGTCCGGATGCGTTGCGGATGCGTTCAGTGAAAACTGTGCGATTTCACAGGCAAAGCCATTCAGTTTTGCCTGTGATTGCGTTCAGTTGTTCAGTTTTTTCTGCGCGGGTGCAATGCGTTTTGATGCGTTTTTCACGCACGTGATAAAAAACTGAAGGTTTACAAACAACATCTCCTAGCAACCATCAGTGAAAAACGCAACGCACCCGCATTTGCTTGCATGAAAAACGCAGAATATAGAACATGCTGTGATTTTCATGCAACGCACAAGTGATGAGTGAAAAAAAATGCTCATGTACACAGACCCATTGAAATGAAGGGGTCAGGATTCTGTGCGGATGCTATGCGTTCACGTCACGCATTGCACCCGCGCGGAAAACTCGCTCGTATGAAAGGGGTCTAAGGGTGTTATTCTGGTACTTCCCTAGTATTAACCTATTAACACCTGTACAGGATTTGGATTTCACTGTGGGTTAGCAAACAGACCACAACCTATTTGGGTAGTCCTGGTGTAGTTGGCTGCTGACCCACTGGGGTCAGGGACCCTGGTGCAAACACCAGGAGCTCAGAATAACAAAAATGCACCAAAACTGGAGGTATAATCTGAACAGTTACCAAGACTAGAATGCTGGTTCTTTGAGAGCCAGGCAGTGCACAGTTAATACAGACAAAGGAATGACTTACAGAGGAGGGTGGAGACTTGACTGAAGCACAGACAGGGTAGATAGACTAGGTAAAGTTAAATGTGAACTGAGCTTGGACTTGAAAATTCAGAAGCACATAGACAGGAGGTCACACACTTGAAACACAGGCAGGAGATAATGCAGGATGATCATAGGTAAATCACAATAGCACTAGACTATCAGAACACCTTCGCTGATCACCAGGGAGCCTAAACCTCAGGCACCCTTCCTGGTGAGAGTGCCTAAAATAACTTAGGACCCTTAGCCATTGACTGGGGAATAGGGATGAGCAAACCTGTGAAAGCTCAGGTTCGCCGGGTTCGGCCCCCGAACTTGACCCAGAACACGGACCCCATTAAAGTCAATGGGGGCTCGAACTTCACTTTATTATTTTCCGTTATAACATGGTTATAACGGAAAATAATAGTATTCTTAAGACAGAATGCTAAATAAAATGGCCATTGAGGGGTTAAAAATAATAAGAAAACTCACCTCATCCACTTGATCACGCAGCCAGTATCCTCTTTCTTCTTTCTGCAGGACCTGAAAAAAAAACTGCAATGACGTCACCGCTGTCACCACGGAGCAGCATGGAGAGGATGTCAGTGACCAGGTTGCCGAATAACATAGTAAGCGGTGTGGCATCCACACCCATAGGAAAGGTAGCGTGCATGGACTGCAGACCTAACATACTTAGAGTTACTCAAAAAGTATTTCCAGAATATCATCCACCTGTGCGTCTGTATGTTATATAATATGATAGATTCACATATATGTTGTCAATATGTGATGAACAAATTGGATGGAAGTGTTACTTTATGGTAAAGAGTGTCCTTACAGGGTTAATAAGGATTATAGACTAGTACGTGTAGATTAGATATTAGATTGTATTGCTACTGTAATTTTGTTAAAAGCGAACCCGAACTTTACGATCTTTGGTACCCGGACCCGAACTTTGCCGGAAAAGTTCAGGTTCAGTGTTCAGGCATTTAATAAAGCTTGTTGAAAGGCTTTTAAGCTGTGTGCCCTTAGAAGCCATCACAGTCATGCCTACTCATGGCATTGCTGTGATTGGCCGTTGCTTTATGTGACCCATCCTCTATATAAGCTGGATCACGTGTAGCACCGCCCATCAGTTCTCAGTAATGAAGGGACAGAAAGCAGGCAGCTGAAGTGAGGAACAGTGTTAGTGCAATTTCAATTTTTTGTGCGTGCAATACACCATCTTTGCACCCCTAACACAGAAAGGTAATCATAAATCTGGCTGTTAATTCTCTGGGTGACCTGCAGCGATTTTTGTTTTTTGTGGGTGCAATACAACATCTTTGCAGCCGTGACAAAGAAAGCTAAGCATACATCTGGCTGGCAATTCTGTGGTTGACCTACAGCGCTTTTTTTGTGGGTGCAATGCAACATTGTACTTTGTACCCCTGACACACAAATATAATAGTTAATGCGTCTTTTAGTTAGGTGCACATCCGATATCAATTTATTGCAAGAAGTACACCTGCACTGCATACATGACATGGAAATTGATATAGTTAATCCGTCTGTTAGTTAGGTGCACGTTATATACCCATTTATTGAGTGAAGTACACCTGCACTGCATACGTGACAGGGAAATTGATATAGTTATTCCATCTGTTAGTTAGGTGCGTGTCATATACCCATTTTTTCGGTGAAGTACACCTGCACTGCATACGTGACAGGGAAAATAATATAGTTAATCTGTCTGTTAGCTCAGTGGGTGACCTCAAAGAATGAGGAGAGCAACAAATAAGGGACATGGCCCTGGTTGTGGTGCTCCTGGGGTTGGTGGAGCTCATGTTGCAGGAAGAGGACGTGGTCAATCTGTGCCAGCACAAAAGTTACAACCCACATAAAATCTTCCGCTCTGCCTGTGATATAATCATGGTACATAATGGTTAACCTAATTATCACAGGCAGGAAAAATACAGTTTTTACCCACATGCTGTAACTTTAAAAATATACATCCAATCTTTATACAAATACAGATTCACAATCAATCTATTCAGGGGAACAACATATAAAAAAATGGCACGAATCAGACCAGGGGTTCAAAAGTTAGTAAAAGTCTCTTTAGCCTGGCTGTACTCATGGCTTTTCTGCCCAAAACCGGTTCTACACAGTATTTTGTCCTGGAGACAATTGAGAAGTGATCCACTTATCTCCCAAGGACAGAGGCAAGACTCCATTAGCCACAAGGTAGAAAAAGACAGCAAAATACATGAAACTATATAGTCTTTCAAGCATGGAGAGGAAAACATGCGAACAAACATAGAACGGCATCCTTCACACCTGCCCCAGAAGTGGAAGAGATTGAGTGCACCAATTCCCAACCACTTATGTTTCAGGATGTGGACATGGGAGGACCAGCGCAGCACATCTCTGACGAAACACAGGCGCCAACTGTTGCGGCTTTCTGCAGTGTGTAGACCAGCAAGGAGTGCAGGGGTGAAGACTGGGTGGAAGATAATGTGGAGGATGATGAGGTCCTAGACCCTACATGGAATCAAGGTCATGCGAGTGACGTGTGCAGTTCGGAGGAAGAGGTTGTGGTCATACAGCATCAGATGCACAACAAAAAAGGGAGCAGTGTGCAAAAGCAGAGTGGCCATCCCCTAGCCAATACGCCTGCTACTGCCCACCACACCCAGGGACTGAGCACACCAAAGTCAGCTCCAAGGAGTTCCTTGGCGTGGCAGTTCTTCAGACAATGTGCTGATGACAAAACACAAGTGGTTTGCACGCTGTGCAATCGGAGCCTGCTGGGAGGCATAAATGTTCTAAACCTGAGCACCACCTGCATGACCAGGCATCTAAATGCAAAACCCGAGCTGCAGTTGAGTAAACACCTCAAAAACTACAAAAGATCTCAGGCTTCTCTTGGTCCCTCTTCTGCTTCAGTCTCGGCCTCTTCCTCCCCCTCTGGAGTGACAGTGGCACCTACCACCCCGCAAACAGAGGATGTGGCAGCAACGCCCCCATGTCCGTCACAGTCAACAAGCATCTCCACAATGTCCCATAGAAACGTTCAGCTGTCCATCTCCCAAACATTGGAGAGAAAGATGAAGTACGACATACCCACCCACGATCCCTGGCCCTGAATGCCAGCATTTAAAAATTCTTGGCTTTTGAAATGCTGTCATTCCATCTGGTGGAGACGAAGACTTTTAAAAAAACTTATTGTGGTAGCTGTCCCACAGTACATGGTTCCCATCCACAACTACTTTTCCAGGCAAGCCATCCCGGCCCTGCAAAACCAAATGGCGAACAAAATCAGGTGTGCACTGCGCAATGCCATCTGTGGCAAGGTCCAGATAACCACTGATATGTGGACCAGTAAGCACGGGCAGGTACATTATATCTCCCTAACTGCACACTGGGTAAATGATTTCTCTTTGCCTACTGTTGCATCCTACTCCGCTTCCTCCTCTACCGCCTCCTCATCTGGTCAGAGTAGTACCTTCACCACCAACTTCAGCACAGCCAGGGGGAAACGATAGCAGGCTGTTTTTAAACTCATCTGTTTTGGGGAAAAACCCCACACCGCGCAGGAGCTGTGGACGGGCATGGAACTACAGACAGATGAGTGATTTTTGCCACTGAGTCTCAAGCTCGGTGGTGTGCAATAATGGGCGAAATCTCAGCAGCTCTGAGCCTAGCCGGTTTGACACACATCCCTTGCCTGGCGCATATGTTGAATTTTGTGGTGCAAAGATTCCTGAAAAATTACCCCGATATGTCAGAGCTGCTGCAGAAAGTGCAGGCCATCTGTGAGCGCTTTTGGCGTTCTTACATTGTTGCTGCTTGCCTGTCTGCGCTGAAGCGCTACTTTGGCCTTCCCGCTCACCTGATCATATGCGACGTGCCCACAAGATGGAACTCAACCTTTCACATGCTGGAGAGACTGTGCGAGCAGCAGAAGGCGATAGTGGAGTTTCAGCTGCACGCACAAGTAAGTCGCTCTGCAGAACAGCATCACTTCAACACCAACAAGTGGGCCTCCATGTGGGACGTATGTGCCATGTTGCGCTGTTTTGAGTACTCCACCAACATGGCCAGTGCCGATGACGCAGTCCTCAGCGTTGCTATCCCACTTCTATGTCTCCTTGAAAAACCGCTTCAGGCGATGATGGAAGAGCATGTGGCACAGGAAGAAGAGGAATAATTTCCACGGTTATCATGCCAGTCATTCACAAATGGCTCGGAGGATGGGTTCCTGCACCAACAGAGGCCAGGTACATAATTGTCCAGCCACGGCACAGTTCTGGAGGATGAGAAGGAGGAGGATGATGAGGAGGAGGAACCATGTTCACAGCAGCTCATTGGCATCAAAGGAGCGTGGCTGGAGACATACAGAGGACACAGATGATACACCTCCCACAGAGAACAGCTTGTCATTGCCTCTGGGCAGCCTGGCACACATGAGCAACTACATGCTGCAGTGCCTGCAAAATGACCACCGATTTGCCCACATTCTCACCAGTGCTGATTACTTGGTGGCCACCATGCTGGATCCCCGCTACAAGGATGACATGACGTCCTTAATTCGCGAGATGCGCAAGTACAAGAGCACACTGGTAGACACACTTCTGATGGCATTCCCACCTGACACCGTGGGCTCAGTGGAAGCGCCAGGTAAAGGCAGAGGAGGAGGAATAAGTTGCCAATACAGCTGGGGCACCGCCAGCACCTCAGAAGGGAGGGTTAGCATGGCCGAAATATGAAAAAGCTTTTTCAGCATGCCACAACAACCAGAACCACCAGCTGATATGGAACGTCTTAGCAGGAGGAAGCATTTCAGCAACATGGTGGAGCAGTATGTGTGCACCCGCCTACACGTACTGACTGATGGGTCTGCCCCATTCAACTTCTGCGTCTCCAAATTGGGCACATGGCCTGAGCTTGCCCTTTACGCCTTGGAGGTGCTGGCCTGCCCTGCGGCCAGTGTATTGTCCGAACGTGTGTTCAGCACAGCAGTGGGGAGATCACAGACAAGTGCAGTCGCCTGTCCACAGCCAATGTGGACAAGCTCACTTTTGTTAAAATGAACCAGGCATGGATCCCACAGGACTTGTCCTTACCTTGTGCAGAACAGACAAGTATACCGGCCGCACCCAGCCATTGTTATACTCCAGAGCATTTTCTCTTTGTTTTCTTTTTTATATTTCCCAATGTTTTGGGGTCTTCCCAAATTTAAAAAAAATTAAAAATTTTTAAAAATAGTATTGCTACCTCCTCCACCACCGCTTCTACCTACATTGCCACGTCCACCACCTCCTCAACCTCCTACTCCACGTTTACCTACGCCTCCTAGTTCAAGATCATTTTTTATTTTTATTTAAATTCAATGTATTTTAATTAATTTCCCTATCCACATTTTTTTGCAGGGCAATTGTCCTGCTCTTACCCCTATTTTGCTTCCTTTTGCATCCCTCTAGCCCTTTCTATGACTTTTTAAGAGCCATTTTAGCGCCCCAAAGTTCGGTTCCCCTTTGACTTCAATGAGGTTCGGGCTCTGGTCAAGTTCGGGTCCCGACGAACCCGAACTTCCAGGTGTTCACTCAACCTTAGTTAAAATCTTTAAGCATTATACAAATCTTCAAAATACGGGTTGTATAATCTAAAGCAGTAACATGCCAAACCCTTCTGTCTACAGCACCGAGAATTTTAAGTAAGACCCCGGAATGACAGGTTATTTACATTCTCACCATTCGGGTTTCTATCAAAATATATCTGAAGTGTACAACATATTTCAGCGTACGCTCCACCTTATCTCCTACATGTAAAACACTTTGTACCTGTTGGACTGAATGAGCTGTGCTTTGCATCACCAATATATTTTTTAAAATAAAATCTTTGTCTGGGTCAAGCTTTATACAGCAGAATATGACTTTAATTTTCACATGACATATTGATCTTGCTAGGCTTGTCAGCATGCTGCTCCCCATTCTTGCCCTTGGAGTGCAAAAGTACAGTCTAGTGAGTGGGAAGAAAAGCATAATTCATTGTCATGTCTTGCTTTTATGTTTTATTACAATCTGTCGCTGGGTAAGACTGAACAAGCCGTATTATACAGTAATCTCAGCGTACAGTACAGAAGTTCAACATTTCCCCTTGCATCTATTAGATAAAAGAATGAAAACAATTGCTAACTACTGGAAGATTTCTTATAACACTTGCAGTCTGAAAGCAATTGAAACTCATTTATATGCAAATGATGGAAACCTTGAAAATATGTGCCTGGATGTAAGAAAGGTTTATGTCTTGAAGCAAAACCAAAGCTTGATTAATCAAACTGGGAGTTCTAGGCATAAATATCTCTATAGTTTTACCCCTGAAAGTAACAAATTGAGCACATTAGTACAGCAATGTGACATTACAAAGCACAGCTTGAAAGACTCTAGTGTAAAGCTATGAACGTACTGGCGTCATGGCTTCCATTTTCAAGATCCATGACAAATTTGACAGATCCATTATGATTTATCATGTCCCATGAGAAAAATCTGTCAATCTATGATTTTTAAATTCTTGTTGACTTCTACATTCCTGACAGGTATCCAGATATTTTTCATGAATTGGATAGCATAGCATAGCATGCCACACGAGTATGACCACCAACTGAAAATAATTTTCCTTAAAGAGAGTCTGTCACCACTTTTGGACATTATAGACCACTTACATAGCATTCTGGCATAACTTTAGAAGAATCAAATGGTACCTTTTTTACGTTATTCTGTGGTTCACCTGCAGCAAAAACTTACTTCTATTTATATGTAAATGAGGGCTCGCAAGAGCCCAAGGTGGCATTAACTTCTTTGGAGTCCAGGCTGCTCATCCTCTTTTGTTAATATCCCCGCCACAGCCTCTGCCTCTGCCCGCCCTTCTCTTCCCTTGTGTCCTCCTTCAAAGGGCATCTGTCAGCAGATTTGTACCTATGAAACTGTTACATGTGCGCTTGGCAGCTCAAGGCATCTGTGTTGGTCCCATGTTCTTATGTGCCCTCATTGCTGAGAAAAAAGTTTTATTATGTGCAAATGAGGCTCTAGAAGCAGCATTGCTCTCTCTGCAACTAAGGCACCTTGTGCACTTAGATTGACTTTAGGAGAAGTCAGAGCCAGAAGGGAGGACGTTTACACTGTCTGGCGCTGTCAAGGTGCAGAGGGTGCAGCAGTTGAAGAGAAACTTTATTTTTCTTAGCAATGGGGACACATATCAACATGGGTCCAACACAGATGCCTTCAGCTGCCAAGAGCACATGTAACAGGTCAGCCAGTGTCATAGGTACAAATCTGCTGACGTATACACTTTAGAATCCAGTAGCGCACCTTTAAGTTTATGGTTGATCAGGAAAATGATTTAAAATGTTATATTTATGAAATTGGTACTGCAGAGTATCTTGCCTTCAGTTTCACACTGAACCTGTCAGGATGCTGCTCAGACGGGTGGATGTGTAGCCCCTATCTCTAAATTCCTGACATTTCATAAACACTATTTATAGATAAAGTCCTCTCAAACTAATTCAATTGAGTGTTTGAGTGTTTGAGTTGTCAAGGGTCATTGGTCACATGGCCGATGGTGGGCACCTCTCAGTCCCTTTCAAGTGAATGGGGCGGAACTGCTTTACCAACCACAGCAACTATCCATTAAATGGCACTGTTTTCAGAAAGCTGCCGGTCAGCGCTATGGCCTCTTCAAACTGCTGATCGGTTGGGCTACTGCGTGTCAGAAACTCACCAATCAGGTACTGATGACCTATTCTGAGGATAGGTCATCATTAGTATAAAACACTTAAAAAAAACTTTAAATGCACAGTTCTCTGTAATCTACTGTAGTATCCATTCAGTTGAAAAAGGGACATAATGTACTGGGATCCAATGAAAGGCTGATTAGTATATATATGATGGGTACATTTAAAACATGCTTTGAAAAACAAAACATAAAATAAATAAGCTAAACTAACTACTAACATAGCCAAAAGAAAGAAAGTAATTCAATTAATCTTTAAAAATTCTTTCTTCATCTGTCTGCTTGATAAACTTTCATGTGTACTACATTAAAATGTCTGCTTTTCACTTTCAGTTTCCAAGCTGAAAGTAAAAAATTGTTTTGCTGTGTTTATTTTCCTGTTTTTGCTTGCTTGAACAGCAGAGATATAGAAAATTCATTGCATATTCATGAGTTATATACTTGACTGGAAATACTGATGCCATAAAATAGTTTAATGTGTTTTTATTAAAAAAAACTATGTAAAAGCAATCGTGTGTGTCTAGTAAAAATGCAAGAACAAGGGAAACACAAGCAAGAACTATTATCAGAAATTGTTCTCATATTTTGATTCAGCTTAAAGGCAGATTTTTCTCGATGTTAGTCGCAGAAAAATAACATACGTACAGGATGCAGTTTCCAAGTCTATTTACCACGTGTATCATAGAATTTGTGGTGGTCACACAAGCAGCTGATACAACTTTAAACACATTATATATATATATATATATATATATATAGTCATAGAAAAGAACGCAGCACTCTTTCAGACGTAAAAAAAGCGGTGATTTATTCAGCACATGTGTCAGCAACGTTTCAGCTCTCTCACAGAGCCATTATCAAGCCAAGTGAACAAACATAGCATAGTTGTGCATATATATACTCCTGTGCAGGAAATCATTAGTATCATATCCTGTGTAATTACATACAAGTGTGTATAAAAGGGTGCGATCAGTCAAAATACAATTGATTGCAAAAAACGTGGTTCTGCGCATAGACATCGTGTTCCCCAGCATGAGGTATCTTAAAACATATTCATTCATGATACATAAAATTTATCTTCATATAAAAGTGTTCATCTCCATGGGAAGTCACACGATGCAGTGAAGTTAAAAACTCATGGCTTGTATCGCTTCATAAGCATATACAAAGAAAGGAACAACCTGCAGGGAAAAGGAGTCAAAACCATTACTTATGTGGGTTACCTTATATTGTTTTTAAGATCTTCATTCATATAGCTTGGCGTCCCTCATGTTCCACCCTGCATGCACACGCCCCTCCAGCCGCGTCACCACCACAACCGTGATGGGGCGTAACAAGGATGGAAGGGCATGGGCCCTGCGCAGCAAACACACTAGGAGCCATCTTGGGTAAGGGTACATTAGCGTCACGTTCACATGGCACCATATCCCAAAAAGGTCTATAAGAAAATGAACGACACACGTAATGAATCACAGATGCGGCAACAAAGCGGAGAATTTAACAATCAACATAGGGGGGAGGAACCTTTTTTAGGAGACGGAAATTTGAATGTACAAAACTCAAAAGAAGGGGAGGACGCAAACACCACCGAACAAGGAAAAATCAAATTACCGCGACCACAGAGACAAACGACGTCCAGGATACAGCGGAAGAAATAGGACATTATAATGTAGTGGTAAATATCTCCTCATATGAACTAACACCTTCTGAAATGCAGGTTTTAAGCTGAAGTGCAGATCAATTAAGCTGAAGATTTGGTTTGACTCCGGCTCGACTGGATCATCAGAGAAAACGTGCAGTACTGTGGAAGGTGGTCCTTTAACTTTGCAACAGTTTAATTTGTGGAAACAGAGTGATTTCATGCCAATAATAGGGTCACATTCCATGGAAACTTTCATGGAATGTATTAAGCGTGATGTTGGGAAATTACGGCAAGAGGTGCAGGGTGACTCTATATTGAATCCGAACATCACTACTGAGGAACTACATGCCCTTGAGGGACTTATACATAACCACGATCTCACCATCAAACCTGCTGATAAGGGTGGTGGGATCGTGGTTATGGATACACAGGATTATGTTCATGAAATAGAACGACAGTTAACAACAGGTAATACTTATGTGTTATTGAAAAAAGATCCGAAATTTGATATCTCTAATAGAATTGCAACATTATTGGATACGGCAGTAAGAGAGGGGATTATTGAACAACACTTAAAAGATTTTTTGACAATTAAAACACCAGTTACACCACTAATATACATACTGCCCAAAATTCACAAAAGTTTAAATAGACCGCCTGGACGACCGATTATTTCGGGCAGGGGTTCTATTTTATCAAATATTTCTATATTTTTGGATAAAGTATTGAGGCAATATGCAATGGGAGCGGAATCGTATATTAAAGATACAGGTGATCTTTTGGATAAATTGACCATGACACAGGTACCAACAGGGTGTATCTTAGTGTCTTTTGATATTGTGTCCCTCTATACGTCTATAGACCATAATAGAGGTATACAGGCAGTGGCATCTATGTTGGAAACTTTTATATATACAGTGACATGCAGGAAGTTTCTTTTGGATCTTCTGGAACTGACACTGTATTGTAACTATTTCGGCTTTCAGGATAGATATTATTTGCAGTGTGTGGGCGCGGCCATGGGCTCGAATGTCGCGCCCACTTATGCAAATATCTTTGTCCGTTCACTTGAGGAGCGCCTTATCTATGTATCTCCCCACTTTAGCCAGGTTCTGAAGTGGTGGAGATACATAGATGACGTGTTCCTCATCTGGACTGGTACAAATGATGATTTGGAATTATTCCATAAATTCCTCAATAGCATAGACATGAACATAAAATTTACCATGACTGCGTCTACTGAGAGGATCCAATTTTTGGACACAGAGGTGTACGTGAGAGATGGACAGATTCATACTGATTTACATATTAAAGCAACGGACAAAAACACTCTACTGCATTACAACAGCTGTCATCCTAAGAGAATGATAGATTCCCTGCCGTATAGTCAGATGCTTCGCATCAAAAGGATTGTAGATGATGATAATGAGCATCTAAATATAGCTTTGACTGATATGGGAAAATCCTTTACTTCAAGGGGTTATCCCAAATCTTTGGTAAAAAAACATATGTTAAAAGTCAAGTCCCAATCAAGGGACATGATACGTACGAATAAACGAAAAAGGGATACTGATAGACTGCCTTTTGTATCCACATACAGTGTCTATAGTCCCAGAATAGAACGGATTGTCAGAAAACATTGGGGGGTCCTGAAGGGTGGATATCCGATGATCTCCGCCTTCCAGGATGCCCCACTAATGTCCTATAGACGAAGTAGGAATATTGGTGACAGGATAGTAAAAACTGATATCTATAAATCACCCCCGATGAGACAGACCTTTTTGGGAACACAAAGCAGAGGGAGTTATCCCTGTCTGGGATGTATAAATTGTAAGTACATGCAGAAGGGCAGACAATTTATACACCCTTTAACAAAACAACATTTTGAAATTAAACAGTACCTTACCTGTGACTCATCTTGGGTTGTTTATGCTCTGTGGTGCCCCTGCAATTTATTATATGTGGGGGAAACTACCACTGAAATGAAAACACGCCTCAACAACCACAGACAGAGCATTAGGGATCAGAGGAAAGATCTCCCGGTGTCAAAACGCTTTTTTGAGAAGAAACACAGGGAACAGCATCTAAAGTTTATGATTTTAGAACAGATTAACATGCCAAAAAGAGGGGGTGATAGAATATCGATATTGAAAAAGAGTGAGCTAAGATGGATTTTCCGGTTAGATACACTTATGCCAAAGGGGTTAAATGTGGAGTTTAGGGTTACAGCAGGAATGATTAAGTAAATTAATGAGTACAGGCGTTATGATTCTTTAGGCTGCTAAGGATAGTCCTTGAAAAATTCTGGTTGCTATATAAAGTGATATGGCTAATGTTTGTGCAATAATGATATGATCTACATAGTTTATTACAATGAATTATAGTATGTGAGCTGACCAGGGTAATTAAGGTGTCGGCCCTTATACTTATTTGGGTTACCGAATACACTACCCATTATCGACATTAATATTGTTTAACTGTCCCGTGAGGGGTTAGGATGTTTGTTAATAGGGGGTTGAGAGTTATATGGTGGTGTTGACAGATTGTACCGCTCCGCGTTTTTTCAGTGGAGGGACGTGATGCCATGTGAACACGGCGCTAATGTACCCTTACCCAAGATGGCTCCTAGTGTGTTTGCTGCGCAGAGCGCATGCCCTTCCATCCTCGTTACGCCCCATCACGGTTGTGGTGGTGACGCGGCTGGAGGGGCGTGTGCATGCAGGGTGGAACATGAGGGACGCCAAGCTATATGAATGAAGATCTTACAAACAATATTAGGTAACCCTCATGAGTAATGGTTTTGACTCCTTTTCCCTGTAGGTTGTTCCGTTCTTTGTATATGCTTATGAAGCGATACAAGCCATGAGTTTTTAACTTCACTGCATCGTGTGACTTCACATGGAGATGAACACTTTTATATGAAGATAAATTTTATGTATCACGAATGAATATGTTTTAAGCTACCTCATGCTGGGGAACACGATGTCTATGCGCAGAACCATGTTTTTTGCAATCAATTGTATTTTGACCAATCGCACCCTTTTTATACACACTTGTAAGTAATTACACAGGATATGCCACTAATGATTTCCTGCACAGGAGTATATATATGCACAACTATGTTATGTTTGTTCACTTGGCTTGATAATGGCTCTGTGAGAGAGCTGAAACGTTGCTGTCACATGTGCTGAATAAATCACCGCTTTTTTTACGTCTGAAAGAGTGCTGCGTTCTTTTCTATGAATATATGCGGCTCTTGGACACGAGCGGACGCATGCACCGTGTGTTAAAGTGGAGTGCTGCCTGATCGTATTGGAATATATATATATATATATATATATATATATATATATAAAAGTTAAAGTACAGTAAATATCATATTTACACAAGAATGAATAATAAGCCACTGTACTGTTCTCTGCTGAAATATATTTGTATTATTAATGTCTTAAACTGTAAAACACATACACTTAAAGAGTCACTGTACTATCACACAGTTTCATTTAATTTATTAGAGAATGGTATAACTAGCACATTTCAAAATCATTTTATTTAAAAAAATATGCCTCTATCCACCTGAAAAAAAGCTATAAAGTCATGGCCACTAGGGGTCTCACTTCCACCTAAGTTGAAGTCCTCTGCCTGTTGTCATGCAGGATGCGTCCCTGGTAACAGAGACTCAGAGGACGGTTCACAAGAAATGGAGGCGTGTCAGAACTAGCTGAGATCCTGAGCTTGACAGAAAATCTACTTCTACACAGCTTCTGAGCATCATACGAGCCTCCTGCCTTTTTGTAAGTATGATTTATCCCTGTTTATCAGCTTTCTGAGTTCCCTAGAAGAAGAAAAAAATAGTGGGAAGTAAAGGAAGTAAGATCACTGTATACAGTACTGGCAGACTTGTATAGAAGGGAGAGACCCACTGCTTCTGGAAGAAATGCATCTAGCTGTACAGCTGAAACTGAGAATAATATGGCTGAAATAAAGTTTAGGGAAGCCCAAGCATAACTGTTTCTTCACAGGTATGATTGTTTAAAGAAGCACAGCCATTATGCAAACTTTTTTGAAAACAGGGATGCTTTGTCACTGAACTTTGAATAAGCTGTGCATATGTCATAGAGACATATCAAAGGTTTTGATTGTTGGGAGTCTAAATGATCGCTAGAACTAGGAGGGAGAAGAGCTCACATATAGAGATGAGCGAACACCTGGATGTTCGGGTTCGAGAAGTTCGGCCGAACTTCCCGGAAATGTTCGGGTTCGGGATTCGAACTCGATCCGAACTTTATCCCGAACCCGAACCCCATTGAAGTCAATGGGGACCCGAACTTTTAGGCACAAAAAAGGCTGTAAAATAGTCCAGGAAAGGGCTAGAGGGCTGCCAAAGGCAGCAAAGTGTAGAAAAATCCCCTGCAAACAAATGTGGATAGGGAAATGAATTAAAATTAAATAAAATAAATAAAAATTAACCAATATCAATTGAAGAGAGGTCCCACAGCAAGGAATCATGCGTCATATCACCCTGCACCGGAGAATGTCACTCTCATGTATTTTGGACCAGCACCCAGACAGAGGATACAGGTCCCACAGCAAGGAATCATGCGTCATATCACCCTGCACCGGAGAATGTCACTCTCATGTATTTTGGACCAGCACCCAGACAGAGGATACAGGTCCCACAGCATGGAATCATGCGTCATATCACCCACCACCGGAGAAGGCCACTCTCATGTATTTTGGACCAGCACCCAGACAGAGGATACAGGTCCCACAGCATGGAATCATGCGTCATATCACCCACCACCGGAGAAGGCCACTCTCATGTATTTTGGACCAGCACCCAGACAGAGGATACAGGTCCCACAGCATGGAATCATGCGTCATATCACCCACCACTGGAGAATGTCACTCTCATTTATTTAGGCCCAGCACACAGACAGAGGAGCAGGTCCACAGCAAGGAATCATGCGTCATATCACCCACCACGGGAGAAGGCCACTCTCATGTATTTAGGCAAAGTGTAGAAAAATCCCCTGCAAACAAATGTGGATAGGGAAATGAATTAAAATTAAATAAAATAAATAAAAAATTAACCAATATCAATTGAAGAGGTCCCACAGCAAGGAATCATGCGTCATATCACCCTGCACCGGAGAATGTCACTCTCATGTATTTTGGACCAGCACCCAGACAGAGGATACAGGTCCCACAGCAAGGAATCATGCGTCATATCACCCTGCACCGGAGAATGTCACTCTCATGTATTTTGGACCAGCACCCAGACAGAGGATACAGGTCCCACAGCATGGAATCATGCGTCATATCACCCACCACCGGAGAAGGCCACTCTCATGTATTTTGGACCAGCACCCAGACAGAGGATACAGGTCCCACAGCATGGAATCATCGTCATATCACCCACCACCGGAGAAGGCCACTCTCATGTATTTTGGACCAGCACCCAGACAGAGGATACAGGTCCCACAGCATGGAATCATGCGTCATATCACCCACCACCGGAGAAGGCCACTCTCATTTATTTTGGACCAGCACCCAGACAGAGGATACAGGTCCCACAGCAAGGAATCATGCGTCATATCACCCACCACCGGAGAAGGCCACTCTCATGTATTTTGGACCAGCACCCAGACAGAGGATACAGGTCCCACAGCATGGAATCATGCGTCATATCACCCACCACCGGAGAAGGCCACTCTCATGTATTTTGGACCAGCACCCAGACAGAGGATACAGGTCCCACAGCATGGAATCATGCGTCATATCACCCACCACCGGAGAAGGCCACTCTCATGTATTTTGGACCAGCACCCAGACAGAGGATACAGGTCCCACAGCATGGAATCATGCGTCCATATCACCCACCACCGGAGAAGGCCACTCTCATGTATTTTGGACCAGCACCCAGACAGAGGAGAGGGTCCCACATCAAGGAATCATGAGTCATATCAACCACCACCGGAGAAGGCCACTCTCATTTATTTTGGACCAGCACCCAGACAGAGGATACAGGTCCCACATCAAGGAATCATGCGTCATATCAACCACCACCGGAGAAGGCCACTCTCATGTATTTTGGACCAGCACCCAGACAGAGGAGAGGTCCCACATCAAGGAATCATGAGTCATATCAACCACCACCGGAGAAGGCCACTCTCATTTATTTTGGACCAGCACCCAGACAGAGGATACAGGTCCCACATCAAGGAATCATGCGTCATATCAACCACCACCGGAGAAGGCCACTCTCATGTATTTTGGACCAGCACCCAGACAGAGGAGAGAGGTCCCACAGCAAGGAATAAGGCGTCATATCAACCCCCACCGGAGAAGGCCACTCTCATTTATTTTGGACCAGCACCCAGACAGAGGATACAGGTCCCACATCAAGGAATCATGCGTCATATCAACCACCACCGGAGAAGGCCACTCTCATTTATTTGGGACCAGCACCCAGACAGAGGAGAGGGGTTTTCACAGCAGAAGAATCAGGCATTTAGATCACCCACCACAGGAGTAGGACACCATTTAATGGGACCCCGGCAACCATGTCAGATGGCACAAACATCAGCTTCACATCACCCAGCACAAGAGAAGGCCACTTTGAGAGACTTTGACCCCTGCACCCAGGCGGAGGAGAGGGTTTTCACAGCAGAGAATCAGGCATTTAGATCACCCACCACAGGAGTAGGACACCATTTAATGGGACCCCGGCAACCATGTCAGATGGCACAAACATCAGCTTCACATCACCCAGCACAAGAAGGCCACTTTGAGAGACTTTGACCCCTGCACCCAGACGGAGGAGAGAGTTTTCACAGCAGAGAATCATGTATTTAGATCACCCACCACAGGAGTAGGACACCATTTAATGGGACCCCGGCAACCATGTCAGATGGCACAAATATCAGCTTCACATCACCCAGCACAAGAGAAGGCCACTTTGAGAGACTTTGACCCCTGCACCCAGGCGGAGGAGAGGGTTTTCACAGCAGAGAATCAGGCATTTAGATCACCCACCACAGGAGTAGGACACCATTTAATGGGACCCCGGCAACCATGTCAGATGGCACAAACATCAGCTTCACATCACCCACCACAAGAGAAGGCCACTTTGAGAGACTCTGACCCTGCACCCAGACAGAGGATACAGGTCCCACAGCAAGGAATCATGCGTCATATCACCCTGCACCGGAGAATGTCACTCTCATGTATTTTGGACCAGCACCCAGACAGAGGATACAGGTCCCACAGCATGGAATCATGCGTCATATCACCCACCACCGGAGAAGGCCACTCTCATGTATTTTGGACCAGCACCCAGACAGAGGATACAGGTCCCACAGCATGGAATCATGCGTCATATCACCCACCACCGGAGAAGGCCACTCTCATGTATTTTGGACCAGCACCCAGACAGAGGATACAGGTCCCACAGCATGGAATCATGCGTCATATCACCCACCACCGGAGAAGGCCACTCTCATGTATTTTGGACCAGCACCCAGACAGAGGAGAGGTCCCACATCAAGGAATCATGAGTCATATCAACCACCACCGGAGAAGGCCACTCTCATTTATTTTGGACCAGCACCCAGACAGAGGATACAGGTCCCACATCAAGGAATCATGCGTCATATCAACCACCACCGGAGAAGGCCACTCTCATGTATTTTGGACCAGCACCCAGACAGAGGAGAGGGTCCCACAGCAAGGAATAAGGCGTCATATCAACCCCCACCGGAGAAGGCCACTCTCATTTATTTTGGACCAGCACCCAGACAGAGGATACAGGTCCCACATCAAGGAATCATGCGTCATATCAACCACCACCGGAGAAGGCCACTCTCATTTATTTGGGACCAGCACCCAGACAGAGGAGAGGGTTTTCACAGCAGAGAATCAGGCATTTAGATCACCCACCACAGGAGTAGGACACCATTTAATGGGACCCCGGCAACCATGTCAGATGGCACAAACATCAGCTTCACATCACCCAGCACAAGAAGGCCACTTTGAGAGACTTTGACCCCTGCACCCAGGCGGAGGAGAGGGTTTTCACAGCAGAGAATCAGGCATTTAGATCACCCACCACAGGAGTAGGACACCATTTAATGGGACCCCGGCAACCATGTCAGATGGCACAAACATCAGCTTCACATCACCCAGCACAAGAGAAGGCCACTTTGAGAGACTTTGACCCCTGCACCCAGACGGAGGAGAGGTTTTCACAGCAGAGAATCATGTATTTAGATCACCCACCACAGGAGTAGGACACCATTTAATGGGACCCCGGCAACCATGTCAGATGGCACAAATATCAGCTTCACATCACCCAGCACAAGAGAAGGCCACTTTGAGAGACTTTGACCCCTGCACCCAGGCGGAGGAGAGGGGTTTTCACAGCAGAGAATCAGGCATTTAGATCACCCACCACAGGAGTAGGACACCATTTAATGGGACCCGGCAACCATGTCAGATGGCACAAACATCAGCTTCACATCACCCACCACAAGAGAAGGCCACTTTGAGAGACTCTGACCCCTGCACCCAGACAGAGGATACAGGTCCCACAGCAAGGAATCATGCGTCATATCACCCTGCACCGGAGAATGTCACTCTCATGTATTTTGGACCAGCACCCAGACAGAGGATACAGGTCCCACAGCATGGAATCATCGTCATATCACCCACCACCGGAGAAGGCCACTCTCATGTATTTTGGACCAGCACCCAGACAGAGGATACAGGTCCCACAGCATGGAATCATGCGTCATATCACCCACCACCGGAGAAGGCCACTCTCATGTATTTTGGACCAGCACCCAGACAGAGGATACAGGTCCCACAGCATGGAATCATGCGTCATATCACCCACCACCGGAGAATGTCACTCTCATTTATTTAGGCCCAGCACACAGACAGAGGAGAGAGGTCCCACAGCAAGGAATCATGCGTCATATCAACCACCAACGGAGAATGTCACTCTCATGTATTTTGGACCAGCACCCAGACAGAGGAGAGAGGTCCCACAGCAAGGAATCATGCGTCATATCAACCACCAACGGAGAATGTCACTCTCATGTATTTTGGACCAGCACCCAGACAGAGGAGAGGTTCATTCAACTTTGGGTTGCACCGCAAGATCATGGTAAAGTAAAAAAATGAGGATTCAATAAAGAAGTGCCCCAGAGTACAAGAATACATGGTTGATGGGGAGGAAATGTCTATTCTGCACAAGGGAGGCACAGGTCCTGTGGGATCCATGCCTGGTTCATTTTTATGAGCGTCAGCTTGTCCACGTTGGCTGTGGACAGGCGGCTGCGTTTGTCAGTAATGGCGCCCCTGCCGTGCTGAATACACGTTCAGACAAAGCGCTGGCCGCCGGGCAGGCTAGCACCTCAAGGCATAAAATGCTAACTCTGGCCACGTGGACAATTTGGAGACCCAGAAGTTGAATGGGGCCGAACCATCAGTCAGTACGTGGAGGGGTGTGCAGGCGTACTGTTCAACCATGTTAGTGAAATGCTGCCTCCTGCTAACACGTTCCGTATCAGGTGGTTGTGCAGTTAGCTGTGGCGTGGAGACAAAACTTTTCCACATTTCTGCCATGCTAACCCTGCCCTCAGAAGAGCTGGCCGTGACACTGCTGCGTTGGCGACCTCTTGCTCCTCTTCTGCCTTCGCCTTGGGCTTCCACCTGTTCCCCTGTGACATTTGGGAATGCTCTCAGGAGCGCCTCTACCAGCGTGCGCTTGAACTCGCGCATCTTCCTATCACGCTCCAGTGCAGGAAGTAAGGTGGGCACATTGTCTTTGTATCGGGGATCCAGCAGGGTGGCAGCCCAGTAGTCCGCACACGTTAAAATGTGGGCAACTCTGCTGTCGTTGCGCAGGCACTGCAGCATGTAGTCGCTCATGTGTGCCAGGCTCCCCAGAGGTAAGGACAAGCTGTCCTCTGTGGGAGGCGTATCGTCATCGTCCTCCGTATCCCCCAGCCACGCACCAGTGATGGGCCTGAGCTGTGTCGGGTGCCACCCCGCTGTGAACCTGCTTCATCCTCATCCTCCTCCACCTCCTCCTCATCCTCCTCGTCCTCCAGTAGTGGGCCCTGGCTGGCCACATTTGTACCTGGCCTCTGCTGTTGCAAAAAACCTCCCTCTGAGCCACTTCTAACAGACTGGCCTGAAAGTGCTAAAAATGACCCCTCATCCTCCTCCTCCTCCTCCTCCTCCTCCTGGGCCACCTCCTCTTCCATCATCGCCCTAAGCGTTTTCTCAAGGAGACATAGAAGTGGTATTGTAACGCTGATAACGGTGTCATCGCCACTGGCCATGTTGGTGGAGTACTCGAAACAGCGCAACAGGGCACACAGGTCTCGCATGGAGGCCCAATCATTGGTGGTGAAGTGGTGCTGTTCCGCAGTGCGACTGACGCGTGCGTGCTGCAGCTGAAACTCCACTATGGCCTGCTGCTGCTCGCACAGTCTCTCCAGCATGTGCAAGGTGGAGTTCCACCTGGTGGGCACGTCGCATATGAGGCGGTGAGCGGGAAGGCCGAGATTGCGCTGTAGCGCAGACAGGCGAGCAGCGGCAGGATGTGAGCGCCGGAATCGCGCACAGACGGCCCTCACTTTATGCAGCAGCTCTGACATGTTGGGGTAGTTGTGAATGAACTTCTGCACCACCAAATTCAGCACATGCGCCAGGCAAGGGATGTGCGTCAAACCGGCTAGTCCCAGAGCTGCGGCGAGATTTCGCCCATTATCGCACACCACCAGGCCGGGCTTGAGGCCCACCGGCAGCAACCACTGGTCGGTCTGTTGTTCAATACCCCGCCACAACTCCTGCGCGGTGTGGGGCCTGTCCCCCAAACATATGAGTTTCAGAATGGCCTGCTGACGTTTACCCCGGGCTGTGCTGAAGTTGGTGGTGAAGGTGTGTGGCTGACTGGATGAGCTGGTGGAAGCAGAGGAGGAGGAAGCCGAGTAGGAGGAGGCTACAGGAGGCAAACAATGATGCCCTGTGATCCTTGGCGGCGGAGGACGTGCGCCAAGGAACTCTCCGCCTGGGGCCCAGCCGCCACTACATTTACCCAGTGTGCAGTTAGGGAGATATAGCGTCCCTGGCCGTGCTTACTGGTCCACGTATCTGTGGTTAGGTGGACCTTGCCACAAATGGCGTTGCGCAGTGCACACTTGATTTTATCGGACACTTGCATGTGCAGGGAAGGCACGGCTGTCTTGGAGAAGTAGTGGCGGCTGGGGACAACATACTGTGGGACAGCCATGGACATCAGCTGTTTGAAGCTGTCTGTGTCCACCAGCCTGAATGACAGCATTTCAAAGGCCAGTAGTTTAGAAATGCTGGCATTCAGGCCCAGAGACTCGAGGGTGGCTAGGTGGGAATTTACGCTTTCTCTCCAAGGTTTGTGAGATGGAGAGCTGAGCGCTGCCGTGTGACATGGTGGAGATGCTTGGTGGCGCAGGTGGTGGTGTCGCTGGCACATCCTCTGTTTGGTGGGCGGCAGGTGCCAACATTCCTCCCGAGGCGGAGGAAGAGGCCGAGGCAGCAGCAGAAGAGGGAGCAGGGGAGCCTGAGTGAGTTCCTTGCTTTTAAGGTGTTTACTCCACTGCAGTTCATGCTTTGCATGTAGATGCCTGGTCATGCAGGTTGTGCTAAGGTTCAGAACGTTAATGCCTCGCTTCAGGATCTGATGGCACAGCGTGCAAACCACTCGGGTCTTGTCGTCAGCACATTGTTTAAAGAAGTGCCATGCCAGGGAACTCCTTGAAGCTGCCTTTGGGGTGCTCGGTCCCTGGTGGCGGTGGCCTGTATCAGGCGAACTCTCTTGGCGGCGGCTGTTCTGCTTTTGCCCCCTGCTCCCTCTTTTGCTACGCTGTTGGCTCGGTCTCACCACTGCCTCTTCCTCTGAACTATGAAAGTCAGTGGCACGACCTTCATTCCATGTGGGGTCTAGGACCTCATCGTCCCCTGCATCGTCTTCCACACAGTCTTCCTCCCTGTCCTCCTGTTCGGTCTGCACACTGCAGAAAGAGCGCAGCAGTTGGCACCTGTGTTTCGTCATCATCAGAGACGTGCGGACTCCGATGAGGTGGTATTCCCATGTCCTCATCATCAGTAAACATCAGAGGTTGTGCATCAGTGCATTCTATGTCTTCCACCACAGGGAAGGGCTAGAGTGGATTCCCTTGGGAAACCCTGCCAGCAGAGTCTTCAAACAGCATAAGAGACTGCTGCATAACTTGAGGCTCAGACAGTTTCCCTGATATGCATGGGGGTGATGTGACAGACTGATGGGCTTGGTTTTCAGGTGCCACCTGTGCGCTTTCTGCAGAAGACTTGGTGGGAGATAATGTTGTGAACATGCTGGATCCACTGTCGGCCACCCAATTGACTAGCGCCTGTACCTGCTCAGGCCTTACCATCCTTAGAACGGCATTGGGCCCCACCAAATATCGCTGTAAATTCTGGCGGGTACTGGAACCTGAGGTAGTTGGTTCACTAGGATGTGTGGCTGTGGCAGAATGGCCACGTCCTCTCCCAGCACCAGAGGGTACACTAACACCACCACGACCGCGTCCGCGTCCCTTACTAGATGTTTTCCTCATTGTTACCGTTCACCAAGCACCACAATAAGGAAAAAAATATTTGGCCCAATGTATTGATTTCAAATTCAGGCCTTTTTTACAGGCACCTACCACTATCTGCCTATTTGTTTATGTAGCTTATTACACTAATCCAGGCACAGCAGTAACCACTGATTTAGGGGAATATCTCTTTTAGGGCAAGTATTTAGGCCCTGGATGAAAGGTATCCTTTTATGGACAGATTTACAATGGGCCTGCAACAGCTGTGACACCAGATTTAGAGGATTGCTATTTTGGCAAGTGAATTTCACCCCAGAACAAAATATATGTTTTTGCGGATAATAATATAGTTTGCCAGGCTCAGCTGTGACACCAGATTTAGTGGATTGCTATTTTGGCAAGTGAATTTCACCCCAGAAGAAAATATATGTTTTGCGGATACTAATATAGTTTGCCAGGCTCAGCTGTGACACCAGATTTAGAGGATTGCTATTTTGGCAAGTGAATTTCACCCCAGAACAAAATATATGTTTTTGCGGATACTAATATAGTTTGCCAGGCTCAGCTGTGACACCAGATTTAGGGTGTTGCTATTTTGGCAAGTGAATTTCACCCCAGAAGAAAATATATGTTTTTGCGGATACTAATATAGTTTGCCAGGCTCAGCTGTGACACCAGATTTAGAGGATTGCTATTTTGGCAAGTGAATTTCACCCCAGAACAAAATATATGTTTTTGCGGATAATAATATAGTTTGCCAGGCTCAGCTGTGACACCAGATTTAGTGGATTGCTATTTTGGCAAGTGAATTTCACCCCAGAACAAAATATATGTTTTGCGGATAATAATATAGTTTGCCAGGCTCAGCTGTGACACCAGATTTAGTGGATTGCTATTTTGGCAAGTGAATTTCACCCCAGAACAAAATATATGTTTTTGCGGATACTAATATAGTTTGCCAGGCTCAGCTGTGACACCAGATTTAGTGGATTGCTATTTTGGCAAGTGAATTTCACCCCAGAAGAAAATATATGTTTTTGCGGATACTAATATAGTTTGCCAGGCTCAGCTGTGACACCAGATTTAGGGTGTTGCTATTTTGGCAAGTGAATTTCACCCCAGAAGAAAATATATGTTTTTGCGGATACTAATATAGTTTGCCAGGCTCAGCTGTGACACCAGATTTAGAGGATTGCTATTTTGGCAAGTGAATTTCACCCCAGAACAAAATATATGTTTTTGCGGATAATAATATAGTTTGCCAGGCTCAGCTGTGACACCAGATTTAGTGGATTGCTATTTTGGCAAGTGAATTTCACCCCAGAAGAAAATATATGTTTTTGCGGATACTAATATAGTTTGCCAGGCTCAGCTGTGACACCAGATTTAGGGTGTTGCTATTTTGGCAAGTGAATTTCACCCCAGAAGAAAATATATGTTTTTGCGGATACTAATATAGTTTGCCAGGCTCAGCTGTGACACCAGATTTAGAGGATTGCTATTTTGGCAAGTGAATTTCACCCCAGAACAAAATATATGTTTTTGCGGATAATAATATAGTTTGCCAGGCTCAGCTGTGACACCAGATTTAGTGGATTGCTATTTTGGCAAGTGAATTTCACCCCAGAACAAAATATATGTTTTTGCGGATACTAATATAGTTTGCCAGGCTCAGCTGTGACACCAGATTTAGAGGATTGCTATTTTGGCAAGTGAATTTCACCCCAGAACAAAATATATGTTTTTGCGGATACTAATATAGTTTGCCAGGCTCAGCTGTGACACCAGATTTAGGGTGTTGCTATTTTGGCAAGTGAATTTCACCCCAGAAGAAAATATATGTTTTGCGGATACTAATATAGTTTGCCAGGCTCAGCTGTGACACCAGATTTAGAGGATTGCTATTTTGGCAAGTGAATTTCACCCCAGAACAAAATATATGTTTTTGCGGATAATAATATAGTTTGCCAGGCTCAGCTGTGACACCAGATTTAGTGGATTGCTATTTTGGCAAGTGAATTTCACCCCAGAAGAAAATATATGTTTTTACGGATACTAATATAGTTTGCCAGGCTCAGCTGTGACACCAGATTTAGGGTGTTGCTATTTTGGCAAGTGAATTTCACCCCAGAAGAAAATATATGTTTTTGCGGATACTAATATAGTTTGCCAGGCTCAGCTGTGACACCAGATTTAGAGGATTGCTATTTTGGCAAGTGAATTTCACCCCAGAACAAAATATATGTTTTTGCGGATACTAATATAGTTTGCCAGGCTCAGCTGTGACACCAGATTTAGGGTGTTGCTATTTTGGCAAGTGAATTTCACCCCAGAAGAAAATATATGTTTTTGCGGATACTAATATAGTTTGCCAGGCTCAGCTGTGACACCAGATTTAGAGGATTGCTATTTTGGCAAGTGAATTTCACCCCAGAACAAAATATATGTTTTTGCGGATACTAATATAGTTTGCCAGGCTCAGCTGTGACACCAGATTTAGGGTGTTGCTATTTTGGCAAGTGAATTTCACCCCAGAAGAAAATATATGTTTTTGCGGATACTAATATAGTTTGCCAGGCTCAGCTGTGACACCAGATTTAGAGGATTGCTATTTTGGCAAGTGAATTTCACCCCAGAACAAAATATATGTTTTGCGGATACTAATATAGTTTGCCAGGCTCAGCTGTGACACCAGATTTAGTGGATTGCTATTTTGGCAAGTGAATTTCACCCCAGAACAAAATATATGTTTTTGCGGATAATAATATAGTTTGCCAGGCTCAGCTGTGACACCAGATTTAGTGGATTGCTATTTTGGCAAGTGAATTTCACCCCAGAACAAAATATATGTTTTTGCGGATACTAATATAGTTTGCCAGGCTCAGCTGTGACACCAGATTTAGTGGATTGCTATTTTGGCAAGTGAATTTCACCCCAGAAGAAAATATATGTTTTTACGGATACTAATATAGTTTGCCAGGCTCAGCTGTGACACCAGATTTAGGGTGTTGCTATTTTGGCAAGTGAATTTCACCCCAGAAGAAAATATATGTTTTTGCGGATACTAATATAGTTTGCCAGGCTCAGCTGTGACACCAGATTTAGAGGATTGCTATTTTGGCAAGTGAATTTCACCCCAGAACAAAATATATGTTTTTGCGGATACTAATATAGTTTGCCAGGCTCAGCTGTGACACCAGATTTAGGGTGTTGCTATTTTGGCAAGTGAATTTCACCCCAGAAGAAAATATATGTTTTTGCGGATACTAATATAGTTTGCCAGGCTCAGCTGTGACACCAGATTTAGAGGATTGCTATTTTGGCAAGTGAATTTCACCCCAGAACAAAATATATGTTTTTGCGGATAATAATATAGTTTGCCAGGCTCAGCTGTGACACCAGATTTAGTGGATTGCTATTTTGGCAAGTGAATTTCACCCCAGAAGAAAATATATGTTTTTGCGGATACTAATATAGTTTGCCAGGCTCAGCTGTGACACCAGATTTAGGGTGATTGCTATTTTGGCAAGTGAATTTCACCCCAGAAGAAAATATATGTTTTTGCGGATACTAATATAGTTTGCCAGGCTCAGCTGTGACACCAGATTTAGAGGATTGCTATTTTGGCAAGTGAATTTCACCCCAGAACAAAATATATGTTTTTGCGGATACTAATATAGTTTGCCAGGCTCAGCTGTGACACCAGATTTAGTGGTGTTGCTATTTTGGCAAGTGAATTTCACCCCAGAAGAAAATATATGTTTTGCGGATACTAATATAGTTTGCCAGGCTCAGCTGTGACACCAGATTTAGAGGATTGCTATTTTGGCAAGTGAATTTCACCCCAGAACAAAATATATGTTTTTGCGGATACTAATATAGTTTGCCAGGCTCAGCTGTGACACCAGATTTAGAGGTGTTGCTATTTTGGCAAGTGAATTTCACCCCAGAAGAAAATATATGTTTTTGCGGATACTAATATAGTTTGCCAGGCTCAGCTGTGACACCAGATTTAGAGGATTGCTATTTTGGCAAGTGAATTTCACCCCAGAACAAAATATATGTTTTTGCGGATAATAATATAGTTTGCCAGGCTCAGCTGTGACACCAGATTTAGTGGATTGCTATTTTGGCAAGTGAATTTCACCCCAGAAGAAAATATATGTTTTTACGGATACTAATATAGTTTGCCAGGCTCAGCTGTGACACCAGATTTAGGGTGTTGCTATTTTGGCAAGTGAATTTCACCCCAGAAGAAAATATATGTTTTTGCGGATACTAATATAGTTTGCCAGGCTCAGCTGTGACACCAGATTTAGAGGATTGCTATTTTGGCAAGTGAATTTCACCCCAGAACAAAATATATGTTTTTGCGGATACTAATATAGTTTGCCAGGCTCAGCTGTGACACCAGATTTAGGGTGTTGCTATTTTGGCAAGTGAATTTCACCCCAGAAGAAAATATATGTTTTTGCGGATACTAATATAGTTTGCCAGGCTCAGCTGTGACACCAGATTTAGAGGATTGCTATTTTGGCAAGTGAATTTCACCCCAGAACAAAATATATGTTTTTGCGGATACTAATATAGTTTGCCAGGCTCAGCTGTGACACCAGATTTAGTGGATTGCTATTTTGGCAAGTGAATTTCACCCCAGAACAAAATATATGTTTTTGCGGATACTAATATAGTTTGCCAGGCTCAGCTGTGACACCAGATTTAGTGGATTGCTATTTTGGCAAGTGAATTTCACCCCAGAACAAAATATATGTTTTTGCGGATACTAATATAGTTTGCCAGGCTCAGCTGTGACACCAGATTTAGTGGATTGCTATTTTGGCAAGTGAATTTCACCCCAGAACAAAATATATGTTTTTGCGGATACTAATATAGTTTGCCAGGCTCAGCTGTGACACCAGATTTAGTGGATTGCTATTTTGGCAAGTGAATTTCACCCCAGAACAAAATATATGTTTTTGCGGATACTAATATAGTTTGCCAGGCTCAGCTGTGACACCAGATTTAGTGGATTGCTATTTTGGCAAGTGAATTTCACCCCAGAAGAAAATATATGTTTTGCGGATACTAATATAGTTTGCCAGGCTCAGCTGTGACACCAGATTTAGGGTGTTGCTATTTTGGCAAGTGAATTTCACCCCAGAAGAAAATATATGTTTTTGCGGATACTAATATAGTTTGCCAGGCTCAGCTGTGACACCAGATTTAGAGGATTGCTATTTTGGCAAGTGAATTTCACCCCAGAAGAAAATATATGTTTTGCGGATACTAATATAGTTTGCCAGGCTCAGCTGTGACACCAGATTTAGTGGATTGCTATTTTGGCAAGTGAATTTCACCCCAGAACAAAATATATGTTTTTGCGGATACTAATATAGTTTGCCAGGCTCAGCTGTGACACCAGATTTAGAGGATTGCTATTTTGGCAAGTGAATTTCACCCCAGAACAAAATATATGTTTTTGCGGATAATAATATAGTTTGCCAGGCTCAGCTGTGACACCAGATTTAGTGGATTGCTATTTTGGCAAGTGAATTTCACCCCAGAACAAAATATATGTTTTTGCGGATACTAATATAGTTTGCCAGGCTCAGCTGTGACACCAGATTTAGTGGATTGCTATTTTGGCAAGTGAATTTCACCCCAGAAGAAAATATATGTTTTTACGGATACTAATATAGTTTGCCAGGCTCAGCTGTGACACCAGATTTAGGGTGTTGCTATTTTGGCAAGTGAATTTCACCCCAGAAGAAAATATATGTTTTTGCGGATACTAATATAGTTTGCCAGGCTCAGCTGTGACACCAGATTTAGAGGATTGCTATTTTGGCAAGTGAATTTCACCCCAGAACAAAATATATGTTTTTGCGGATACTAATATAGTTTGCCAGGCTCAGCTGTGACACCAGATTTAGGGTGTTGCTATTTTGGCAAGTGAATTTCACCCCAGAAGAAAATATATGTTTTTGCGGATACTAATATAGTTTGCCAGGCTCAGCTGTGACACCAGATTTAGAGGATTGCTATTTTGGCAAGTGAATTTCACCCCAGAACAAAATATATGTTTTTGCGGATAATAATATAGTTTGCCAGGCTCAGCTGTGACACCAGATTTAGTGGATTGCTATTTTGGCAAGTGAATTTCACCCCAGAACAAAATATATGTTTTTGCGGATAATAATATAGTTTGCCAGGCTCAGCTGTGACACCAGATTTAGTGGATTGCTATTTTGGCAAGTGAATTTCACCCCAGAACAAAATATATGTTTTTGCGGATAATAATATAGTTTGCCAGGCTCAGCTGTGACACCAGATTTAGTGGATTGCTATTTTGGCAAGTGAATTTCACCCCAGAAGAAAATATATGTTTTTACGGATACTAATATAGTTTGCCAGGCTCAGCTGTGACACCAGATTTAGGGTGTTGCTATTTTGGCAAGTGAATTTCACCCCAGAAGAAAATATATGTTTTTGCGGATACTAATATAGTTTGCCAGGCTCAGCTGTGACACCAGATTTAGAGGATTGCTATTTTGGCAAGTGAATTTCACCCCAGAACAAAATATATGTTTTTGCGGATAATAATATAGTTTGCCAGGCTCAGCTGTGACACCAGATTTAGTGGATTGCTATTTTGGCAAGTGAATTTCACCCCAGAAGAAAATATATGTTTTTGCGGATACTAATATAGTTTGCCAGGCTCAGCTGTGACACCAGATTTAGGAGTGTTGCTATTTTGGCAAGTGAATTTCACCCCAGAACAAAATATATGTTTTTGCGGATACTAATATAGTTTGCCAGGCTCAGCTGTGACACCAGATTTAGTGGATTGCTATTTTGGCAAGTAAATTTAACCCCAGAACAAAATATATGTTTTTGCGGATACTAATATAGTTTGCCAGGCACAGCTGTGACACCAGATTTAGGGTGTTGCTATTTTGGCAAGTGAATTTCACCCCAGAAGAAAATATATGTTTTTGCGGATACTAATATAGTTTGCCAGGCTCAGCTGTGACACCAGATTTAGAGGATTGCTATTTTGGCAAGTGAATTTCACCCCAGAACAAAATATATGTTTTTGCGGATACTAATATAGTTTGCCAGGCTCAGCTGTGACACCAGATTTAGGGTGTTGCTATTTTGGCAATTGAATTTAACCCCAAACCAAAATATCTGTTTTGGCGGACACTATTATATTTTGCCAGCCACTGCTGAAACCACTGATGTATGGTTTTGCTATTTTGCCAATTGAATTTCACCCCAGAAAATAATCTATCCTTTGCCAGACAGCAGACAGTATTATGCTTGTCTAGCCAAAGCTGGAACACCAGATTTAGGGGATTGGTATTTGGGCAATTGTATTTAACCCCTTAATAAAATATAGAAATTGCTATCCTGAGTTTCTAGGGGTGACAATTAGCACAGCCAAGCCCCTGATGGAGGATATAGCAAAAAAAAAAATAGTATTGAAGCATTGATGGATGTGTGGCAGCTTGTTCTGGAGCACCACAAGTCACAAAATGGCCGCCGATCAACCCAGAAAATAAGTGACAGAAAAACGCTCTGTGCAGCCAAAAAACCAGCAATCAAGTAAATAGCAGAAGTTCACTGATTCTCAGCTGCAGATCGATCCGTTCATTAGGTGCTGTTGCTGACTTTTCCCTGCCTATCTCGCCCTCACAGAAGCTGCATCCTCTCCCTACACTAGTCAGAGCAGTGTGACGTGCGGCGTTACAGGGGTCTGATCAGGGGTCAGTACAGAGATCTCTCCCATCATCTATTTATCCCCAGGACTGTGACTGTGACGAGGGGACATCCCCTGCGTCTGGAGGAAAGAAGGTTTGTACACAAACATAGAAAAGGGTTCTTCACGGTAAGAGCAGTAAGACTATGGAACTCTCTGCCTGAGGAGGTGGTGATGGTGAGTACAATAAAGGAATTCAAGAGGGGCCTGGATGTATTTCTGGAGCGTAATAATATTTCAGGCTATAGCTACTAAAGATGGGTTGTTGATCCAGGGAGTTATTCTGACTGCCTGATTGGAGTCGGGAAGGAATTTTTTCCCCTTAAGTGGGGAAAATTGGCTCTACCTCACAGGGGTTTTTTGCCTTCCTCTGGATCAACTTGCAGGAAACAGGTCGAACTGGATGGACAAATGTCTTTTTTCGGCCTTATATACTATGTTACTATGTTACTATGTTACTATGTTACGTGACTCCAGCTTAAATAGAGGCTGGGTCACATGCTGCACTTGGCCAATCACAGCCATGCCATTAGTAGGCATGGCTGTGATGGCTTCTTAGGGCAAGAAGTAAGACGCTAGCTGATTGGCTGCTGTGCAGCCCTTCAGAAAGCGGTAAGAAATCGACGAACACCGAACCCGAACTTTTTTGAAAATGTCCGGGTTCGGGTCCGGGTCCCGGACACCCCAAAATTCGGTACGAACCCGAACGATGCGCGAACTGTTCGCTCAACACTACTCACATAGTGTTCTCTCTCTCCTTGCTGGAGTAGATGGGCTCAATAGAAAGTCTTTGAGTCTGTCTCGATTCCATCCCTGCAGTAAGGTGAGAGAGTGCTCTGTGTGAACGATACATATCAAAGTCAATACATATCAAATTTTTTTTCAATGTACAGGTATACCTTAAAGGCTTATTCCTATGATACACATGTACAGCATATCTATGGGATTTGACATCAATGGCTGATATGTGTGGGGACCTAAAAGTCCCTTTGAACAGGCCAGCAACTGGAGAAGTTATCAGGAGGGAGCTTTCCCAGAAACACTTGTTCCCGATAATTGTAAGGGTCCATTGATTATCCCATGAATAAGCAAATGCTCATGATTCTGGTGAAATCTTTGTCTGCTCTGTTGGCTTGTGTAAAGAGAACTTAAAAGTAGGACCAGCACCTATCTCCCAGTTAGAGGGCCTTCATGTGATCAGCTCTCTCAATGAATTTCCATGGAAGTAAATAGTAAAGCATTACCGACCTCCATTCCGGGGTTAGATGCAGGAACCCTGGGGACACCCGTATCTATCTGAAAATTTTGGCATATCCATGAAGATCCTGCGATAGGAATAACCCTTTAAACTTTGGCGTTCTGAAGAAACATAACTATTATGGTATAACTGATATAACAGACTGCACTTACATAGCAGAGGTGACTTTGCTGGCACAAACAATGCAGTCAAGTGCTTGCAGTACTCAATTATAACTAAACTGAGTGAAAATCCTTATTGAAAAACAAATTACGTCTCAGGAAACCAAATATGCTTAATCTATTCATCAGAAACATTCTAAAAAGTGAAAGTATTGCTGCTGGAGCACTAAATGCTCCCATACAATGCCCCTTTAATATAAATCTCTTCTAATCTGCTGCACACACTCCTTAACAAAGAATCCTCACTTTCTTCTAAAACGTATCTTTTCTTTCTGTAATTAATGTACTCCTGTAGTCAACACAGCTGTGAAACAAAGAAGATTATAACTGTCAAGTGGCAGGATTCTTAGCACATTTCCAGCCCATGTAATAAAAATGACTTTTCTCTTGAGTCTGTGTGAAAATAGAAATGATTTGTGCTGTATCTGTACATCTATGCTTAGATCAGTTCCACTCAAAATATGTCACTTTTTGACAGCAGCTGGTGATTCTGCCAATTGTATATATACAGTGCAAAATCACATATCACACTGAGCAATGAACCAGATATCGATGCCCACATTGGTCCAGAATGTACACACAATTCATGTATGTAGGATTTATCTGCACAAATGAGCCACAAATCAATCATAACACAGATTTGTAGCTAGACTTTTCTTACTTGGAGCAAAAGATATTTTTTTGACGACCTAGCTCATTCGCTAAATACTAAGTTTCAGCAGAGTGGCTTCTTGGTGCATACATGGCACACACTACTCAGGACAGATGCACTACTACCCCCAAATATGCCCATGCCTAATATCAATTCGAACAGAATTGTCTAAGGTTGTCTTCACACATCATGACTGCCATGGAGATTTTCCATTGTTTTCCATAATTGTGGTAAAATTGTAGAATTATTTTGTCATGATTTTGGAAAAACCAAGGAGAAAAATAATACGGCAGCAGTAACATAGTAACATAGTAACATAGTATATAAGGCCGAAAAAAGACATTTGTCCATCCAGTTCGACCTGTTTCCTGCAAGTTGATCCAGAGGAAGGCAAAAAACCCCTGTGAGGTAGAGCCAATTTTCCCCACTTAAGGGGAAAAAATTCCTTCCCGACTCCAATCAGGCAATCAGAATAACTCCCTGGATCAACGACCCATCTCTAGTAGCTATAGCCTGAAATATTATTACGCTCCAGAAATACATCCAGGCCCCTCTTGAATTCCTTTATTGTACTCACCATCACCACCTCCTCAGGCAGAGAGTTCCATAGTCTTACTGCTCTTTCCGTGAAGAACCCTTTTCTATGTTTGTGTACAAACCTTCTTTCCTCAGACGCAGAGGATGTCCCCTCGTCACAGTCACAGTCCTGGGGATAAATAGATGATGGGAGAGATCTTTGTACTGACCCCTGATATATTTATACATAGTTATTAGATCTCCCCTCAGTCGTCTTTTTTCTAGAGTGAATAACCTAATTTTGATACCCTTTCAGGGTACTGTAGTTGCCCCATTCCAGTTATTACTTTAGTTGCCCTTCTCTGAACCCTCTCTAGCTTTGCTATGTCTGCCTTGTTCACGGGAGCCCAGAACTGTACACAGTACTCCATGTGTGGTCTGACTAGTGATTTATAAAGTGGTAAGACTATATTTTCATCACGGGCATCTATGCCCCTTTGATGCAACCCATTATCTTATTGGCCTTAGCAGCAGCTGCCTGACACTGGTTTTTACAGCTTAATTTGTAATTTATTAAAATTCCTAGATCCTTTTCCATGTCAGTGTTACTGAGTGTTTTACCATTTAGTATGTACGGGTGACTTGCATTATTCCTTCCCATGTGCATAACTTTGCATTTGTCAGTGTTAAACCTCATCTGCCATTTCTCTGCCCAAGCCCCCAATCTATCCAGATCCCTCTGTAGCAGAAAACTGTCCTCTTTAGTGTTAATTACTTTACACAGTTTAGTGTCATCTGCAAAAATTGATATTTTACTGTGCAAGCCTTCTACAAGATCATTAATAAATATATTGAAGAGAATAGGGCCCAATACTGAACCCTGAGGTACCCCACTAGTGACCGTGACCCAATCTGAGTGTGTACCGTTAATAACCACCCTCTGTTTTCTATTACTGAGCCAGTTACTTACCCACATACAGATATTTTCTCCTAGTCCAAGTGTTCTCATTTTATATACTAACCTTTTATGTGGTACAGCGTCAAATGCTTTGGAGAAGTCCAGATATACGACATCCATTGATTCGCCGCTGTCAAGTCTAGAACTTACCTCCTCATAGAAACTGATTAAATTAGTTTGACATGACCGATCCCTCATGAAGCCATGCTGATATGGTGTAATTTGCTTATTTTCATTGAGATACTCCAAGATAGCATCTCTTACAAAACCTTCAAACAGTTTACCCACAACAGATGTTAAACTTACCGGCCTATAATTTCCAGGCTCTGTTTTTGGACCCTTTTTGAATATTGGCACCACATTTGCTATCGCCAGTCTGGTGGAACATTCCCTGTCAGTATGGAGTCCGTGAATATCAAAAATAAGGGTCTGGCTAGGACATCACTTAATTCCCTTAGGATACTGGGGTGTATGCCATCCGGTCCTGACGATTTGTCTATTTTAATCTTTTTAAGTCGCTGCTGTACTTCTTCCTGGGTCAGACAGGGCACTTTTAAAGGGAATTTACTTTTACATTTCGCATTTCATCTGACAGTTTATTTTCCTCAGTGAAAACAGTGGTGAAGAAAATATTTAATAAGCTTGGCTTTATCCTCATCGCTTTCTGCAACTCCCCCTCATTGCTATGTAGAGGGCCGACTCCTTCAGGTTTATATTTTTACCATTTATATAATTGAAAAACATTTTAGGGTTAGTTTTGCTCTCTTTGGCAATTAATCTCTCGGTCTCTAGTTTGGCAGTTTTTATTAGTTTTTACATATTCTATTTTTATCCTTATAGTTTATCAGTGCTTCCTGGCTCCCCTCCTGTTTTAGTGATTTATATGCTTTCTTTTTGTCATTTATTGCTTTTTTACGGTTCTATTTATCCACATTGGTTTCTTCTTATTTCTTAGCCTTTTATTTCTATAAGGTATGCATCGATCACAATTTGATGTTACAATGCTTTTAAAAATCTCCCATTTTGTGGTTGTATTTTTATTTTTGAGGACTATGTCCCAGTTAATTGGGCCTATGGCCTCTCTTAGTTGGCTAAATTTTGCTTTTTGAAGTCCGGTATTCTTGTTCCTCCCTGTAGAAACTCTCGTTTGAAGGATAATTGGAAGGTTATTACTTTATGGTCACTATTTCCCAGGTGTCCCCCGACCTGCACGTCTGTTGTTCTATCAGGTCTATTGGTTAATACTAAGTCCAGTATGGCCGTCCCTCTAGTTGGGTCCTGAACCATTTGGGAAAGGTAATTGTCTTTGGCTATTGCCAGAACCTGTTTCCTTTATGGGATGTACAGGTTTCAGTTTCCCAGTCTATATCTGGGTAGTTGAAGTCCCCCATAATAACCACCTCATTATGGTTTGCCGCCTTGTTTATCTCGTTTAGTAATAGATTTTCTGCGGACTCTGGTATATTAGGTGGTTTATAGTAAACTCCTATTAGTAATTTATTATTGTTTTTGGCTCCATTTATCTCCACCCACAATGACTCCACATTTTCGTGTCCCTCACAGATGTCTTCCCGGAGTGTGGGCTTTAGACAGGACTTTATGTAAAGGCAGACCCCTCCCCCTCTCCGGTTTTGATGATCCTTTCTGAACAGATTGTAACCTTGTACATTAACAGCCCAGTCATAGCTATCGTCCAGCCATGTCTCAGTTATTCCCACTATGTCATAATCCTCCTCACACATCACTAATTCCAGTTCCCCAGTTTTATTAGTCAGGCTTCTGGCATTAGTATACATACATTTGAGAGGTTTATGCATATTTTTGCCCTATACCTTTCTTTCTGAACTTTCTAGTCCCTCCTTCCATTTCTCCCCCAGTCCCACTACCTTGCCCCGGTCTCTATCTGCACTATCTTCCCCTCCTGTAATGTAATTTCCCTCCCCCCCAGTCCCTAGTTTAAACACTCCTCCAACCTTCTAGCCATCTTTCTCCCCAACACGGCTGCCCCTTCCCCATTGAGGTGCAGCCCGTCCCTCTGATAGAGTCTGTAGCCGATAGCAAAGTCGGCCCAGTTCTCCATGAACCCAAAACCCTGCTTTCTACACCAGTTCTTGAGCCACTTGTTAACCTCTCTAATCTCCCGCTGCCTCTCTTGTGTGGCCCGTGGTACAGGCAGTATTTCGGAAAATACTACCTTTGAGGTCCTTGCCCTAAGCTTTTGACCTAAATCCCTGAAATCATTCTTAAGGACGCTCCACCTTCCTCTAATTTTGTCATTAGTTCCGATATGGACCATGACCGCTGGATCTTCTCCAGCCCCTCCCAGTAATCTGTCAGCCCGATCTGCGATGTGTCGAACTCTAGCGCCAGGAAGACAGCACACTGTTCGGCGATCACGATCTTTGTGACAGATCGCCCTATCTGTTCCCCTAATAATTGAGTCTCCCACTACCAGCACCTGTCTGGCCTGCCCTGCTCTCCTGGTCCCCTGCTTACTGGAGCTGACATTCCCCTGACCGGCAGAGGAAGTGTCTGGCTGCAGCGGTGCTGTCCCTGAGCTGCCATCCCCTCATCTGCCAAACGTGCAAACTTGTTGGGGTGTGTCAGATCAGGGCTAGCCTCCTGGCACTCTTCCCTCTACCCCCTTTCTTACTGTCACCCAGCTAGCTACCTCACTTTCCTCAGCCTCCTTTCTGTCACCCTCCCCACATCTACCCCAAAGACTGCTTGCTCGGTGAGCAGCAAACTCTTTGCAAATTGTCAGTGGCTCTCAGTGTTGCAATATGCCTGTTTAGAGACTCGATGTGCGATTCCAAACGGGTAATTTGCTCACATTTTGAACAAAGATATGCACCCTCAAGCGGCTGTTCCAGGACTGCATACATCATGCAAGATGTGCACTGGGCGGCATTGTCAATTGTGCAAGACATACTAATGGGGATTACACCACAAAAAAAAAAAAAATACAATATAATCTAGTTACAAGAACTGACGAATTTCAGTCCCCCACTGAAGTCCCTGAATCTGAAGCCACTTAATCTTAAGTCACACTTACACAACCACACACTTAATCAACCACGCGTCGCAACCAACCTCGCGTTATATATATATCTACTTATATAAGTATGCTGTAAATGAAACTCAAATACACCAGCCTGTTTTTTTCCTCTGGATTCAGCAGTGTCTGAACACATTGTAAACTACACAGTCTAAAGTGACCAAAATGTATGAAAGTGGCTCATTCTGGTTGATAAACTTGGTGCACCTGTAAGCACATTTGTCTAACTTATACCATCTCTAGGTTGGCGTACTTTGCACAGATTAAGTCACTCCCCTTTCCTGTTAACCCATGCCCATTCTGCTAAGCCATGCCCCCTAATCAAGTGACGTACCAAGTGTCTAAAACACATAAAATGGTGGTGTAAAGCACATGCACCAGTATTAAGGTCGTTTTCTGGCCTAGTGGGACATCAGCTTGCACTACTTTAAAAAGCTATTGTATATTTATGGCCATGAGAGTTAAATGTAATATTATGACATAACAGGGTCACATTTTTTTTATCCAAAAAATTGTCACATCTGTCTGCTACCATGTGAGAAGCAAAGTGGCAGCAATAATCCCCCATAGGACAGGTATTGAGCTGCACCTAACTACCACTGGTGCTATTACAGTATGTTAATCCTCTGAACCTCTTCTTGCCATGAATTGGAGATATTGGCCTATCAGTAGAAATATTTGTCACTTGCAATATTTATCCCATAGCAGGAAAAACAGACAAATTTAAAGGCTATTAATACTAGAAATTTTACAAAATATGGTCAATTTGCAGTAACACTTTGGTGGAGAATATGCTGCACCATGCGGTGTAATGTCTTTTGCCCACAACCATATCCATTTTGTGGTATGTAAAATCCGGATGCAGTCTGTGTACTGTTATAATTAGAGAATTGCGAATCGAAGCTGACAAAGTGGAATTCAATCCGAATTTCAGGAATTATTCTATTCGTTCGAATCCGAATTCCTTACGCCGTGGTAGCGAATCGCATTTTTCTAAAATTGCTGCTGCACATGTTTGGACATGGAGTAAAGAACTCTGGGAAGGCGGGATCACCCACAATGCCATGCATGTAGCCAATCAGCAGCCAGCCAGCCCTGTGATGTCACAGCCCTATAAATAGCCTCAGCCATCTTGGATTCAGCCATTTTCACTTTACTTGAGTGCAGGAAGAGGCGTTAGCAGGCGCTACGGAAAGTGCTAGGAAAGACTGGAAAACTTATATTTTGCTCAATAGAGGAAAGAGAGGTTCAGGAAAAGAGCATTAGAAGTGTAAGGAAAGGATAGGGAGAAATCATTACACATTATTGAAGCAAAACAGGTTTTAATAGGGATGTTTAAAGCCTGGGTAATAGGAACAATCCTATTACACCTTGCTGCACTTACTAATTGTAAGGGTCCATTGATTATCCCATGAATAAGCAAATGCTCATGATTCTGGTGAAATCTTTGTCTGCTCTGTTGGCTTGTGTAAAGAGAACTTAAAAGTAGGACCAGCACCTATCTCCCAGTTAGAGGGCCTTCATGTGATCAGCTCTCTCAATGAATTTCCATGGAAGTAAATAGTAAAGCATTACCGACCTCCATTCCGGGGTTAGATGCAGGAACCCTGGGGGACACCCGTATCTATCTGAAAATTTTGGCATATCCGCAAGATCCTGCGATAGGAATAACCCTTTAAACTTTGGCGTTCTGAAGAAACATAACTATTATGGTATAACTGATATAACAGACTGCACTTACATAGCAGAGGTGACTTTGCTGGCACAAACAATGCAGTCAAGTGCTTGCAGTACTCAATTATAACTAAACTGAGTGAAAATCCTTATTGAAAAACAAATTACGTCTCAGGAAACCAAATATGCTTAATCTATTCATCAGAAACATTCTAAAAAGTGAAAGTATTGCTGCTGGAGCACTAAATGCTCCCATACAATGCCCCTTTAATATAAATCTCTTCTAATCTGCTGCACACACTCCTTAACAAAGAATCCTCACTTTCTTCTAAAACGTATCTTTTCTTTCTGTAATTAATGTACTCCTGTAGTCAACACAGCTGTGAAACAAGAAGATTATAACTGTCAAGTGGCAGGATTCTTAGCACATTTCCAGCCCATGTAATAAAAATGACTTTTCTCTTGAGTCTGTGTGAAAATAGAAATGATTTGTGCTGTATCTGTACATCTATGCTTAGATCAGTTCCACTCAAAATATGTCACTTTTTGACAGCAGCTGGTGATTCTGCCAATTGTATATATACAGTGCAAAATCACATATCACACTGAGCAATGAACCAGATATCGATGCCCACATTGGTCCAGAATGTACACACAATTCATGTATGTAGGATTTATCTGCACAAATGAGCCACAAATCAATCATAACACAGATTTGTAGCTAGACTTTTCTTACTTGGAGCAAAAGATATTTTTTTGACGACCTAGCTCATTCGCTAAATACTAAGTTTCAGCAGAGTGGCTTCTTGGTGCATACATGGCACACACTACTCAGGACAGATGCACTACTACCCCCAAATATGCCCATGCCTAATATCAATTCGAACAGAATTGTCTAAGGTTAGTCTTCACACATCATGACTGCCATGGAGATTTTCCATTGTTTTCCATAATTGTGGTAAAATTGTAGAATTATTTTGTCATGATTTTGGAAAAACCAAGGAGAAAAATAATACGGCAGCAGTAACATAGTAACATAGTAACATAGTATATAAGGCCGAAAAAGACATTTGTCCATCCAGTTCGACCTGTTTCCTGCAAGTTGATCCAGAGGAAGGCAAAAAACCCCTGTGAGGTAGAGCCAATTTTCCCCACTTAAGGGGAAAAAATTCCTTCCCGACTCCAATCAGGCAATCAGAATAACTCCCTGGATCAACGACCCATCTCTAGTAGCTATAGCCTGAAATATTATTACGCTCCAGAAATACATCCAGGCCCCTCTTGAATTCCTTTATTGTACTCACCATCACCACCTCCTCAGGCAGAGAGTTCCATAGTCTTACTGCTCTTTCCGTGAAGAACCCTTTTCTATGTTTGTGTACAAACCTTCTTTCCTCCAGACGCAGAGGATGTCCCCTCGTCACAGTCACAGTCCTGGGGATAAATAGATGATGGGAGAGATCTTTGTACTGACCCCTGATATATTTATACATAGTTATTAGATCTCCCCTCAGTCGTCTTTTTCTAGAGTGAATAACCCTAATTTTGATACCCTTTCAGGGTACTGTAGTTGCCCCATTCCAGTTATTACTTTAGTTGCCCTTCTCTGAACCCTCTCTAGCTTTGCTATGTCTGCCTTGTTCACGGGAGCCCAGAACTGTACACAGTACTCCATGTGTGGTCTGACTAGTGATTTATAAAGTGGTAAGACTATATTTTCATCACGGGCATCTATGCCCCTTTGATGCAACCCATTATCTTATTGGCCTTAGCAGCAGCTGCCTGACACTGGTTTTTACAGCTTAATTTGTAATTTATTAAAATTCCTAGATCCTTTTCCATGTCAGTGTTACTGAGTGTTTTACCATTTAGTATGTACGGGTGACTTGCATTATTCCTTCCCATGTGCATAACTTTGCATTTGTCAGTGTTAAACCTCATCTGCCATTTCTCTGCCCAAGCCCCCAATCTATCCAGATCCCTCTGTAGCAGAAAACTGTCCTCTTTAGTGTTAATTACTTTACACAGTTTAGTGTCATCTGCAAAAATTGATATTTTACTGTGCAAGCCTTCTACAAGATCATTAATAAATATATTGAAGAGAATAGGGCCCAATACTGAACCCTGAGGTACCCCACTAGTGACCGTGACCCAATCTGAGTGTGTACCGTTAATAACCACCCTCTGTTTTCTATTACTGAGCCAGTTACTTACCCACATACAGATATTTTCTCCTAGTCCAAGTGTTCTCATTTTATATACTAACCTTTTATGTGGTACAGCGTCAAATGCTTTGGAGAAGTCCAGATATACGACATCCATTGATTCGCCGCTGTCAAGTCTAGAACTTACCTCCTCATAGAAACTGATTAAATTAGTTTGACATGACCGATCCCTCATGAAGCCATGCTGATATGGTGTAATTTGCTTATTTTCATTGAGATACTCCAAGATAGCATCTCTTACAAAACCTTCAAACAGTTTACCCACAACAGATGTTAAACTTACCGGCCTATAATTTCCAGGCTCTGTTTTTGGACCCTTTTTGAATATTGGCACCACATTTGCTATACGCCAGTCTGGTGGAACATTCCCTGTCAGTATGGAGTCCGTGAATATCAAAAATAAGGGTCTGGCTAGGACATCACTTAATTCCCTTAGGATACTGGGGTGTATGCCATCCGTTCCTGACGATTTGTCTATTTTAATCTTTTTAAGTCGCTGCTGTACTTCTTCCTGGGTCAGACAGGGCACTTTTAAAGGGGAATTTACTTTTACATTTCACATTTCATCTGACAGTTTATTTTCCTCAGTGAAAACAGTGGTGAAGAAAATATTTAATAGCTTGGCTTTATCCTCATCGCTTTCAGCAACTCCCCCCTCATTGCTATGTAGAGGGCCGACTCCTTCAGGTTTATATTTTTTACCATTTATATAATTGAAAAACATTTTAGGGTTAGTTTTGCTCTCTTTGGCAATTAATCTCTCGGTCTCTAGTTTGGCAGTTTTTATTAGTTTTTACATATTCTATTTTTATCCTTATAGTTTATCAGTGCTTCCTGGCTCCCCTCCTGTTTTAGTGATTTATATGCTTTCTTTTTGTCATTTATTGCTTTTTTACGGTTCTATTTATCCACATTGGTTTCTTCTTATTTCTTAGCCTTTTATTTCTATAAGGTATGCATCGATCACAATTTGATGTTACAATGCTTTTAAAAATCTCCCATTTTGTGGTTGTATTTTAATTTTTGAGGACTATGTCCCAGTTAATTGGGCCTATGGCCTCTCTTAGTTGGCTAAATTTTGCTTTTTTGAAGTCCGGTATTCTTATTCCTCCCTGTAGAAACTCTCGTTTGAAGGATAATTGGAAGGTTATTACTTTATGGTCACTATTTCCCAGGTGCCCCCCGACCTGCACGTCTGTTGTTCTATCAGGTCTATTGGTTAATACTAAGTCCAGTATGGCCGTCCCTCTAGTTGGGTCCTGAACCATTTGGGAAAGGTAATTGTCTTTGGCTATTGCCAAGAACCTGTTTCCTTTATGGGATGTACAGGTTTCAGTTTCCCAGTCTATATCTGGGAAGTTGAAGTCCCCCATAATAACCACCTCATTATGGTTTGCCGCCTTGTTTATCTCGTTTAGTAATAGATTTTCTGCAGACTCTGGTATATTAGGTGGTTTATAGTAAACTCCTATTAGTAATTTATTATTGTTTTTGGCTCCATTTATCTCCACCCACAATGACTCCACATTTTCGTGTCCCTCACAGATGTCTTCCCGGAGTGTGGGCTTTAGACAGGACTTTATGTAAAGGCAGACCCCTCCCCTCTCCCGGTTTTGATGATCCTTTCTGAACAGATTGTAACCTTGTACATTAACAGCCCAGTCATAGCTATCGTCCAGCCATGTCTCAGTTATTCCCACTATGTCATAATCCTCCTCACACATCACTAATTCCAGTTCCCCAGTTTTATTAGTCAGGCTTCTGGCATTAGTATACATACATTTGAGAGGTTTATGCATATTTTTTGCCCTATACCTTTCTTTCTGAACTTTTCTAGTCCCTCCTTCCATTTCTCCCCAGTCCCACTACCTTGCCCCCGGTCTCTATCTGCACTATCTTCCCTCCTGTAATGTAATTTCCCTCCCCCAGTCCCTAGTTTAAACACTCCTCCAACCTTCTAGCCATCTTTCTCCCCAACACGGCTGCCCCTTCCCCATTGAGGTGCAGCCCGTCCCTACGATAGAGTCTGTAGCCGATAGCAAAGTCGGCCCAGTTCTCCATGAACCCAAAACCCTGCTTTCTACACCAGTTCTTGAGCCACTTGTTAACCTCTCTAATCTCCCGCTGCCTCTCTTGTGTGGCTCGTGGTACAGGCAGTATTTCGGAAAATACTACCTTTGAGGTCCTTGCCCTAAGCTTTTGACCTAAATCCCTGAAATCATTCTTAAGGACGCTCCACCTTCCTCTAATTTTGTCATTAGTTCCGATATGGACCATGACCGCTGGATCTTCTCCAGCCCCTCCCAGTAATCTGTCAACCCGATCTGCGATGTGTCGAACTCTAGCGCCAGGAAGACAGCACACTGTTCGGCGATCACGATCTTTGTGACAGATCGCCCTATCTGTTCCCCTAATAATTGAGTCTCCCACTACCAGCACCTGTCTGGCCTGCCCTGCTCTCCTGGTCCCCTGCTTACTGGAGCTGACATTCCCCTGACCGGCAGAGGAAGTGTCTGGCTGCAGCGGTGCTGTCCCTGAGCTGCCATCCCCTCATCTGCCAAACGTGCAAACTTGTTGGGGTGTGTCAGATCAGGCTAGCCTCCCTGGCACTCTTCCCTCTACCCCCTTTCTTACTGTCACCCAGCTAGCTACCTCACTTTCCTCAGCCTCCTTTCTGTCACCCTCCCCACATCTACCCCTAAAGACTGCTTGCTCGGTGAGCAGCAAACTCTTTTGCAAATTGTCAGTGGCTCTCAGTGTTGCAATATGCCTGTTTAGAGACTCGATGTGCGATTCCAAACGGGTAATTTGCTCACATTTTGAACAAAGATATGCACCCTCAAACGGCTGTTCCAGGACTGCATACATCATGCAAGATGTGCACTGGACGGCATTGTCAATTGTGCAAGACATACTAATGGGGATTACACCACAAAAAAAAAAAAAAATACAATATAATCTAGTTACAAGAACTGACGAATTTCAGTCCCCCACTGAAGTCCCTGAATCTGAAGCCACTTAATCTTAAGTCACACTTACACAACCACACACTTAATCAACCACGCGTCGCAACCAACCTCGCGTTATATATATATATCTACTTATATAAGTATGCTGTAAATGAAACTCAAATACACCAGCCTGTTTTTTTTTCCTCTGGATTCAGCAGTGTCTGAACACATTGTAAACTACACAGTCTAAAGTGACCAAAATGTATGAAAGTGGCTCATTCTGGTTGATAAACTTGGTGCACCTGTAAGCACATTTGTCTAACTTTACACCATCTCTAGGTTGGCGTACTTTGCACAGATTAAGTCACTCCCCTTTCCTGTTAACCCATGCCCATTCTGCTAAGCCATGCCCCCTAATCAAGTGACGTACCAAGTGTCTAAAACACATAAAATGGTGGTGTAAAGCACATGCACCAGTATTAAGGTCGTTTTCTGGCCTAGTGGGACATCAGCTTGCACTACTTTAAAAAGCTATTGTATATTTATGGCCATGAGAGTTAAATGTAATATTATGACATAACAGGGTCACATTTTTTTTTTATCCAAAAAATTGTCACATCTGTCTGCTACCATGTGAGAAGCAAAGTGGCAGCAATAATCCCCCATAGGACAGGTATTGAGCTGCACCCTAACTACCACTGGTGCTATTACAGTATGTTAATCCTCTGAACCTCTTCTTGCCATGAATTGGAGATATTGGCCTATCAGTAGAAATATTTGTCACTTGCAATATTTATCCCATAGCAGGAAAAACAGACAAATTTAAAGGCTATTAATACTAGAAATTTTACAAAATATGGTCAATTTGCAGTAACACTTTGGTGGAGAATATGCTGCACCATGCGGTGTAATGTCTTTTGCCCACAACCATATCCATTTTGTGGTATGTAAAATCCGGATGCAGTCTGTGTACTGTTATAATTAGAGAATTGCGAATCGAAGCTGACAAAGTGGAATTCAATCCGAATTTCAGGAATTATTCTATTCGTTCCGAATCCGAATTCCTTTACACTTCGTGGTAACGAATCGCATTTTTTCTAAAATTGCTGCTGCACATGTTTGGACATGGAGTAAAGAACTCTGGGAAGGCGGGATCACCCACAATGCCATGCATGTAGCCAATCAGCAGCCAGCCAGCCCTGTGATGTCACAGCCCTATAAATAGCCTCAGCCATCTTGGATTCAGCCATTTTTCACTTTACTTAGTGCAGGAAGAGACGTTAGCAGGCGCTACGGAAAGTGCTAGGAAAGACTGGAAAACTTATATTTTGCTCAATAGAGGAAAAGAGAGGTTCAGGAAAAGAGCATTAGAAGTGTAAGGAAAGGATAGGGAGAAATCATTACACATTATTGAAGCAAAACAGGTTTTAATAGGGATGTTTAAAGCCTGGGTAATAGGAACAATCCTATTACACCTTGCTGCACTTACTGGGGAACCAAATTGCCATTATACTGCTGCTCATTTCAGGTTTGCAATACCTCTGTAATTCCAGCAAACCGTTCTTCTTATTAGCCTTAGTGCGGTGCAGTTATATATGTTCTAAAGCCATTTTTTGTTGTGTATTAGTGGAGGGAAAAAAGGTGCTTATTAGCTGTTGTGTGTTGAAGTCAGAAAATTACAGCCCTTTTTGGCTAGTATTAGTGGCAAAAAAAAATGCTATTTGCCGTTCAGGGCAGCAGTTATATGTTCTAAAGTCTTTTTTTGGCGTGTATTAGTGGGGAAAAAGAAAAAGGGCTTATTAGCCATTATTTGATGAAGTGTTAAAATTAAAGCCCTTTTTGGCGTGTATTAGTGGCAAAAAAAAGTATTATTTGCCTTCATGGCCACAGTTATATGTTCTAAAGCCTTTTTTTGTTGTGTATTAGTGGGGAAAAAAAGGGGCTTATTAGCCGTTGTGTGGTGAAGTGAGAAAATTACAGCCCTTTTTGACGTGTATTAGTGGCTAGAAAAACATTATTTGCCGTTCACAGCTGCAGTTATATGTTCTAAAGACTTTTTTTTGCAGTGTATTAGTGGGGAAAAAGAAAGAGGGCTTATTAAACATTGTGTGGTGAAGTTAGAAAATGAAAGCCCTTTTGGGCGTTTATTAGCGGCAAAATAAAACTTTATTTGCAATTCACGGCCGCAGTTATGTTTTCTAAAGCCTATTTTTGGTATGTATTAGTGGGAAAAAAGGGCCTTTTTAGCTGTTGTGTGGTGAAGTTAGAAAATTACAGCCCTTTTTGGAGTATATTAATTTCCTTTTTATTTACTTATTTGATCCAACAGTATGTCAGACAGAGAAGTGACAGGCCCTGCACAGGACTAAATGTTTATGGCACAGGCACAGGCACAGGTCACAGCAGAGTAAGGGGGCATGGCAGCAGGGGTCAATTCGAGAGGCCTGAGCTCCCAGTGTCAGCTAGCGGTCGTGTCTTTACCAGCAACCCAGCGGTTCTTGAATAGTTGATTCGATCTTCGACTTCGTTGCAAGTGACATCAGACATCCCCAGCCAAGAGTCAGTGGGTTCGTCAGCCACAACTCTTAGTTGACATGGCCCAGGGGCAGGCCCCATGCCCTCACCTGTCCACAGCCGGCCTCTGTCCTTTTCTGTTCCCTCAGCCGGAGAAGTACTATATGCTGTGGTCTCAGAGGACAAGCTACTAGAGGACAGTCAGCAGCTACTGCCCAGCCAAGATCCGAAGGAAACATCCAGCGCTTTCTCTGGTAGGTGGGCAAGTAGTGCTGATGAGAGTGGCGTGGGAGCTGGTGTTGTGAGGGGTCAGGCTCCTGGCTCAGATGATGATGTAGCCAATCGCAATTGGGAGCCGGGTGAGGAAGGGGCTTCATCATCATCGGGAGAAGAGAGTGGCAACTTGAGCGTGAGGCAGGGGTGGAGCCAGCAAGTCGTAAGTGTGGCCGGGAGTCCGCAGGGTGGCAGTAGTAAGAGGTTGAGAGCCAAATGTGCCCAGGGTAAACCACTCGCTTCGCAGGAGCCTGGAAAGCAGTGGTGCAGTGGTTCAAGGAGGCAGGGGCGGTAGCAGTCATCAGTGCGGAGTGTTGGGGGTAAAATCACCTACTCGGTGGTGTGGCAGTTTTTTGTTAAGCTGCCGGGGAAGATGAACATGGCCATTTGTCCAATTTTACGGGCAGAAGGTGAAGCGTGGCCAGGGTGCCAATGTTGGTACCACGGCCCTGTGTCAACATTAGTGTTGAGCGTGAATATTCGAATAGCAATTTTTTTTAGCGGAAAGTGGCACTTCGCTAATTTGCGAATATTTCTAATATAGCGCTATATATTCACTATTTCGAATATATATTTTTTTTTAAAGTTGTTAATCCTTGTTGCTCTCTGGTTGTCTTCCCACTTCCTAAAAGCTGTTCTTACCTGTCCGGAGGATTCCTGGCTCCCTGCCCGCTCCAGTCAATGCCCGTTGCCGCTTCTGCCGACTTTCCGTTTGCATGGAGCGTCCCCATCACAATGGGAACGCCTCCATGCTAAAATGTACTGTCGGATGTTAGACTAAGTTGTATTCGCAATGCGATTAATATAACCTGTATTACTCGCACTGCACATTCAACTTGCATCTGTGTAGAATTAACTAATATTGAGAATATAGCACTATATTCTCAATCTTCGTTATATTCTAGCAAGCCAACCATTTTTTTTTTTAAATCACTGAACAATCACTTCACAAGCGCTGCGGCGATAACAAAATCAGTTTTGATATTTTTTATCAATCGCATCGGCTTCTGTACTTCGCTACCCCCCCCCCCCATTTGTAAGACAGGCTTGCTTTTTTTCTTGGGTATTCTCAGGGAATACCCCCTAAATTTAGTCGTCCAAATGTCAAATAAGGGGTATTCTCCTGAAGAGGCCTACAGGATTCTGACCGAGTCGGATGAGGAATGGGAACTCTCTTCTGACGAATCTAGTGGGTCAGAATATGAACCTGTAGAAAGCAGTGGCAGTCTGACCCAAAGTTCGGACGAGGAGGTTGAGGTCCCTGATACCACCAGGCGTACCCGGCCCCGTGTCGCTAGACCACAGGTAGCGTAGGATCCGTTTCAAGGGCAGCAGAGTGGGGCTGGTGCTGCTGGATTACGTAGTGAGGCATACACCAGCAGCGCAGCCCTTCCTGGACCTAGCACCAGCACTGCCGTAGAACATGGTGAAGTGGCGAGCACCATAAGGGCAGTTGAAGCTGGTATGGTGGCACGTGCAATAGTTCCCCCATCGCAGCCACCGCAAAGACAGGCCCGTAGAGCCCCTAGAGTCCCTGAGGTACTGGCAAACCCTGATTGGCAGCCCCCATCTTCAGCCGCACCATTAGTTCCCCCTTTCACCGCCCAGTCAGGAGTTCGGGTGGAGACAGCTCAGATCGGATCGGCACTGGGGTTTTTTGAGCTGTTCTTCACTGTGGAGCTCTATGACTTAGTCGTGGCAGAAACAAATCGATATGCCACTCAATTTATAACCGCCAACCCGAGAAGCTTCTATGCCCAGTCTTTCCGGTGGAAACCAAACTTTTCTGGGCCTTCTCCTCAACATGGGCCTGACAAAAAAACATGAATTGCGGTCATATTGGTCCACGAACCCAATTCATCACATGCCCATGTTCTCTGCTGCCATGTCGAGGACATGTTTTGAGACCATCCTGCGTTTCCTGCACTTTAGCGACAACAGCACCTCCCGTCCCAGAGGCCACCCAGCTTTTGACCAGCTCCATAAAATTCGGCCCCTCATAGACCACTTCAACCAGAAATTTGCAGATTTGTATACTCCCGCACGAAACATCTGCGTAGACGAGTCCCTGATACATTTTACTGGGCGCCTTGGCTTCAAACAGTACATCCCAAGCAAGCGCGCCCGGTATGGGGTCAAATTGTATAAGCTATGCGAAAGGGCCACAGGCTATACACACAAATTTCGGATCTATGAGGGAAAAGATCAGACCCTAAAATTTCATCTACATTTTCCTTTAATTCTTGTGGAACACCTAAAGGGTTAACAACGTTTTTAAAATCAATTTTGAATACCTGGGTGGTTTCTATTATGTAAGCCTCACAAAGTGACTTCAAACCTGAACTGGTCCTTAAAAAGTGGGTTTTGGAAATTTTCCTAAACATTTCAAGATTTGCTTCTAAACTTATAAACCTTCTAATGTCCCAAAAAAAGAAAATGTAATTTATAAAATGATCCAAACATGAAGTAGACATATGGGAAATGTAAAGTAATAACTATTTTAGGAGGTTTTTTTTTTAGGCTGTAACCTTTCTCATGACCAAGGGTCATTGATACCCCCGTGACCACGTCTAATTTTCAAATCTGACGTGTCACTTTATGTGGTAAAAACTTTGGAACGCTTTTACTTATCCAAGACATTCTGAGATTGTTTTCTTGTCACATATTTTAATTTATGAAAGTGGTAAATTTGAGTCAAAATATTTAATTTTTATTTATAAAAAAAATACCAAATTGACAAAAAATGTGGGAAAATTTGCAATTTTCAAAATGTATAATCTCTGCTTTTAAAACAGATAGAGATACCTTATAAAATAGTTATTACTTTACATTTCCCATATGTCTACTTCATGTTTAGATCATTTTGTAAATTACATTTTCTTTTTTTGGGATGTTAGAAGGCTTATAAGTTTAGAAGCAAATCTTGAAATGTTTAAGAAAATTTCCAAAACCCACTTTTTAAGGACCAGTTCATGTCTGAAGTCACTTTGTGAGGCTTACATAATAGAAACCACCCATAAATGACCCTATTTTAGAAACTAAACCCCTCAAGGTATTCAAAATTGATTTTACAAACTGTTAACCCTTTAGGTGTTCCACAATAATTAAAGGAAAATAGAGATGAAATGTCTAAATTTAACTTTTTTGGCAGATTTTCCATTTTAATCCATTTTTTTCTTTAACACATCGAGGGTTAACAGCCAAACAAAACTCAATATTTGTTACCCTGATTCTGTGGTTTACAGAAACACTCCACATGTGGTTTTAAACTGATGTAAGGGAACACGGCAGAGTGCAGAAGAAGAGGAGCGCCATATGGTTTTTGGAAGGTAGATTTTGCTGGACTGGTTTTTAGATGCCATGTCCCAATTGAAGCCCCCCTGATGCACCCTTACAGTAGGCACTCCCAAACAGTGACCCCATTTTGGAAACTAGGGGATAAGATGCTAGTTGTATCGGTACTATTTTGTGGTACATATGATTTTTGCAATGACGCAATGTTATCAAATATGTGAGACGTTGCACAACGAGTCACTGTCCTTGAATGCCAGCTTGTCATTATAGCCCTATCAGTGTTCTTGTATCTTGTGAACAAACTATTTGCAATTAATCTGAAAGCCACTGGGAGCTCTTTTTTGTTTGGGCCCTGCCCTGTGTCAAGACATAAGATTAGGGCCACAATGGGGATATTTCTGAAGACAGGAGAAATAGGGTGATACATTTTGGGTTGTACTTCTTCATTTTAATATGCTTTTTTGAAAAAATCTGTCTTTAAATTGACACTTTTGTGTAAAAAATGAAAAATATATTTTTTTTCCGCCTGCTTAGCATTTATTTCTACAAAAAACAAGGTGGTCTAAAAGCTCACTACACCTCTAGATGAACACCCTAGGGGGTCTATTTTTAAAAATGGGGTCATTTATGGGGGTTTTCTATTGTTTTGGCAGCTCAACACCATTTGGAAAAAATATACTGGAAAGTGATCTAAAAATCGCTAAATGTATATAAAACATAACTTTTAAAAGTATAAGCCTATAAATTAGAGGGCCCTTAAGATAAATAGTGTAAATAAACAAATGAAAACAAAAACCAAAAGCTTCTGTCAAGATATATCATCACAAAACCAATCCACAGGCAAAGACAAAAAGTTTTTCAAGTAGTAGGAATAATAGTGCACGGTGGCACTTCAAAATGAAAAAGATTTGTCCTACCACTCAGTCATAGAATTCCAGAATGCATTAATGGTTGAGGGCCTGCTGCTAAGCTGACCATCAAAAAAATTATGGTTGAGGGCTTGCTGCTGAGCTGACCATCAAAAAAATTATGATTGAGGGTCTGCTGCTGAGCTGACTCTCTAAAACACTAGGGGTGAGTGCCTGCTGCTGATCTGACTATGGAAAAAATTATGGGCGAGGGCCTGCTGCTGAGCTGACCATCGAAAAAATTATGGTTGAGGGCCTGCTGCTGAGCAGTCTGACAAAACGCTGGCGGCAGGGAAGGCCAGCACCTCCAAGGCATAGAGCGCCAGTTCGTGCCATGAGTCCAGCTTGGACACCCAATAGTTGTAAGGCACAGAGGGATCATTGAGGATGCAGACATGTACTCCTTCACCATCTTGCAAACTTTTTCCCTCCTTGTGACAGTAGGACGCACATCAGGGTAAGAGTGCTGGCGGGGTGTCATGAAACTGTCCCATGCCTTGGAGAGTGTCGCCCAGCCTCTGTTGGAACTGCTGTGTGTTCCCCTCGTCTCCACTCCTGGGTTGCCCAAGGAACTACGTACTCTGCCACCAGTGTTGGCAGCTGGAAATTTTTGGAGCAATTTTTCCACAAGAACCTTCTGGTATTGCATCATTTTGCTAGTCATCTTCACCATAGGAATGAGAGATGAGAAGTTCTTTGTAGCGGTGGTCGAGAAGGGTGAACAACCAGTAATCGGTGTAGGCCAAAATGCGTACAACGCAAGGGTCACGGGAAAGGCAGCCTAAAATAAAGTCAGCCATGTGTGCCAGAGTCCCAACAGACAAGGCTTTGCTATCCTCATCAGGAAGATGAATCTCAATCTCAATCTCCTCAAACTCTTTCTTCTCTTCTGCCCATCCACGCTGAACAGATGGAATAAACCTGCTATGGGTACTACCCTCTGTAGCAGAGGCTACTGTCTCCTGATCCTCCTCCTCATCATCATCCAATTCGCGCTGAGAAGACTAAATGAGGGTGGTCTGGCTATCACCCTGTGTACTGTCTTCCCCCATTTCCACCTCTTCCACATGCAAAGCGCCCGCCTTCATTGTGAGCAGCGATCGTTTCAGTAGACACAGAAGTGGGATGGTTACGCTGATAATAGCAGCATTTCCGCTCACCATCTGTGTTGATGGTGTTGGAAATCCTGATGGAAGTAGGGCCCGCAATCCTTGGCTTCGGTACCACCTGTGCCATCCCAGGGTACGAATCGCTCCCGGCCTCCACAACGTTCACCCAGTGTGCCGTCAGGGAAATGTAGAGTCCCTGGCCACAAGCACTTGTCTATGTGTCAGTCGTTAAGTGGACCTTCCCAATAGCTGCGTTGGTCAGGGCACGGGTGATTGTATGGGACACATGATGGTGTAAGGTGGGGACGGCACACCGGGCAAAATAGTAGTGGCTGGGGACTGAGTAACGAGGAACGGCCACTGCCATCAGGCTGCAGAAAGTCCCAGTGTCCACAAGCCTAAATGTCAAAATTTCCATGGCCAGCAATTTGGAAAGGTGCGCATTCAGTGCTATGGCCTGTGGGTGGTTATTTGCGCTTTTGTTCCGAGGCCTGGGGTATGGACATCTGTACGCTGCGCTGGGACAGAGAAGTGTATGTGCTAACTGATGGTGCTTGCGAAAGTCCAGGTGCAGGGCGTTTGCCATCCGGGCCTACGTCTTGGACAGGGGACTTAACACAGGGGAAGAGGAGGCAGAGAAGTGTATGTGCTAACTGATGGTGCTTGCGAAAGTCCAGGTGCAGGGAGTTTGCCATCCGGGCCTACGTCTTGGACAGGGGACTTAACACAGGGGAAGAGGAGGCAGTGGTGTGACCCGCAGACACTGGTTGTGGACCCAGGCATTCGGCTGTTAGAGTGCTTTGATGCCCTGTGACGGATCATGCTGCTGGTGGGGAGGTTGCTAACATTCACACCCTTGCTCATTTTGGTACGGAACAGGTTGCAAATGACAATTCTTTTATCGTCCACACTTTCATCAAAAATGCACTTGGCAACTGAGATTTCCACAAGGGGGTGCTCTGGGGAACAGTTGTGGGCCTGTTAGGTTTGGCCAGTCTTCTCCCTTTTACCACCCCACTGCCTCTTCCAGCCTGTTTGGATGCGCAAACGTTATACAAGAGATGTAGCGAAGGTAATCTAACTGTCCTTAGCGGAAACAGTCTACAGAAAAAGTACACTGGATGTCACAGATATTTTAGCATGTGCACATGTTAAACAGGAGTTGTAGTGCAGATAATGTCGCTGTCCACAGCGTCTACGGAAAAAGTACACTGGATGTCACAGATATTGTTAGTATGCATACACATTAAACAGGAGATGTAGAGCAGATAATGTCGCTGTCCACAGCATTTCTGAAAAAAGTACACTGGATGTCACAGATATTTTTAGGATGCACAAACATTATACAGGAGATGTTGAGCAGGTAATTTCACTGTCCACAGTGTCTACGGAAAAACTACACTGGATGTCACAGATATTTTTTGGATGAGCAAACGTTATACAGGAGATGTAGTGAAGGCAATGTAACTGTCCTCAGCGGATACAGTCTACGGAAAAAGTACACTGGATGTCACAGATATTTTTAGCATGTGCACACGTTAAACAGGAGTTGTAGCGCAGATAATGTCGCTATCCGCAGCATCTACGAAAAAAGTACACTGGATGTCACAGATATTTTCAGACTGCACACACGTTACACAGGAGATGTAGCGCAGATAATATCGCTGTCTGCAGCGGCCAAACAATTGTACGCTATTTAGTGAAAGTTGCGCTAAAAAGATATATTGCTGCCAGATACAACAATAGTCCTTAAAAGCACTTTTGGGTCTCTACAATTTCACACAATTTAGCACAGGTTGCGCTAAAAATATATATATTGCTGCCAGACACAACAATAGTCCTGGTAAAGAAACTTGTAAATAACTCATGAAAGAATAAAGTTACGTTAAAACCAAGCACACCATTGTTTTTCTTGTGAAATTCCCAATAAGTTTGATGTGTCACATGACCCTCTTCCTATTAAAAATACAAAAGTTGGATTCAAAATGGCTGACATGGTCACCACCCATCTTGAAAAGTTTCCCCCCTCACATATACTATTGTGCCACAAACAGGAAGTTAATATCACCAACCATTCCCATTTTATTAAGGTGTATCCATAAAAAAGGCCCACCCTGTATATTTATCCAAGAGTAAAATATAAATGTAAAATAAAATTTTTTATATGTTGTAGGGGGGCATGACAAACAGTAGATTGCTAAATAATTAGATCCGATAAAAGATTGACACATCATACATTGTACAACGAGGCTGTGTTTTATGATAGCAAACTGAAAGCCTATTTATTTGTGCTAAAATTTATGTACAGTAGTATTACAGGGCAAAAATGAATCAAACACGATAGAGGTCAACCTTTTCAAAACTCACCTTGTCAGAAAAAAACAATTAGAAATGCGTTAATGGGAGCAATCTGGCATTAACAATTAAACAAACAGCCAGAAAGCTCATTCTGACATACAGTACTATACCGTAATGAAACTGAGGGAAAATATCAGAGTAGATTAAAAGCTTCAGAAAGATAGGGCGTAGGGACAATTTATCATAGACCAGCGCTTTACGGTGGTCTATGATTTTACCGCTGCTGCCACAAAATGCTCTTAATTTATGATGAGGAGCAAACTGTACCATAAATTAGTCACATCCTCCAGCAGTCCATGCGCCTAGAGTGAAATCTACACCATCTCAGAGCTGGTATAGATTAAAAAAAAAATTTATGACAGAAGACTTGGGGAAAAATGATAACTATGCTTGGCTTATTGGCCCTGCCCCCTCCCTTCTCGGGAAAATGGTAAGGATGGAGTAGAAATACTACTTGCTCTTAAATTTAAGTGCAATGACATTTAAAAAGTCGCATAAACAAGAAAATGCTTTGTTTGAAAAGCATACACATACACAGCTGCTAATAGAAGTAGGCATCAAGTGAATGGTAGTTGACCTGCAATAACCTGGCATGGCACTGCACTTTGAGCTGTGCTTCTGGCCTCAAGTGTTACTTCCGGTCATAGGCGGCTTCAGACAACAGCTGATCATGGGGGTCTGGCACCCAGCACCCCTGAGGATAGGTCGTCAAAATGTTTTCCCCTTTACTGCCTGAAAGCCCTATTACTCACAAAAAAAAAAAAAACAATCTAATATAAAACAGCTTTCAGTAAAACTGATATAAAATCAGTGAGAAAATATGTAGGATACATTCACACGAACAGGAAAAATGGCTGTGTGACGGTCGTTTTAAGAACCATTGAGGTTTACTGGTCTATTTGCATGCCCTTTTTTAATGGCCTGTGGAAAACAGTCATTGAAAAGTAGGAAATGTATGAAATGTCTTAATTTTGTCTGTTTTAATGGCCATCTATTAGAAAACACCCATTTAAAAAACAGCCATTAAAAATGGGCCATTTGACGTTTTAACAGTCATGTTTTTTAATGGTCATGTGAATGTAACATAAGAGAAATTAAAATAGCCCACATATTAGACAACACTTCTGGCTATACTGCAGCTATAAGGGGACTTGATTTTGTTCTGAAATGATATGTACCTTAAAAGCTATCAAATCTTAACATAAATGTTATGATATGAACATTTTGATGAATGAAGTTAAAGTAATTAAGCAGATAGTAGACATGACATCATTGCTTCCCTTTACTGCACACAAGGTGTAGTATAGATGCTTAGATTCTGTTGACATTTATACTGGATGACTCCAGAATTTAGCCCATGGATACAGAGAGGAGACAGGCTTCAATTACTCGAGCCTGCCCATACCTTCCGTCACTCCTTATAAAATTAGACAAGAAGACAACACCCTGTTATCAATACAGAGTATTAAACATTTTCCCATTTATAATAAAGTTCCTATTTTTCACAAAATTTCACAATGGAGCCTGAGTGCAGAAGAATGGACATCAGCTTTCATTTTATTTAAAACTTTGATTTCATGCCCACTCCATCCTTGATTAGAAGCGCATTTTATCTAATTTTTATTGAAGTACACTTATATCAAATTTTCTTTTCAATGGTTATATCTATATGATATGAACAGAGTGAGTCCAATAAAGACTTAGTATAATAGGGAACATTTTGAGCATGGCAAGCTGCTAAGCCTTAATGGGTAATTTCATAAAAGAAATTGATGTATGTCAATAGGCCATTTTAATGCATAGATCTTTTGTCTGGAATCAAACTTTTTTCATATGAAATTCTGGGTTAGTAGAGTTCAATAAAGGTATTCTACCTAAAATAAAAAAATTACTTCATCTGACTAGACCATAGAACAGGAAATAAAAAGGATTTGCTGTTTTTTCTGTAATCACATTTCTAGCAGTGAAAAATGACTATATGTGGCTTTACTATAGTGAATTTTATCATGACGAGGGCATAAAGCCCAAACAAGAATAAAAGACTATACAGTACTTTACAATAGAATTAAACAAGATAAGATTTTTTTAAACATTATAAATGGAACAACTCTCGTCATCTCCCGCTTGGACTACTGCAACACTTCCATCTGTGCTCTCCCATCAAGCATTCTTGCTCCCCTCTAATCTATCCTCATCTCTGCTGCCAGTTTAATACAAATGTCCTCCCATTTCTTTTCTGCTTCTCCCCTCTGCCAATCCCTTCACTGGCTCCCCATTGATTCAGTTTAAAATACTAACAACTACATATAAGGCCGTCAACAACCTTTCCCCTCTTCACAACTGTGACTTGCTTCCCAGATACATACCCACACATAATATCTGATCCTCCATTGACCTATTCTTTGTCCTCCTCTCGTCTATTCCTCATACACTCATATACAAGATTTTTCACGGACATCCAAATCTTTAAAAGCAATCTGAAAATCCACCTCTTCAGGAAAGCTTTCCACCTGCAATGAGCATACTGCCACCACCCAGCCACTGAGTAGCTTTTTACACTCAACTACTAGGTCCTTTCCTTTTCCATTGTAGATTGTACACTCTCACAGACAGGTTAACTCCTCCTATATGTAAAGTGCCGTGGAATTAATGTGAAATCACTTTCAAATAAATAACATGGAACACTGGAAACCCAACTTTTAGGCAGTGTAGTATTTACTACTGTTTTTCATGAAACCTGCAAAAGAGTTCTCAAATCAGAAGGTAAGTATTGAGTAAATTGATTAAAATACCTTGTTTGGCAAAAAATCTGAAAACATTAGCCCAGATGAGGTGAGTTAGACTGGCTAGACATGTAGATAGGGACTCTTTAAACATGCCAGAATCATCATAATGGATCATGTTGTAAATGTTTAAGAAATCTTCAATAAAACCCACATTTTGAACCACAATTACTGCTGAGAATATCGATCCCATTTACAGAATAAATTTGATTTTCCAGAAAGCCGAATTTCCTCATGCTTCGCGGTAGTGAATCATTTAAAACCGAAATAGTGTAAAAAAAAAAAAAAACGTCCTGTTGTGAGCAACTGGATCAGGTAAATCTTTTATTTTATTTTACACTCTATTATTAATCAGAGCCACAAACAAATTGCAACGCCACACTTCGTGAGAAAGTGATAAATACAAACTTTATTAAAGGTAAAATATTACGGAAGAAGCCAGCGTGTCTGGCGAAACGGCATTGGGAGGCGGCGGCTGAGGAGCCAGCACACAGCGGGAATTTACTATATTCATGTTTTTCCACGTGTCACTATTGCTCTTTTCCTTTTTCCTTGGTATTGTCTGGGAGTTTTTTGCACTTTACAGACAGGTGAATGTGGATACTTGCTTTTTTCATGCTGTCCGCAGTGTCCCGTATGTGCTGACCCCTCAGCCTCCTACAATTATCAACATCATATGGACCCATCGTCCCTCGATGCCCATGCGGCATCGAGGGACGATGGGTCCATCTGATGTAGCGGGTGAGAATGGTGTCTGGCACAAGTACTTTTTGCACTTATATCATTGTGATACATGTTATTATATATATTGATGAAATGTATATGAAGTTAATGATGTACACGGCGCGATTGGCCACTTTTAGGAGAGGAGGTGTGGCTTGTGCTTTATAAACTTGAGGATGGGGGGATCACAGTGTGCTTGATAAAGACTTGGGAATAGTAAAAACGTAGAAACTTCTTGTAACCAACGGTCGTGTGCATGAGGCCTAAGACATCAACATCTGATCTATGGAGGTCCAACATTCAACACCTCAACTAATCTGCTGTTTCAGAGTAGCTCCAGTGCCAGAACTAGGTACCGGAACTACACAGTTGGATCGATTCAACACTAGGCACTAGGCAGATCTGGTAACTGTAGTGCTGCTCCCTTTCACTTCAATGCAAGTAGAGCTGCAGTTACCAGCTCTGTCCACTACACAATGGATGTGGTTGCTGCTCTGAAACAGTTAATCAATGAGGTGTGGGATGTTGGACCACCACCAATCAGATATTGATGGCCTATCCTTAGTATAGGCCATTAGTATTAAAAACCTGGAATACATCTTTAGGTTTACTCTTATTACCTGAATTTAATGAAATGTATGGACATCAACCCGTTTTCATAGGGGAAAGCCAATATAATCTCTTAAAGCTAGTTGTCTTCCTATTCTTCTTGTTACGGTAGACATATCAAAATGTATTATCTGCAACATGTTAAATATTCCCCACCCGGAGGATCCGTTTTATTTCTGCATTCACTCAAGGCTAAATTCATTGTTATTTTAAAAATATAATCTTCATAGTTTGGACTTTATTATTCCACCAACCAAACTTCTCCCTATCTTGGCCTGAATTAAAAAAAGGTTACCTACCATCTCCATTATTATTGATGGCCTCAACCTTAAGATAAAATATTAAAGGGACACTTGTCCAAAAATATCACTTATTAACAGACTATAGGTGGTAGGTTTTCTGTTTGTTTGTTTTTTTCCATAATTTTCAACATTTTTTAAGTAACTCCATGTGTTCTCCATCCTGTCCTGGATCCTTAATTTCCTACTATGTTTAAACGTTTAGCATATCAAACAGCTACGCTTTCCTTTCTCAGTCAGTCCATCACTGCCATCAAAGAGGAAAGTGGATGACTAACTAATTTACAGCATCACACATTACACTGATTAGTGCAGTGTTTTTCTATGGACATATTTATGAAGTTCTATCAAGAGAATAATGGAGCTTTCATGGCGTTCATTGGAATACTATTCCAATGAAGTTTACTTTGCAGAAAAATCCCTTCCCTTAAAGCAGCAGTCAATTGACAAGGGATTAATTATATTTATAGCAAGTCTTATCATTTGTGATGAAAATATTTTTAATTTTCAATTGCACAATTCTAGAAAAAAAGAATACCTGGCAGGAAAGAGGTGTACATACCAGGTGTCCCGCCAGGTATGCTTACCTACCCACTAGGAGTACTATTCCGGATCTACTCTCCCAACTTAACTGCGGCAAAGTTTCTGAGGACGGCTGATAAGCCGAAAACGTTCTCACACTGCCGCATCTTGGAACAATTTAACCAATAAAAAAGCAACTTTAGAAACTAATCTTTGGTGTGGTTTATATCTACGTACGATTGGGGTAGGAACTCAACACAGAGCACACAAGACAGAAAGCGACAAGGTCTACTACTTGAATACTTCATTAAACCATCAGGCTTAAACTAAATAAATATGTTAAAGGTAGTTAAGAAATAAAAAAGATATCTAACCTGCCAATTATCAAAATTTCCAAAATTAAAGCATTATGCTACAGTCCAAACAAGTATTAGATTTGCAGATCCACCCACAAAAATTGAATGTCTGTGGCAAGATATGTATATTTGGTATTTGTAAAATGCCATATGTAAACTAGACCTCAAAGTTAGCGCACACATACAAAAACTCATTAGCCATTTTTTGTAACTTTTGGGTGAAGGTTTCTTTCAACCCCTTCCCGACATCTTCCCTGCATGTATGGCGCAGTAGGAAGTGGCTTCCCGACAGTCACCATATAGGTACAGCACGCTGAACAGGAGGGTGCAGGAGCTGCTCTCACCCAATCAGCGGCAGGGGTCCGGCTGTTCCTGACAGCCGAGCCCCTGCTGTATATCCTGGCATTGATGAATACACTGGGGTTTAACCCTTTGTGTGCCACGGTCAGCACTGACCATGGCATATACGAGTTGTTTGGAGGGAAGGGGCTCCCTCCCCATCCCCATCGGGTCTCTGCACTGCAGTGATGTGGACCCAATGACTGGGAAGGCAGAACACCACAGTCATCAGGGTTTGCCCTCTACACAAGTCTGTGAGACCCAGCCCACTGTGTCTCAAAGGCAAGCAGGCTTTTTGGGCGATTCTACTCTGGGGGTACCTTAGTGTACCTTCAAATGTAACATGGCACTGAAAAACCATTCCAGCAAAATCTGCCCTCCAAAAAGCACATGGCACGCCTTTCCTTCTGCGCCCTGCCGTGTGCCTATACAGCAGTTTACAACCACATATGGGGTGTTTCTGTAAACAGCAGAATCAGCGTAATACATATTGAGTTTTTTTTTTTGCTGTTAATCTGCCTTACAGGCAAAGAATGGATCAAAATGTAAAATGTGCCATAAAAGTTACATTTTGAAAATTTGCCTCCATTTCCCTTTAATTCTTTTGAAACATATAAAGGGTTGACAAGGTTTGTAAAATTAGTTTTGAACAACTTAAAGGGGTATATTTTCTAATACTTACGCCCCATAAAGTGACATCAAAACTCAAATGGTCCTTGAAAAAGTGGATTTTAGGAATTTCCTTAACAATATATATATATACAAAAAATCTAAGCCTTTTAATTTCCCAAAGAAATAAAATTACTTTCACAAAATGATGCAAACATAAAGTAGACTTATGGTGAATGTTAATTAATAGTGTTGAGTGTTGAATAGTGTTGAACAGTTCGAACATAGTTCAGGTTCGTACCAAATTTTGGGGTGTTCGGGACACGGACCTGGACCCAAACATTTTTTTAAAAGTCCGGGTTCGGGTCCGTTGTTCGGCGATTTCTTCACACTTTCTGAATGGCTGCACAGCAGCCAATCAGCTAGTGTTTTACTTCTTGCCCTAAGAAGCCATCACAGCCATGCCTACTAATGGCATGGCAGTGATTGGCCAAGTGCAGCATGTGACCCAGCCTCTATTTAAGCTGGAGTCACGTAGCGCCGCACGTCACACTGCTCTGATTAGTGTAGGGAGAGGACGCAGCTTCTATGAAGGCAAGTTTAGGCAGGGAAAAGTCAGCAAAAACACCTAATGAAGTGATCGATCTACAGTTGTGAATCATTCAACTTCTGCTAGTTAATTGCTCACTGGTATTTAGGCTGCACAGAGCGTTTTTCTGTCAATTTTTTCTGGGGTGATCGGTGGCCATTTTGTGATGCACCAGCACAAGCTGCCACCAAGTCAATCAATCCATCAATACTAGGGTTTTTTATAGCTATATCCTACATAAGGGGCTTGGTTGTGCTTATTGTCACTCCTAGAAACTCAGGATAGAAATTTCTATATTTTATTAAGGGGTTAAATTCAATTGCCAAAATAGCAATCCCTTGAATCTGGTGTCCCAGCTGTGGCTAGCCAAGAGTAGTACTGTCTGGCAAAGGATATATAATTTTCTGTGGTAAAATTCAATTCCCAAAATAGCAATCCCCTAAATCTGGTGTCCCAGCAGTGGCTGCCAAAGTATAATAGTGTCCGGCAAAGGATATATTTTGTTCTGGGGTGAAATTCAATAGCCAAAATAGCAATACCGTAAATCAGAGGTTTCAGCTGTAGCTGGCCAAATTTAATAGTGTACTGCAAAGGATATATTTTGTTCTGGGGTGAAATTCAATTGCAAAAATAGCAATACCATAAATCAGTGGTTTCAGCTGTGGCTGGCCAAGTTTAATCGTGTCCGGCAAAGGATATATTTTGTTCTGGGGTGAAATTCAATTGCCAAAATTGCAATACCATAAATCAGTGGTTTCATCTGTGGCTGGCCAAGTTTAAATCTGTCCATAAAAGGGCATATTTTTTTCTGGGGTGAAATTTATTTGCTAAAATAGCAATACCCTGAATCTGGTGTTCCAGCTGTGACTGGACAAGATTAATAGTATCCGTCAAAGGATAGATTTTGTTCTGGGGTAAGAGTTAATTGCCAAAATAGCAATACCATAAATCAGTGGTTTCAGCTGTGGCTGGCCAAGTTTAATAGTGTCCTGCAAATGATATACTTTGTTCTGGGGTGAAATTCAATTGTCAAAATAGCAATACCATAAATCAGTGGTTTCAGCTGTGGCTGGCCAAGTTTAATAGTGTCCGGCAAAGGATATAATTTTTTTCTGGGGTGAAATTAAATTGCCAAAATACGAATACCCTGAATCTAGTGTTCCTGCTGTTGCAGGCCTAGTTTAAATCTGTCCGTAAAAGGGTATATTTTTTCTGGGTTGAAATTTAATTGCCAAAATAGCAATACCCTGAATCTGGTGTTCCAGCTGTGACTGGACAAGATTAATAGCATCCGTAAACAGATAGATTTTGTTCTGGGGTGAAAGTTAATTGCCAAAATAGCAATACCATAAATCAGTGGTTTCAGCTGTGGGTGGCCAAGTTTAATAGTGTCCTGCAAAAGATATATTTTGTTCTGGGGTGAAATTCAATTGCCAAAATAGCAATACTATAAATCAGTGGTTTCAGCTGTGGCTGGCCAAGTTTAATAGTGTCCTGCAAAGGATATATTTTGTTCTGAGGTGAAATTCAATTGCCAAAATAGCAATCCCCTAAATCTGGTGTCCCAGCAGTTGCTGGCAAAGTATAATAGTGTACAGCAAAGGATATTTTTTTTTCTGGGGTGAAATTCAATTGCCAAAATAGCAATACCATAAATCAGTGGTTTCAGCTGTGACTGGCCAAGTTTAATAGTGTCCGGAAAAGGATATATTTTGTTCTGGGGTGAAATTCAATTGCAAAAATAGCAATACCATAAATCAGTGGTTTCAGCTGTGGCTGGCCAAGTTTAATAGTGTCCTGCGAAGGATATATTTTGTTCTACGGTGAAATTCAATTGCCAAAATAGCATTACAATAAATCAGTGGTTTCAGCTTTGGCTGGCCAAATTTAATAGTGTCCTGCAAAGAATATATTTTGTTCTGGGGTGAAATTCAATTGCCAAAATAGCAATCCCCTGAATCTGGTGTTCCAGATGTTGCAGGCCCAGTTAAAATCTGTCCGTAAAAGGGTATATTTTTTTCTGTGGTGAAATTTAATTGCCAAAATAGCAATACCCTGAATCTGGTGTTCCAGTTGTGACTGGACAAGATTAATAGTATCCGTCAAAGGTTAGATTTTGTTCTGAGGTAAAAGTTAATTGCCAAAATAGCAATACCATAAATCAGTGGTTTCAGCTGTGGCTGGCCAAGTTTAATAGTGTCCTGCAAAGGATATATTTTGTTCTGAGGTGAAATTCAATTGCCAAAATAGCAATACCATAAATCAGTGGTTTCAGCTGTGGCTGGCCAAGTTTAATAGTGTCCTGCAAAGGATATATTTTTTTCTGGGGTGAAATTCAATTGCCAAAATAGCAATCCCCTAAAACTGGTGTCACAGCAGTTGCTGGCAAAGTATAATAGTGTACGGCAAAGGATATATTTGTTTCTGGGGTGAAATTCAATTGCCAAAATAGCAATCCCCTAAAACTGGTGTCACAGCAGTTGCTGGCAAAGTATAATAGTGTACGGCAAAGGATATATTTTTTTCTGGGGTGAAATTCAATTGCCAAAATAGCAATACCATAAATCAGTGGTTTCAGCTGTGGCTGGCCAAGTTTAATAGTGTCCTGCAAAGGATATATTTTGTTCTGGGGTGAAATTCAATTGCCAAAATAGCAATACCATACATTAGTGGTTTCAGCTGTGGCTGGCCAAGTTTAATAGTGTCCAGCAAAGTATATATTTTGTTCTGGGGTTAAATTCAATTGCCAAAATAGCAATACCATAAATCAGTGGTTTCAGCTGTGGCTGGCCAAGTTTAATAGTGTCTGGCATAGGATATATTTTGTTCTACGGTGAAATTCAATTGCCAAAATAGCATTACAATAAATCAGTGGTTTCAGCTGTGGCTGGCCAAGTTTAATAGTGTCCTGCAAAGGATATATTTTGTTCTGGGGTGAAATTCAATTGCCAAAATAGCAATCCCCTGAATCTGGTGTTCCAGCTGTTGCAGGCCCAGTTTAAATCTGTCCGTAACAGGGTATATTTTTTTCTGTGGTGAAATTTAATTGCCAAAATAGCAATACCCTGAATCTGGTGTTCCAGTTGTGACTGGACAAGATTATTAGTACCCATCAAAGGATAGATTTTATTCTGGGGTGAAATTTAATTGCCAAAATAGCAATACCATAAATCAGTGGTTTCAGCTGTGGCTGGCCAAGTTTAATAGTGTCCGGCAAAGGATATATTTTGTTCTGGGGTGAAATTAAATTGCCAAAATAGCAATACCATAAATCTGTGGTTTCACCTGTGGCTGGCCAAGTTTAAAAGTGTCCGGCAAAGGATATATTTTGTTCTGGGGTGAAATTCAATTGCCAATATAGCAAAACCATAAATCAGTGGTTTCAGTTGTGGCTGGCCAAGTTTAATAGTGTCCGGCAAAGGATATATTTTGTTCTGGGGTGAAATTCAATTGCCAAAATAGCAATACCATAAATCTGTGATTTCATCTGTGGCTGGCCAAGTTTAATAGTGCCCGGCAAAGGATATATTTTGTTCTGCGGTGAAATTCAATTGCCAAAATAGCGATACCCTGAATCTGGTGTTCCAGCTGTTGCAGGTCTAGTTTAAATCTGTCCGTAACAGGGTATATTTTGTTCTGGGGTGAAATTAAATTGCTAAAATAGCAATACCATACATCTGTGGTTTCAGCTGTGGCTAGCCAAGTTTAATAGTGTACGGCAAATGATATATTTTGTTCTGGGGTGAAATTCAATTGCCAAAATAGCAATACCATACATCTGTGGTTTCAGCTGTGGCTAGCCAAGTTTAATAGTGTACGGCAAAGGATATATTTTGTTCTACGGTGAAATTCAATTGCCAAAATAGCAATACCCTGAATCTGGTGTTCCAGCCGTGACTGGACAAGTTTAATAGTATCCTTTAAAGGATAGATTTTGTTCTGGGGTGAAATTTAATTGCCAAAATAGTAATACCCTGAATCTTGTGTTTCAGCTGTGACTGGACAAGTTTAATAGTATACGTCAAAGGATAGATTTTGTTCTGGGGTGAAATTTAATTGCCAAAATAGCAATACCATAAGTCAGTGCTTTCAGCTGTGGCTGGCCAAGTTTAATAATGTCCTGCAAAGGATATATTTTGTTCTGGGGTGAAATTCATTTGCCAATATAGCAATACCCTGAATCTGGTGTTCTAGCTGTTGCAGGCCAAGTTTTAATCTGTCCGTAAAAGGGTATATTACACTCAAGGTTTAAATAAAAGTGCTGAGAGGGTCATCCTCAATAACTTCACACGCTACCGTGCATCTCCCATTGTATTTCTGTCCGTTAAAGGGTATATTACACAAAGTGTTAAAATACAATTGCTGAAGTCATAATCATACATATTTTTTCACACGCTACTGTGCATCTCCAAGTGTAAATCTGTCCATAAAATACCTTTCATCCAGGGCCTAAATACTAACCCTACAATTGAAATTCCCCTAAATCAGTGGTTACAGCTGTGCCTGGATTAGTGTAATACGGGACATAAATAAATAGGCAGATAGTGTTAGGTGCCTGTAAAAAAAGGCCTGAATTTGAAATCAATACATTGGGCCAAATATTTTTTTTCTTATTGTGGTGCTTGGTGAACGGTAACAATGAGGAAAACATCTAGTAAGGGACGCAGACGCGGTCGTGGTGGTGTTATTGGACCCTCTGGTGCTGGGAGAGGATGTGGCCATTCTGCCACAGCCACACGTCCTAGTGAACCAACTACCTCAGGTTCCAGTACCCGTCAGAATTTAAAGCGATATTTGGTGGGGCCCAATGCCGTTCTAAGGATGGTAAGGCCTGAGCAGGTACAGGCGCTAGTCAATTGGGGGGCCGAAAGTGGATCCAGCACGTTCACAACATTATCTCCCACCCAGTCTTCTGCAGAAAGCGCACAGGTGGTGCCTGAAAACCGAGCCCATCAGTCTGTCACATCACCCCCATGCATATCAGGGAAACTGTCTGAGCCTTAAGTTATGCAGTAGTCTCTTAAGCTGTTTGAAGACTCTGCTGGCAGGGTTTCCCAGGGGAATCCACCTAGCCCTTCCCCAGTGGTGGAAGACATAGAAAGCACTGATGCAAAACCACTGATGTTTCCTGATGATGAGGACATGGGAATACCACCTCATCGGAGTCCGCACATCTCTGATGATGACGAAACACAGGTGCCAAGTGCTGCATCTTTCTGCAGTGTGCAGACCGAACTGGAGGTCAGGGAGGAAGACTGTGTGGAAGACGATGCAGGGGACGATGAGGTACTAGACCCCACATGGAATGACGGTCGTGCCACTGACTTTCATAGTTCAGAGGAAGAGGCAGTGGTAAGACCGAGCCACCAGAGTAGCAAAAGAGGGAGCAGGGGGCAAAAGCAGAACAGCTGCCGCCAAGAGAGTTCGCCTGCGACTGGCCACCGCCAACATGGACCGAGCACCCCAAAGGCAGCTTCAAGGAGTTCCCTGGCATGGCACTTCTTTAAACAATGTGCTTACAACAAGACCCGAGTGGTTTGCACACTGTGCCATCAGAGCCTGAAGTGAGGCATTAACGTTTTGAACCTTAGCACAACCTGCATGACCAGGCATCTACATGCAAAGCATGAACTGCAGGGAAGTAAACACCATAAAAGCAAGGAACTCCCTCAGGCTCCCCCTGCTCCCTCTTCTGCTGCTGCCTCGACCTCTTCCTCCGCCTCGGGAGGAATGTAGGCACCTGCCGCCCACCAAACAGAGGATGTGCCACCGACACCACCACCTGCGTCACCAAGCATCTCCACCATGTCACACAGCAGCGTTAAGCTCTCCATCTCACAAACTTTGGAGAGAAAGCTTAAATTCCCACCTAGCCACCCTCGAGCCCTGGGCCTGAATGCCAGCATTTCTAAACTACTGGCCTTTGAAATGCTGTCATTCAGGCTGGTGGACACATACAGCTTCAAACAGCTGAAGGTGATAGCTGTCCCACAGTATGTTGTTCCCAGCCGCCACTACTTCTCCAAGACAGCCGTGCCTTCCCTGCACAACCAAGTATTCGATAAAATCGAGTGTGCACTGCGCAACGCCAACTGTGGCAAGGTCCACCTAACCACAGATACATGGACCAGTAAGCATGGCCAGGGACGCTATATTTCCCTACCTGCACACTGGGTAAATGTAGTGGCGGCTGGGCCCCAGCCGGAGAGGTCTTTGGCGCACGTCCTTCCGCCGCCAAGTATCGTAGGGCATCATTCTTTGCCTCCTGTAGCCTCCTCCTCCTACTCGGCTTCCTCCTCCTCTGCTTCCACCAGCTCATCCAGTCAACCACACACCTTCACCAACAACTTCAGCACAGCCCGAGGTAAACGTCAGCAGGCCATTCTGAAACTCATATGTTTGGGGGACAAGCCCCACACCGCGCAGGAGTTGTGGCAGGCATATTGAACAACAGACCAACGAGTGGTTTCTGCCAGTGGGCCTCAAGCCCGGCCTGGTGGTGTGCGATAATGGGTGAAATCTCGTCGCAGCTCTGGGACTAGCCGGTTTGACGCACATCCCTTGCCTGGCGTATGTGCTGAATTTGGTGGTGCAGAAGTTCATTCACAATTACCCCGACATGTCAGAGCTGCTGCATAAAGTGCGGGCCGTCTGTGCGCACTTCCGGCGTTCACATCCTGTCGCTGCTCTCCTGTCTGCGCTACAGTGTAACTTCAGCCTTCCCGCTCACCGCCTCATATGTGTTGTGCCCACCAGGTTGAACTCCACCTTACACATGCTGGCCAGACTGTTCGAGCAGCAGCAGGCGATAGTGGAGCTTCAGCTGTAGCACGCACGGGTGAGTCGCTCAGCGGAACAGCACCACTTCACCACCAATGACTGGGCTTCCATGCGAGACCTGTGTGCCCTGTTGCGCTGTTTCGAGTACTCCACCAACATGGCCAGTGGCGATGACGCCATTATCAGCATTACAATACCACTTCTATGTCTCCTTGAGAAAACACTTAGGGCGATGATGGAAGAGGACGTGGCCCAGGAGGAGGAGGAGGATGAGGGGTCATTTTTAGCACTTTCAGGCCAGTCTGTTAGAAGTGCCTCAGAGGGACGTTTTTTGCAACAGCAGAGGCCAGGTACAAATGTGGCCAGCCAGGGCCCACTACTGGAGGACGAGGAGGATGAGGAGAAGGTGGAGAAGGATGAGGATGAAGCAGGTTCCCAGCAGGGTGGCACCCAGCACAGCTCAGGTCCATCACTGGTGCGTGGCTGGGGGGATATGGAGGACGATGACGATACGCCTCCCACAGAGGACAGCTTGTCCTTACCTCTGGGCAGCCTGGCACACATGAGCGACTACATGCTACAAAGACAATGTGCCCACCTTACTTCCTGCAGTGGATCGTGATAGGAAGATGCGCGAGTACAAGCGCACGCTGGTAGACACGCTCCAGAGATCATTCCCAAATGTCACAGGGGAACAGGTGGAAGCCCAAGGCGAAGGCAGGAGCAAGAGGTCGCCAATGCAGCTGTGTCACGGCTAGCTCCTCTGAGGAGCATGGCAGATATGTGGAAAAGTTTTGTCTCCACGCCAAAGCTAACTGCACCACCACCTGATACGAAACGTGTTAGCAGGAGGCAGCATTTCACTAACATGGTTGAACAGTACGTCTGCACACCCCTCCACCTACTGACTGATGGTTCGGCTCCATTCAACTTCTGGGTCTCCAAATTGTCCACGTGGCCAGAGTTAGCATTTTATACCTTGGAGGAGCTGGCCTGCCCGGAGGCCAGCATTTTGTCTGAACGTATATTCAGCACGGCAGGGGGCGTCATTACTGACAAACGCAGCCGCCTGTCCACAGCCAACGTGGACAAGCTGACGTTCATAAAAATGAACCAGGCATAGATTCCACAGGACCTGTCCCTCCCTTGTGCAGAATAGACATTTATAACTGCCTCCCCCTCAACCATGTATTCTTTTAATCCGGGGCACTTCTTTATTGAATCCTCATATTTTTAACTTTAACATGATCTTGCGGTGCAACCCAAAGTTGAATGAACCTCTCCTCAATCTGGGAGCCGGGGCCCAAATAACTGAAAGTGGCCTTATCCAGTAGTGGGTGACATGAAGCCTGAACCTCTGCCATGCAACCAGTCTCCTCTGTCTGGGTGCCGTGGGCTAAATATCTGGAAGTGGCCTTCTCCAGTGGTGGGTGATATGACGCCTTATTCCTTGCTGTGGGACCTCTCTCCTCTGTCTGGGTGCTGGGGCCTAAATAACTGAAAGTGGCCTTCTCCAGTGGTGGGTGATATGACGCATGATTCCTTGCTGTGGGACCTCTCTCCTCTGTCTGGGTGCTGGGGCCTAAATAACTGAAAGTGGCCTTCTCCAGTGGTGGGTTATATGACGCCTTATTCCTTGCTGTGGGACCTCTCTCCTCTGTCTGGGTTCTGGGGCCTAAATAACTCAAAGTGGCCTTCTCCAGTGGTGGGTGATATGACGCCTTATTCCTTGCTGTGGGACCTCTCTCCTCTGTCTGGGTGCTGGGGCCTAAATTACTCAAAGTGGCCTTCTCCAGTGGTGGCTGATATGACGCCTAATTCCTTGCTGTGGGACCTCTCTCCTCTGTCTGGGTGCTGGGGCCTAAATAACTCAAAGTGGCCTTCTCCAGTGGTGGGTGATATAATGCATGATTCTCTGCTATGGGACCTCTTTCCAATTGATATTGCTTAATTTTTATTTATTTTATTTTATTTTAATTCATTTCCCTATCCACAATTTGTTTGCAGGGCATTTACCTACATTTTGCTGCCTTTTGCAGCCCTTTTGCAGCCCTTTCCTGGACTATTTTACAGCCTTTTTAGTGCCCAAAAGTTCGGGTCCCTATTGACTTCAATGGGGTTCAGGTTCGGGATGAAGTTCGGGTCGAGTTCGGATGCCGAACCCGAACATTTTCGGGAAGTTCGCCCGAACTTCTCGAACCCGAACATCCAGGTGTTCGCTCAACTCAATTAATTAATAACTACTTTAACCCATTAAGGACACGGCCCTAGTTCACCTTAAGGACCAGGCCATTTTTTTTTAAAATCTGACTAGTGTCACTTTATGTTGTGATAACTTTAAATGCTTTTTCTTATCCAGGCCATTCTGAGATTGTTTTTTCGTCACATATTGTACTTCATGACAGTGGTAAAATGAAGACGAAAAAAAACATTCTTATTTATAAAAAAAATACCAAATTTACCAAAAAATTTGAAAAATTTGCAATTTTCTAAGTTTCGATTTCTCTACTTCTATAATAAATAGTACTACCGCCAAAAAAAGTTATTGATTTACATTCCCCATATGTCTACTTCATGTATCGATCATTTTGGGAATGCCATTTAATTTTGACCCAATTGACCCAATTCTAGAAAGTACACCCCTCAAGGTATTAACCCTTTAGGTTTTCCACAAGAGTTAATGGCAAATGAAGATATAATTTCAGAATTTTGATTTTTGGGAAAATTTTCGATTTTAATCAATTTTTTCCAGTAACAAAGCAAGGGTTAACAGCCAAACAAAACTCATTATTTATTGCCCCGATTCTGTAGTTTTCAGAAACACCCCATATGTGGTCGTAAACTGCTGTATGGCCAAACGATAGGGCAAAGAAGGAAAGGAACGCCTTATGGTTATTGGAAGGTGGATTTTGCTGGACTGGATTTTTTACACCATTTAGCAGGACTATTCAGACTTTCAGTACCATGGAGAGAGCAGGACGCTTCTAAAAGCGTCCTGCTTTCATGACAACCATCACCCGCTGCCAGAACAGAGCAGTGGGTGATGGGGAGGGAGTGGGGCCCCCTCCCTCTGCGATCCCATCCTGTCCGGGGGCTGCAAAGGCAAAGCAGCCCCCCGATGGGAGAGGGAGGGAGCTCCCTCCCTGTTAACCCCTTCCATACAGCGGTCCTTACGGACCGCGGTATGGAAGGGGTTAAACAGCTGGCATCTGCACCAGCACAGATGTCAGTCATTTCTAGCAGAGTGTCAGCAATGTGCTGAGACTCTGATAGATCCACTATACCGAGAAACGATGTCCGCTGCCCGCAACCACCCTTCCTGCACCCCCGCAGCCACAATATGATTGGGGGCTGCAGGGGGGGGGTAAAATTGACCACTTTGGGGGCCTTTAGACTCTGATCCCCACAGTCACAGACCGCGGGGATCAGAGATTGTGAAAAGCGCTGCAAACCGCAGGTCTGAATTGACCTACGGTTTGCAGCGATAGCCGATACGGGGGGGGGGGTCAAAGGACCCCCCTGGACATTGTAACAAGGTACCTGCTGAATGATTTCAGCAGGTACCTTGTTCCGATCACTGCCAGCTGAGCAGCAGTGATCAGAAACACTCATGATGTACCGGTATGTCATGTGTCCTTAAGGATTCGGGAAACATGCCGTACCGGTACGTCATGTGTCCTGAATGGGTTAAGGTATCAATTAAAAGCAGAGAAATTAAAATAGCAATTTTTTCCAGAATTTTCTTAAACTTTGCGTATTTTTAAAGATAAAACATATTGTCTCAAATCTACCTTTACCACAAAGTACATTGTGTCACGAGAAATTAATTTCAGAATTACAATATTAGAAGTCTAGTGCTTTTTAGTAAGAAACTTTGATGTTTTCCTGAGTTGATTTGACCATACAAATGCAACAGTATCAGTTATGGCTGTGCTTCAAATGTCATGTTAGCTTTAGGGAGGCTGTGGTGCATTTGGATATGTTGTTTTTGAGAGATTTTAGAAAATAACTAGAGATGAGCAAATTTCAGGAAATTTGTTTTGTGTCCAATTCAGCAATTTTTTTTAAAAAAGTTTTATTTCGATCAAATATACTCCCATTGCTCTGAAAATTTGTATATAACAGTCTCTGGTTTCCTAGTAGTCTTTTTTTTCTAAAAAGATTCAGTGAATAGAGACAAAGACCGACACATACTGTAATACTTCACTGAAAAAGAGACAGTCTCATGAACCAGTTCTCCAGAAATGTGCAAGCTAGCTCTCCTTCCAAAAGGACCAGAGTAGTGAGTATCTCAAGAAGAAATTGTACTTGTTAGCTGAGTTACTTGGTGGTACTCATGGGCGGTGCTCATTCTCATTAGTTAGACCAACAGGTATACGTGGGGAGTATTGAAGTCCAGCCAATGCTGCTCTGCCTTTCTGGGAAACATATATGCAAATTTTAGTATCTTATATGGTTCCATCATATAGGATTAGTGTTTTTGTTTTCTTTTTTGGGAAAGATATTCAAATTAGTTTTCCTTTCCAAAAAAAAAAAGAAAACTTAGCCTATTTGATGCCAGCAGATGTAAGATGTTGCCCATAAACGCAGAGCAGCGATAGCTGCACTACAATACTCCTCATGGATACTTGTCGGTTTTGTTAATGAAAAGAGCACTCCCCCAAGGACACTCAGCTAACCAGTGCAATTTTTTCTTGAGACACCCAATACTTTTGTCTTATTTGTATAGGAGCATAAAACTGAGACAACCAATACTCAACCAATAGTCTTGTCTTTTTGGGAGGAGAACAGACTTATATATGTAATTTCTAGTGGATTATTATACATTGTTCTCTCACACCCACATTGTTCCGATTCACCCACAAAGAATAAAAAAATAATAATAATAATCAGAATAAATTCTGAATTAGTGGAATCAATCTCTAAAACCAACATCTTGTTTTGAAGTAAATCCTAAGTCCTTCTAATGAGGAGGAAACTTAGATCTACATAGTGTGAGAGAGCAGAAGTGGAGAGAGATCATATTAGCTTTGCACTGTGGGCAGCCGAATACTACAAACAAGTACAAATATCACACTAAGAATAGTGATGAGCGGCAGGGGAAATATTCTAATTAGTGTTATTTCGCGAATATTTCATCGTATATTCGGTTATTTTCTTGATTGTGAAAATCGGCAATGTGAAATGCGCATAATGCACGTGCAAAACAGGCGTGGGTCACTATAGATACATTTTTAAAGGTCAAAACCAAAAACAAAGTGGGGCAGCACTACCTTAGTCCACAAACGAACAATCCTTTCTGTGGCGGTGCCTGTGGTGTCGGATCCCGGCCGTGGATCCCCGCAATAAATTCCAGAAAAGAAGACGAAAAACCCGGCACTCTTCTTGAGAAGCTGTGAAGTTTATTCACCCAGTATGCGACGTTTCGACACTCAGTCTTTTTCAAGCATAGGTTGCAAAAGACTATGCTTGAAAAAGACTGAGTGTCGAAACGTCGCATACTGGGTGAATAAACTTTACAGCTTCTCAAGAAGAGTGCCGTGGTTTTCGTCTTCTTTTCTAGTACAATTTTAAAGGTGCTAGAAGTTTCCTGAGACTGGAGAAAATTGTTGGCACGGCAGAACATTACAATAGCTTTATATGCTTCATGATAGAGTGCTCCGATATATTCGTGATTGCACAAATCGGCAATTAATTATGCACATATTTTTGCGCAATGCGTGCAACTTCACATTTTAGCAGGTCTGACTACATATTAGTGATTGGTGCACTAAATATTGTTGTGAACTTTCCTGTAGCATGTATGTATGGACAGCAGAAGCTGTCCATACATACCTAACACTCTGCATTGGAACCTATCAGCTACACTATATCACTATATCTAACCTACACTGACTATCTCCCACTAACTATCTGTATTATTTATATAAGCTAGCTAACTAACTAACTAGCTAACTAACTATCTAATGTAATGTAACACAGGAAAGCAGAGAGCACAGAAATGACAAATGCTGTCTCTCTCAGAACTGTAATAAACTGTAGAAAATGGCTGTGGGGGGTTCTTATATACTAAGGGGTAGGCAACTTTACTTTAAGCTTTAAACATTTTTTCAAGTTTAAAAATCAAAGCCCGAAGTTATTCATCGAAGTCTTGCGCGACTTCGGAGATAATGAATTTTCACCTACACGGAGCCCATACATTTGAATGCTGTACGGAGATGGATCTCATTCAAAGTTTTGACTAAAGCGACTTCAGATCTATGATCCGAAGCTCACTTCACTCAACACTAATTATAACTGTGTAATAAAAAATCAACTTTCTGAGATACAGTATTTAGAATTGGAATACTGTATATTGCTAATATCAAGATCTCTGTTTGCCGTCATTGAATGAGAAATTGCTGATTATATATAGAAACCGAAAACTGGCACACAGTTACGTAGCTCAGCTGAGAATTTGTTACAATTGTGTCCAGTTTAGACTATCTTCTGAGAGCTACATACATCTACAGCACACATATCTCCTACCTCTATGATTATCTCTATTGCATAAACATTTTAAAACTAAATGTGGAAATATAGGAAGGGACTTTAGAGGACATGTTATATCTTGGATAATCTATTGATTAGAAAACCTTTTTAGCATAATGTACTGTAAGTGGTAGAATGATTTACCTCAAATGTTACCACTCCTCTGGCCACTTTAAAAGATCAATAAATGAAAATAGATTCATGCAAGACATAGACAATTGGTCCATGGAAGGCCTCATTTTCATGTACAGACATATTTATCTACATGCACATTATCCAGGCACTTTACTGATAAACAGTACTGTGAAATGGGAATTTTACAACATGTTTGTGAACTTACATTTTTTGTCCAGCCATGAACACCATTCATTTTATCCTAGTTGCTGATTAGGTTTGTGCCATACTGTATATTTATAGGAACAGATGCTGTATTTTATAGAGTAGATACATTGTAACAAAACTCCTGCAAAGACATAGAGTGAACTGATAAAATTGTGTCTTCCTGCAGCTATCTCTAGTGAGAGCTTACTGTATTCTGTTTATACACTCAGCTCAATAATAAATGCAGTCAGCTCCCTCTAGTGGTGGCAAGGATAGCCACAATTTAACTTTCCATTCTATATCTATGTAGGGATTTGAAACTTGTTATCAGAAAAATGTTGATACAGAAAAAGAAAGAGCTTTAAACACTATATAGATATATTAAGAAATTAATCAGCACAACATGGGGACCTCAGATGTTATGGTTGGTGTTAAATAATGGATGCTCATGTTTAAGAGATTTTATGGCTTTATGTGAATAAAGGTTAAAGGGTCACTATCATTTTTTTTTTCCTGATTTCAGGTCAGCATGTGGAGATCAGTTTGCAATATATTATAGTAATCAATTTAGGCTCTGAATTCAATAAAATCACCTACAGTAGCTATTCCCCATTGCCAACAACTATTTTGTCAGTAAAGCAATATTAAATAACTCTCAGATTTGTGTATACAACTTTCTTCTGCTCCTATAGAGCATGGGTATGCAATATGAAATATTTGAATACCTCAGCAAGTAATGAAAGAGGGTACCTATCTTTAAGGCTATGTCCGGAACTAGTGTTGGGCACGAATATTCAAATGGTTAATTTTTTTCGCGAATATCACCACTTTGAGAAATCGCAAATATTTAGAATATAGTGCTATATATTCGTTTTTGCAAATATTCGAGATTTTTCCCCTCTGATCCCATGATCCCCCCCTATATATATATATATACAGATAGTTAGTGGGAGATAGTCAGTGTAGGTTAGATAGTGATATAGTGTAGCTGATAGGTTCCAGTGCAGGGTATTAGGTAGTGTGATAGGTTCTGCTGTCCATACATACATGCTACAGCCAAGTTCACAACAATACTTAGTGCACCAATAACTGATATGTAGTCAGACCTGCTAAAATGGAAGGTTGCACGTATTGCGCAAAAATATGCGCATCATTAATTGCCGATTTGTGCAATCACAAACATATCGGAGCACTCTATATCGGAACATATAAAGCTATCGTAATGTTCTGCCATGCCAGGCATTTTCTCTAGTCTCAGGAAATTTATAGCAGCTTGAAAAATGTAGCAATAGTGACCCACACCTGTGTTGCATGCACATTACGCAAATATTACTGTACATTGCTGATTTTCGCAATCAAGAAAATAATCGTGAATTTATGACGAATATTTGCCCAAATATTCGAATTCGAATATTGCCCCTGCCACTCATCACTAATTGGATCAATGGCAAATATTTCCAATTGGAAGAGGGTCATGCAGCATATCAAATAATTTTCTCAGAAATTTCCAAATGCTGCAATCTGATTTGCAATATCTCTTCAAAGGTTCAAAGATTATCAACACATAAAGTTCAAAACTTCAAAGTTCTGTGTTCAGCACCAGGAACAACACACTTAACATGTCAAATAGCTATGCATCACAGGGAACATTCCCGTTTGTTACCTCTCCAGATCATGGAGTTTAGACATTACAGTACCTCTCAAGGTCAGTGGTCGGAAGGTCAAAAGAAGGTCAGAGCAGTGAAGCACTGCTGAACTTGGTACACTCTCTCTCTCTCACATTGCTCTGCTGCTCATAAAACTGTATTGATACTAGACGCAATAGACAGGTGAAGTAGCAGATGGAGGAGGGCAGGACAGGTCAGGTGGTGGTGCTGAAAATTCAGCTTGCTAATAAGTGGAGTAGGAAGCACAGCATCTCCCTGCTTATTGACCAGCTTTGTATCTAACTAAGGGATTAGGCAGATTTGGGGAGATGCAGAGGCAAGGAGAAAGGGAGCTATGTAGTTAGGTTGAAAGGGGGCAGTGCTATTCAGCCTGGCAAGGCCCATCACACTCAACAGGACAATGGCAACTCCGTGGTCTGCATCTATGGGCGGTATGCAAGTGCTGGCAGATGCTGTAGTGTGATCCCACCCCCTCAACCGAGTGAATGGCAGAGATGGCACCTCTGTGCCGGTGTACATTCCCAGGCAGCAACTGCTAGTAATGCTCTCAGTCTAGGCAATACTAACGTAAGCTTTACAGCCTGGACTTCAGACTGATACATTGTAGCAACTCGGATAGATATTTAAAGCTAGGTTCAGATATGCAGCAGAGTTCTCCGGAAGGCTGTTTTGGCAAAGAACAGCCTCCCAGAGTTCTCTGGATCCAGCATTGCCAGACCCCTTTGACCATTTTTGCTGATTGGGGCTGAATGTTTAGATAATGAACAATATTGGTAAATTGTAATCTAATTTCATATATGTATATCCTACTTAGACAACCCTATGTACAGTATGCAGAATATATACCGCGGGTTAAATAAGTTGAACACATTGAACACGTCACCAGTTTTCTAAGTAAATACATTTCTAAAGGTGCTATTGACATGAAATTCTCACCAGATGCTGGTAACAACCCATCCAATCCAAACAAGCAAAGAAATCAAACCATAGGAAAATTGGTGACTTGTTCAATACTTATTTCACCTGCTGTGTATATATATATATATATATATATATATATATATATTTATATATATCATTATTGCATAGTACAGTATTATATGGGATGTGAGACATCTAATAAGAGAGATAAATCTTCTGGAGTAAAATTGATATCCAGCAGAATGAACACCTTACTGGAGTTTAGCGTTTTAGAATGTCGGTTCTTCAGTCAGTGTCTCTGTCTACTATAATACACTTCTTTTTGTAGTGCTGTCAGACTCTCTCCATTTAAGCCTTATCAGGAAGCCATTAGTCTTTCCATTCTCTATTTAAATGACTTCTGTCTCCTTTTTATCTGATCCCATTCCAGGTGAACATAAAATATGTACAGTAGACTCATTGGATCGTCACTGGAAAGGAACTGAACAAATGGTACAGCGCTCACTTGGAAAGATTGTTACAACAAAACTGAAATTACAATACTAATCCTTATAGCTGATAAAGAATTCACACATGTATAGACTTTATGTGAAATAACATTATTTGTCATAAGTTACTATTTCTTCACCTTTTTTCTTTTACAGCTGAGTTGCAGAACTAACATTTACCATTTCCACTGTGTGTTTGGGCCTTCAGGATCACACTAAGCTAAGTCATTAATTATATACACCTACAAATGGCCTTAATATCAGAACACAAGGAACCCCTTCATAAGACATATATAATTTACTGTTACACAGTGGGTGTGGAACCACTGTGTTAATTGAACAGATTTGACTTAGGGCTATTCCTAAGGGCTTATGCATGCCACCAAGGTTTTGGTCCGCATTTCATCCACAATTTTTTCGGATCAGATGCGGACCTATTCACTTTAATGGGGCTGCAAAATATGTGGACAGCATACCCATGTATTGACCGCATCCGTATGTCCGTTCCACAGCCGCCTAAAAAAATAGAACATGTCCTATTCTTATCTGTTTTATGGACAAGGATAGGACAGTTCTATAGAGGGCAGGATGTCCAGTTCTTCAAAATGCGGAACACACACAGACAGTATCTGTATTTTGCGGATACGCAAAAATGGCAATGGCAGTGTGTATAAGCCTAAAAGTATTTTCCTGGCAGTTCTCTGGTCTTCACCCTTTAACCCCTAATCAGGAATCTGGACTTTGCTGCAGTAAAACACCAGTCTGCTACCTCCTGGAGTTGTTTCTGTTTGGTTGACTGCTGACCCAAGAGAGTCAGGAGACACAGGTGCAGGGCACTGAGGTATAAGACAAAACCATAGTCTAGAACAGGCTGAGGTCAGGCCAGCCAGAATATATGAAATCCGTTAAACCGTTTGAGGTCAGGGCAAGAGGAGAAGGATGTATACAGAGAACAGGTACAGATTAGGAAGAGGAGCGTTAATATCCAGGGAACAGGCAGAAGTCTGTTCATAGACAGACAAATACAACACACCTTAGCAGCATACTAGAAGACTAGGAACCTATTTGTGAGGGACTTTCCAACAAGAGAAGTAGGAAAATGAGATCCCCAAACATAAAATAAATAAAGGCCATACAGGTATGGTGATTAAATGCTGGCAGTATAATAGTAAAACAACTATGTATTAGAATAGCAGCTTACGTGTGCATGAATAAACCATAATATTCACACATACTGTCAACACATTGATATCCTACTTATACTACCACTCCATCTAAAATAAGCAGTAGGGATTTAAACATCTCTATAGTGGCTGTGCTGTAAAAAAGAGAAATAGCAAAAAATAATCCATATACCTGTAGACCTGTTGGAGGACACAAACCAAGGGGCAATTACATTCTCAGTGCTCATTTCACTTACAACAGCTTCACCATGACGCTCAACTCAAAAAAAAAAAAAATGCAGGAATATATATTGTCATGATTTTGTGTATTTGCATTCGGGTTAGCAATAATAGACTCTCAAACTTTGGTGTTACAAGTCCAACTGATGCTTTAATTTTTATCCAGCACAACACAATACAGGACAAGCTATTTGTCATTTGGTTGAAGCCACACCACATAATGTATAATCCAAAATATGAAATAAACACCTACCAGTCTGGGCTCTAACTATGCAGAGAACTTCTTTCTCTCACCTATGACTTCAGCATGTCAGGACTCAGGAGGATCGGATTTTGCACAGCCACATGGTCAAACAGCCACCATGCTCTCTGACACTGACTGAGGCTCTGAGGCCTCTATTTATTCCCCAGTAAAATACCAGTAGCCACACCTGGGATCTCCTCAGGCCAGGGGAATAACTTTACTGGAGTAAGGGAGTGGACTGGTAGGTCTCACTGCCAAACCTACCTACCAGTCAAAATAAATCCAGCCCATAACAAGATGTGAGAAAAACTAATTACAGCAAATTACACTTTGATTAAACAAATTCTGCTTCTGGATTCTTTTTATCTCACCCAGCTGTGGACTCTGGGTGAAATATATACCACTTCCAGTACTTTTCCACACATAAAAATAACTAAATAAAAATAACTAAATAAAAGACAACCAGACAACAATGAAAACAGAGTCTGAAAAAATTGATAGGATCAAGTGGGCTTGGTGAAAGAACCAACCTATGCTTAATAAATGAAACCCAAGTTCCTCCTACCTTGAACAACATTCAGAAGGACAGCAGGATTATTAAATTTCAGTACATTTAATTAAGGATGATTTTAAGAAAGTTAAAATGGGTATTCAGAGAAATTGAGCATATTGTGTTTTAATTTTTTTAATTAGTAAGAAGGCTGAGTTGATTTCCTATTTTTTAAATTATTCATATAAATTCATTGAAGGACTTTTTACACATTATTACACTGAGGCCCCATTCATCTGACCGTACTTTTTGTCTGCATCCAATCAACATTTTTTTGCGGAGCGGATGTGGACCCATACAGTTTAGAGGGACAGAAAAACATGCGAACAGCACACTGTGTGCTATCCGCAAGCATTTTCCATTCTGCAGGCCGCAAAAAAGACAAAATATGTCCTATTCTTGTTTCTTTTGCAGACAAAAATAGACATTGTTACAATGGGTCCTGCAAAAAGTGCGGGATGAACTCGAACCGCATCTGTATTATGAGAATCTGTGATTTGCAAACCACAAAATGGATACAGTTGCGTGAATAAACCCTATGGGAGATCAGCTATGTTTCTAAGGGAAATCAGCCCGGTTGCAGTGATGTTTTCACTATTAGGGCTGTGCTGCCTATTTCTACAAGCTTCTTGACAGTTACACTACTCGGAAAAAGTTAGGGATATCTGGCTTGTGGGTAAAATTTCAGGATAAACCTAAATAGCACTCTAACCTTTAAAAGTGAACTTAATGTGACTTTCTTTAAACATTTGAATGCACATGTCCAACTGTTGAATGTTTCAGTACTTTCTGCACAACTTGCTGTTCTCTAGCAAGGAGCTTAATGGCAAAATTCACAACAGGTGTTTGATCCATGAATTGCCCAATAAATTTCCTGGTTCAATTAGAATTGGTATTTAAACAGCCCTCCTCATCATTCTGTTCACATTTTGACATTATGAGACCAAGACGACACCTAACAATTGATCAACAGTACCTCACCTTTGTGAGGCTTCAAGCAGGATGTTCTCACATGGAAGTGGCCACTGGGCTTAGAGTTTCATAGAGTGTCATCAGCAGGTTGCAACTGAGATACAGAGAGACTAGAAGAGTCACAGAAAGGCATGGAAGTAGACTTCCTTTGGCCACATCCCACACTGATGACCATTTCATTGTGAACCGTGCCCTGCGGAACCGGATTATGAATGTCAAACTTTAGGCATGTGTAAGAGAAGGGAAAGGCACCCAAGTGTCACGACAGACCATTTGAAACCATTTACATCAGCATGGCCTGCATGCTATATGACCCACAATGGTAGTCTACCACAGGCGTCATCGCCTTGCATGGGCCAGGGAGCATCTACGCTGGACGAGGGACCATTGAGCCTCAGTGCTGTTCACTCTGAGCAGAAATGATGTCCGCCAACATCAAGGAGAGTGCTATACATCAGCCACTGTTGCCACCAGACGAGCCTTTGGTGGTGGTGGTTTTACAGTGTGGGCAGGTATGTCTAGGCAATACAGAACTGCTCTACACTTTATTAATGGCACAGTGACAAGCCCATACTATTTGAAGAACATCATTAATCCAGTCACTGTGCCTCTGCATGAAGAACACAGGCCTAATTTCATGTTTATGGACGACAATGCACCAGCTCATCAAGGTCACATTATTAACCATTGAAAACCTATGGGATCAGCTGAGGTATAGTTACATATAGTTACATAGTTAATACAGTTGAAAAAAGACAAAGTCCATCAAGTTCAACCAAGGGATAGGTGGGGACGCGAATCCCAGAAGGAAATGAGACTCAAATTTCTACATGTTTTCATAATTCATTTAAACCCTTTTAAAACTGTCCACTGTTCCTGCTGTGACCATGTCCTGGGGAAGTCTTTTCCACAGACTCACAGTTCTTACAGTAAACAAGTTTTGACGCTTCTGGAGACTGAACTTTTTCATCTCCAGTCGGAGCCAGTGACCCCTTGTCTTTTAAGGGCATTTTACTTGGAAGTTTTTCTCCATATTTTTTGTATGTCCCATTGATATATTTGTATAGGTCAATCATGTCCCCCCTTAGACGTCTCTTCTCAAGACTAAATAAATTTAATTCTTTTAATCTTTCTTCATAATTAAGACCCTCCATGCCCCTTATTAGTTTAGTCGCTCTCCTCTGTACTTTTTCCAGCTGCAGTGCATCCTTTCTATGGACTGATGCCCAGAACTGAACTGCATATTCCAGATGAGGCCACACCAACGCTTTGTAAAGTGGTAGTATTACATCCCTGCCCTGTGAGTCCATGCTTTGTTTAATGCTTGACAATATCCTACTGGCTTAAGAAGCAGCTGATTGACATTGTATGCTGTTATTTAATCTATGATCTACATGGACACCCAAATTCTTCTCTACAAGTGATTCCCCCAGTATTACATCCCCTAGGACATATGAAGCACAAATATTATTACTACCAATATGCATAAATTTACATTTATCCACATTGAACCTCATTTGCAAAGTTGATGTCCAATCACTCAGAGTGTTCAAGTCAGCTTGAATTTTATAGACATCTTCATTAGACTGTACAATACTACACAGCTTAGTGTCAGCTGCAAAAATAGAAATGGTGCTATTAACCCTGTCCTCGATATCATTAAAAAACAAATTAGGACCCAGCACTGAACCTTGGGGTACACCACTTATAACCCGGGGCCATTCTGAATAGGAATAATTGACCACAACTCTCTGGACATGGTCCTTCAGACAGTTTTCAACCCAATTACAGACTATACTTCCAAGCCTATTGGTCTATAATAACCTGTGGAGGACCTAGATTCTTTTTTGAATATGGGCACCACATTTGCCTTGCACCAATCACTTGGCACTGTACCAGTACATAGAGAATCCTTAAAAATTATAAATAGGGGCACAGCAATGACTGAACTGAGCTCTTTAAGCACTCTTGGGTGTAATCCATCTGGACCCGAAGCCTTGTTACCTTATTTAACTTATTTTGGACCATATCTACAGTTAACCAATTGAGTATATTACTGGATGTACTAACAGCCCCAGCACCACAGATATCAGCTCCTTTCTTTTATTTTCTATATACAGGGCTAAAAAAAATTAATAACTCTGCCATTTCCTTATCTTCAGTGATTAACACTCCTTTACCATTATTTAGGGGACCTACCTGCTCAGACCTTGGTTTTTTAGCGTTTATATATTTGAAGAATTTTTTGGGATTTGTTTTGCTCTCTTTTGCCACCTGCTGTTTGTTTTGTATTTTTGCAAAAAAAAAAAAAAATTTACTTTTTACAGATTTTATTAAGCCCTTTGTAAACTTCAAAAGCTACAGCTGACCCCTCAGATTTTTTCAGTAGTCATAAGCCATGGGGGTTTAATTTTGGCCATTTATACTTGTTATCTACAGGAATAAATTTTTTAGTGCAATTACTCAATGTGGATTTAAAGCTCTCCTATTTATGATCAGTATTATTATGTGACAGTAGCTGCTCCCATTCTATGTCCTGAAATGCTGCCCTCAACCTAGGGAAATTATCCTTTTTTAAAATTCAGTGTCTTTGCTCTGCCTGACAGAGTTTGCTTCTTATAGTTTAGGGGGAATATAATTATTTTGTGGTCACTATTACCTAATGTTTCTCGAACAGTAACATTTCCAACAAGCTCTGCATCGTTAGAAATTTCCAGATCCAACACAGCATTGCCCCTAGTGGGAGCTTCTACAAACTGGCCCATAAAGTGGTCCTGTAGAAAGCTGAGGAATCTTCTCCCCTTTGCGGTTGAGGAAGAACCACGACCCCAGTCAATGTCTGAGTCGTCGTGTAGAGGCTCTTAACTCTATACTCCAGAACCTCCGTGACCTGAGGGCTGCCCTTTAAGAAGAGTGGGATACCATACCTCAGCAGACAATAAGTCGACTTGTGAACAGCATGAGATGTCGTTGTCAAGCTGTAATTAAATGCTCAAGGCCACATGACAAGTTTTTGAGACATTGACATGTTTTGCGGGAGTATACCCACCTCTGTGGTCGGCTTTTGTTTCTATACATTTTTTGAGTTGAGGAAATCAACATTGCATGCTTCTACTTAAATGCCTCATGATAAAATATCACTGTAAAGTGTACTTTTTATGTTTTCCATAAATTTCACCCAAAGGCCAAATATCCCGAAGTTTTTGTGAGTAGCGTATGTGCTCAGGTCCCCACCAAAACTAATGCTGGAAACTGCATTACTGATTACTGTATAATGAGCACTGTGTATATTAAGCAAGAGCAGACAAAATCAGGTCAACAGTACTGAGGCTGAGACATTCTTTTGGAAATAACATTTATTTTAAATGAAGAGAGTAACATGTATTAAATATTTCTACCTTAATTCTGTGTATAAGAAGGACATAGCTAAATTAGAGCCGGGGCAGGGGAGCAAGACCAAGGTAATTAGTTAATCAGTGGATTGCAGTAGCAAGCCATTTTACAAAATTTGATATCATTCAGTTTGGGAAAAAAAGACTTAGTAGTGATCTAATTGCACTGTACCAACCACTAATACCTGTCAGAAATCTTTATAATGATCTTTTTATACCTAGGCCTATAACAAAAGGACATTCTCTATGACTAGAATAACAAAGGTTTCACCATCATCATAGACTGTATTATTTACTGTAAGAGTAGTGAGACTATGGAGCTTTCAACCACTAGATGGTAATTCATTGTATAAGTTCAAGAAGGACCTAGAAAGTTGTTGGTTCTAGATTTTGGGGGATGGGGCACTGATCTAGGAATTAATTATTATTTCCACATTTGAAATCTTGTACTATGCAGTTAATTGGTTACCACTTCTTAGAGGTTTCTGCCTTCCTCTGGATCAACACAGTAGGATTATATAGTATATTGTATTAGATAATCCTATGTCTTATTTCAACTTTATCCACAATGTAATATGAAAAAAAATATATATATATATTGTTAAAATGTCCTTGATCTTTAATCTGCCAAGTTCACTCTAACTAGTTGCCTAGGATTTTTTTCAGTATTTCAGTATTCCATGGCGAAGATTTAAATTAATGAATTATAATTTATTAATCCATTTAAATGCACAATATTTTATACTGAGCTTCACTTATGTTTTATGTTATATAAGGATAAAAAGTAATTAATGTACGGTACGTGTCAGTGCGTAACTAATTTAGTCCCATGGTCGATACTAGAGATGAGCGAATTTCTGCTTCGACGAAATTTTACAAAAAAAGTTGCTTTGTGACGAATTACTTTGTCACGAACCACATTTTTTTGTAAGCAGCGGGTGCAATGACAGGGAGCTGCGATAGTGCCGCCCCATCATTGTACCTCTCAGATGCCACGTTCATACATGATCGCGACATCTGAGTTTAAAAACAATTGTGTAAAATTAACAATAAAAAAACAATTACATCAAACTTACTGCCTCCATTTGCTGATGACGGGCCGGCCGATCGCAATCTTTCTTGAAGCTTTCGGCTGAAACGTAATATCATGCCGGCTCGCGTGGTGACGTATGACATCATCACGCCGATGTAATCTCGCACCACACAGGATTTTGGCCGAGATCTTCAAGCAAGATGGAGGCTGGCAGTCCGTTGCGAGCAAATGGAGGAGGTAAGTTTGAATTTTTTAGTTTTCTATACTATTTCAGGATAAATAGATTCGGACATGAAGCACCAGGAAATTGGGCTCCTAGGCTAGTCGAATTTATCCTGAAATTCGGATCGAATTCCACTCCGTGGGATTCAATTCGCTCATCTCTAGTTCATACACATAAGGTGCCCTTTTATTCTAAGCACTCAGAATGAGCTGCATTGATTTTCTATATCTGTATTTATTGTAGGCTTCTTTGCCCTTCTCTGCGTATTTGACATTATTTTTGTAACCAGGAAAGTCGAAACATCTATAAATATTGCTGTATTTCCATATAGCGCTGTCCAACTTTTCATTCTGTTAATGTGGCATTTTATCAATTGTTTAAACTGTGGTGCATGAGCAATTTCGTCTCAAGCCATTGTTTTATATTATATTCATTTGCTCTAAACATTTAGAATTCCAGCAGTATTTCACCTTGTGTATATATCATAATTGACATTATAAATAGAATTTCTGTGCATATGCTAACATTGTATAAAGTGCCTTCTAATTAATTAGCATCTTCAAATCATTCTCATCCTCCATTTCTAAACACAACAAAGGAAGTTTGAATAATTACATTATAACTTTAATCAAGAAAATGACTCACGGTATTGGCTGAATATTAAATTTAACTTAGAGTGTCACCTACTCTACCTCAGCTACACACTGCATTTACTGCACTTTACTGGTGTTATTATATGCTCTCTTGCAATCAAGGGCCGAGGCTAAGTGAGAAAAGGTTACCAGGTGATGTATACTGCTGTTGATGGCTTTTTCTATTTATGTGTACCAGAGCTAATTTATCAGCAGGGCATTAGAGGAAAAGTGCTAGTCAGCAAAGTCAGCAGAGTTGAGACCAGTAAAAAAGGTGGCAATGTAAAATAAAGCTGTGAATAACTTGGCCAAGGCATGTTGTTGCCTATGTATCCCAGACATTCTTGAGATCTTCCATGTGTGCCCCACAGGCTAGATAGGTATTCCAGGTTTTATTTGTGTGGAATATCAAATGATGAATAAATAAATAAACAACTTTGACTTCAATTTTTGGGCTCTGCTCACAAATTGCTGTTCAAAGTTGCAGGTATTGCATTAAAATGACATTAGGGATATATATATATATATATATATATATATATATATATATAAGAAATCTTTTCAAAATACTTCAAATGTTTGTCATCATTCAATTGTGGAATAGTAATTAACCCCTTAAGCACCTGGCCCATTATTTTTTTTTTTGCATTTTCCCTCCCTGCATTCTAATGGCTATAACTTTTTTAATTTTCTGCCATATGAGGGTTTATTTTTTGCGGGTTAAGTTGTTTTTTTAACAATTCTGCCAAGGTTTAGGGGGGTTTTACATCATGGAGTTCACTGTGCGTTAAAATTGACATGACTTCCTTATTCTGCTGCTCAATTTGAATAGGGTTATACCAAAAGTGTATACTTTGTTTATTGTTTGTTTTTTTACTCCTTTTTAAAAAATAAAAACCTTTGAAAAAATAAAAAAATTCTTTGCATCATCATTTTCTGACAGCTGTAACTTTTTATATTTCGGTCTACAGAGTGTTTGTTTTTGTAGAATGAAATGTAGATTTTATTGGTACAATTTTTGTGGTACATACGCCTTTTTGATCACTTTTTATTAAAACATTTTTGGGGAAAGTTGACAAAAAATTGCGAATCATGTGGTTTTCATTTTTTCTGTTACAGTGTTCACCACACAGCAATTTGTTACAAATATTTTAATAAATCTGACATTTTTGGATGCCAAAATACCCAATATGTTTATTTTTTTATTGTTAATATATTTGTATATGGAAAATTGGAGGTTATTTAAACTTTCAATATTTTTATGTTTTTTTTTTTTACATAACAGCCTGGTAAGCTTCAGAAGTGTCCAGGCTACCATGGTAAACAATCGGAGCCCCGCAATTACACTGCAGGGGCTCCAATCAGAATGCAGAGGGAGCTCAAGTATGGAGCTGGCTCACTGAAGTAGCCCACTCCATACATTTCCTCAACCGTACGTCAAGAAAATATGAGGCAGCACTCCAATTATGTTGAAAAAGGTGATGGACCACCCAATCCACAACGTTTCAGCCCTACACAATAAAGCCTTTCTGAAGCCATATATATATATCTTTTTCATCCAAAGGCATTACAGTCGGGATATGTTGTCACCCAGTGTCCACCTCTTTAGTATAACTAATTGTTGAGGCTATAAGAAGTTCATTTATGTGTTTAATTTAACCCTCTTTCTGAAGGTGAAATGTGTCTGAGCTGCACAGCCCAACCATGCAATTGTTGTCTTCTGACCTTAGCATTTTTAAACAGGATTAGACTTGACAAGAGAAAAACTTTTCCATTTCCATAATATAAAACATTTTTGTATATTTTAATCATCTTTAAGTTGGTTCTACAACTTGATTGGAGTCCACATATGGTAAATGCAGTTGAATAAACATGATTTGGAATAAGACACCCCTGTCTATATAAGGTCTCACAATGACTATGCATATTAGAGCAAAAAACAATTTACATAGAGGAAAGAACTGCCTGTAGAGTTCAGAGACAGGACTGTGTAGAATAGATGCACAGATCTGAAGAAGAGTTTTAAAAAATGCACAGTGACCTACATAATTCATAAATGGAAGATGTTTGAAACAATCAGGACTCTTTTTAGAGCTAGATGTTGCAGAAAACTAGGCTATCATGGGAGCAGGGCTTTGGTAAGAGAGGTGCCAATCCAATGTTCACTGAGGCAGAGCTCCAAGGATCCTGTATGCAGTTAGGAGAAACATCCAGAGGATCAATGATCACTGCAGCACTCCACCAATCTGGGCATTATGGCAGAATAGCCAGAAAGAAGCCTCTCCTCAGTAAAAGACATTATAAAGCCCAGTGGAGTTTTCAAAACCCCCCTCTAAGGGACTCTCGAACTCTGAGAAACTAATGGGGTAATTAGAACTGACTTAGTTGCCCATAGCAACCAATCAGATTCCTTTAATTTTCCAAAGGAGCTGTCCAAAAGGAAAGGTGAATTCTAATTCGTTGCTATGGACAAGTAAGCCAGTTCTACATTACACCAGTTTGATAAATGACCCAGTATGTCTACCTAAATAAATCCTTCTCCTCACTCCCAAATAGTATCAAAACTACAGAGATTAGCCTTTCAAGGTCCTAGGAAAGCTGAGGTATAATCTTGTGAAACTAAAAAAGACTGCAGAATACTAAATCTACTAAGATAAATCTCTCTCCTCATTCACATATATTCAAATATAGCCCAGAGAAGGCTTTGTAGTGGCAGTCAGTGAGAGAAAATGTCTGCTCTGACAGAAACCTTCTCCATCTGTCTGAAATCTATGAGATCTCCCACTCTAATGATTACTGAAGCATGTAAGGCTGTGTTCACATCAAGGTTTTTTCCTATATTTAATATATACACATGACATAAGTTAAACGGCTGCCTCAGATGTTATTAGGGGGGCATCCTTCACCATAGGGTTCCATTGAAAAAAAAAATGAGTACATTAGCATATATATTTCTTTCCTGAACTCTTTCAGGATGGAATAGCATAATATACTTCGCATGTGCATCCTTCTTTTCCCCTCATACGTTAAACCTTGGACAAAAATGTGATATGAACAGCCCCTAACGGGTATCGCTAGAAACATGCTCCACAGGTTTTACATTACAAATCCAGTATAGACAGGAGGACAGTGTTATATGTAGGCTGTGTAAATAGTGAGACTAATCAGAGGCTGTGATCCGGGCACTAGTAAATGTCTGGGAGGTGATGTCTATAAAATGAGCTAATTTGGTGGAGAGTGATTGCATTTTCAATTCTTTGCTGACTTTCATATATGACGGTCAGAAAGCAAGCATGCTTTGACTGATGTGGGGACTGCTTATATGTAGAGATCTTGTTAGGTGTCACCCACATTTGTACTCTAGAATCAGTTAAGAGCCTCAGTTGCAGATTCTGTTAAAAATATTGGACAGAATAGCACAGAATAATGTGTCTTTGTGTCCAGTAAAATGTCTGGTTTTCTAATATAAATGGGATCCCATTACAGTCAGTGCGGTCCGTCAGAAGGCGTTCATTTTGTAGTTAGTGCGGTCTGTCCCATAGCATTTATTTTACAGTCAATGCGGTCCATCAGAAGGCTTTCATTTTATAGTCAGTGTGGTCTGTCACCAGGGCGGCTCCAGGTTCATGTGGCCCCTTGGGCAATAAAGTCTCAGTGGGCCCCCTTACACAGTGGTAACTCTCTGAGTACAGATAATATAGTAGATATCACCTGCAGTGATAAAATATATCACCTGCAGTCATAAAATGTAGTAGTGTAACCTGCAGTCCTATGTAAAACCACAGATAACACTAGTGCTAATAATGTGATAGTGTTACCTGCAGTCCTATGTAAAAACCACAGATAACACTAGTGCTAATAATGTGGTAGTGTTACCTGCAGTCCTATGTAAAACCACTAATAACACTAGTGTTGATAATGTGGTAGTGTTACCTGCAGTCCTATGTAAAACCATAGGTAACACTACTGTAGATGATGTGGTAGTGTTACCTACCTCTATAGTGTGTCTCCCTGTGGATTTCATGCTGGTGGCGCTGCCTCCTATTCCATCTTCGCCTTGCCCCGCACAGAATGTCCTGATGCAGCTGTGTCAAGGCATAGGAACATTGTGGGCATGGTCATGATGACACACACAAAGGGACAGACACACAGACAGGGACAGACACACACACACACAAATAGGGACACACACACACACATGGACACACACTCACAGGGACACACACTTGGACTGTCAAATACACACAGGGACAGACAGGGACAGACACACACACACACAGGGACAGACACATACACACACAGGGACAGATACGCAAACAGGGACACACACAGGGACACGCACACAGGAAAGACACACACAGGGACAGACACAGGGACAGACACAGGGACAGGCACACAGACACAGGGACAGACACACACAGGGACAGACACACACACAGGGACAGATATACACACACACAGGAACAGACACACACACACACACACACACACAGACTGTCACACTTCAGTGTGGGAGGGAAACAGCACACCGAGCATATGAGGGAAGGGGGGCAGAGGGAATCAGGCCTGAGAACTAGAAAAATAGACACCTCCTAAGAGAAAACCCTAACCAAAGTCTTGACTGACTATTAGACCCTAAAGGCCATATGCAGGAATACCTAGATCCTATCAAGCCCTACAGGACCCTGGTACTAATGGTAGAGATGAGACTACCTGTTCCTCCAAAAGGAAGGACGAACAGGAGTCTCCTTCAGGCCAAATACAAACAATAGGGAAATGCAACACACAAAACCCAAAAAAATGCAAAAGGGAAAGACTTAACTTCAAAGGAGCAATGGAAGCACCAGGAACTCCGCCGAGATCCAACCACAATCTATCCAAAGGTCCAAAGAGAAGCTAGAAACCGCACAGCATTGTGGAAGAAGCAACTATAAGTAGAGAAGGTTAAATGACCCTAATAGCCACACCTGGGGAACGATGCTGTGGCAAACACTAGTGTTGAGCGTGAATATTCAAACTGTGAATTTTAATTGCGAATATTACCACTTCGATAATCCGCGAATATTTTGAATATAGTGCTATGTATTTGTGAATAGTGTTGATCGCAAATATTTTAATCGCAAATTTATTGTGAATATTGGCACTTAGCAGCATCCCTAGCAACCAATAGGAAATTTACCTACCCCTTAGTGTTGATCGCGAATATATCACATTGCCGATTTTCGCAATCAAGTAAAGAGAGATCACGAATTCTCGAATTTGCGAATTTATATTCGGCCAAAAAATCGCAAAATATCGCAAATTCGAATATTACCTATGCCGCTCATCACTAGCAAGCACCAGAAGAACACATACGTCATTTAATCAAAACGGAAAACATGTCCGATCAAACCATGTTTTGCCAGTCTCACCAATCTCCTGACACCTGTCACGGGAACATCCGTGACACACACACAAACAGGGACACACACACACAGGGACAGACACACACACAAACAGGGAAAGACACACAAACATAGGGACAGACACATACATATGGACAGACACCTTAGGGGACATTAAAATGGAATTCCACCTTTAGTTATGCTCCAACCTTTTGTTACCTTCTAATATGACTCCCACTGATTCCCAGTACTGAAGGGACATGTGGTCTAAACTGTTACCTATTAGACACTGGCTAGACTGTGGTATGGAGTCTAAGCAATGCCTTAGACACACACAGGGGCACACACACACAGGGGCACACACACAGGGACAGACATACACACACACAGGGACAGACAGACACACACACACACACACAGGAATAGACAGAAACACACACACAGGGACAGACAGACAGACACACAGGGAAAGACACACAGCTAGGTCTCACCACACTCCAGCCAGGCTCCTATTCCTACAGGAACACAGCTATCCTATGGCTCCTCTCCCACTGGTCACATGGGCGGATGACATCAGGAAGGTCCTTTAGACTGGTAAGAAACTCCATCTACCCTGTTCTCAGTCCTGGGGCCACCCACCCCAGCAGTGCACTTGGTGAAAATTGTCTACGTTGCTGGGATAAGCTGCCCTAGAATTCAGAACAGGGAGTTTAATGAAGACCAGGACACAGCTGCAGAAGTGAGCGGGCATAGTGGCCGCCCCCCCAGGAGCAGTGCGCCCTAGTACTTGCCTGGGTGTGCTGGGTGCTGACGTTGGTCCTGCCTGTCACATAGCATTTATTTTATAGTCAGTGCAGTTTGTCAGAAGGCTTTCATTGTATAGGCAGTGTGGAATGTCACATAGCATTTATTTTATAGTCAGTGCGGTCTGTCACATAGCATTTATTTTATAGTCAGTGCGGTCTGTCACATAGCATTTATTTTATAGTCAGTGCGTTTCATCAGAAAGCTTTCATTTTATAGTCAGTGCGGTCTGTGAGAAATTATTTGTTTTATAACCAGTGCGGTCTGTCATTATCTCATAGTAGCATTTATTAAATAGAGACCACAATCCTTTGGTTTATGACTCATCTACAATGTTCAGCCAAGTTAGTATTAGTAGAAAATGTGCCAATAGGCAATTATTTTCTTGTAACTTAGAATTGCATTTTGTACAAAATGTAAAAATCTCTTATTTTTATAAACATATTGATGCATTCAAATATTAAACATTTGTATACTATTAATATAAATGAGGAAACACCATACTTACAGCAATAAATATTGGTTTTCCATTGGATCAAATGGTTTCCACTTTTTCCGTCATGACTTACAGTATTTTTATTTTTACTATCATAGAAGGAAGTAAATGAATGTTTAATTGATCAAGAGATTGTTTTATACCTAGGTATATTATAAATAACCACAAATCACTGTGGTACAAAAGTGGTTAGGATTGATGATCCAAGGCCTCATTAGCTCTGCCTCTAATGCCGCCAGATGTCCATATAGAGGTCTTGTCCATTAAATGGCTGCTGATGGAGGGTGACCAGGAAAATCAGCTCCATGTGATATCTCCTCTGTTCAAATACACTGCACCTGCCATCTGCACTTGAACTGTTGGGAGTTTAATGCGGAGGCGCAGTGTGTTAGAATGGAGGAGACTTGACATGCGGATGATTTTCCAAGTCATATGACCCTCCACGAGCAGCTATCTTATTGACAGGACCTCTAGGCAGACAGCACAAAGGATTTGCCTAACAAGGATTAATGGCTTATGAAATATAGCAAAAGGCACCAAATATCAAAAAAGGCTGTATTAGCAACTGCCTAGGTTACCTTACCTACACATTGGTCACAAGTAGTCAGAAAGTGGCGAACCCCTCCTTTAAAGTTTTACACATAATCATTCAACCAGTTAAAGACCACCTGGCCTATATTTAAGATGGGAGGTCCAGGTCTCTAAACTACCACAGTATATCCGTAAGCTAGGCTTTAAATTGCTGCAGGCACTTCACTGTCAAAGACTGTAGCAGATCCAAAAGAGAAGACAGTAATGTTCTTTTACTGCTTCTGTCTTCTCTATTCTCTCGTACACAGCACTTGGTGAACACTCTGTATAGAACAGAAGCAGCAATGCCACTGAGGGACAGACCATAAAAAAAATAAAAAAAATAACCTACCTTTAAAAAAACTGACAGACACAGTGGCCTCCACAACGGAGCGGTTCATTGATCAACCTACGGAATGTAACAAGGAAGAGATGCAAAAGGCTAGTTGTTCCTTGAAAGAATATGTAATTGAGAAAGCAAACCATAGGTTACTTTTTAAGGGCCAGAAGTATTTTTCAGAATCGGGACGTCCTGGTAAGCTTTTAGCTAAAATAATATCCAGTGGCGTAACTAGAAATGACTGGGCCCCACAGCAAATTTTTGAATGGGTCCCCCTCCCCTAGTAATTTTTTCGCAACACCTTCCTTTCATGCCGCCCCCTTTTCCGTGGCTACTAAAGATCGCTCTCTCAGACCAGGCTCGGCAGCAGTTCCATCCGTTTTCTACACTGTCTATACTGCTACTGTATATAATTTCATTGTGTAATACTGTTGAGGGGCCCTGACAAAATTTTTTAGTATTTCTCCTCCTCTTGGATGGGCCCCTTCTGGGTCAGGGCCCCAAAGCAGCCGCTTCCGCTGCTTCCCCTATAGTTACGCCCCTGATAATATCACAACAGGACAAAAAAAAGAAAGCTATTACTCTAGTGCGTAACCTAGATGGAGCAATAATATCAGACCCAGAGGGTATAAGGGACTCTTTTTTGCAATACTTCTCCCAGATATATAGAGCTTCACCTGGTCTGCCAGCTGACCTGAGGAGACAGTTCCTGTAGAGAATTTCTCTTCCAAGGCTAACAGAAGCCCAAAAAGAATCCCTGGAAGGAGAAGTGTCTCTTGCGGAGATTCAAGAGGTCTTGAAGTCCATCTCCGGGAACTCATCGCCAGGGTCAGATGGTTTTCCATATGAAATTTATCGTAAGTACAGTGATACCATTCTCCCTCATCTACTGGAAGTGTTTGCTCAAGCATCGCAGGGAGGGGATTTGCCACAGTCTATGATGGAAGCTGTGATAGTTTTAATCCCAAAAAGATAAAGACCCGGCGGATTTGAGCTCGTATAGACCAATCTCCCTATTAAATACGGATGCTAAGTTGTTAGCAAAGGTTCTAGCTAGGAGGCTTTCTCAGGTTATGTCAGCTCTGATCCACTCAGACCAAAATGGCTTTATGGCGAAAAGGGTACTCATCACAATCTGCATAGGTTTTTGACAATATTCAGTCCCCGGAGGTGGCGCCCGCTCGGTCCTGTCTTTGGATGCTACTAAGGCATTCGACAGGGTCGAATGGACGTTCCTCTGGGAGGTGATGAGAAGAATGGGTTTTGGCCCCAAATTTATAGGGATGGTTCAGCTGCTATATAAATGTCCGAAGGCCAGAATCAGGATCAATGACATGCTGACAGAGAGTTTTGTACTGGGAAGAGGTACTCGTCAAGGCTGTCCTCTTTCCCCTCTTTTATTTAATATTTATATTGAGCCCCTTGCAGCTAGTATAAGGCAAGACTCGAGAGTGGTCGGCTTTGGTGTAATGGGGAGCAGGATCGTATATCCCTTTATGCAGATGATATCTTGTTCTTTATTCATCAAACAGAAAAAACACTCCCTCGAATAATGGAATTGGTCAGCCTATTCTCCTATTTTTCTGGCTTGGAGGTTAACTGGGGAAGACTGTTCTTCTCCCTATAGATAAGTTGCGAGGATCTGTGGAATATCTCTAATCGGGTATCTATTTCTGACTCAATAAAATACCTGGGGATAACAGCTTCTGCCAAAATTCAGGACTATCTCCAACTTAATTTGATCCCTCTTCTTTCGAGGTTGAGATCCAAAATTAAGATATGGCAAAAAGTTCTGCCCGCAAGAGGGACAGAATCTCATTAATAAAAATGGTAGTGCTGCCCCAGGTACTTTATGTTCTTCGCAATTCGCCCGTTTGGATTGAGGATAAGTATTTTAGGCTGATAGAACGGATGATTAATGACCTATTATGGGGAGGAAGCGGGTGAGACTAAAGTCGCTTTATTTTTCCATGCCCTACAATAGGGGAGGTCTCAACCTCCCTATTTTAGGGGATACTTCATGGCCTCTCAACTTTGCTTCCTCAATGATTGGGAAAATAGCCAACTTTGTAGAAAACTGGTAAAAGACTCAGGTTTTTCAGATTTATTTACAGTATTGGAGTCCGATTATTTGCTTAACATACAGACTGGCTATAAACCCTTCCTTAGAATGGCCACAAAGGCATGGTTGGTGATAAAGAGCTGGTTCAAAGTTAAGGCAACACTTATCTGCACCCCATTATGGCATAATTCAAAGCTTCTGAAATTAGATGATCCAAATTGTTGGCAATACTGGAGAACGCGAAATGTTCAATATCTGAACCAGGTGGTTAAAAATGGGCAGGTCCTGTCTCTTATGGAGCTAAAACAGAACTCCAAATTAGGTGAGGTGGCTTGGTATGCATATTTTCAATTGAGGTCAGCACTTCTTAATATTGTTGATAGGTATTCACTTGAGGTAGACACCCGGAATTTTTGCACAATTTGATTTGTAAGAAAGGTGGTACTAAGGTGAAATTATCACATTGTTATAGGCACTTGATGAAAGGTTTTTTTCGGATTGTTTATCTCCAGGACAGAAATCCTGGTCTGTATTAATGTCAGAGGTGGGTTCTCCGGATTGGGAGAATATAGGGGAAAATTTTAGTCAGGTTTCACACAACTTTAATCACACTGTTGTACAGTTTAATATCATACACAAAATATATGTGACACCTTTATGGCTCCATAAGAGGGGACTTAGAGCCGCATCTGACTGCCCTCGCTGTGGGGATCCCGGGGCAGATCATATGCATCTGTTCTGGGACTGCCCGATAGTGAGTAACTATTGGAGAGCGGTACAAACAACTTTGACTCGGAGACTCAATATAGATATTCCTCTATCTCCCAAGGTATGGGTTTTAGGGGATCTATCAGAGGTTAACTGCCAGCTTATGAAGGGCCGTCTGCTGACTAAAGTGCTGTTTTTGGCTAGGCTTCTTGTAGCCAGAGAATGGTTTTCCCTTCTGCTCCAGATTGCAATAACTGGTTATGCCTGGTGGATAAGGTGAAAATCTATGAGAGAATCATGTATAGACAAAGAGGGTCCTATATGAAATGGGCCAATGTTTGGAGAGACTGGGATGGTTGAGGAGAGTTTTTTTTTTTTTTTTTTTTTTCTTCTTCTCCTTCCCCTCTTCCCTGCAGGAATGGAGGGTGGGCTGAGGGGGGGGGGGGGGGGTCGGGAGGAATGGGGAAGTTATTAATTGCAAATTTGTTGAACTAATTTGTTTATCTCTTATATTGGAATAAAATATTAAAAAGAAAAAAAAAAAAAAAAACAATAACCCAAAAGTGGGCATGTACCAAAATCTATTGTATACAAGTACAACAAATATAAAGTGTATTTCAGGGTAATACTATTACTACTATACCTGAAAATATATATAGATAATATGTGAAAAAAAACAACAACACAATTTACAATTATGTCAAAGTGTAACACTAAAAAAGCATGTATTATATGTATACAAATTATATGAAAAGAAACTTCCATTGTTCCCCAAAAACATGTCCCCAGCCCAACAAAAAAATTATAGCTGTTAAATTAATGGTTGTCAAAAACAGCAAAATTAAGTGTGGTCCTGAAAACTGAAATTACCCTGGTCCTCAAATGGTTAATAATCTTTACCTATCAATCAAATATCTGAATAAGAATTATAAAACAGTAGATAAAGTAGATAAAGTAAAAAAGTAGATGATTATTTTCATGTGTAACCTCTTCCAGACCACCTACAGCATATAAACCAGGGGCGTAGCGAGGGGGAACCAGATAGTGCACATGCCCCGGGCGCAGAGGCTGGGGAAGGGGGTGGGCGCGGCCCCGCCTGGCAGTTCCTTTCACTGCCGGGCAGTTTGTTTGCATAGAGAAGCAGGGCCGAACATCGCGCTACTGGCTGTGTGGGAGGAGCGCTGAAAGCACAACCAGGAGCATGATGTGTGTGGGAGCGCGTCGTCATGGAAGTAAGTATTGTGTTTTTTTTTTTTTTTTTCATGGGGCTGGAGAGGGCACTGGGGGCAAAAGGGGTCCACAGGGAGAACATAACTCTGTGAGGGGGCACAAAAGTGGGCATAACTACAGTGCATATATTTGGCCATAACTACAGTGAGGGATACAAACTATGGGCATATCTACTGTAAGTGGCACAAATGTGGGCATAACTACTGTGAAGGGGCACAAAGTTGGGAATATCTACTGTGAGGTGGCAGAAAGGAGGACATAACTATTGTGAAGGGGCCACAAGGTAGACATAACTACTGTGAGAGCGGCACAATGTGGGAATTTATGCTGTAAAGGAAGCACAATGTGGGCATAAGTACTGTGAAGGCATACAATGTGGGCATTAGTACTGTGTGGTAGCACTAAGGGGAAATGCCCCAGATTACGCTGCTATACATTGGGATGGCTCTGTCTTACAGGACTAACACAGCACCTCCTCATAGGTATTTACTAGGTACAGTCACCATCCATTCCTTATGTGAACTTATTATACCTTTTTTTCCATCACCTCAGGGATCTTGTTCCCGATCCAGCAGACATCACACTGATGCCAGCAACACCCTGGATGAGGTAGGACCAGTTGGCTCTTTTGTTTATTGCAAGGAGTATTGATACCGCCATGTACTCTATGATAGATTTTATTAGATGGGACTAGGTTAGTATAGTTATGCATTGAGACTGGATTAGTGTGAAAAAAAAAAAGGGGGGAACGCTTAACTGCTGCCACTTTATGTAAATTTGAGTGGTACAGATGGTGGAGGGGAGAGCAAATCTGAATCCTTGCCCCGGGTGCAAGAAAGCCTAGCTACACCTCTATAAACATCCGGTGTTCTGCGTTTATCTCTGCAAGGGCGTTTCGTGCAGAAATGGCAGCTGTATGCAGATCAGGCAGCTGTAGGAGCAGAGAGTCCATTGTCATAGAGAGATGAGCTCCACAATGAGAAGACCCGCCCCATCACTCTTATACAGTACTCTATGAGCGCTGTGTATCCAGATCAGCTTTGCAGCAGTGCATGTCAGAAGGCTGTATTCCTGTGGTTGCATAAATCAACGGACCAATAAATATTTATTCCCTATATCAAAACGTCCATAATAGAAAGGGGGCACAAGTTCTAAATGTATTTAGTCGGACTTTCCTCTAGTTGTATCTGTTATAAATATATATAGCACCTTTTTGCTGACAGTCTAATTAGTTGCCTAGTTGCCTTGGTAGAGTTTTTTGGAAATTATAACACATACATAGCTGGTAGTAATCACCATTTATTGCTCCACTAGAGCTAAACCTCATAGCCTTGGATTGTACATGGTGTAGTAATCCTCTTAATTATATTATGAGTCCTATGTTGATACTAGAAGATTTTAATTTAAACAGTGGTCTTCCCCGAAGGCAATTATTAATATTGTCCCTGTCCTTTCATTTTTACACAGTACTACACACTAAAATATTTGAACATTTCATTATTTTATTGCTTTTGGCTCAGTTTTCTAATTAAAGCAGCTGTCCAGTATATTACATAATACTGTGCTAGCTAGCACAGTGGTATGGGAGAATACAGAGCTTCTGTAACAGGCTACAATTAGAGATGAGCGAATCAATTGTAAACTCATTGGATTTGCTACGAATTTCACCAAAATGTGGCTTCCAAAAAAAAACAAAGTTTTACCGATTTGTTTCAGATGAATCATGCAAAAACAGTGCCAGCACCATTTTACAGTGAACATTGGCAGGGAAAATGACAAGAAGCATATAGTTGGAGGATCACAGGATACTTGGGGGGGGGGGGGGGTGAGAGCATGTATCTTGGCTGTGTCCAGAGCTTCTATAGTGTGCTTTAACTAATGAACACTTCCACCATGGAATTGCTCATTAGTTCAAGAACAGAGGCCCAGGGAGCTCCCTGGTCCTTGCCTCCAGGTGTTCACTATGAGGAGGCAGTACAGCGCTACTGCCAGGACACAGTGCTACACTACACAAAGAGCCAGAGTGGTGGTTGCACATGGAGGAGAAGAGGAGAGGTGAGTATTTATTTACTTTTTGTTGGAGGTCTGTATTAAGAACAGGTTGTCCAGCCATGTGAAATTTATTTTTGAAAACTGATCTGAATCTTACAAAAAAGTAACGAAACCTCTCTTATCCCACTGTTCTCACCACTAGGGCAGATCTTTGCTTTATTCTTGGGCATGGCTAGATTAGAAGAAATTCAGGGGTGGTGAGTGTAACACACATATGTGCTATATGCATGATATATGTGGATATTACACATGTGTAACACAGAAGAGCAGGGAGTACTGCACTTCACTGCTATTTATACATCTATACTGTATTGTATTTGAAATCTGCCAAGTGGAAATTTTTCTATGTGCGGCCCATGTATCTAGCCAAGTTTGAGACCCCTTTTCTAGACATTATAATTGCAGTGGACCATGGAAACTGATATGATCTATGGGCTTAGCTTTCATATACAGGTATATTTCCCTCAACTTCTCTCATCTGACATCTGCCGTCATTGGAGATTTGGAAGGCCCTATACATATTTGCTGGTTGGAGCCATCAAAAGTGGCAAATGTGACTGGCATCAGTCTAAAGTGTAAGGATGGATTTTTTTGCATGAAACATCTTAATGGACTACTGCACTATGTTGTGCTATCATGTTTGGACAATAAACAAAATTCAGGGGTTCACTGATAACCAGTTAACAGTTACAATAAAATTGTAAATTCTGCAGTTTCATCATCATACACCTTGTACTTTGCACAATTTCCTTTTACCTCTTTCTATAAGTCTCCATATTCTGAATCATCTTATTATTTGCCAAGCTACATATAGCTATCGTATAAAACAATGCACATGTACATGTAATTTTCTCCAGAAGGACTATCCAGAAACACTCACCTTAATTGCTTTTTGACATGATAAAATGTCTTTATTGTCTGAAGTCACAATAATTTTTTGGCAGAAATAAGTGATGTATTTCAAATCTTAAGGCTCATGCACACACCCATATGTATTTTGTGGTCCGGAAAAAAAATGGATCCGCAAAAAATACGGATGACATCCGTGTGCATTCAGTATTTTGCGGAACGGAACAGCTGGCCCTTAATAGAACAGTCCTATCCTTGTCCTTAATGCAGACAATAATAAGACATGTTCTTTTTTTTTGCAGAACGGAAATACGGACATACGGAAATGGGATGTACATGGAGTAACTTTCATTCTTTTGCGGACCCATTTAAATTAATGGTTCTGCATACGGTCGGCAAAAAAAATGGGACGGACACGGAAAGAAAATACATTTGTGTGCATGAGTCCTTATTCTGTAACAAGAAATTGAGTCACAATAATAAGGTGCGACAAACCATACTGAAAATTGACAGCAATGTTCAGTACATTAGATAGCCAAAGAACATTTTAACATTTTTTTTTATTTCCTCTCAGTCAGGGGTAGATCATTAAATGTTGATACCAGAACATTCTAGTAGCTTCTTTACAAAAATGATAAGAATGCATTTATTTTGTGGCAAAGTGCTACATTCTTTGATCAGCTATGTGCAATTTCATATTGGAAAAGAATACCATGTTTAACCATTTAAAGTCACAACCTTTGTCGAGTGCCAAACTGGATTTTTTGTGCAGTATTTTATAGAATTTTGTGTTACAATGTGTTACTGTGGCGGCTCAAGGCCATCGCTGTCCTGAGCGCATAGGCACTTGCTTCCTTTATGTGTGAATTTGGGCTTGTATTCATTGTACCTCTGTCTTCAGCACTGCTTAGGTTAATCTTCTTCTGCTCTGTGAGATGCTGGATGGCTGTATCCAATTACTAATCAACTGCTCCTATCTGTGGACCTCACCGCAGTGTGGCAGACTGCTGTCTGCACACTGCAGCGCCATGGGTCCCAGCTCTGGCCTACCTCGCAGGAGGAACAGGCACCTGCCAGCATACCGCCACATCTACCCTCACTGCCAGGTCTCGTCTTGTGCGCTATAGCGCACGCCCGTGCATCTCTCCCTTTGTTATAGGAGAGGAGAGCACACTTCCTGATTACTGTCCCCACCCAGAGGTGGGGTTACTGCAATTTAGGGCAGCTTTACTGACCATGAAGTGCCCAAGCGTGATTGTTATACCTGATAATCTCTGCTGAAGTTTCCTGCTGCTCTGCCTTGCTGGGTACTGGACTTTTGCCAATTTACCCTGACCTTCCCTGCCTCTAGCATTGACCTCTGCATTGCCTGACTATGATTCTGCCTGCCGTCTGCTACTTGGATTACCTGAACTATTGACCTCTGCATTGCTTGACTTCGATTCTACCTGCCCCGTCTGCTACTTGGATTACCTGGACTATTGACCCCTGCATTGCCTGACTATGATTCTGCCTGCTGTCTGCTACTTGGATTACCTGGACTGTTGGCCCCCGTATTGCCTGACTACGAGTCTACCTGACCCAGTATACCATATTACTCTGAACTTTGTTTTGCATCTGTTTCAAGTGACTTTTGTCTATGTTCTGTCAGTAAAGCTCATCTGTTACATTACTCTGCCCTTGTTGTACACACTCATGAAGTTAGCTGCTTTCTGGGTGACTGGTATAAACCCTAGGTTCCTGACTCAGGGAGTCAGCAGCCAGCAATATTGGGCTAATTACTAGTCCACTATCAGTTGACCCAGAGAATCCACATCCTCTAGTTGTGACATTAGGTTTCTCTTTAGCTAACTGGAGCCTGAATAGAGCTATTTCTATTAGTGATGAGCGGAAGGTGCGATTTCGATTGAATATTCGTCATATATTCGTCGAAATCGAATATTCGTCATTATTCTATATATTGCGATTTTAACTTAGAGATGAGTTCCTAATGGTTGTAACTTGTATTGCTAGAATTGACAAAGATAATGAATATCATGAATATACCACTATATTCTCAATCAGGGGCCAGGTCTGTGAGGCGCATTGCTATAATAGGCAATGCGCCTAACAGACCTGTGAGTAACTTACCTGAAGAAAGTAGCGCCCGACGGCCCCAGCACAGGTAACTACAATGCTGCTAACATACCATGGCAGACTTCAGTAGCGTCCTGGCTGTCATGGTAACCGATTGGAGCCCCAACATTACACTGCTGGGGCTCCAATCGGAACTACAGCTGCAACCAATGAAGGGACGGGGGCGGGGGGATTGCGATCCCACTGGCCACCAATGATTTATTATACTGGGGAGGGGGATTGCGATCTCACTGGCCACAAATGATTTATAATACTGGGGAGGGGGGTGAGGGGATTACCTATGCTTATAGCAATGTGCCTCACAGACCTGTGAGTAACTTATTGAAAAAAGGAGCGCCCGGCGGCCCCAGCGTAAGTAAGTACAATGCTGCTGACATACCATGGCAGCCAGGACTTCAGTAGGGTCCTGGCCTGTCATGGTAACCGATCGGAGCCCCAGCATTACACTGCTGGGGCTCCTATCGGAAATATTGCTGCCATCAATGATGGGAGGGGGGCAGGGGGATTGCGATCCCACTGTCCACTAATGATTTATTATACTGGGGAGGGGGGGGGAATTGCACAAAATGCGCACTGCCCACAATGATTTTAATACGGGGGGGGCACTGCTGTCAGGCGGCACCTGACCTCTGACAGGGCGCTGTGATCCACACAATTAACCCCTTAGGTGGGGCACCTGAGGGGTAAATTATGTGGATCACAGCACCATGTCAGAGGTTGGGTGCCGCCTGACAGCAGGGGCCAGTATATTATAAACTTGAATCATCTTACAATTACAGCAATTGTGGTGCCTTTTCCCAATATTACAGAATAGGAAAGGCAGCCTAGACATGTCATAGCTGAGTAGTGATTCAGTAGTGATCTGATGAGCAGTAATTGAAAAATATTCGCATACTCCTCCCTGACAAGCGTCCCAGTCACCCTGGGAATGCCAGGGGGTTAGAATATACCATCGGATCTGAGTTTTCACAATATCATTGAGATCATGAAAACTCAAGTCCGATAGTATATTTTAACCCCCAGGCATTCCCATGGTGACAGGGACACTTGTCAGGGAGGAGTATGTAGAAGTGGAGCAAGGTTAGAGATTGAAAAAAGTAAGAATATTCTAAAAAACTAATATATTCGCTATAGTGCTATATATTCATTTTTTTTAAATATTCTGGAATATAAAGAACATTCTAAAAAACATTAGCGAAATATCGAGAATACGAATATGGCCCCTCATCACTAATTTGTTGGAGCTGTTGTATCAACCCATTCAATGTGGGATGAATCTCCACATGTCTGAATATGGCTTGCTGGTGTTTGAACATGGCCGCTGATATTAGATCGTGGCACGCTCTTTCATCTGGTGTAGTCGCCCTTAATGCTAAATTTTCTGGAGGAAGGACGTACTGTATAGTATATATAATGGCCGTGATCATTTAATAATATAAAAGCATTGATTGTCCGATGTAACTCAGCAACTAATTAAGGAGTGCGCTATGTATTTCAGACTTCCTGAATGGGTTAGGCATGTAGTTCCATGCGCCTCTGGTGATCGCAAACCTAAATTGCAGCATGATTTTTCTCACTAGTCTATTTACGAGCTTCGGGTTTGCTAATGGAATTGAATATTGCTATGTGCTCACGCGAGTCTGAAGGGAGCGCTAGCGATGATACATCTGTACATGTTTGCCTGTTCAGTCAGTGCCATGCACCGGTGTCTCTGATCCCCCACATGTGGGCAGCCAACTACACTGAGTCAATTTCAAAAGGTAGCTCCCCTGCAGTAAAGTCTACAAACCTCTACAGGGGTTAACAAGTGAATACGAGGGTACTGCCAGGATAACGTCCTTAGGTCTAACCCATTGTCTTAGGTCTCCCCTAAGACAATGAGAATAACTGCAATAGTAATAACTCAATACCAGAACACAGTTTAAAGCAAACTTTAGAAAAAAGGAATTCCTATTTCCAATATGAACCTTTAATTATGGCATCTAATGTAACGGTTATCTAATGTAAGTTTTTGAATAATAAACCATTCAGCAGAGTTTGCCTACATAGCTATAATCTAGGAAGTCACTGGTGACAACCAGCAATCCTCATCTCTGTATATTCTGCTGTTCCCAATGAAACTCATACACAATGTTTTCTGTAGATGATTTAAGGTTAAAGGACAGTGGAGGTGAGAAAAAGGTTACTTTTATGCTCTGGAAATTCTATTTTTTAAATCTCCCTGGAAATTTAAATTTAATCCTAACCAATCATCTCTATTTCTCCCTGCAGTGGGCTGAAGTTTTTACACTTCTATGCCATGTAGGCTCATGTATACAGTATAGTCTACAGCCTTTCCTGTGCCTTTCTATGTACCATCATCTTACATTGTGGAATGATCAATATATCTGATGTGTCAGAATTTTGGCAAACTTCAATGTACAACACAACAACTGGGTGGCCACAGATAGACATATATAGGATAGATATCTTGCGACACAGTATCGCTAAAACACTTAAAACAGCCAAGACGCAAGATAAGGAAAGACATGTGTACAGCATATTGTAAAGGCAGTTAAGTAAGAAGCTATGACTCAGGACAGTAATAAAAATATGTTCAATATTTTGTCTGATATTACAACTTAAACAAATAAAATTGAGAAATATTCAAAGAAATCTTCACTGAGTGCCCCAGGAGATCAGCCATGTCTCTCCTTCTTCGGCCTCATGCACACGTCCGTTGCCGGCTGTGGCCCGTACTACGGCCCATAAACAGCTGGGCCAGAATATGCAGGCATCGGCCGTGTGTTTCCCGCATCACGGATGCGAACCTTTAAGTTGTGTATGCAAGGACACAGAGATTGAAAAAAGTGACACAATTAAACATGAAATCTGATCAATATGGTGCAGCTTAAATAAAGGGAAGAGAAACCCAATCAGGTGACTGCACTGGTGGAACTAAAGATTCCAGAATCCCCTTGTTTTAAATTAAAGTCTTGCAAGAAGATGCAATTTTCATAATAGATAAGTCATGTCAGAGGTTCAGACAGAAAACTGAACTGAAAAAGAAGATTGTTTTCTTGCACAGCAATCCATCTATATGTTTTATGAAGAGACACTGCTTCTCTAAGATTAACTACAGTACCTAGGCTTATGTTCCTGTACTGTTCAATATAATCTTAATATAAAATAACAAAGAAGTAAACATCAGTTTTTACATGCCAGGTAAACAGCAAACTAAATAAAAATCTCTTTTTTTTCCTCAAGATCTATTGTATAACATATTAATTTAAGCACACACATTTACTGATGTAAAGTATAAGGAAACAGTTTATCCTGTTATTGACATTTGTAGATACTAAGGATGAGCGAATTTCATATTTTGAAATTCGTTAATGCTTCATTTACTGGTAGAAGGTGAATTGCGTTATGGATTCCGTTACCACAGACCATAATGCAATTCTATGACGGAATGCATAACGGAATACCTTTAGAGGCATTCCGTTATTCATTCTGTCATAATAGAAGTCTATGGGCTGCAAAAAGGATCTGTTCTGTTTCCATTATGGCGGGGAGTCCTCTCCTGCATAACGGAAACAGGACGGATCCATTTTGCAGCCCATAGACTTCTATTATGACGGAATGTAAACTTGGTAGGATATGTAATTGAATGCAGAAAGATCTCCATACAGATTTTGCCCCATGTTCCATGAGAGCAGTTCTACTAACTGATTTGTGTGTTCTACTGTGGGTTATCCCACAACTTAAAAAAATTAAATAAAATTATCTGTTGTGCATACCACAATAAAAATGCAGATCTCTGGTATAATTTTCGGCTTTTTCCCCCTCTTTATTTTAACCTGCATTATCTGGAGAACGTCTTCCTTTTGTGTGGGCAGTCAGCAACTCATCATTCACTACATGCAGGAGTGTATTGAAATCAGAGCTCGTTAACCCCTTCTTCCCTTGCACAAAAATAGTCCCTGACACACGGAATCAGTGATGCCAGTAATAAATAGCACTACCTTATGTACGGCAATGTCTTTCTCCACCGTCTGGAGACAAATATAGCTATATATTTCTATGAAAAGTGTCTAGGTCACATCATTACTATGAGATCACTACAAGAGAAGGAAAGTAGCAGAAAAGTTATAAAGCATTTAAGTCCAACACTGAATATAGTGGAAGGTGGAGCAGAATTTTGGGTGCATGAAAACCAAAAAATTTTTGTTACATGTATATTGCAATAAGACTTCATTTAAAACACCCTATTAATTGCATATGAATAATTTTCATGTTATATTCCCTTTAATTAACTAGTTTTAAGCGAATCTAAGATCCAGAGTGGAGTTTGACCTGAATTTCAGGAAAAATTTAATTTGCTCTGAAGCCAAATTTCCTTGTGCTTCGTGGTAACAAATTTATTTTTCTTGAAATGGTAAGAAAAATACTATACTCACCCCCGCATCACCTTCATTTGCATGAGAAAAGGCCATTGAGGCCATCTTAATTGCAGAAACCGTGCAAAATTTTGCACACGTTACCCTGCGTGCTGACATCAGTGATGATGCTACCACACCCAGCCAGCCTGATGACGTTATCACTTCACCATGCAAGATTTTGTGCTGTGTCTTCAATCTCCACAATCAAATAGATACGGTTTCTTTGTGAAATTCGGAGAAGCAGCCAAATAAAAAAATTTCCTAACTTCTCTCATCTCGCTCTAATTATAAACTGAATTAACTCACCCTTTTGTGCCATTATTGAAGGAAATCAGTCACTAGGACTACAAACAGGATAAATATATAAAACCTACTCAGGAAGGAAGGTAGGAGGGCAAACATTCAGCAATAAGGCACTTCAAATACATAATTTAGGCATCTTTCACACTAGCGGCAGCCTTCTCTGGCAGGCTGTTCACTGCCAAAACAGCCTGTTTGAGAAGGCTGCTGCTAGTGTTAAAGTAGCCTTACTTGTTGTCTCCAATATGAATGGAGAAACCAGCGGGAAAATAAACTACAATAGACAGAAAGCTTTTATTTTATTATTACTGAGATTGTTTTATCTCTTACAAAAGAATATATTTATTTTATTAAAAACACAGAAGTAGCTATAGCTTACTGAAGTTCTGTCCTCGACTGAGAGATCTATCATTCTCCGAGGATGAGTGAGGTAATTCTACAGTGACTGGAAATAGTACTGAATATGGATTATTTAAAACATCTCACAGTTTACCTAGTCCTGCATTTCCTTATAAAGATCCAGCCTGGAGTAATCAACCAAGATCATTCCAGATGTTCCCATTAGAGATGAGTGAATTTTTCTAAAATTCGACTTGGCCGATTCACCAAATTTTTCGAAAAGAATCTATTTGATCCAAATTTGTTTGCTGTGAATTGCATTAAAAAACAGCTATTTCCTGCATGCCAAGAGCCTGTATAGTAGTGCAGAACACTGTGCCTTGCAGTAACACAAATAGGGAATCTGCTGTGGCAGTGAAATAATACTGTGTGTCAGTATGACACGCACATGACAGGCGTCACTCTTAGAATCATTGCACACTTCACTTATTTGGGCAGTTACAGGTCCAAAACTTACCAAATAACTCAGCCTTACAGGTCGATGTTAGCGCCAGGTATAAAGAACTGTGCAGAGGCCCAAGATCCTACTGTTGCCTGAAAGAGCGCACTCCTTTTACACCATCATCAGCTGATTCCACATAGATGTCTACAGAACCTGTTATATTAAACTCTTATACAAGTAGAGCCCCATTGGCAGAGTGGAGAGGGTGTCAGCAGCAAGTTTGTGTTGACGTCACTGATTATTTTGCCCTTCCTCTAATCCATCAGAACAATAACCCCCCAAAAATCGGATCCTGTTTCTTGAGCATCTGCCTTCACTCGGTTATCATTTGGTCTGTAATCCATCAGTATTGATAATTCCCCCACAAAAAAACAGGAGTGGATCCAAAACATAGATGACACGTGAATGGAATATTTGCATGTCTTCTGTGTTTTGTTACCACTCCTGATTTTGGCTACTAAATCATAGGCCAATTCTGATTGGACCATACAGGCCATACAGCTGATACACAGACAGGATCCGTTATGCATCTCATTTTTCCTTTCTTTTGACATATCAGAAGAAGGGTCAAATAAATTATGTCAACCAGGCCAAAAAGGCAAAACAGTGGCCCAGTCATGGAGTGGGGAAGGTGGGAGAACAGCTTGAGAAGTCCACAGAGTGGCCCAATGACATAGTGTTGAGGTAGCAGCAGCATGAGGAGACCACAGAGTGGCCCAGTGACATAGTGGTGAGAAGCAGCAGCATGAGATGACCACAGAGTGGGTCATTTACATAGTGTTGAGGTGGCAGCAGCATGAGGAAGCAACAGAGCGGCCCAGTGACATAGTGTTGAGTTAGCAGCAGCATGAGGAGGCCACAGACTGGCAAGGTGACATAGTGTGAAGGTGGCAGCAGCAGCAGAATGAGGAGGCCACAGGTTGGCCCAGTGACATAGTAGGCCACAGAGTGGCCCAGTGACATAGTGTTGAGTTAGCAGCAGCATGAGGAGACCACAGAGTGGCAAAGTGACATAGTGAGGAGGTGGCAACAGCAGCAGCATGAGGAGGCAACAGAGTGGCCCAGTGACATAGTGTTGATTTAGCAGCAGCATAAGGAGACCATAGAGTGGCAAGGTGACATAGTGTGGAGGTGGCAGCAGCAACACAAGGAGGCCACAGACTTTCAAGTTGACATAGTGTTGAGTTTGCAGCAGCATGAGGAGGCCATAGACTGGCAAGGTGACATAGTGTGGAGGTGGCTGCAGCAGCAGCCGCATGAGGAGGCTTCAGACTGACAAGGTGACATAGTGTGGAGGTGGCAGCAGCAGCATGAAAAGGCCACATAGTGGCACAATGACAGAGTGTGGAACATCATCAGGAGACTACAGAGTGACCCGGTGGCAGAGTGGGGAGGTGTGTAGCAACAACAGTACTCGCTGACGATGGTGGGTGTAAGAAGGAGCACTTGGCATCAGATGTGTTGCATTAGGCTGGCGGCAGCTAGAGATGAGCAAATTGAAGTTGACGAAGTGGAAGTTTATTCGAATTTCAGGAAAAATTCAAAATTTGCACCGAATCCAAATTTTCTCACGCCTTATGGTAACGAATCGCATTTTCTCCTAAAATGGCTGCACGTGTGAGGACATGGAGCAAGGAACTCTGGAAACGCAGGATCACCCATAATGCCATGCATGCAGCCAATCAGCAGTCAGCCCTGTGATGTCACAGTCCTATAAATAGCCTCAGCCATCTTGGATTCTGCCATTTTCCAGTGAACTTAGTGCAGGGAGAGACGTCAGCAGGCACTAGGGCTAGCGCTAGGAAATACTTCTTTGTGTTAAAAAAAACGATTTACAAGGTCAGGGAAATTTTATTCAAGGTGTAGGGAAAGGATTGGTAGGAATCATTCCACAGTATTTATGTTGAAAAGGGTTCAGTAGGGGAGGTTACTGCCTGGGTAATAGGAACAATTCTATAACACCTTGCTGCACTGACTGGGCATCCAAATTGCCATTATACAGCTATCCAATTCCAGAAAACCGTTCCTGTTATTGGGGGTGCAAGTGCTGTTTGATACGGCCATTAACAGGGTTTTTTTACAAGGAAAAAATTCTATGTCTAATTTGACCTTGTGCGGTGCAGTTATATGTTCTAAAACATTTTTGGGCTATTATTAGTAAGATAAAAAGGGCTTATTAGCCATTGTGTGGTGAAGTGCGAAAATTACAGCCCTTTTTGCAATGTATTAGTGGCAAAAGAAAAATGTGTTTGTCGTTCAGCGGCGCAGTTTTATATTCTAAAGCCTTTTGTGCAGTGTATAACTGGAAAAAATTAAAATATATTTGCTGTTCAGCAGTGCAGTTATATATTCTAAAGCCTTTTGTGTCATGTATAAGTGGAAAAAAAATAAGGGCCTATTTGTCATTCAGCGGTGCAGTTATATGTTCTAAAGCCCCTTTGGTCATGTATTAGTGGAAATGAAAAATATATTTGCCGTTCAAAAGAGCAGTTATATGTTCTAAAGCCTTTTGTGGAGTGTATAAGTGTAAAAAAGAAATATATATTTGCAGTTCAGCTATGCAGTTATATATTCTAAAGCCTTTTGTGTTGTGTTTAAGTGGAAAAAAAAATGGGCCTATTTGCCATTCATTGGAGCAGTTATATGTTCTAAAGCCCTTTTGTGGAGTGGATAAAAGAAAAATATATTTGCCGCTCAGTGGTGCAGTTACAGTTGTGTTCAAAATTATTCAACCCCCACTGAAATTGAGTGTTTTGCCCAGTTTGACATTGATTTTGATCATTTCAGTCATCTTGTTTACAATTAAATCAAAGAGGCACTTGTAAGTCAGACAAATATAACATAACATTTATAATGAAATAACCACAAATGTCTTTTCTGTGCTCACATCATTATCAGTTTTATTCAACCCCCAAGTGACATTCAATCTTAGTACTTAGTACAACATCCTTTTCCAGTTATAACAGCTTTTAAACATGAAGCATAACTTGACACAAGTGTCTTGCAGCGATCTACGGGTATCTTGGCCCATTCTTCATGGGCAAAAGTCTCCAGTTCAGTCACATTCTTAGGCTTGTGCGCTGCAACTGCTTTCTTTGAGTCCCACAAAAGGTTCTCAATCGGATTTAAGTCTGGTGACTGCGATGGCCACTTCAAAATGTTCCAGCCTTTAATCTGCAACCATGCTGTAGTGGACTTGGAGGTATGCTTGGGATCATTGTCCTGTTGAAAGGTCCAACGTCTCCCAAGCCTCAGGTTTGTGACAGACTGCATCACATTTTCATCCAATATCTCCTGGTACTGAAGAGAATTCATGGTACCTTGCACACGCTGAAGCTTCCCTGTACCTGAAGAAGACAAACAGCCCCAAAGCATGATTGACCCCCCGGCATGCAGTAGGCTAGGTGCTCTTTTATTCAAAGGCCTCCTCCAAACATAGCGTTGATCCATGGACCCAAACAGTTCTAATTTTGTTTCCTCAGTCCACAGAACACTATCCGAAAACTTTTGTGGTTTGTCCACATGACTTTTAGCATACTGCAGTCGACTCTTCTTATTCTTTGGAGACAGCAAGGGGGTGCGCCTGGGAATTCTGGCATGGAGGCCTTCATAACGCAGTGTGCGCCTTATTGTCTGAGCTGAAACTTCAGTACCCGCATCTGACAAATCTTTTTTCAGTTCTTCAGCAGTCACACGGGGACTTTTCTTCACTTTGCGCTTCAGGTAGCGCCCACCAGTCAAAGTCAGCATCTTCTTTCTGCCACGACCAGGTAGCGTTTCATCAGCGCCCTTTGCCTTGAATTTGCGAATGATGCTTCCTATGCTGTCTCTTGGTATGTTTAACATCTTTGCAATCTTCTTATAGCCATTGCCCTTCCTGTGAAGAGAAATCACCTCTTCTCTTGTCTTCCTGGACCATTCTCTTGACTTCACCATGTTTGTAAATACACCAGTAAATGTCTAGAAGGAGCTGAGTATCACAGTAATTTTAAATCTGCCTAATTGGTGCTTATTATGCTTGATTGCTGCTCCTTGACATCCACAGGTGTTTTCAATACCTGATCGAAAACACTTGAATGAACCTCTGTTCTTAAGAGTGGTAGTCTTTAAGGGGTTGAATAATTGTGTCAATGAAGTCAATGAAATCACAAAAAAACATTTAATACTGTATTACAAAAACAATTGATGTCATTTTAGTTGCATTTGGTTCTTTAAAAAGTCCTTGTAAGATTTCATTCTGAACACAATTACAAATGTACACTAAATTCCCTAAAACCCTTTACAGCATTGGGGGTTGAATAATTTTGAACACAACTGTATATGTTCTAAAGCCCTTTTTTCGTGTTTTAGTAGCAGAAAAAAGTATTTGCCGTTGTGTGCTGAAGTGAGAAAATTACTGACTTTTTTGCGTTTTTTTTTATTTCCCTTTTATTTTTTTATCTGATCTAACAATATGTCAGACAAGGAAGTGCCAGGCCCTGCACAGGGAAGTGGAAGAGGCCTAAATGTTTATGGTGCAGGCACAGGTCGCAGCAGAGTAAGGGGGCGTGGCAGCAGGAGTCGCAGCTAGAGGCCTGATCTCCCGGTGTCATCTAGCGGTCGTGTCTTGACCAGTAACCCAGCAGTTCTTCAATGATTGACTGGGTCATCTCTGTTTCGGATCCACTCCTGTTTTTTTGGCATTAGTAATACTGATGGATTACTGACCAAATGCTGACTGAGTGAAGGCGGATGCTCAACAGACAGGATCCGTTTTTTGGAGGTTATTGTTCTGACGGATCCGAGAAAGGGCAAAATAATCAGTGACGTTAACACAAACTTACTGCTGACACCCTCTTCACTCTGTCAGGGGACTTTACCTGTATAAGCGTTTAATAGAACAGGCTCTGTAGACATCTATGTGGAATCAGCTGACGGCAGTGTAAAAGGAGTGCGCTTCTTCTTGGCGCTAACATCGACCTGTAAGACTAAGTTCATATTTTAGTTATTTTGTCAGTTTTGGCCCCATGACTGCCCAAATAAGTGAAGTGTGCAGTGATTCTAAGTATGACGCCTGTCATCTGCATGTCATACTGACCCACAGTATTATTTTACTATCACAGTAGACTCCCTATGCGTGTTATTGTTAGGCACAGTGTTCTACACCACTATAAAGGCTCTCTGCAGCCAGAAAATAGCAGTTTTTGTAACACTAATTCGGATTGAACCAAATTTTTTTTTTAAATTTTGTGAACCTGCTGAATCTAATTTTTTAAAAAATTTGCTTACCTCTAGTGGCAGCATCAGAATAGTAGCTTTGGCAGGTTTACGTGAGGCAGTATGAATAATCTAATCTGATGTATCAGGCATTGGTAGGTGGAAATCCTGGCTGACCCTCACCTGATTCATCTTGACAAAGGTCTGTCTTTCCACATTTTGGTTGGACAGGCGAGTTCTTCATGGGGTAACTATTGTCCCTGCCCCACTAAACACCCGCTTTGATGCCACACTACTGGCCAGGCAGGACAGCTTTTCCAGGGCAAACTCGGCCAGTTGTGGCCACAAATCCAGTTTGGCTGCCCAGTAGTGCAGCAGATCTTCAATGTGGGGTGGCAGGTTGCTGTCCAAGTATGCCACCACTTGCTGGTTCAGGTTCTGCTCCAGGTCTAGCTGATGTTTCTGGTGAGTAGGTTCTTCACTAGGCGGATTAAGAAAGCTACTCATCATCGACTCTAGACTCAAGCTGCTGCTGATGGAGCTGGTACTGCTGCCACCCCCCACCCTGCCACAGCAGCCATGGCACTGGAACGAGAGTGCAGTGGACCCCCCGGTCAGACCTGGATGGATGATGGCGCAGATATGCAGCAGCCAACTGACTACATAGGATGTCTCTGTAGTAGTTCAGTTTGTTCTCCTTCTCAGCGGGTGTAAAAAAGGCCCCCATTTTGGTCCAACAAAGTAAAGAACCAGAAGTCATCCCTATGCCGAATAGTGACAACTCGGCTGTCACTACCCAAGCAAATGAGCATGCAGCAGGCCATTTGCGCAAGTGACTCAGAGGGACTCCCTGCCTCCATCTCCACTGCATACTGCCACGGTGTGCCTTGGTCCTCTGCCTCGTCTTCCTCATCTCCCTCTTGCTCCTCCGTCTGCTCCTGCTCCTCCTCTCCTGTAACCTGTGTACAAAAACCACCCATTTCACTCCACTTTGCTTGTGCTCCAATGTCCTCCTCTTCCAGTTCAGCCCCCACAAGGCTCATGTGGTCATGAGATATAAGCACCACGTCTCCAGACCTCTGACCAGCCAGATTTAACAGCATCTGTTCCAGGACACGAAGCAGTGGAATCCCATAGTCCTGGCGACTAAAAAATAACGTGGCATCTTCAAAGGGCCTCAGCAAATGACAGGTGTCACGCATGAGCTGCCACTGGCTGGCATCGAGGTTACACAGGGGAGTACTCCTGTCCGCTTGGATCATCAAGAAATAGTTTATGGACTTTCTCTGTTCGTATAGTCGGTCCAACATATGGAGGGTGGAATTCCAACGGGTGGAAACGTTGCATATCAGCCTATGTTGGGGGACGCCGTTCTGCCACTGCAGCTTAAGGAGGGTGGGCTTTGAGGTGTACAAGTGGCTGAAGTGCATGCAAAGTTTCCTGGCCATTTTTAGAATGTCTTGCAGACTTCAGGAACTGCTTGACAAGCAGATTGAACACATGCGCCATGAAGGGGCGCTTGGCTCAGCCTTCCTCGACGCAGCGCCAACGCCATGTTCTTCCTGTTGTCGGTCGCCATGGTTCCAATTTTGAGTTGTCGCGGAAAAAAACAGGATTTGATTTCTTGAAGGACACGGAGAAGTTCCTCCCCTGTGTGATTCTGTTTGCCCAGGCAAAGGAGATGTAGAACAGCGTGACAGCGCCGTCCTCTGCACATGTGGTATGCTGGTGGAGCACTGTAAATTGTCCCTTCATTGGAGGCTGAGGACACTGTGGAGAATGAGGAAGCAGAGGCTGGGCAGGAAACACATTTACTCAGTGGGCCGTAAAGGACATATAATGTCCTTGACCGTAGTTATAGCTCCATATGTCGGTGCTGCCGTGCACTTTGGAAGACACCGACAGGCTCAAGGACTGGCCCACCTTCTGTTCTACATATTTGTGCAGGGCTGGTACTGCCTTTTTGGCAAAAAAATGACATCTTGGGATTCTCCACCTCGACTCAGCACAAGACATTAGTTCTCTGAAAGTTGCAGAGTTCACCACTTGGAAATGGAGGTACTGCAGCACCAGAAACTTGGACATGAATGCATTTAAACTGTTGTATGAATGCATGTAAACTGTTGTCTTTTGGCAATCGCTTCAGTGATCGATTGCTGACAGAATGACTGACGTGGAGTAGGAGGGCAAGGAGCAAAAGCATCAGGACCGGTAGATGATGGGAAGGACAACCAGCTCCCTTCGGCTGAGGTGATGGAGCCATGACTGCCTGAAATCGGACCACCACATTGGAGCCACGGTTCTTCCAGGCCCCTTTATGGTGACGCTGCATATGTTAATACAGGGCCGTAGTTCCAACATTGGCACACTTCAACTTCTTCCCACAGATTCGACTAATGGCCATGTTCACCTCCTCCGGCGGCTTAACAAAAAACTGCCACACCGCCGAGTAGGTGATTTTACCCCCAACACTCTGCACTGACTGACTGCTACCACCGCTGCCTCTGTGGACCCCTGCACCACTACTTTCCAGGCAGGTAGGCTCCTGCAAAGCAGGTGGTCTACCCCGCGCACATTTGGCTCCCGACCTTCCACAGCTGCCAAACTGCTGACTGCGCAATCCAACATTTCTGTACCCAGCCACTGCCAGGGAGATTTTCATTGTAATCCATCTGTTACTGAGGTGGGGGTCGGCAGCCATTGGGGGAAAAACCGTGTAATTTTGGGAAGAAAACCGTATTCCATGTCCGCAAAACAGTTCTGCATACACCGTCCAACGCCATATTTTATATTTCTGCAAGAAAATAGTGCTTATTGTTTTTTTATAGAAACAAAACGTTATTAAAGGTCCACCAACCAGTCTGAAATACCCATTACAACAAAAGAGTGGTAATCCTGATCCAAAGAGCATCTTGAAATATACCGCCTAAATGCCGATTTCACATCACAGCTGAGAAATAGTGCATTATTCTTTTTTGTGTGAAAAAAGCAATATTCTTGCTTCACAAAGCAGTTGTACATACACGGTACAAATATGTAATTTAAATTTACAGCAGTAAAAAACATCATTTGGGGGTTTTATTGAAAAAAGCTGTGCTTTTTTTTGTCTGAAAAAACAGTTGTGCATCCGTCGTTTAAATAATTATTTCCAATTTATAACAGTCTAATACTGCATTTGTGAATTTTGGTGACCAATTCCGTGTTCTGGGTCCCCAAATCTGGTGTCCAAACATAGTATAAATATCTACTTTTAATGTACAGCAGTTAAAAACTGTATTTTGGGGTTTTATTGAGAAAAGCCGTGTTTTAGGCCAAAAAAACTGTTGTGCATCCGACGTATAAATAATTAATTTTAATTTACAGCAGTGAAATACTCATTTTCTGTATTTTATTACAAAAATACTTTTTCCACAAACCACTTGTGCATAAAGCGTACCAAAAAAAATGTTACATTTCCGCATAGAAATTGAGAATCAGTGTATTTTGGGCACAAAAAACATTATTCTGGGTCCACAAAGCATTTTTATGACACAGGCACTGCCTTAGCGAACGTAATTGTTGACTAGTGGCAGGTAAATTGACACTGGAGAGAGACCAATCTTTCAGCTTGGGTGGTGAACGCAAATAATGAGGACAACATCAAATAAGGGATGTGGGCAAGGTCTTGGTGGTGTTGGTGGAGATCCTGTTGCTGGGAGAGGACGGGACCGTTCAGTGCCAACTACCGCTCCCAGTTAAACACCTTCCTCTGGTGCGAGTAGGCAACAGAATCTGCAGCGTTATCTGATAGGCCCAAATGCCGCTCTACGGATGGTGAAGCCAGAACATGTACAGGCGATAGTAGATCGGGTGGCTGACAGTGCCTCCAGTTCCTTCACAGTATCTAACACGCAGTCCTCTGCAGAAAGTTCAGAGTTGGCACCTACAGCCCATGCGCATCAGTCTTCCACCTCACCCCCTTGAAAATCAGCCAAGCAGTCAGAGCCCAAAATCATGCAGGAAAGTCTGATGCTTTTTGATGACTCTGTTGGCAGGGTTTCCCCGGCCCATCCACCTAGCCCTGCCCCAGAAGATGAAGACCTTGAATGCACTGATGCTCAACCACTTTTGTTGCAGGATGAGGACATGTGAATACTGCACAAAATGTCGCTGATGATGACGAAGGTGCCAACTTCTGTGGCTTTCTGCAATGTGCAGACCGACGAGGAGGGCAGGGGTCATGAATGGGCGGAAGATGATGTGGAGGATGATGAAGTCCTAGACCCAGACTGGACTGAAGGTCGTGATAGTGAGGCTTGCAGTTCTGAGGAAGAGGCGGTGGTTACACAGAGGCAACAGCACAGCAAAAGATGGAGTAAGGTGCAAAAGCGCAGTTACCGTTCAAGAGACAGTACACCTGCTACTGTCCACCGCACCCAGGCACCGAGCGCACACCAAGGCCTGCTCCAAGGAGTTCATTGGCGTGGCAGTTCTTCACACAATGTCCTGACGACAAGACACGAGTGGTTTGCATGTTGTGCCATCAGAGCCTGAAGTGAGGCATAAACGTTCTTAACCTGAGCACAACCTGCATGACCAGGCATCTACATGTAAAGCATGAACTGCAGTGAAGTAAACACCTTAAAAACAAGGAACTCTCTCATGCTCCTCTTGCTCCCTCTTCTTCTGCTGGCCCGGCTTCTCCCTTCACCTCTGGCATCACCGTGGCGCCTGGCGACCAGCAAACAGAGGATGTTCCACCAACACATACAACACCATCACCATGCATCTCCACCATGTCACAGCAACATTCAGCTGTCCATCTCCCAAACATTGGAGAGAAGGAGGAAATACCCACCTACCCACCTTCGAGCCCTGGCCCTGAATGCCAGCATTTCAAAATTACTGGCCTTTGAAATTCTGTCATTCCGTCTGGTGGAGACGGAGTGTTTCAAACAGCTGATGGCGGTGGCTGTCCCCCAGTACGTTGTTCCCAGCCGTCACTACTTTTCTGTTCGAGCCGTCCCTTCCCTGCACAACCAAGTGGAGGATAAAATCAAGTGTGTGCTGTGCAACGCCATCTGTGGCAAGGTCCACATAACCACAGATACATGGACAAGTAAGCACGGCCAGGGTCGCTATATCTCACTAACTGCGCACTGGGTAAACGTAGGGGCCCGAGGCGGATAGCGGTTTGCCGCATATCCTTCGTCCACCGAGGATCGCAGGGCATTATTTGTTGCCTCCTGTTGCTTCCTCCTCCTACTCCACATCATCCTCCTCCTACTCCTCTTCTACCACCCCCACATCCGGTCATCGAAAGAACCTCAACCCCAATTTCAGCACAGCCCAGGGTAAACGTCAGCAGGCGATTTTAAAACTCATGTGTTTGGGTGGCAAATCCCACACCACACAGGAGCTTTGGAGGGGCAAAGAACAGCAGACTGATGAGTGGTTGCTGCCGGTGAGCCTCAAGCCCGGCCTGGTGGTGTGCGATAATGGGCGAAATCTCGTTGCAGCTCTGGGATTAGCCGGTTTGACGCACATCCCTTGCCTGGCACATGTGCTGAATCTGGTGGTGCAGAAGTTTCTTAAAAACTACCCAGACATGTCAGAGCTGCTGCTGAAATTGCAGTCCGTATGTGCGCGCTTTTGGAATTCTCACCCTGCTGCTGCGCCGCCTGTCTGCGCTGAAGCGTAATTTCGGCCCTCCTGCTCACCACCTCGTATGCGACATGCCCATCAGGTGGAACTCCACCTTACATATGATGAAGAGACTGTGCGAGCAGCAGCGGGCGATAGTGGAGTTTCAGATGCAGTATGCACGGGTCAGTCACTCTGCGGATTAGCACCACTTCACCACCAGTGACTGGGCCTGCATGCGAGACCTGTGTACCTTGTTGCAGTCTTTGGAGTACTCAAACAACATGGCCAGTGCTGATGATGCCATTGTTAGCATTACAATACCCCTTCTATGTCTCCTTGAAAAAAATATTACGGCGATGATGGAAGAGGATGTGGCACAGGAGGGGGAGGAAGGGGGGCATTTCACAGGGTTTCAGGCAGGACGATACAGAAGTGGCTCAGAGAGTGGGTTCCTGCACCAGCAGAGGCCAGATACACATGTGGACAGCCAGGGTACACTTCACGAGGAGGAGGAGGAGGATGAGGTAGAGGAGGAGGAACTGGTTTCACTGCAGGGTGGCACCCTACATAGCTTAGGGCCATCACTGGAGCGTGGCTGGGGGGATACGGAGGACAAAAACGATACACCACCTACAGAAGACAGCTTATCATTACCTCTGGGCAACCTGGCACACATGAGCGACTGCATGCTGCAGTGCCTGCGCAATGACAGCAGAGTTGACCACATTTTAACTTGTGCTGACTACTGGGTTGTCACCCTGCTGGATTCCCAGTATAAGGACAATGGGGGGACAAGTGGAAGCACAAGGCAGAGGCGGAGGAGGGGGAGGAAGAGGTCGCCAACTCAGCTGTGTCAAGGCCAGCTCCTCAGACAGCAGGGTTAGCATGGCTGAGCTGTGGAAAAGTTTTGTCACCGCGCCACAGCAAACTGAACCACCAGCTGATAGGGAACAGGTTAGCAGGAGGCAGCATTTCAACAACATGGTGGAACAGTACGTGTGCACACGACTCCATGTACTGACTGATGGTTCTGCCCCATTCAAGTTTTGGGTCTCCAAATTGTCCACATGGACAGAGCTTGCCCTTTATGCCTTGGAGGTACTGGCCTGCCCTGCAGCCAGTGTATTGTCTGAACATGTATTTAGCATGGCAGGGGGCGTCATTACATACAAAAGCAGCCACCTTTCCACAGCCAACGTGGGCAAGCTCACGTTCATTATAATGAACCAGGCATGGATCCCACAGGACTTGTCTGTACCTTGTACAGAATAGACATTTCTAACTGCCTCGCCCTCAGCCGTACATTCTTGTACTAAAGGGCACTTCTTTATTGAATCCTCTATTTTTAATTGTACCATTATTTTGGGGGCAACCCCAAGTTGAATGAAACTCTCCTCTGTCTGGGTGTCAGGGGCCTAAAACTCTGTAAAATCGCCTGCTGCTTTGGCAGGTAACATCAAGCTTGATTTTCTGCTATGGGACCTCTCTCCTCTGTCTGGCTGCCGGGGCCTAAATAACTGAAAGTGGCCTTTTCCATTGCTGGGTGACATGAAGCCTGATTTTCTGCTATGGGACCTCTCTCCCCTGTCTGGGTGCAAGGGGCCTACATTTCAGATAATCACCTGTTGCTTTGGCAGCTGACATTATCCTCTTTATAGTGTCAGATGACCTCTACATTGTCTGGTTGTCAGGGGCCTATATTTTGTTTCATCGCCTGCTGTATTGGTGGGAGACATTAATCTCTTTTTACTGTTAAATGACCACCCCATTGTCTTGTTGTCAGGGGCCTAGTTCCTTTCAAAATAATATATATATATATATATATATATATATATATATATATATATATAAAACAGAGGAGTGATGTAATAAATGGTCACATAATGTGAAAAGAAAAAAAAACAGAATGAGCTTAGAAAGTCCATGGATATAAAACCGCAACAGAATAAATGTTTCTTCGTGCATTTAAATGTAAGCTCCTGTATCGCCGACATATAGAAGGGATTTATAAGTCCATTTGTGCTAGATGATTACCAAAAAGATCGCCAAAAAATATTGGTGTATGCAATTTTTGCTCAATATACAATATAGGCACAGCGATCACTTGCTCGTCGTTTGGAAGGCACGGAGGTGCTTGGAACACAGCACCAAAGGTAGATCCAGAAAAGAGGAACAAATTCCAGCTTTCCAATTTAAACAATAGTCTTTATTAAACAAGCAATAAAAACTCCCATACAAAAAACACTTTTATCTACACATTTCGGATTAAAACATTAGAATCCATACTCATGAGTAAGGATTTTAATGTTTTAATCCGAAGCACATAGATTAGCATTGATCTAGCACCAAAGTGCTCGAGTAGAACACTTCTTGATGCTCGGGTGCTCTGTTGCACAGTGGAAGTCAATTGGAGAACCTGAGCATTAACCCAGGCACCCCCTGCTCTGAAGTGGGGAAGGTGTCAGGCTTAGGAGTCCCTGCTCTGACTCCATATACAGCTATGTCCATATATGGAGTCAGTGCTTGGGAACACCCAGTGTATTTAAATCTAAATTTTATGATAAACTGTGCCCTAAGATAAACTGTGCTGTAAAAACCTCATCGTGGTTTCAAAGGTAGTAAGTATAACTATACAGAAAGAATACTTACTGAGACAGAAACTACTATAAGGTTTTTCCAGCAATGGGTTGTATAGCCCAGTGGTTAAGGTTCTTGTTTCTAATGCAAAAGGTTGTGAGTTCAAATCCTGGCAGATCCATTTCAGAAATAAAGATTAAATTTATATGTTTTTTAGTAATTGTAAAAAATGTATGGCACAAAATAAATATGTAGCCGCGGACTCACACTGGGGGATTCCCCCACTGTACAGCAGTCTTCTGCATAGACATAGAGGCTAAATTAGATTTAAATACACTCACTCGAGCATTGCGCTCGAGCACATGCGGTGTTCAGCCAAGCATCGCGATGTTCAAGCCGAACTAATGTTTGGCCGAGCATGCTCACTCAACACTAGCATAGATAAAAGTGTTTTTTCTATAGTAATGTTTATCACTTGTTTAATAAAGACCATCATTTTTATTGAGAAGCTGGAATTTGTTCCTCATTTTTGGATGCTATTTTTGCTGAAAAATTTACAACTTTTTGTAATGTTATACTGGTCTCACCACTTTGGAAATGTGGGTTAATAGTGGGTGTAGTTTTTATTAGAGGTTAGGCCTCATGCTCTTGACCATATGTGTTTTGTGGTCCACAAGGTGTGGATCAGCAAAACACATATGCAGGTCTTGTGCTTGGAAACCTTTTTTTTTTGTCCATAGCTACAGATAGGACCTACCCTGGTCTGTAAAATAGACAAGAATAGGACATGTTTTCTTTTTTGCGGGCTGAGAGAACAGACAAATGGATGCGGATACAAGTCTCTAACTGTAAAATTGTCATATGAAGTTGTCTATCCCTTTTCTGCCAATAATCATATTTTATACTTTTTGAGCATTATTTCCAATAAATATTATTGAAGAACAGTTATACATTCTCCATATTTATTTTTTATTTCAAAATGAATCAGCCCTGGAAACCCATGCATTTAGTAGACACTTTTTATGTTTTCGTCAATTTTGCATCTGTATTTTGAGTGCAAAAATGTCCAAAATGTGTTCCAAATAGCACAAAAGCCAACATTACTCTAAGGCCTCTTGCACACGAACGTATTTTTTTTTCAGTGTTTTGCGGTCCGTTTTTATCGGATTCGTGGTTCCGTTTTTTGGTTCCGTTGTGTTTCCGTTTTTGTTCAGTTTTTCCGTTCCATTTTTCCGTATGGCATATACAGTATACAGTAATAACATAGAAAAAATTGGGCTGGTCTTAAAATTTTCAATAGATGGTTCCGCAAAAAACGGAACGGATACGGAAGACATACGGATGCACTTCCGTATGCTTTCCGTTTTTTTTGCAGACCCATTGACTTGAATGGAGCCACTGAACGTGATTTGCGGACAAGAATAGGACATGGTCTATATTTAAACGGAACAGAAAAAACGGAAAAACGGAAACGGAAGGCATACGGAGACACTTCAGTATTTTTTGCAGACCCATTGAAGTGAATGGTTCAGTATACTGTCAGTATACTGAACTGAAAAAACTGCCAGTATACGGTCCGCAAAATACTGTCGTGTGCAAGAGGCCTAAGAGATACCAGGCAGTCAATAAAGAAAATAGTAGGAACTTTGATAGTTTCTTCAAATGCAGTAGAAAAATGAAGAGCTATGATGAAACATATTCCAATAAGGATCACCACAGGAAAAGCAGACCAAAAGTTATCTCAACTGTGTGGAATAAATGTATTCATGTCACCAGTCTAAGAAATCATAAGTTAACAGCTCTCAGATTTGAGTTTAATTAAATGCTTCAGTGAGTTCAAGCACCACTAACCAGACATCCCTGGTAAAATTGCTGCAATAAAAAACTCCCACGTGAGACAAATAAGGAGAAAAGACTTGCTTGGGCTAAGAAACACAGACAGTGGACATCAGACCAATTGAAATCTGTCTGGTGCGTCCAATTTTGAGATTATTGACTCTAACTACGTTGTCTTTGTTAAATTCAGAAAAGACGAATTAATGATGCCTAGATGTGTGGTTCCCACTGTGAAACACGGGGAAAGGGAGTGTTACTGTATGGAAGGGCTTTGCTGGTTTGAGTTTAGTCATTATTTGTTTTTCAACAGGACAAAGACCCAAAAGTACCTGCAAACTGTGTAGAAGATATATGAAAAAGGAAAATGTCTGATGAGCTGACTTTCATAATTCCCTGAAGAGTTGGACATGAGATACAAAGAAAAGCAGCATACAGTGTATGGGATATCAAAACTATGGTCCTGTAAGTTTGTTAATTATACTAAACTTCACTAAAAAAAATTATACATATGCAACACTCAGCATTCCAGTACAAGGTATAGGCTTACAGGGTAATCCCTGACAAGTATTACTATGCTATGAATAGGGCATTTAAAATTATAAATATTGCAAAATAAGTGCAATTCAAATATGTACATTACATTTCTCTCTGTTAGTGCCCCCTGCAGTTTATCCTGTAGTTGAATTTTCTTCAGTGGTGGACTAACATACCCAGTAGCGTTCCTGCTCCCTCACTCCCCTCAGTGTCAGGGTAGTGATATCATAATGAAGCAGGTAAAAGGGTCCAGACACCCTTCATTCATTCGTCCCTACTTCTACATTCATTAAAAAATATATAGTTAGAGAGTTTAGACAGTGGAGAGGGAAACCGGGGGCATTACCCACTATAGTGGAGTCTCCAGTGCTAGGCATTAATGAGAGCTGATTGCAGTGCGCTGCTGGGGGATGGAGGAGCTTGACAGTCTCATGGAACAAGCTGCATCTGCCCACATAGCAGATCCTCGGATCAACAAGGATAAAGTTTTTATCAGGTGAACCACAGCTATATGTCTATACAAGCAGATGGATAGAAGGGTCGCTGATAACAGATTCCCTTTAACTCTTTAAGAATCTAGATGAAGATTGCTAAATGTTCATGATGCATATGTATTACAGAATACATGTTACAGGAAATGAGCAACACTCTGTTGACTCAATAGTCTTTAAAAGGGTTATCCCATGAATAATGTAAAACCTATTTCTAACAAAGCTAGAACCAGCCCTGTACATCACATGTAGTGTTGAGCGAATTGAAGTTGAGATCCGAATTTCAGGATAAATACGCTTTGTGTCAAAGTAATTTGTCACAAAGTGAATTTTTTGGGAAAATTTGTACACTCCGGACTTGGAGTGTGAGTATAAGACAGCTCCCCTCCTGACATAATGCTGTCAGTGATATCCATACATTACAGACCTCTAAGGGTTACATACCATCATAAATCAATATAATGCTATGCGACCCCGGCAGTGCTAGAATTTAAGGACGGGAGCTGTCTTATACTCACACTCCGAGTCCAAGGTGTACAATTCGCTCATCTGAAAGTGTCCTATCTCTACTCACATGGATCCAGAGCTCTCTCCATTCATTGCTCCAGTTGTTCTGCTTTAATTATTCCAAGCTGTCAGCTTAGTGTGCATGCCCTTTCTCAGAGGTGTGTCCTTTGTACTGCAGCTAGTGGCAGTTGAAGGATGGAACAGAGCATGTGTTTCTGTCTCAGAGAGCAGAACAGAGACATTAGAAAAAGAGCAAACAGCAGGTGGCACTGTACAGATAGATTTCAGTGAATACCTCAGTAGCTTTCATACATTTTTAATTACATACTATTACAAAAGCATTCAGATCCAGGTAGTGATTTAAAAACTGTAGAATATATTTCTGGGGACAACCTCTTTGATAATTTCCAGGTAAATAGATGTACAGCTTGAAATATTCTTCAATAATGCTGGATATAATTTCTCCTATCTTCTTTAAATTCTTCTACTGAATAACCTTTAAGGGCTCTTTCACACGAGCGGATGCCGTGCATGGAATTTGCTGCGTGAAAGGGTGCCAAGCTCCGCTCTAGACAGCAGAGACCCGGAGCATTAACATGATTGATAATGCTCTTTGCCTCTCTGTGATCTTTTTACTACAAAATCACAGTGACAACTTTATCTCACTGTGATTTTGTAGTAAAAAGGTCACAGAGAGGCACAGATTATTATCAATCATGTTAATGCTCCGTGTCTCTGCTGTCCGGAGTGGGGCTTGGCACACTTTCACGCAGAGGTATCCACTCGTGTGAAAGAGCCCGAATTGTTTGTGCTGATTGTTTTCTTGGTGTATGTTTTCAGCTGTCTCTCAATCTACTCCGAATTTCAGCTGCCTCACAAGGTGTAACATCTCTAGCCTCACCCACATGCTGACTTAACTCTGCACACTAAAATGGAGATGGCAATCTACTAGCTATGGCTCTAAAAAGCATGCTTTAATTGAATGGACTGCAGGAACAAGACCCTCTGTCACACTGTCACCCCCTGCAGTACTAACTGGTAAGTCATAACCATTTCCTACCTTTTTAACAATATTACTATATTATATAGGCTAACATATATAATTACATTTATTACTTTATATTTAATGCTATATAACCTTACATACACATGCTGTTTTATCCAGTTTCATGTGACCATTTATCATGACGTAAGGGGATGTGGCCAGTGATTGGCTGTGGCGATATCAAACTGGATGTTTTCAGCAAGAAAGCCCAGCGGAGCATTGCAGGCCCGGAGGAGGAGTGGTAAGTGGGTGCCGTGAAGCAAGTAAGTATAAAGTAATAATAAATGAATATATATATATATATATATATATATATATCTTATGTATAGAATTCGGCAGCACTCGCTTTTTCAGGTTCAAGGTGCACGCATGGATATTGGATAATAGCAGCACAGCCTATCACGATAGCAGGCTGCAAGGCCCACTGGAATAGCCAATCCAAATAATAATAATGAAAAAAAGGGCAGCACTCCACAAAAGCTTAATTAAAAATAAAGAAAAAGTTTATTCATATATAATGAATAAACTTTTTCTTTATTTTTAATTAAGCTTTTGTAGAGTGCTGCCCTTTTTTCATTTATTATATATATATTATGGCAAAAGAAAAGGGGCACACTCAGATGGGCGCACTTGAATAAGCCATATAATACAATTTATTAAAACATAATACCTAAAAATACCAAAAAAAGAAACACAGATGCCATGCATAAACTACATGCACAGTAATGTGAGTCCCATATGTCACTGCACCACTTAGGTGCTTATCCGTGAGTGATTCCTATAGCTCCTATATCGGTGGTATACAAGTGCAATACGTACTGGTGGATGGGCACCTATATGACCTGCATTGGCACTAACAAATGTGCCGTATAGAAAACGAAGATGGCACCAATGACACCTATCTCAGCTGTTAAGTATCCACTGTTCAACACATGCGCAATATGTCACAGTAGTGTAGAGATGTCCCGAACTATTCGTCGGTGTACAGTTCCCGGCGAACATCGCATTTTCGTGTTCGCCGCGGCGGGCGAACATATGCGATGTTCGATTCGCCCCCTATACTTTACTATTGAGCAAACTTTTACCCTGTACCTCACAGTCAGCAGACACATTACAGCCAATCAGCATACCCTCCCTCCCAGACCTTCTCATCTTCTATCAAAATGCAAGGACAGCATCCATCTTGGATTCATTCTGAAGCTGCAGTGTTAGTTAGAGCAGGGAGAGTGCTGCTGCTGCTGAATTAATAGGGAAAGCGTTAGCTAGGCCAGTGGTCTGTGTCCACCCCAGTCCTCAAAGACTCATCGGCCTCTTTCACACAAGCGTGTCTGGATTAGGCCCCATTCACACGTCCGTAGTGTGTTGCGGATCAGAAAATTGCGGATCCGCAACACACCATGCCGGCACTCCCCATAGAGATGCCTATTCTTGTCCGCAGGCTACGGACAAGAATAAGATATGCTCTATCTTTTGCGGAGCCCGGAAGTTCGGGGCCGCGGCTCCGCTAATGCGGAAACGGAGAGCAAATAGTGTGCTCTCTGCATCACATCCGGCCCCATTCACAATGAATGGGTCCGCATCCATTCCGCAGAATTGTGAAATGGATAAGGAAAAAATTGCGGATGTGTGAATGGGGCCTTAGGTCCGGATGCATTGCGGTATGCGTTCAGTGAAAACTGTGAAATTTCACAGGCAAAGCCATTCAGTTTTGCCTGTGATTGCGTTCAGTTGTTCAGTTTTTTCCACGCGGGTGCAATGCGTTTTGATGCGTTTTTCACACGCGTGATAAAAAACTGATGGTTTACAAACAACATCTCCTAGCAACCATCAGTGAAAAACGCAACGCACCTGCACTTGCTTTCGGATGCAATGCGTTTTTCACGCAGCCCTATTTACTTCTATGAGGCTAGGGCTGCATGAAAAACGCAGAATATAGAACATGCTGCGATTTTCATGCAACGCACAAGTGATGCGTGAAAAAAAACGCTCATGTACACAGACCCATTGAAATGAATGGGTCAGGATTCAGTGCGGATGCTATGCATTCACGTCACGCATTGCACCAGCACGGAAAACTCGCTTGTGTGAAAGGGGCCATCTGCTGTAAGGTGCACCACAAAAAGCCCTTTTTAGGGCTGGTACATCAGTCTGCTTTTATTTTTCTCTCTCTCTCTCTCTCTCTCTCTCTCTATATATATATATATATATATATATATATATATATATACATTGCAGTTGCCTGCCCGTATGTGAGAGGCCGCAGGCCCACAGACTGTACTGTGTGCACACCACTCACATAGGGTGGAACAGTACCTTGCAGATAAAAAAGTAATTAAATTTTTAAATTTTTACCCTTTAATATAATTGCAGTTGCCTGCCAGTGTGTGTCAGGCCCACAGACTGTACTGTGCCCACTGCCCACCACTCATATAGGGTGGCACAGTACCTTGCAGATAAAAAAGTCATTTAATTTTTACCCTTTAATATAATTGCAGTTGCCTGCCAATGTGTTTCAGGCCCACAGACTGTACTGTGCCCACTGCCCACCACTCAAATAGGGTGTCACAGTACATTGCACGGCGCACAAGCAGCGACCTAAAATTCAAACGAAGCGGACCGAGCATGGGTCTTTTTCCATCTCCTGGTTCCAAAAATCTGTTCACTACACCAGCCCTGGCCCTGATAAGGGACAAAACAGAGATTAAACTGATAGGAATAGTACTTAGTTAACACTAGTTGCATTGGTGGCAAATTCTATTGCAAGTGCCCAAAATTAGAAGAAAGTGAACACTGCAAGGTTTTTTCTCTATCTCCCCATGCAAGGATTCAATTTAATACACGTCCCCTGATAGGGGACTTAACAAAGATTAAAATGGTAAGAATAGTAGTTCACACTATTTGTATTGGTGGCACAGTACATTGCGCGGCGCACGCGCAGTGCCCCAGATTGGAAGTAAGAGGACCGACCAATCATCTTTTTCCATCTCCCGGTTCCTAAAAAATCTATTCGATACACGTCCCCTGGTAGGGGACGTAACAGGGATTAAACTGATAGGAATAGCACTACTTAACACACCACTCATATAGGGTGGCACAGTACATTGAATGGCACACGCGCAGTGCCCCAAATTGGAAGGAAGAGGACCGACCAACCATCTTTTTTCATCTCCCGCTTCCTAAAATCTCCTATTCTATACATCAGCCCCTGATACGGGACAAGAAAGAGATTAAACTGGTAAGAACAGATTTTATTAATTAAAAAAAAAGAGGACAGCTTCTGCGGAGCTGGTTATTTTTTGTCCGCGTTACTGAACTCTTATGCACAATGGGTGTAGGCGGAGGTGACAAACCTGGTCAGTCGAACCCAAGGCAACATTATCGACCTCATCCCATATGCATTTTTTCTCTGCGAAGAGTGCTGGATCAGGCCGTAGATGAGCATGAAGAGGAAGAGTTGTGGTCACCATCACCACCAGAAGCAGCCTTAACATCGTCGATTGCTACACCTGTACCAACGCAGAGAGAGGAGTCTGAAGAAGAGGAGTCAGAGGAGGAAGGTGGCTTTGAGGAGGTGGAAGACCAACCACAGCAGGCGTCCCAGTGGGCTTGTTGTCACCTTTCGGGGACTCTTGGTGTTGTATGTGGCTGGGTGAAGGAAGAGACCTTCAATGACGTCAGTGAGGACAAGGAACAGGACATGGCTAGCTTGGTATCCAACCTTGTGCAAATGGGGAGTTTGCGGTTGTGTAATGCGGTTGTTTGCGGTGCGTTAAACGGGAAGTTTGGTCTGTCACTGTGAAGCGGGCGTAACCCTTACACTACCTGATCGATACAACATCATACCTGATTGTATACACACACTGGATGTTTTAAAGCACGTTATTCCAAACAATTTAGGAATGTTAGGTGATTTATGCCCTTTATGGATTAAAACCCGACTTTGCATCAACTACGTAATTTTCCATGGGAGTTTTGCCATGGATCCCCCTCCGGCATGCCACAGTCCAGGTGTTAGTCCCCTTGAAACAACTTTTACATCTGCGATTTCTATACAGCGCTATACCACCATCACTAGTGTGACATACTGCGCATGTGTTGAACAGTGGATGATTAAGAGCTGAGCTAGGTGTCATTGGTGCCATCTTCGCCTACTATACGGCACATTTGTTAGTGCCAATACAGGTCATATAGGTGCCCATCCACCAGTACTTATTGCTCTTGTATACCACAGATATAGGTGCTTGGAATCACTGGCAGATAAGCACCTAAGTGGTGCAGTGACATATGGGACTCACATTACTGTGCATGTAGTTTATGCATGGCATCTGTTTTTTTTTTTTAGGTATTATGTTTTAATAAATTGTATTATATGGCTTATTCAAGTGTGCCCATCTGAGTGTGCTCCTTATCTTTTGCCATTTACATTTTCCATTTAGGCCTAAGGGTGGGCCATTCTAGGTGAACACCGTCTCCATTCATTGGTGGGCGGTTGAGCCGCTGAGTTTTCTATTATATATATATATATATATATATATATTATGTTAACATGGACTGGAAGTACACAACTGTTTTATTAGATGGAATTATAAATAAAATTTGTTCTCATTGCATGCAATAATAATAGAATAGCAAGAAAGCTTTATCTCCAATATATTTAGCTCTAAATAGAATTTTCTATATGCTAGCTTGCATATATTTTACATATTGAAAATCAAATCTAATATGTCAACTGGACTTCAGAACTTTGCTCTACATAAAAATCCGGACCCGAGTTTTCACTCCCCTGTCATTTCAAATATAAATTTAAATCAAGCATTTAAAGTTGTCAGAAAATAACTAAATCCTGCTATTTGAGAAATCTGAGAAGAAAGAATTTGGAGTACATTAGCAATCATAAGGACAGAAGTACATTTCTACATTACAGGCTTTTAGTTAAAGAAAAAGTGCTTCCTACTGTACATCCAAATGTTTAGGAAAGTACATCCAAATCTATATGAATCTAAAAATATATAGATGAGGTCTTACTAGAGATGAGAAAATCGATTCTAAACCCAAATTTCTGTAAAAATTCAAGCTGCATCCGAATCCAATTTTTTTTTTACAATGGAAATCTATGGTGATCGGATTCCACTCTATGGCATCAGTCTGAGGCCTCAATTTAACGTATACATTTTTTGTATGAGTCATAGCTGAGTCATCGAATTTTGAGCAATTCACTTATCTCTAGCTCTTATCAAGGTTTTCATGTTTAGCTGATATTTGAATTTAGTAGGCTAATCTAAAAAATATTAAGAGATAAAAAAAAGTATTTTCTTCGAACGTACTTTGGATCAAAATATAGTTTTACAATACAAGCAGAGGGAATTTCTATACATAAAATATTATTTAGCCTTTAAATTGTAATTTGAAACTAGACAGAATCAAGTAAGACTATTAGAGATGAGCGAACTTATGAAAAATTCTACTCGGCTGATGCTACAATTGAGGTCTTTCACACCGCGCAAGATATAGTGTGGTATATTCAATCAAAATGGTGGCCACGGCCTCTCCACTGGCAATTGGATGATGTGAGTATGTTTTTTTTTTACCACCATTTTATGAAAAATAGATTTCATGCCATGAAGAGCGAGGGAATTTAATTTTGCTGCAAATCAATTTTTTCCTGAAATTCAGATCAAAGTCAATTTGTTTGGCCTCGGTTTGCTCAACACTATGTTAACTACATTAAAATTGATCGATAGATGATAGATAGATAATAGATAGATGATAGATACATAGATAGATAATAGATAGATAGATAGATAGATACTGTAAATAAGCAGATAGATATAGATAGGTAACTGTTAGACATATGATAGATAGGTGTTGGACAGATAAACGGATGGATAGGTTTTAAGGGATTTTTTAGACTTAGTAAGTGATCCACTAGCTGATAGACAGGTATCCAACACTCGACACCCCCTCCCCTTGATCAGCTGTTTGGTATAGCTCTGTTGACAGAAGTTGGCCTCAAAGCTACAAAGCACCATTAACATTGCAGTGGAGGAAGTTTGCTGCTTCTGCGCTGTAGTAGAGAGTTCCCTTCACTGCAATATTGATAGTGCTGTGTAGCTTCGGCACCAACTTCTGGCAATGGTACTATACCAAACAGCTGATCAGAGGGGGTGCAGGGTTTTGAACCCCCTCAGGATAAGCCATCACTTACTAATGAATGGACAACCGCTTTAATATAAGCAGTTGATGCAAATGACAAACTAAAATATAGTAATAATTCAAATATTTTAATAACACAAACAAAAAATATTTGTAAAGAGAGCTAATTTCTTTACTTAAATCATATAATCTACAAATATATTCTTTTTCTATGATCATTATTATTCATGGTTTGGCATTCTAGTAACACAAAAGCTGACAATACTGTTAATAAATGCTACTAGATGCAGACTATAGCTAGCTTGTAATATTAGAAAAGTACATATGAGGTACATGCTTAATACAGTACAGTATTTATTATTACTACAATATAAAGTAAAACCACTCAATTCAGTTTATGTATTGAAAATCCAGATGGAAAATATTTTAGTATCAACCACAATGCACATCATACCATTATAATAAATTGTAATGTCACCTTCCTGACAATCATCGTACATGTACGGCAGATGTCCGGTCTTTAAAGATGGAGCCCACTACAGAGTGGAGTGAGTGACATAGCCACCGGGTGCCTGCTATTTCATACAGCAGGCAGCAGCAGTTAATGTCTGCGATGGGTGGTAATGCCACAGAAAAATTGATTTGTTATCACAAACTGTCAGAAAATTCAACTTCATGGCATATCGAATTTCTCCTGAAATTCGGATCGAAGTAGATACATTTAGATTTGATTCGCTCAACACTAGTTGTAAATTCTGCAATGCTTACTGCAACATAAATAACCTGATAATTTTACTTTCCTGTTCAGTACGATTACAGTGATACCAAATACATACAGTGGATATAAAAAGTCTACACACCCCTGTTAAAATGTCAGGTTTCTGTGCTGTAAAAAAATTAGACAAAGATACATAATTTCAGAACTTTTTCCACCTTTAATGTGACTTATAAACTGTACCACTCAACTGAAAAACAAACTGAAATCTTTTAGGTGGAGGGAAGAAAACAAAAAAAAAATGATGTGGTTCCATAACTGGGGATGTAGCTGTGTTCAGAATTAAGCCATCACATTCAAAATCATGTTAAATAGGAATCAGCATACACCTGCCATCATTTAAAGTGCCTATGATTAAAAAAGAATACAAATTAGACCCATAAATGGAACCAATTACTTGGAAAATATTTGAGCGTATCAGTGCTATTAAAATGTGAACATTTTACTTTACATCTAATGTAATGTTATGCGTTGCTATTCCTTTATTTTAGAATTAGATGTTCCATCAGGTTAGACCTCAACAGTCGAAATATTATTATTTTTTCCTTTTCTCTATAGAATTGTATCTGTATTTAAAAATGAATACATAACATGTAATAGTCAGATAAAAACCTTTCACCAAGCTACTGTAGATGAGTGATTTTATTTGTAATAGACACTGAAAGCTTAACAGTATATATAGTGTAGTAGGTAAATGATTCTGAGGACCAGAAAGTGCAGACACTGATTTAATAACTCGCATATTTATGGTTATTCATTTGTATATATTTGCAGCCTGTACAGAGGAATCTATTATTTTGTGCATCCATAAATAAATATGTATCAGCCAATGCATAGTAAGGGCTCATGCACATGACCGTATTCACTTCACTTCAATGGCGCTGTAGAAAATACGGAAGTTACCCAGTGAGCAATCCGTTTCCGTTTGTCCCCATGGTCGTTCTGCAATAAAGTAGTGCATGTCCTATTATTGTCTGCAAATCATGGTCCAAGGCCCCATTCAAGTCAATGGGTCGGCAAAAAATACAGAACGCACACAGAACACATCTGTATGTCATCCGTATTTCATCTGGATTTTGCGGATCCATACTGTAGAAATGCTATGCCCAGCCCATATTGCTCATGTGTTTGGTGATTAATAAGTTGCTGTTTCCGTTTCCGATCCACAAAAAACGGATCACATACGGAAACCATACGGATATGTTTTGAACGGAAGAGGACTTAAATCAGAGAAAAGAAAAACTCAGGACTGCAAAACAACAACGGTCGTGTGCATGAGCCCTAACACAGTTTGATCTGTTTATTTGCACATATTTATTGCTCTCAGAAACAAGGAAATACAAAAAGTGTAATGAGATCTTTAACCACCTGAGGACCACCTAACGCACAGATGCGTCTGGAGTGCGGTCCAATTCCTCTGGGTGGACGCATCGGCGCATCATCTCGCGAGATGCGAGATTTCGCGCTGATGCCGTCGCGCATGTGCACTGCGCGGCGGTGAAAAGTTAAAGGACAAGTTCAAGAAGAGGTCATCAGCCTGCCAGCCAATGATCATCGCTGGCAGGCTGATGATTTTTAAAAAGAACGAATCGCAAGCCATCTAACACATTATATTTATAAATATAATGTGTTAAATGGCTTCTGTGCCCTCTCCTGGGTCCTTTTCGTCGGTTGGACCCAGGAGAGAGCACACCTCTACTGTAAGTACACCAAGCACCACACTTCAGCCCCTGATCATCCCCCATCACCCCAATTAACCCCTTGATCACCCCTCTCAGTCACCTGTCAATCATCTAGTGAAAGGGAAAAAAGTGATCAGTGTGATCAGTTTTTCACCAGGATTGACTTTTAGGTTTAGATTAGTTTAGGCCCCCTTTGGTAGGTAGTTAGCGTTAACGCCCAGCCCACCGCACCGCAGTCACTGATTCGCTGATTAGCGTAGCGCTAATACGCATTTGTACTTTTATAGTATCTGTAAGTGATCAGAACTGATTACGGTCAGATCTATAATAGTATTAGTGTCACCTTAGTTCGCCCCCCACCCAAAATGCAGTGTTTGCCGGATCAGGCCTGATCGGTCACCCACACGTGCATTCACCCACGCCCACCCACCGCAGTGACAACATTTTTTTTTTTTTATCACTGCGCAATCACTTCACAAGCGCTGCGGCGATAAAAAAAAATCAGCTTTGATCTTTTTTATCAATCCCAGCGGCTTCCTATACTTCGCTAGCCTACCATTTGTAAGACAGGCTTGCTCTTTTTCTTGGGTAGTCTCAGGGAATACCCCCTAAATTTAGTCACCCAAATGTCAAATAAGGGGTATTCTCCTGAAGAGGCCTACAGGGTTCGGACCCAGTCGGATGAGGAATGGGAACCCTCATCTGACGAATCTAGCGGGTCAGAATACGAACCTGTAGAAAGCAGTGGCAGTCTGACCCAAAGTTCGGACGAGGAGGTTGAGGTCCCTGATAGCACCAGGCGTACCCGGCCCCGTGTAGCTAGACCACAGGTAGCGCAGGATCAGTTTCAAGGGCAGCAGAGTGGGGCTGGCGCTGCCGGATTACGTGGTGAGGCATACACCAGCACCGCAGCCCATCCTGGACCTTCTAACAGCACTGCCATACAACATGGTGAAGTGGCGAGCACCAGAAGGGCAGTTGAAGCTGGTACGGTGGCACGTGCAGTAATTCCCCCATCGCAGTCACCGCAAAGACAGGCCCGTAGAGCCCTTAGAGTCCCTAAGGTGCTGGCAAACCCTGATTGGCAGCCCCCAACTTCAGCCGCACCATTAGTTCCCCCTTTTACCGCCCAGTCAGGAATTCGGGTGGAGACAGCTCAGATCGGATCGGCACTGGGGTTTTTTGAGCTGTTCTTCACTGTGGAGCTCTATGACTTAGTCGTGGCAGAAACAAATCGGTATGCCAATTTATAAACGCCAACCCGGGAAGCTCTTATGCCCAGTCTTTCCGGTGGAAACCAGTCCAAGTTTCCGAACTTAAAACTTTTCTGGGCCTTCTCCTCAACATGGGCCTAACCAAAAAGCATGAATTGCGGTCATATTGGTCCACCAACCCAATTCATCACATGCCCATGTACTCTGCTACCATGTCGAGGACACGATTTGAGACCATCCTGCGTTTCCTGCACTTTAGCGACAACACCACCTCCCGTCCCAGAGGCCACCCATCTTTTGACCGGCTCCACAAAATTCGGCCCCTCATAGACCACTTCAACCAGAAATTTGCAGAATTGTATACCCCCGCACAAAACATCTGCGTAGACGAGTCCCTTATACATTTTACCGGGCGCCTTGGTTTCAAACAGTACAGCCCGGTATGGGGTCAAATTGTATAAGCTCTGTGAAAGGGCCACAGGTAGTTTTTCCACTCAGGCTCTAGGGTCTCTCAGGATACTAGGTTTTGAGAGACCCTAACACATAGGGGTGCTGGTGTGCTACAGCAGAAATGTGAAACGGTAGAAACCTCTCCTTTCACTTGGGATAAAGTGCATAATGTACTTCGCACCATCTCTGTGTGATTTACACTTTACACATTGTCCCATGGGAAAGGAGAGGTTTCTGCTAGGAAAATAAAGAGTGAAATGGTAAAAAAAAAAAAAAAAAGATTACACAGGTAGCAAGAAAAAAAAATCTTGAGTTAGTTCAGGTTTTAAAAGTTTTGATGTTCAGGTTTGATAAAAAAAGTTTTATGTTCAGGTTTTATATAGTTTGTAACGTTCAAGTTTATGAGCCTGCTGTCTGTTTTTTCTTCTTTTCTTTTTTTTTTCCCCCTAACCACCCTTTATTTTCCAGGTAGACCAACGGACCAACCGACGAAAACGCTGCAGCACTGATGTGCATTCTGAGAGAAGCATTGCGCTGCTGTCAGAAGACACGTGAAGTCGGTGTATGCGGGCTGCAAGACGAGATTTCTCCTCTGCAATACAGGTACGTTTGCCCAGGCATATGAGCTGAGGAGAGGTGTTGGAGTTCATATGCTTTGGCAAACACTTTGTAACAAAAATCTGGCAAAGATGTCTTCCTCCACAATGATCGATGTGAATGGAGAAATCACGTTTGCCAGGACATAGGAGCTGAAGTGGGTATGGATGTTTGGGCCTATGTCCTGGCAATCACCAGGCCCCTCTTTTTCTTCTTGCATATTTTTTGGCAGAGATTTTTTCATCCACATCGATGGATGCGAATGAGGAAATCTGTGCCGTTCATTTTTTCTTTCAGCCCAGAGGCTGAACGGAAAAAAAATCTCATTACCTGTATGCTCCATATAAAGAGAATAGCAGAAACTCCTAATGCTGGCCATACATGTAATGATTGCGGAGACCCTTAAATGCCATGGCAGTACAAAAACCTCACGTGTGACCCCATTTTTGAAAGAAGACACCCCAAGGTATTTGCTGAGGGGCATATTGAGTCCCTGAAAGATTGAACTTTTTGTCATAAGTTAGCGGAAAGGGAGACTTTGTGAGAAAAAACAAAAAAAATCAAATTCGCTAACTTGTGCCAAAAAAAAATAAAACTTCTATGAACTCTCCATGCCCCTTACAGAATACCTTGGGGTGTCTTCTTTCCAAAATGGGTTCACATTTGGGGTATTTTTACTGCCCTGGCATTTTAGGGGCACTAAAGCGTGAGAAGAAAAATGCGTAAAAATGCCATCCTAAAAGGTATTCATTGGAATTGGGGCCCCTTTGCGCATCTTGGCTGCAAAAAAGTGGCACACATGTGGTATCGCTGTACTCGGGAGAAGTAGGGCAATGTGTTTTGGGGTGTATTCTTACATATACCCACGCTGGGTATGAAAAATATCTCTGTAAATTGACAACTTTTTCACACCCAGCATGGGTATATGTAAAAATACACCCCAAAACATATTGCCCTATTTCTCCCGAGTATGGCGATACCATATGTGTGCCACTTTTTTGCAGCCAAGATGCGGAAAGGGGCCCTAATTCCAATGAGTACCTTTAGGATTTCACCGGGCATTTTTGCGCATTTGGATTCCAAACTCCTTCTCACGATTTAGGGGCCCCTAAAATGCCAGGGCAGTAAAAATACCCCACAAGTGACCCCATTTTAGAAAGCAGGCACCCCATGGTATTCTGTGAGGGGTATGGTGAGTTCATGTAAAATTTTATTTTTTGTCACAAGTTAGTGGAGAATGAGACTTTGTAAAAAAAAAAAAAAGAGAAAATTCCAACTTGTGAAACTTGTGACAAAAAATAAAAACTTCCATGAACTCACTATGACCATCAGCGAATACCTTAGGGTGTCTACTTTCTGGAATGGGGTCACTTGTGTGGTATTTTTACTGTCCCGGAATTTTAGGGGCCCCTAAAGCTTGATAAGGAGTTTGGAATCCAAATGCGTAAAATTGCACTGTGAATTCCTAAAGGTACTCATTGGTTTTAGGGCCCCTTTGCGCATCTTGGATGCAAAAAAGTGGCACACATGTGGTATCGCCGTACTCAGCAGAAGTAGGGCAATGAGTTTTGTGGTGTATTTTTATATATATCCATACTTTGTGTGAGAAATATCGCTGTAAACGACAACTTTTTAATTTTATTTATACAAAGTTGTCAATTTACAGAGATATTTCTCTCACCCAAAATGGGTATATGTAAAAATACACCCCAAAACACATTGGGTGGTAAGTTGCATGACGGAGCAATAAACGGTGAAAGTAGTGTAGTGCAGAATTGTAAAAAGTTGCCTGGTCATTAAGGGTTTTTAAGCTAGGGGGGCTGAGGTGTTTAAAAGTCTCCAAAATGTCATTATGGTTTGATAGGCTTTTACCTAGATTTTTCCCTTTCTCCCTAGGAACTGCCAATCATCAGCAGATAGTCGGGGAGAGCAGGAGATTATGAATAACCATGACTCTTCTAAGGTAGATTTGACTCATTTCAAGGCCTGTCCTGCAATGATTATGATGCTGGTTCTCGGGAACCACTTACTTTTAGCTCATGAGTGACACACCTCTGGAATCAGCATTTCTGTCACTACTTTATACTGCCTTTAGTACGGTCAGCATAAAGTTGATGAGAGGTTCCCTTTAAAGCAGTTGTGTTACTTCAACAAGTGGCATTTATCACATAGAGAAAGTTAATACAAGGCACTACTAGTATTGTTAACACACATGCTTAACTAGACGTGATAGCTAAACTAGTTGTAGTTATAATTTATATATACAGTCAACTTTGACGTTGATTATTGATTTTCATTTCTAGTGTGGCAGTATTTACTACATAGCTTGTGAAGTGTTTGTGTGCTGTTGTAAAGAAAGTGAATAACGTGCCATTGATTTGAGAGGTGAATGTCAGCTACGAAGGTGCACGAGGGCTCACCACCAAAATGAACCAGGGAGTACCAGACAGATGTCTAAAACAACTTTTTAGTGAACCTTACTGCATGATGGGCTCCAAAACAGAAGGGTGGTCAGTGCACCTCTCCTAAAGAACTTGCACTGGCCAAAAAGTCTTCAATTTTTGAGGCAATATTGAAATTGGACCTCTGCTGATTGGCAAAGGGTTGACTTCTCCAATGAGATTTATTTTTAGAACCAAGATGATCTTATACAGGGTGGGCCACAAAAATGAACCCGCCTCCAATATATTCAAATCAAACTACCTAATAGTAAATCTGTTTTAGTTGCCTATAGGAACCAATTAGATCTCAGCTTTCAGTTCCTCCAGGGCTCTGAAAAAATGAAAGCTGAGATCTGATTGGTTGTTATTGACATTATTAGGCAGTTTGATTTGGAGATATTTTGAGCGGGCTATTTTTTTGTGGGCCACCCTGTATGATTTCTTTGCAATAAGCTTAGAAAATACAATAACAGTCTCATAGGTGTACACCTAAAGGGGTTATCCCATGATTAATGTAAAAAATGAAAATCATACAACCTCTTTCTAGCAAAGCTAAAACCAGCCCTTTACCTCACATAGATCCAGAGATTGTTCTGCTAGATTTATTTCAATATCGCAGCTTCGAGGGTGTGTCCTTTATCAGGGGTGTATTGTATATGCTGCAGCTGTTGGCATTTTTTAATTGAAAGACATGAAAATGGTAGTGCTCCCCCTGATAAGCGACCTTTCACACTAGACCCCTAAATCATAAAGGTACTGGCTCACGATTAGGAAAGAAAAGATTACAGCAAACGGAAATAGACACTGGTTTCTTTCAAGTTGCTATTACTATTATTTCATTAAATAAATACATACTACTTTATAATGAATCTAATAGCGAATCGAAAAATTGCCCATAAATTGCTGGCTATCTGCTAGGAATATCAAACTGAGGGAATCATCGCTTTGAATGATTACTGCTCCACTTACTTGAAAAGGGTGTCCTCATGCACATACCGTTATCTTAATTTGAGAAAACTGTTATGAGCATACATATTTACCACGTTAAATAGGTATGCACAGATACAGATGCCTTTCATGCTTGCTTGCAATTTGCTTTTCCACTGTTTCGTTAATTCATTTCTTCAGGATTCTTAACAAATGTAAATTCTAAATAATATTTGGCTCAGCATGACGTTTCATGTTCACAACTGTTCATTTTCCCCTTTATATACATAACAAAGAAGTGTTTTTACCTTAGATAAAGAAGAATTCAGCTCTCTGCAAACTGCAGAAAATGCATTTACAGGAGATATATTAACATATTTTTTTTATTTAACTGTTAGAAGTAGACTAAATGTAAAAGTAATTTTGGTTAAAGAACTAAAATGCGGTTCAGTCTGAGCATACTTGTGCACATACTTTTGAATGTGTAAAATAGCATCTTTAAACAGTGTTGGTATACGAATAAATAAATGGCACGTTATTTTTACTTCCCAAATTAACCTCCTATAGTATTTACTTCTAGATAAATATTTGGCACAGATTATTATTGCAGGCCATTGTATTGAATATGTTTGATGATGTAAGGGAGCGAAATAAGACTACTCAGCTAGCTGAAGACACATGCTTGCTGAGGTGTGAAATTACATTTAACTTGGTAGCTATGAAAACATGTTTATGAAAAACTAACCTTTATCCATATCTTAAGAAAACTATGCCATGTACAGTGTAAGGGAAAGACAGTCATCTCTATTATATTCTGATCACTAGATTTACAAATATACAGTAAATAACAATGATATACATGTTCTGCAGAAATAGGTATGAAAGTAAACAATGTAATCCATTAGGAAAATGAGTTATCATACTAAGAATGTATTAAAATTATATAGAAGCAATAATGGCATTTCTAGTCAAATAATACAAAGATCAGCTATTAGCATTAGGTTATGGAAATGCAGTGGGAAATATCATGCAGTACATTATGTAAGCCATAAAGATCAAATTCATAATTGGAGAAATGTTGTAAAAGGAAGTTGCAGCAGCTGCTAGTGAGATGAAATGTGAAAATATGTAATAATCTTTTATATAGATAAGGCTTTGATCATCCTGGGATTTAGGATCAGTTCCATCAAGTTTCTGTTGACACAAAAAAATCTATAAAGGGTAGGCATCTGTACTTTTCTGCTCAATATCAAAAATGGAAACCTATCAGGAACCATAAAAACCATAAGTCAAGTGATCTACATGAATCTCGTAGAAGTTGTATGAAAGCTAAACTATCATATACATCATGGACCCTTGATAAATTGGACCATTGATGCCAGTGTCAACACAGCCATAAAATACCACTTGCTGACTTGCACAGCAGAAGTCAAGTCTTTAAACATTGTGCCCACTCAGAAGATAAGAGGATAACCCCGTCACCAGTTTCAGCTATTTTAAATAGCAGACACTGTAGCTAATGCCTGTGGTTAGCGATAACACTGATCACAGAGAAAAAAAGACAATGCAACAGCACTCAAATAAAGTAAAATAATGCCATAATGATAGAAAACATTCTGGTGCTAATGCTAGGCTTATTTTGCAAATTTGACATTCTTGGCAAATACATGATGTACAAAATAATTTGGGCCCGTCTGCCAAACGTCAAGGCGATCTCTATAAGACTGATAAAGATGTGGCCATCATTCTTTGAATTAGCTAAGAAAGCTACCATATACTCCAGCTCTCAGAAAATGCCTTATCTTCTCCAGAGCATGAAGGTTTCATTCTACCAAAGAGAACACGCCTCCTTGCTACGTCATATATGCTTTTCTGCTGTTAGTGAAGACTTTATAACAATATTGCGCTTACAGCTAGATATTTACATAGTTCACATACCAGAGTTAGTAAAACAATGCACAATGCGCAGATGCCAAGTGCTATCTCTTTTAATGTTTTCATATTCTAGCCAATGTAACAATGCCACATGCCTCAGGGGGAATGTCCCTCTGATGTCTTTTTAAACTGCTGTACTTCTTGTATTAAATGAGAATTTACTTTGACCCTAGTGTGTGTCAATGTTATTTTCTTCAATGCACATATAACCCTTGGGTTACTATTAATTTGGAGCAGCAGAGCAAACATAATCAGCCCTGATTGAGGGCATTTTTCACAAGACGGGAACCTAACACTAAATACTACTTGTTATGCCATAATGGCCACCATAAAATTCAGGGAGTGCAGATTCCACATGAATGCTGGGTACACTCTGCTGTTTACCATTTTTGGTGCCATTATGGCCTCTATTAAATCCAGGAATGCAGGTACCAACTTGAATGCTGATCCCACTCTATACTTCTCCTGGTGCCAAATGGCTTCCAATAAATACAATGAGAGCAGGTTACAGCTTTATACTTTCTCTAATTAAAATCAGCCAATAAGGCAGACAGGCTAGTCAGGAGTGCAAGACCAACTGGAGTCAGCCACACCTCCAGCTCCAGTACAACTGCAAAAAAAGGGGGTCAGTCAGCACATCCCAATTTACAGGTGCACGCTGCCATGGCTAAAAACACAAAGAAAAAAAGGCAATGCAACATAATCATTTATTTTTTTTATTACATAATAATTTTTCATAACACATGAACGTTTTTCCAACAAAAAACTTTTTGTCACACTGTAAAAAATGATTTATATTCTTTGCCATTCACATTGTACTTTTTTTTGAGTATCACTCACTCATTCACAGGTTTATATAGTCATTCATTTTTGCTTGTTTCATTTTCTCATGAGATACATATGGCTGCCTGGCAGTATGATTTTATTTGAATAATTATTATTTTTGTATTTATTTTGATATATTCAATCAGTGATTTATTTATTATAATTATGGATTTCTGTTATTTCATCATGTGTTTTCCTTTTGAGGTATATATGTTTGGTTTTTGTTTATACTAATCATGTCATTTTTTTATATAATCATGCTCAATTGTATATAATTCAGAATGGGCAACATCGGGTCTGTGCATGCTCATATACATGGTGCCTCCGGAATGTATCTCGCGATGATGGCATCGTGAGATCTGCCTGCGCCATCATGTGATACGAGACGTGATCAAGTGACTGACAGATCATGTGTCATCTCTTGTCATAATAATGTGGCCCGTTCTCCTTGGTATCCTGAAGGAGGTATATTGAGACAATTGATTTCACCTGTTGATGGATCAATGTGATTGGTGATTTGGTGTATTTATTGTGCGTCCCACGGTGATGACGCCACCCCCAGACATGGGTCCCCCAAAACACGTGTCGGGGCTGACACATCATGGGTAATTGATTCTTTTCCTGCTTATATGTAGCACTTGCACTTTATTTTGTAAACATCATTTTGTGGACGGATATGAACTATTCCTTTTGTGTTTCCTCCAGTTGGTGTCGCAGTTTCCCTGCACTTATACCTGTTTTTAAATCATGTAATTATTTATTTGTATTGAATCAATAAAGATTGATACTGTTTTCAAGCTGTCTGGCAATTTCAATGTAGGTTTTATGTTTATGTGTCTGCCATACACTTGTATGCATTTGTGCAAATAGGTGATAAAGTAATATGAAATTTTGTCATTTATACATAAAGTTGAGCATCCATTTTTTTTTATTTTGTATTATAAAGAAGACTTAACCTGAAAATTGGGAATTAAAAAATTTAAAACAAATGAATGAAAAAAATTAATATGGAAAGTAAGCCTTAGAATAAATTGTTTTGGCGCCGATCCACAAACACATGTTCAGCTTTGGACATTAATTGACTTTCTGTTCCTTTGATGTGCCGGTATGTAAATGGTTAAAATATACCTCTCAATTCAAACTTCAATTCAGTGCAGATCACATTTTCTGTCACCACAACATTCAAAATTAATAAATGTGCCAAGGTCAGGCACATGCTCTCTAAAGGCATTGCCAGGGCCCACGGCCCAGGAAATATGAAGTGGACTAAGATGAGAACACAATTGTATTATAGGGGTATGTTAGTTGAACTTAAATGGATTTACAATTGTGTATATTTTAAGCTGTTTTAAACATTTGTGTTTAATACTTCAAGGGTTGTCTCTAATGTTGAACAAACTTGTTTTTTAAGTTCTGCATCCAAAGTTCGGGTTCGGGTTATCGAAGAATCCCGTTATGGTTTCCAAATTCCATTATGATCCATGAAGAAGATAATGAATATCACGAATATAGCACTATATTCTTAATCTTTGTTATATTCTAGCAATACAACTATTAGGAACTCAGCTCTAAGTTTAATTCGCAATGTGAATATATATTCTCAATCTTCGTTATATTCTAGCAACAACCATTTAGAACTCAGCCCTAAGTTTAATTTGCAATGCGAACATATACTCGCATTGCGAATTCAACTTAAAGCTGGGTTCCTAATGGTTGTATTGCTAGAATATAACGAATATCACGAATATAGTACTATATTCTCAATCTTCGTTATATTCTAGCAACAACCATTAGGAACCCAGCCCTAAGTTTAATTTGCAATGCGAACATATACTCGCATTGTGAATTCAACTTAGAGCTGGGTTCCTAATGGTTGGCTTGCTAGAATATAACTAAGATTGAGAATATAGTGCTATTTTTGTGAATTTGTGATATTCGTTATATTCTAGCAATACAACCATTAGGAACCCAGCTCTAAGTTAAATTCGCGTTTTAATGCTTTTTGCACGTGTGTTCAGGTTTGGGTTCAGTGTTCTGTAGATTTTATTATTTAAGGACCTGCGCTGACATCATCGCAGGTCCTTTTGCAAGTCCTGCAAGAAGAAGAAAGAAGACGATAACGGCTGTGCGATCAAGTGGATGAGGTGAGTAATTATTTTTATTATTTTTTAACCCTCAATGGACATTTTACTTAGCATTCGGTAATAAAGAATGCTATTATTTTCCATTGTAACCATATTAAAAAAGCAAGTAAATGGTCTTTAATGGGGTCCCGGGGCTCATCCCTATTTAATAAAATCATCTCCTTAGCAACCATCCGTTAAAATTGCATTGCATCCACACTTGCTTGTGGATGCAATTAGATTTTCACTCAGCCCCATTCACTTCTATGGGGCCTGCGCTGCGTGAAAAACGCAGAATATAGAACATGCTGTAATTTTCAAAAATTTTGAAAAACATCGCTCATGTACACAGCCCCATTGAAATCAATAAGTCACGCATTGCACCCGCGCGGAAAACTCGCCCGTGTGAAAGGGGCCTTAGACCTTCTTAGGGACCATGGCCTAGGATGGAACTGTTACTTCTGTATCTCCATTTTGCTGAGAAGCAGGCAAGAGAAAGAAAACCATACCCATATGGGTCCATGGTGGAACTTTACTATAACAATATTTGAGAAAATGAGGGTTATCATTACAAGAAGCTTACAGAGACGGACTTCCTTTGCACACGATCACACCATTTTTGTACTTCAGATTCAATGTTTCTACAGTAGTACTAGTAGTACTGGTCAAACTATGAATCCTTTAAAGAAGAGAAAAGAAAGCTGTTCCAGAGATTTGACCAATGTCAATGCTCTTCAATAGTTCTGCATGCAGACGCTGACAGAGGTCATTGTAACCTGTTAAATGCTTTATAAATGTGATTGTTGCTGTGATCTATTGAAATTTCTGTGTATGAGACACTGGAAGTAAAATATGAAAATCGATAAATGAACAATGCATTGCATTTAAGTGACTAATTTACATGAGAAGAATGTCTTGGCAAGAAGAATCAATGCTGATTATCTCATTGTCTCTGATGGATTTTCAGATCCAGTGGTGACTTTTTTCTTTCTGCAATCTATCCTTATGTACTTTCAAGAACTTTGCAGGAGCACCTTAAGGAATATTTGCATGAATATCCTGTATTAATTAGTGCATGACGAATCTCTAAAATGCCTACTTTTTCTAATCACATTTAAACCGTTTTGATTATCAACGCAGATCATTTATCAAATTACAGCTCACTTTAAAGTTTGCTTAAGGATTTGTCTTTGTCGGCTATTTTTTTCCCCCCAACTCCAGTCTCTGCTTACATATTAAAATTCCACACTTGCAATACAGCTTTAACCTTCAGCAATGTCCCCTTTAAACATAGCTTGAGCAGTGAGATCTTCTATAGCTGAACAATTTAGGTTTAATCCAATCTCCCATTGCTTCCAAAGGCCAAGAATAGATATAAAAAGATAAATTTTTACTTTCAAAAATTCAGATAGAAGACTGTATGATACAAG